>JAUJPP010000007.1:1283036-1912625 GCA_030562195.1 Nipponacmea schrenckii
TCAACCCGTGGAGTTATTCCAGATGATTGGTGCGTTTTCATATGGACTGAGTATATTTGATAGGAAAACTCATGATTATCATTTTCCAATATATGGTTAGACTTACAACTGTATACTCTGACTGATAGTTCTGTGCCAAGTCCTGGGCCTGGAAAATCTTAGCTTCTTTTGACGTCCATGGAAAACCGCCGGGTGGTTCCTTCCTGAAAATAACACCAGATTATATCGAAGGGTAGGGCTAAAAGTCTGTAATGTCATCCAAGTATCTAAGGATCCAAATCAATAATTCTTAGGGAGCCTGCCCACTAGCTATTTGCCTGCAAAGCTCCTGTAAGCTATAAAAATTACAAGAACAGCTTTCATAACCAAGAGGACATCACTTAGACATGCCTATTTAGTTTTACCTTACCGGTAGGCCTACATCTAATCTCTACTCTCTAGAGTCTAGATCATAACTAGACTAGACTATCTGAAATATCTATCTTCTACTAGTTTAACTGCCTTTTAAAATTAACTAAGACGATTTACAAAGATCAGATTTGAAGTAGGTTATCAAGTGAATTCTGGCAGTAAGCTTACGCCTAAGCGAGGCGTTCCCATTATCGTCGTATCTAAAACTGCTAGCCTACCAGCCTGACTAGGCTACTTAGGTTACTTACTAGACGTCAAAAGGCTAGTAGGCTACTTTTCGTGTAGAATCTATCTGTCTAGGATAGTTTAGTAGTTACCAAGTTGGTAAACTACACTAGATCTAGATCTACTAGGCCTAGGCTACTAGCTAGGTAGGCCCCTAGGCCTAGCAAACATTTTTTTAGGGTTTGTTTCTCTGAATACATGTTTGGTATGATGCATTAGTCTACAAAAGCAATATCGAACCATACCTTCTATTGGAGTGGTGCCTTTTTGAGTAAGCTGTGGAAAAGCCGTTTTTACCGGCCATCAAATAATGGAATCGGTAGACAAAGGAAGTCCCTCTGTCGCCATTTACAGCAGTTGCACAATCATGTCACCATGACGTTGGTCATTTATGACGTGAAAAGTGCTACGTTTTTGTGTGTTCATGTCATAAATTGAAAAAAAAACTATCAGACTGGGCTATGGATAATTAAATTATTTCCGTCCTAAGCTTACTAAAATAATGATAGGCCTTGAACCGAGAAGCTAAAAGAAGGTCCAAACACATGATGACTTAATCATGCTCAAAGCTAGATGCCTTATTAGAGTAGGCCTAATGATTAGTGTGTGTTTAGCCTACATTAGGCCTATAGCCTATTTACAAAACAAGCGGTAAAATGGCTGTGTGAAAACGTGTTGATTATTAATATTTTTTTGTTTGCTCGGTACCATATATCCGGCCTTGTAATGTGTTGCTACCTGACCATTCAGCGAAAATGAACTTTCGAACTTACCTTTTGTCTCTTTGGAAGAGTGTCCCAATAATGAAGCCATTATTTCCACACTAGTAAAGTTTCACAATTTTTTCTTCTGTCCTTTTTCGCTCTTTCTAGGCCATATTTACATCTAACATATTTAAGCCATAACTCTCAGTGTAAAATTGACTGGAATCTGAACTAACATCTTTCGGTAATATAGGCTACAGATGGTCTCGTGCGTCTTAGCATGACCATAAAATTTTAGTTCTCAAGAATGGTCAATTCGAGTACATAATATCATTCATCAGTGAACTTACTTAGTGTCATAGGCCGCGCCAATGCATGTCAAACAGGAGATGTATATATAAAGACTAATAATAACGATGTTGTTCAATAGCCTAGTAATATAAAGCGAGACTTGTGCATAATAAACGATTCTAACCATTTCATACGCCCTTGGTCTTTTAACTTTTGGTCAGAAAACTTTCTAGAAAACGTGCTTGTTAAACTTCCTTTTCCACTAGCACATCAAAAAGTAATTAGTCACCGATAAACACTTTGGGGGTCCCGTTCTGTAGGTAAACTCCAATTTCAATAGAACAATACAGGACGTATTGAAGAGACGATGATAGGCCTAGAAGTGTGAGTCAGATTGTTAATTTTAATGAAAAAAACTGAAGGGTGTAGACATAAAAATAGACCTGAAGTGAAGTGTTTTATTTGACTTGTAAAACGACAAGAATGATTCCAGAGTACCGACCTGAATATCATCCATTGTATTTCCCAATAGGCTGAATGTTAGCCAGGACTATGTCCTTGTGTATTGGACCTAATTCTGACCCATGTAAAAACTCTATCATTATTGTGTTTATATGAGCAAAAATGCGAGGCATCTAAACCATCCCAACTCTCTCTAAAGTATACATATTTTAATCTTAATCCCTGGCTTCAATCAAATCAAATATAAGGATGTTTGTTCACAAGCAAGCTTCCACAAACATCCACCTTTGAAATATGTTAGCATATAAAAACTTGAAATAAGTTGTTTTATTATAACAATAAAATAACATACAGTATATTTATTCTCTAAAATAACTAAATGAAAACAATAATAAATAATAAATTCTTCTCTTAATTGCAAAAGTCCAGTACAATTAATAGTGAAGAAGAAATCTGGTGAGCTTACAAAAGTCACAATAGTGCAAACAAAATCAGATAACTATGAACTGTTTTCAGAATAACAGATTATGAGTCAGGTTTTTGACACACCTTACAACTTCTCCACTCAACTTCAGATCAACCTTGTGCTATGGGCTCTGCAGAAGAGGAGGTTGCAAAACTTCTGATATACCATGACATCCACCTCAAAATAGCAAGATACGGTACTTGGTTGTTAAAAACTTAAAATAACATGATTAATAGATGCATCAATAGTCTGACAAGACAATTGTTTAGGAAAATAAAATTTCTACTTCTTTCATGAGTTGTTTCCCTTTACTACCAGCTAACTGACAATAATATTCTGCAGCTTTACGATGACCTAGATTTGTCAAAAACCTTGCATATTCTAGATATACAGCTTCCAATAATGACTCTGAAAAATGAATTATTACATGGTCCGTCATTACATGGTTTTAGCTACTAGATAACATTCAGGGCTCAAATTAAGTAGCATTGCATTGCATCACAATTTGATAGACAAGATGACCCTTTGCACAATTTACAGTTCAAATAGTTTATCAGTATGCAAATTGAAATTTGTTAAAATACTTTACCAAGAAATATCATCTAATAGGCAATTCTGAATATTTTCAGGACTGTCTGATAAAAGCAAAAATATGAATACTTGGGATTCTTACTCTAATTGACATAGGCACATATAGAACAATGAGGAATTTACCTGTTTCTTCTGTTTTGTTTAATAAATTAAACTGTTCACAAGATTCAATAAAACATACAGCTCTATCAAAACATCTCATTCCATATAACATTTCTATAACCTTATAGAACTGACCTAATGATAATAATACCAGTACAGCTTTACTCTGTAATAACAAGAAAAAATTACATAATTGCTTACAATTATGAACGTATTTCGAGAGCCTTAAAATATTATGTAGGCTAAATTTGCAATTACCTACATCTAGACAATATATTGAATATCATTTGACCTAGTTTTCAAAGTCATAAAATAATTAGGTCACACCTTCCGTAACGGTTAATGATGGCGAAAATATGAAAATTATCAATTTTTGCTGTATTTAAGTACACTTATCTCTATTAAAAAATATCTACTCGTAGACAATATATTGAATATTATTTGACCTAATTTTCAAGGTCATAGATTAAGTGGGTCACACCTTCCGTACCCGTTAAAGTGACCTAATTTTGAAAAAATCGAAATTTAAATAATTCGAAAGAAAATACGAAATTTGAAAATCGGTCTCCAAGAAAAGGTAGATAATGATCCATTGTATCTATGTGCTAAATTTCATCAAAATCGGTCTATCAGTAGTGTCTGAATTTCGGATTTAAGAATTGTAACAAAAATTCAAAATGGCGGCCGATATGGCAGCTTGACCTAATTATTTAGGTCAAATCAATTACTATTGACAAGTTATTTATAAAACAGTTTTCACTTTTCACCTAGCAGTTATAGACCGGAAGTTACGTAATTACGTCATTTGAGGCTAAACCGAAAGTGGAATTTTTTTTTCACATTATTTCAAAAATTATAAACATATCGCCTATCAACTGGTAAAGTTTCAAAATTTTACCATTTATATTAAAGGAGAAATCACGGTCTGAAATTTTTGCCGATGACCCTTGAATATTGAATTGCAAATCGTGGGTAAAATATTTAACCTAATTGCATAAAACCTATAATTGTTAGTTGACAAATACATTGAAGTTTTCAAATCTGAAAATCCGGTCAAAATCGAACTGAAAATAAACTTGCTAAAGCAAAAAAACCTGAACTTCCGGTTCTCACTTCCTGTCAGAGATAGAACTTCCGGTTTTGTTTTATTTGATAATAGAAATCATTCTAAGATAAACTGTAGATTTAGAATTTCTGCACCATTTACCAGTTTGTCTGCAAACTCATCCAAGAATTACAAAAAAAAAAAAAAAAAAAAAAAAATAAAATAATCCGAACGATTACAATACGTTTTCGCCAAAGTCGAAATACGTAATTACATAATAGATGATGGTTATAACAAAATAAAACACTGGTAGCAGTTGGAGTCTGTACTTCTATAAGACTAAAGATGTAATCTTCAGTAATATGTGTCCAAACTTTACACTTATTAAGAATGGAATTTCTCTAATGGTTTTCCAGATATCTCATATTAAATAGATGCTAATACTGCCCTACAAGTTACAGGAACTCTTAAGATAAGATAATAATTGTCAATGTGTTAGAACTGTTTGACACAGCTTGTTAAAACGTTTTCAATGTATCTCATGACCTATAACAAAAGGAGTTTGTCTCATACAAAATCTTAATTCATACTGTTGCTATGCCTTAATATCTCCATCTCGCTTCTATAAACCAGTTATGCAAACTGGCGTTTATGTTTCATTAACTATAGTTTGTCACGTGATAATATGACATTGAATTCATCTCCAACCAAACAATGATTCAATCTTAATATTTGTAGCAATGACATGCCTCCTTAGCTTGATTGACAGATACCTGTTGAATGGAAAACACAATGATTTCAGGCATTTTTCTATTAAATAAATACAAAATTTGTGTATTTCTTCAAAAAAGACAGACCAATATCAATATAAGGCATGAATGTGGATCTTGTTATCGTTATGGGGAAATAAACGCTAGTTTATCACGTACATGATCCGCTTTGCCAGGTCATTAGTCGTGTCACATGATAAATCAGTGTTTATTTAACCATAATGATAACAAGATCCACAATCATTCCTTAAACAGCTGTAGAAACAAAGAAACTTAATGATGGACATAATACATAAGAGTAAACTGACCTTAAGGTTAACCTGTGTACTACAAAGATGATCTGCATAACGTTTTAATAACTCACTTCTTTCATGATGATCTAATGTGGCCTGAAATATGACAAAAATCATGTCAAAGGACAAAGTGTAAGGCAACTGACTTTTCCTGATCTTGCTAATTACAAAAACTAATTTGAATACTGTATATAAAACATGTTGTTTACTAACCTTGGCTAACCACACAGATTTATCCCAGGCCCCATAGGTCTGTAAATATCTACAGGCATCCAAGCTTTTATCAATCAAACATAACAATTGTACACCTTCTAAAACCATGATAAAATGTGTAATGTAATATTATATTAATATCTGTATATCATTTGGCTGTGATCAGCTTGCATAGGTTATGTGGATCAGCTGCTTTAAGTTATGTTATGAAAAAAGCTGTTGGATGTTGTCTATAGCTGATGAGTAAAACGGTTGCTGCCACTGCTGATGTTAAATATTAGTTGCTTATATTGTGTATAATTGCTGCTAATACAATCTCTAAGTTTAAAACATTTAACACCTGATATGAGTATGTACCCTATAGTGAACAATATCAGTGAAAGTGTTTGGGTATCATATATTGAAACAAATCCCTCCCTAGATCAATGTCAACTGAAGTTTCCATTTTCACAGGTCAATATAGCTAAAAACTTACCAGACAGTTTGCCATTGGCAATTAAATTAGTAGCTACTAGTTTGATGGTACTCTGTGATGCACCTGACGATCGTATACTAGCTACTAAACAGGCCCTACAATACAGAAAACTATTATTACACGAATATGCATCATTTGTGGTTGTGGGTTCCAATCTCGATCAGCGTGTGAGAGTCTGATGGAATAGAATAAGTCATAATCCAGTCAACCCAGCTATAAATGGGCATGGATAATCAGGGAAAAATAAATGCCAAGAGTTTGGCTAAGGACCAGCTGGTTGAAAAATTTTGAACCTAAGTTGTTATCCTTGTAAAGAATAATTGTTTCTTTCTTTCTTTCAGGTTGTGATAAATTGTTTTATAATCTATTGATTTCTAGTATTTGAATTTATCAACTATCATACCTTAATGAATCTACATAATAAGAAGAATTCTCAGCATCTGTTTCTAACAGTAACTGTACAGCTCTATCTGTCTGTCCCAATAGTATATAATTTTCAGCACATTTCTCAGTATGTTCATTGGTGGCTCTTTTATTATCATGCAGTGCCACTCGATCCAATTGGTACTTCTAAAGAATAATTTCTATAAGTTCAATACTGATATGAAAATGCTTTCATTGTCATAAGTTATTTTTTTATTTGTATGTGATGTGTAAGTATGTCTTTAAAAGTAGCACAATGAACATATTACTTCAATGGATCTCAATTTATAAATATTTTATAACTTACTTTAAATGTATCACAATCAATTAGTGTATCATAACATCTTTCTAATGGTTGATCTTTATAGAGCTCTCGCAAACCTTTCTGTTCATTTTCATCATTGTCATCATCTAACATAACTAAATCACTACTCTCTTTGTAACTTGGTGTAGAGGGTCGAAATATATCTCCTAAATCATTATGTGATGTCACTCTACTTGGGGTCTACAAGATAAACATGAAACTAGAAATTAAAATCTCATATAAGTTGTATTACTAAGATGCTGATTTTCCACTACAGAAAAGTGAATTTCATTAGTTATCAAACACAAGATTATTGGTTTTTATTTTTTATTTTCGAAAAATCAAGTATTTCTTGATTTTCTGTATATTATCTGCCACTTTTTTTTGGTGAATCTGAGACTCCCAAACTTTATCAAAATATGGATATTTCTTATCAAGGAACAAATAATTCATCCCACTATTACTATTACCTTTTTCATAGGTTGATATTTTTCAGCTTTAAGGTAATACAAAGCTACAGTCCAAAAATGAAGATCTGATTCATCTCCAAATAGTCTGGCAGTTATCAAACATCTTTCAGCTATACCAAACTGACACTGTGGAAGATAGTTAGCTATGGATCTATTGAGGAGAGAGAAGAGAAAAACATCCTTTGAATTGGGTTTATTTTAACCTTAAAGTTAACCTTTACATTTTATGTACTAAAAATACCCAATTTCCATTAGCATATAAAACATCCTGCTGTGAATAGGTTTGTAAACTAGTTTGTCAAACTGTAAATGTAATATGTTATCTTTATATCATCAATGTATACGTCTACTATTTCAATTGTGACCCAAGCGCTAGACAAGAATTTGCTTTCTCTTGATTGTAAAACAATACCTGTCAATAAGTTGAATTTGATTATTGATAATATAAGCTATTTCTACATCCTCTTCTCTCATTGATGGTGCAATCAGCTCATACTTCTCATTCCATGGTTGATGTTGAAGCAGACATTTTAAAAGTTGAGAAGTTTTAGAAGATAATAAATGTGGACAGAAGATAGGTTCTGAAAAACGTACAAATAATACAGAAATCTTCCAGATTATTTTGGTATTTGTCATTAAACATTCAAAAAGTATGTATTATGAAATGTTTCGACTATGTACTGAGCAAATATAGATCAAAATAACAATAGTTGTTCCAATAAAAAGCTTTAAACATTCACAATATAATGCTAGTATTAGCCTTAATATTTGAGAAATATTTACCTGATAAATCCCAGTTATCTATACTAGTTTGAGATTTATGTAATGTTAAATCTGATATATGTAGTTCACCATTAGTAGTAATAAACATTGGTCTATCAGAACCAGCCCATTCACAATCACTTATCTTAGATATCTCTTTTGGACTTTTAATGTAATGTAAAGCCTCAGTCTAAAATAAGAATCATCAAACATCAATATTATCTCAGGTTGAATTGAACTTAAATTTGTCAAAGTCCATTAAATTCCTTTTTGAATATCTGACCTCTTAAGTTAAGGTTGGAAATAAACTTGAATCATTGAATGAACCCATTTAATGAAATAATTTAAGGCTATCAAGATATCAAGTACTTACTCTGCTGTCTTTACTAAAATCCCAAACAACTATACCATCATTGTGAAGGGTGAAGAACTTGTAGTTTTCTCTCCCTGGAGCAAAACGTATTTTCCTTATCCAACCTCTATTTGTTGGTACAGTTCTAAATACAAAATAAAAACATTTGTTTAATTTGGTAATTGATCATATTTTCCCTTGAGTTTACTATGCATTTGATCTTTTTGAGTGTGGGTTTTCATTCATAGTACAAAAATAATAGTTTACCTGGAAATTTTACTCTTCAAATCCCAGCAACACAAAATACCATCAACATCACCAAACATTAGAAAATCATGTTTCCATGCTAGACAAGTTATAGTACCTAATCCACTCTATAAATATAAACATTGAACATCACAAAACATCAAAACATGTTTCTATGCTAGACAAGTTATAGTACCTAATCTACTCTACAAATATAAATCACCCAACATCATCAAAAATAAAAACATATTTCCATGTTTGCTTTATAAGACAATGCTGACAAGTCTTCCTCCATTAATTTAAATGTGATTACCTCTGGTGGTATTTTAGTAACATCACTAATACTACTGCCCTCTACTATAAAATGAAACACTGTACCATCTTTATCGGTCATCACAAAATGCTCTCGAATTGATCCTTTTGATCCACTCTTCTTTTCTCTAAATATAAATACACAGTAAAAATTTTTCTAAAATTAAATCAGAAAAGAGGCTGTCATACTCATTTTGATTTATATTGTATACCGTACTGAAAACATACATACTGTCTAAGTAAGCATACTATATTTCATCTAATACAAATGAAATTATTGTTTTGTTATGACTTAAATAAACATACTTTAAAGATGTATTTGAATCTGATTGACTCATATGAGATGATGAAGTCATAACATCTACAGGTGATTTAGTTGTTTTATCTTCATCACCCTGATCCAGTAACTTTTTTTTCATTGTTTTACTGCTGTGAGATGGTGACCAAATCTAAAGAGACAAATATCAATACGAATAGGTTGTAAGTATCAATAAATTCTAATCAAACCACATATTGGAGTGAGATTTTTATTAGTAAATATGAATATAAATAGTAATGTGATAACTCTAGATATTTTAACATTTCGGTAATAAAGTATTATAAAATGTTTGTATTGTTTGATAGAAGATATTTCAAACTCACAGTAGAAGTTGGTCTTGGGAAGTTTTTTGGTAGTTCTCTAATAATTGTCAAAGATTTCAAATCCCATAATTCCAATGGTTTGTCTTTAAATGCCAACACAAAATATTGTCTGAAAACAATATTGATATTGCAATTATGGATCTTGGCATTGGTTCCAAAATTAAAAACCTTCATTCCATAGAATATGATATGTTATTAGGTTATTAGAATAACGAGACTATGATAGTGTAACAATCAAAAATTAATTACATGTAAACTCATATCAATGTATAGTATTGAAGCTTACTTGAGATTAGATACTTGTAAACTGATAATAGGTGATTCATCATCAGTACTTGTTCTCACTGCTGTTGATTTACCTAGCAATAAATAATATGATCTATAGAGAGTCATAGATACAAATAAAATAACCTAAATAAATATATTGTATAAATTTGATCAATTGTACTGACCTGATAAAATATCTAATAGAAATATCTCATTTTTAACCAGACCACTTACACCAGGATTATGGTGAGAATATGATAGGAATGTTCTTAAACTTGTCCATTCTAAACCTCTACAATAATACAGATATCAAAGTGTGAGTTAAAGGGATAATAGGCGTTAGAATACACTCGTCCTACGGCTTATATTTGTGTTTCATATTGACTATTAGTTAAATAAGTATGCATCCCACACTTTACCAAATTTTAAAAAGCCACAATAAAAATATATTCGGAATTTTAAAAAAAAGTGAGCCAGCGACGATTCCATTCAGTTTTGAGAATAAAAGCGTCTGGTAAATCAAAAAAATCTTTGTGGAATTCAAAAAGTATAGTATTGAAGCTACGCGTTGAAAAACTGATAATGGTGTTATCATTATTTTTCCCTTTTATTTACCTAGAATAAAAAATGCTTATGGAGGTCAAGCGTTAAAAATGAAAAAACCCTAAATTTATTTTGGGGATTTATCGGATTTTAGACCTGATAAAATATGAAATAGAAAATCCATTTTTAAGACCATTATACCGGGTTATTGTCCAAATTTGATGGAATTTTTAAAAACTTTCATTTCCGTTCAAAAAACGCCTTTTAAAATCCTTTAACAGAGTATATTTGGTCACATTTGTGGTATCATATTCAGGCAGAAAGCAATGAATTTCATGACAAAATACTTTGAAAATTGTTCCATTTTTTGAAAACAGCTACAAACAAATGAGTACTCAGCAATGGATAAACCAAATTCATTTAACAATATTAATAAATAGCCAAATTTCATCAAAATCAATCCAGAAACCAGCTCTTTATTGTGTCCACAATGAATTCAAGAACAAAGGCAGATGCATTTTCAAGAACAAGGGCAATAACTCATAATAAATAATTTTGATCGTTTGATTTTCAGTAGGCTTAATCCTTGATTGATTACAATATTAATATTATAATATTACACATAGCAACATGCAAATTTTAAATCATTCAATTCTTGGAATAATGAAAACTACCTTACTAGATTTTTAAAAATAAAATATTTAGAGTAAGGAATCAAAAAATCATCAATCTGGCCAAAATGTAACAAATAAAAAACCCTGGTAAAAAAATATAAGCATACATGAAAATAATGTAATAGTGTCAATTCATACCTCACAGTAGATGTATGTAGATTATATTCTCTATCTATCTGTCCACTAGCAACATTTATAATCTGTAATGTACCTGTTGATGATCCTACAATACAGAATATTATGTTCATCCTTCTTAATAGATACATTCACAGTCATAATAAACAAGATTCATTTCATTCATTACATATGTTTCAAATACAAAGTCCTGACTTTGAAAAGAGAACTGGATTGGAAGCGTATGAGATCTCCCTCAACTTGAGCTAAAATCGCATGCAAATTGCAAGACAAATGTAAAGGTCAAACTTCAGATGACAAGATGAAGATAAACGCTTACCCACAACTACTAATGGTCGATATGTGGCAAGGTTTTTATTGGTTAATGGGGGACACATACGAATACAGGTTACATGACTCGTTACACCATTAATCAATCCAGTCATTAAAAACTTCAATTGTACAGTATGACCACGAGCACTGTAATTATACAACATATATTAACAATATAATGAACATGGGCTAAATATTACACCATATTGCAAAAAATAAAGAGCATCACTAACAACAAACAATGCGAATTGTACAACCATTTTTATAGTTAGGCTACTTACCTTGAATCATTATAGGCAGGTAATTGTGTCTGGCTAATCATATCAGCCAATGAAATTTTAGGATATTCTACACTGCTGAGTACAGGAAATTGAACATTACCAGAAGGTATAAGTTTCTCAGATTGAAGTTTGGCCCCAGGTGTATGTAAAGGAGATGATGGAAATAAATTAACACTGTTTGAATTTGGCATCTAAAAGAGTCAAAATGAAAACTGAAATATCATGTTGTCAGTGTGTAGACTTCCATAATAACAATGAGATTTATAATTTCTATAGTTTAATGTGTTTATTCAAAGTAACAGTCACATGGTTTATAAAAAGTTGAATGCAGTAACATGTCTGGTCTATAGATGATTATTAGGAAGTAGATTATATCCATTAATAATCTCTCTGTAAACAAGTCTATGATTTTCAAAACAGAATTAAGACCATTTTTTCAATACTTCATACCTTCACACTGTGTAACTTCATCTCCCAGAATATGATACGACTGTCACTCATCACCAAAGCAACAGAAGATTCTGACACAGGACAAACCATTATACCATAAACTTTCTGATGTCTGGTAATACGTAATGGATCTGATTGACACCGTAGTTCGTAAGCTACATCTAATGATACAGAAGGTGGAGAATCATCTGAAATATACATTTCACCTCTTTTATAATGTCATATTTTCCAAACTATTTCATCACCATCTTTTTGATTGATAGCAATACAAACAGATACTTCAACATCTGATAACATTTTCAATTTTCCCCAAAAAATCTATATCTTTATTTCATAACATCTTCAAAAGTACCATATCATCAAATATTTAAACTAGTCAGCTAGTTTCAAATATGAAATTCAAATAGAAAGAATGTTACCAAATGCACCACTACCCTCCATGGCTGGTGTACACATAACATTAGTCTTTCTTCTTACTCTAGCAGATATTCCACCATTTTCATGTAAACACAGAATGACATCTCTTTGCCAACAAGGAATGATCTGTACAAAAAAATAGAAATTTAATTACAGCTATGGAAATATATTGTTTCGTTATTCTCTAAGATCTTTTTATCTTTATTTTTGTAATAATGTGGTCAGTTCCTAGCCAAAACAGTAATACTTAGAAGATATTTGGCATCATGACAGATATTCAAGAGCTAGTGATTATACTTTAAATGTATTTTGAGACATCATATTCTGACTAGATCAAAATTTATGTGTGAATTCATGAAAGAACAAAAAAAATATAATATACAGTATTTTCAAACTGGATTATTTGGTGTTTAAAAGCTAACATGTCCGTAAGTTATACAGTTCATAAGAGGGTTCTAAATACAAAATTGTTGCTGACTCTTGTGTTAGTTCTAATGAACCCAGCGGAGAAATATGAACAAAATCATAATGTGCAAATTCACATCTTAAAACAATATATACAGCAATATGTGTAAGTAAAATTTCCTAAAATTTTTAAAATTAAATTACACTCTCATTAAACAGATTTAAACCTAAATTACACTTCGATAATATAATTGGGGAACCAATAAGGTTTATATGGCGCCAATAGTCGAATACGTGAATAGTGCACATATTCATTATCTTTTTGTCAAGAAGCATTTATGGTTGAAGTATCCCAACCAATGAAAACAAGTCATTAGAAACTGTAAAATGTCATTTATGACTTACTGGGCGTGGTTAAAAAGCCTAGATTTTTTTACATCGCAAACCTAAATTATTGCCAGTCTATTTACAAGTTTAATTGTCATGAAATGATCTCACCAATTAGATGCAAAAACAATCTACATTTAATCCTTAAGTAACACCAAGTAGATGTAATAAATTCTAAACAGTTCGGAAGCTACCAGATCTGTAGTCTGTGACAAACAAGTCTAGTTTGATTTAAATTCTGTATGCAGTTTCAGAAAAACTTTTTCTTTCTGCAGGCCTCGAATTTTGAACGATCGTTTCGTTCGCGTGTCGGTTACGCAAAGTCTAAATGGGCAGAACGAAAAATCGGTTACGTGAACTTTTGCCGTATAAACGATAACAGTAAAACTGTCTCAAATCAGTTTTCAATCGGTAAAACTCATCGTGAAGGTGGCAGGATGTTAAATACGCTACTAATAAAAATTCCACATTGTTTTATGGCAGTAGTATTATCTAACACGGGATCATTGCGTGAACCAATCTTAGGAAGAAAAATTTATTATCCTCATTCCCGTGCCAATGTTAGGCCATGCATATGATTAATATTGTTTCTTTGTTATTGTAGTAGGGCCTATGTAATGTAACTTTCATCTCTATTTGATCGTTTTATATAGATTTAATTGATTTTATTGTTTCAATGACGTTTTGGTTTTACTCTCACTTATTAAATTCAACAAACAAAAGCTACTAAATAAATGTTACCTGTCAATAAAATATTATTAATAAAAAAAAAAGTTACATATCAGCTAGTTGTGATTTTCCGGCGTAACTAAACATTTATTAACTATTAGCCTTGAGTCGATCTTGTACTGTTGTCAGGGAATCGGCCAGTTCAGTCACCTGTTAGAAAATGGCACTGCCAAATCGTAAACCAGAAAGCGTCACTGTTAAGACTTTCAATAAATGGTCATTCAATAAAGATTTTAAAATTGTTGAAATCGGCGATGATGGAAATATTGAAAAACTGGAATGTAAAGTTTGTTCGACACACCTCTCAGATATCAGAAAGGAAGCCAACAGACGTGGGATCAAGGGGGCAGTCATGTCCGGAATACAGAATTATGCCGATGGCGTAAGGGTTTTGTTCACAAAGGAAATATCTTGCGCCATATCAAATCAGATGGACTGCAACAACTACCTAGTTTGCGATATCAGCAATTGCTGGAAGCGAACGTTAACTCGCCATTTACCTACCTACCATACACCACTAAACGACGTAACCGATTCACGTAACCGATTCGGTTTCGCGAACGTTTGAGTCCAAACCGAACTATCGGTTACGTGATGAAAATTACCGTCAACGATTTTTCGTTTACGCTGGGGAAGCAAATTTCGAGGCCTGTTTCTGTTACAAGTATTCATTGGTTATATCTATTGCTGATAATATATAACGTATGCTTATTATCCATGATGATATGTGGTTGTATAAAAAGTTGTCTGACCTGTTGAAATGGTGAATAGCTGGCTCTGTCCATAGCAATAATACCAACTGTTTGATTGATCTCTAAATCTAATATCAATAATTCTCGAGAATATAACAGTAATATGTGATGTCTACAAGAACGGTGATATGATAGTTGTAGACATTCATTCAATGGTATTGATTCATCTTCAGAGTTACCAGTTTTACTGCAAATCAAAGCCACAATAACTATCAATAACTACAAATATTAACTCATGTATTTTCTCTCTTATTGATAAATGATTAGAGCCCATGACCACCTTTTGTTAGCTGCTAACGTAAGGTGGTCATGGGCTCTTATCATTAATCATCATTACTGAACCCAGCTGTATATGTGTAAGGATCATCCTGAAAGATCATCGCAAGATGTTAGGTCAAGAACCAGCTTGCAGAAGTTCATCCCAGAATATACAACATTTCAATGGTAGATTCTAAAGTAACCGCTGTAAATTGAAGAATGAGACAATAAAAACAAATAAAACCAAACCTTGCTTTTCCTTCACCAATAAGAATTCGACTCATTTTCTTGGCCAAATTTTTAGAAGAAGATGAAGAAGTCATAGATGATTTTCTATCTTGTGATGTTGAAGAACTAGAACTGGATCCACCTAAACAAAATAAACTCAACATCTTATGCTGTCATATGTGTTTCTCAAATGTATCTAATTGTTTAGAATTAGAGAAAGTAATTGAGAAGTGAACATACCAATTATTCTTTTTGTGAAAATTCAAAGGCAATTTCTCATTATAAAATTATTTTACATAAACTAAAACTCATAAGCCAAATATAAGATAAACGTATCTTTCAAATCACATGTCTTAAAGCCATCCCACATCATTCTATTCTTGAAAGAATTAAATATTTAGTCTCTATAAGATTATATAATATAAAATATGAAAGAAACTCTTGAAAATCTTTAAATACATACCTTGACTAGAAGGACTTGAAATATAATATTTTTTACCATTACTTGAAGGAGTTTTAGTAATAGTAAAATCATCCACAAATACTATACAATCTTGACCCAAAACTTTAAAAAAAAGATCATTTTATATTTATACTATTTAGCACATGTTTGTCTAAGGCCCTGTTTATATGTAGCAGGCTGGCCCGGGTAGATGGCTGGCCCGGACAGGCGGGCTGAAAAACACAACCGTTTATATGTACCCTGGCTGAAATTTCCAACGTTTACATGGCAGCGAGATGGCCCGTTTAATGACATTCATAACCATTGCGTCACGATAATATTTTAACGAAATGGTGGTTCACAAGAATAGAATCTGCAGAACCATTAACCTTCTCCTGGCTGTGTTTGGAGTTTTATTTGCTCATTTTAATGTTATTTTAGGCGTATATAATCATAGGCGTACGGGAGGTTTTGAAACTGGGGGTGTGGGAGAGATTTGTGCCCGAATCTTGGACTCTGCCTGAATTCTACTGCCAGATCAAATCCGAAACCTCCATGAATCCTAAGGTGCCCGAACAACCAAGGTAAATATAACCAGCCAACAAGGCTTCCACACGAATATCTCAATATTCGGGTATTTTGCTTCAATAGAATCTAGGGATTCGGACAGGAATTGGTTCCCGGCAATATTAGTGGGTATTTTTTCTAAAAAAAAACAAGAAGACTCAGGAACTTTCAGTGCCCGAATATGTCGAAAATTTTGCCCGAATATGATCGAGCCAAGCCCCTGCTCCACCCTCCCGTACGCCTATGCATATAATGTCTTATGCCAACAACAAGAACAGATCTTATATTACTCTCTGCTCCAGTGTGAGGGTATCTTGATTAAAAACTTAAAGAGAAATAGACAGTGTTCATCTCTTGGGTCCAACAAAACTCTTTTTTGACAGATATTCATTATTTGTCTCTTCTTGTTGTTGACACCATTTTTTGTTGCTGTGTGAGCTGTACGCATGCGTCATAGGTAGTAAGCCCAGGCTGAATGATGAAAAATTGTTTATATGAACATCGAGCTGGCCCGGTATGCCGGGCTCCCCGGTTAAAAAAGCGGGGAGCCCGGTAGAGCAGGCCCGCCTGTTGTCCATATAAAAATGAATATTTTAAGTCAAAATAAAAGTGTGAGGATGACTTCACGACCGAGGATCCCGGCAAATCAAGCCAGCCCGCCCACCCGGGCCAGCCCGCTCCATATAAACAGGGCCTTAGATTTTATCTAGGATTATAATTCCCAGTGCTTGCTTGTGGGAATGCTTAAGTTTAAAGTTATGAACTTAAGCCATTCTGAAGAATGGTTTTAATTATAATACTTACAAACAACATTTTTTGAATTAAACGGATCAAAGGAAAAGGAAAGGAGAGGTTCTGTATAAGATTTTTTCCATAATCTTGTTCCTGTATCAGCATTCCATAAAATTAATGAATATGGGGGATGAAGAGCAACTAATAAATCTCGAGAAGCATCTTGATTAGTCAACCATTCTATATCTGAAAAACATTTATCAATTTAATGTTCAAGTTTCATGGCAAGATTTATTTCATCAAGTCTTGTCAATTTCAAAGTTTTTAAAATACAAAAATGTAAATTGTATCTCTCAATAGACAAACATAGATTAGTTCTGCAATTCTTTAGCGAAAATGGCATACCTTGAACTGGTTTATGATTTTCGGAGAATTCTGATTTCACCTGACCGTGAGCCACATCCCAGACAATAATGATACCATTAGTATCGGCAGTAGCAAGACGTAATGTATAAGGACTGTTTACATCATGATGATAATTCTCTCTTCCCCATTTCACCTGAAACAATCACCATCATAATACATAAATACAAAAAAATTAGTAACGTAGCAAAAAAATACAAACTAAATAAAAATAAAGAGCCACAAAAATAAGCATAATCAAGACTTTTTGATAAAAATGTAAGACAAATGGTCAGACAATTTTCCTTAACAGGTGGCCAAAGCCAATTATGAGAATCTTTTGTTTCTTGGTACCTAATATTAGTGTTATGAAACAGAAACAAACCTTTCAAGAAAAAAAAAAGAAAAAATTCAAAAATTTATACTGACCTTTACTACATTTGATTTATGTTTTTCAAGAACTTGAATAATCTATAATTAAAGATAGTTTTACACACCAGAAATATACTATAATTTATTAAATGATATATTATACTACAATACTTATTGTCCATCTTTTTGAACCACAAAATGTGATAAATTTGATGTATTTTTAAAACTATATTTCTACTTTAAAATATCATAGTATCTAGCTACAATACCGGTACTGCAGCTCAACTTATGCATAATGAAACATAATTTCAATTAAGTCAACACTAAACTTACCTGTAATGTTTTAGGGTCAACAATATTGACAAAATTTTGACACCCAAAAGCTAACAAACCTTGCCATCCCCTGTGTAAGAAATAAAAACATATTAGGATAAATGTAAATCAATTATTGAAACAATATAAAGTAACTCATGCCCAATGCCCATAGCAAAGAGTAAAAGCAGCTCATATTAAGGGCGCAGGTACATCATATCTTATAAAAATACTATCAAAAATATATAGTTTATATTATAAACTATATATTTTTGATAGTGTTTTTATAAGATATGATGTATCTGCACCCTTAATATGAACTGCTTTAACTCTTTGCTACGGAATGAGTTGTGTTCTTACTTATATCCAAATTGCAAACAAACTACTGAACACAGCAACGAATGCAACCTCTCTCCTTACAGAGAACTGAAGGTCATGGCTATCTCTGGATGTGAACAAAGCCAGGTAGTTGTTCTGTGAAAATTTGAGAAATTTTCATTTGAAAATGACCAAAAATCAAATGCATTCTGCAGCTGACAAGGCGTATATAATTCACTATATTGATAGCATAATGGCAAATAGTGTTTTCTGTGAAGATTACGATTTAGAAATGTTTTTTTTGGGAGGATAATTTATCGGTATATTCGAGATAATAAGTAACCACCATCAACGAGAATTTTATTGTCCCTGCGATTAAACTGAACAAATGAATACAAATAAATAAAACAAACCAGTCGCAAGCACTTTTATTTTGTGCATGTAGTTGTCCTGTTACTGTCTTGGGGAACAACTTCATGTTTATTATCAACTCAGCCAGACGAAGGCGAATTCCTACAGAATTGTAGAATTTGTGTTTACTATCTTATTCGGCCATCTTTATCTTGTAAGACCAAACAAACCGATAAATGTTTATTAACATTTCTAACATAAACTAGGCTAATCATCCTATGGATATCCGATGCTACTCCAAACAATTTACATAGAAAAAGTATATATTCTTTCCAATTTTTACAGCTTGATAAGGGAGGGAAAAAAAGAAAAATACTCATTTTATCGGCTTTAGTTTATCATTCTGTCAACGTGTTTTTCAAATTACCTCCCTTTAATCAAAATTAAAGTCTCGATTCTAAGGCATTGTAGAAGTAGTTGTTATAATGAAAAGTTGTTAATAGTATGAGTAAGTTAAATGATTGAAAACAATTTTATGTCATACAATTTAGTTAGGCTAAATATCGGCATATTTGAAATGAGATAATTGTTGTGACTTTTCAATTTTTTAGTATATCATCTTTCAATCTTTCATACATCAATAAATGTTTGTTTGTTGACTACTCATCTTCAGACCACAACTTTGTTGACAGCCCTCATTTGTGTATTTACTATGTTTTTGGATTGTCTTTGGTCTGTTGAATATGTCAATAAATGAAAATATTATAATTTAGAAATAATAATGTACTGAGAGGAATTTTCACATGTGGTTCCTGCAAAACTAATTGTAGTGTAGTCTAGTTGTATTGCAGACCGCATTGAATTGCAGACTGCATTGAATTGAAGAATTGAATTTTCATTTCACTAGGCATAGGCGTACATTTAAGATAATATTTTCAATTGTGTGAATAATAGTATATTAAATAACAAATCACAAATTTTATGGTATAGGCTACTATTCCTATGTTTTATTGTGATAGGGTACATTTTTAGTGAATCTTGGTTGTTTTATCCATATACCTAGGTTTTATCTAATTGTTCTTTTCTCGTATTGCATCACTACTATATTAATAAACACATATTTACTTTACACTAGCCTAGTTCTAGTAACTAATTATTGCCCTCTCTTTAACTGATACCACTGGACCTTGTCACCTTCTGTCATTGGCCAGCTTAGTAAGTTTTCAGTGAGTTTCCATTCAGAAACTTTAATTTTTTCTTAGTCTTT
This sequence comes from Nipponacmea schrenckii, assembly GCA_030562195.1. NCBI lineage: Eukaryota > Metazoa > Mollusca > Gastropoda > Lottiidae > Nipponacmea > Nipponacmea schrenckii. The sequence goes on from JAUJPP010000007.1 coordinate 1,303,197, forward strand.
GAAGAAGAAGGCAGCCTTATTTCTATCTTTATAAAATAAGAAGTGATTATTCTTCACTGTTTCAACACCAGTTAATTTCTTCTTTCACAGGTTAAGATAGTCATATTTAGATATCTGATAAATATTGTATAACTTCATGTAAAACCCCGCCTTTGGGTTAGTTTTATGTTTTATTATTATCATTCACCAGGTTCTCTAAACAATATATAAAAGGAGATAAAATTTGGCAAACTGACAGTAGTTATCCCTAATTTTCAGTAACTAGTTTCGTTCTATTTGAACTCTTCAGACTGATAAAACTCACTAGGCAGGTTCTGTCTTATATAGGTCTACTGCTTGACCCTGTGAGAGTTAACAGGGTCGGAAACCTGTCAGAATTAACATGGTTGATTAATTTTGACAGGGTTTACGGGGTCTACAGGGTTTAACCCTGTGGGGTTTGTCGGGGTTGGGAATTGTTTGCCACAATCCTTACAAGTGTGGAAAGAGGGAAAGTGCACCTCCTTCAAGCGTAGATGGCACAGTTTAGAGAAAGTCTTCTTACAGTGTATACAGGAAACCATGTTTGATGTGACTATGGAGGCTGTGGACGTGGTAGTGTAAAGCCCATTATGATGTTATAGATAAGGTATCCAAAGCGCGTGGTGAGGCTTGTGGATAGTAAGTGAGAGGGTGATGAGGCTAACAGAGAATCCGAATAACAATATATTAGTTATGAGGTGTATATAGGTATTTTATGTGTATAAAGCTTTACTGTGATAAATTTCTCTGATAGTCCATTATTAACATAAAAATAGTATTTTATGATTATGTAATATATATCTAATTGTATCATGTTATCATTACAGGGTTTTTATTAAATTTATGAAATGAGAAAGATATTGTTGATATAACAACTGAGCTCGCTTCCCCCCTTACACCTACATTATTACACCCAACGTTTCAACAATCCACATTGTCATCATCAGGTGATATGAGAAAATATAATACAAGAAGGTATAAATATACAAAAATAAACAATACCACCTGATGTAGATTTTTGAAACGTTGTGTGTAATAAAACTAAGGAGTAGTATTCCATAACATTTGTGTTTTGTTTTTAAATCTGATCTCTCCCCCTAAATGTCGCTAAAAGATTAGATAATATATAGCATTAGAATTTCCCCATCCAAGGAACTCAAAAAGTTTGAGTTATTGTTAATTGACTCTTGAGTTGTTTACATTATCAATTACTGTATTAACTCAATTCTACCTCATCCGTCACTCCTTCAGTGAGTTCGTCAATCCGTCAGAGGTCACGTTAGTGAATCTGTCATTACGTCAATCGTCAACGAACTAACGTTTGAGGTAGCCCTTACTCACTATTACACTCTAAATTTATATTTAATGGACCCTTTGGTTGCATGCTTAGTTCTTTAAAGCAAATTATGTCTTGCCAATCTTATATTTCATGTTATGTATCTATTATCTTTAAGGTCGTCATAAATTATCTCAAGACTATCCACGTCTGATTGTCGAAGTTGTATTAAGAATCATTCTTCATGTAGCATTCCTGTAAGTAAACTTACCATTTTAGACATTAGCTGAATTAATACAATCATTAGCTCAAATATTTGCTGATTAACAAATTTCCCAGATAAATATGTTTTTTGTCTTTTCTATTCATATACAAGTTGTAAGATCTAAAAAAGAAATCATACTGTAGGTTTGTAATAATATGTATGATGAATGAGAAATCAAAAGAGTTTTAGACATGGAATCTATTTTCAGGTTCACGGATGAATTAGAACCATTCCATAGAGCTATTCAACCAGAAGAGTTATGGCTGTACCGATTTCCTAAAACACCAAGTTATTATACAGTTGAAACTTTATATGTACGTTCTGAAAAATAATCTTTTTGAAAAGAGTTGCTCTAAAATAAGAAGAGAATATTGATGTTATATTTTTAGGCTACGAAACTATTATATAGATAACAAAAAGGAAATCTTATGGATTACAAATATTGTTTATTTATACTGCTACGTTTCAATAAGTATTCTCTTATCATTATCAAGCAGGGCAAACTAAATAATGAAATTAACAACTGAGCATAAATTATATACAGCAATGAAACAACCAACAGACAATAAGATCAATCAGCGAAATCATGAAAGAGTTAATAAATATAAGTAGAATAAGATGATAGATGTAAGATAACCAAGAGATAATTTTCATGTTATACTTGAAAGTTACTCTTGTTATTTATTTTAGGGTACTAAACTATTATATTGATATCATATTTGAAAGTTACTATACTATTATAATATTGATGTTATTTATTTTAGGCTACTAAACTATTATATTGATATTATATTTAAAAGTTACTATACTATTATAAAATTGAGGTTATTTGTTTTAGGCTACTAAACTATTATATTGAGGTTATATTTGACAGTTACTATACTATTATGATAATGATGTTATTTATTTTAGGCTACAAAACTATTATATTGATATTAAATTTGAAAGTTACTATACTATTATAATATTGATGTTATTTATTTTAGGCTACTCAACTATTATATTGATATTATATTTGAAAGTTACTATACTATTATATTATTGATGTTATTTATTTTAGGCTACTAAACTATTATATTTATATTATATATTTGAAAGTTACTATACTATTATAATATTGATGTTATTTATTTTAGGCTACAAAACTATTATATTGATATTATATTTGAAAGTTACTATACTATTATAATATTGATGTTATTTATTTTAGGCTACTCAACTATTATATTGATATTATATTTGAAAGTTACTATACTATTATATTATTGATGTTATTTATTTTAGGCTACTAAACTATTATATTTATATTATATATTTAAAGTTACTATACTATTATACATGTGTAATGTTGATGTTATTTATTTTAGACTACTAAACTATTATATTGATATTATATTTGAAAGTAACTATACTATTATAATGTTGATGTTATTTATTTGAGGCTACTAAACTATTATATTGATATTATATTTGAAAGTTACTATACTATTATAATGTTGATGTTATTTATTTTAGGCAATTATATTGATGCTATATTTTGTAGATAACTGTTATATTGGTGCCTGTGATAGTTTTTGGTCTATTTTATCTGATTAGAAAAGATTTTGAGGATTTAGTGCAGTCTATTTTAGGAATGTATTTAGTGTTTGGTTTATGTGGCTTGATAACCAACATCATAAAACTTTCTGTTGGAAGGTAAGAAATTTTTTGTAAACAAGGAAATTGCTATAATTTTATTCAGTCTATGAAAATTTAATTAAAAATTACAAGTAACCTATCACAAATAGTAAACATTTTCCATTTTAGGCCTCGTCCAGATTTTTTACAAAGATGTTTTCCAAATGAAGATATGTTTAATTTTAATGATATTTTGAACACCAAGACTGATTGTAAAGGGACAGATAAAGATGTATTCCAGGGATTAAAAAGTTTTCCAAGTGGACATTCTTCACGTGAGTTATTTCAGTTTGGCAACCAGTGAGCTAGTAAAATTGAATTTTTGTCAGCAATACAGCAAACAAGGCATAATCTCTTTAATTGAATGATGTAAATTATATATAATAATTTTGTATTTTGGCCTCGTTGAACATGCCCTGTTTCTTTATAATTGAGCAGGAGTTGAGGCCAAGAGAGATGACTTTTGACAAGCAATCTAAATAAATAATATAACAATTTTGCACCTCTTTGGTAATAAAAAAAAAATGAAAAAAGATTTATAGGATCAATGGAAATTCCTCTGACCCCATTATTCTGTTGTAATAGCACATTTCTAACTGAAGACAAGGAGATACCTTGGATCTTATAAGTTATAATGCTTAACATATGATTAAATTTGTCTTTTTATAGATGCAATGGCTTGTTTAGGCTATATTGGTTTTTATGTGGCAGGCAAATTTAGAGTGTTCAGCTCTAAAGGTCAGACATCATCATTGCATTTACTGACTGTTGTAGCATTTTTTCTATGGGCAGTATTAATAGCAATATCTAGAACAGCAGACTATCATCATCATTGGCAAGGTACAGTTAATATTGTGTTAAATACTTTCAATTAAACACTAGACCTGATTGCTTGTATTTATAGATCAAGCTCTATTTCGGGCATGAAAAAGTTAAAAATGAATCCTTTACGTAAAAGACCTACCCACATAAAATATTGTTTTAAAATAAATTTTTTTCCCTTCTACCTACCCTACCTGAATTGACCTATGAAACAGAACCATAAATATTTTTTCCTTAGCCTGATGCTTTGACAGAATCAAGGATGCTTTAAAACAGGGGTTCCCAAACTCCAGTTGCAGGCCATATGCAACCCATGAGAAGAAGGCCCAAGAAAAGTTTTGATTTTTTTTAGAGTACAAATTCTTTGAGGGACAAACTTGATTTGTATTCTTCTCAGTGGTCCATTAACAAAATCCATATTTATTTTTTGGCCAGCACAACAAATTAATTGGGTATCTCTACTTTAAAACATAATACTTCTGGTAAAATAACCCATCTTTCCTTTTTCTTCAAAATAAACACACTTCATCATAAAGTCTGAAACCAACACAATTTATAATGTGGTTGTTTATTGCCTTAGCCTGTCCGTGCACAATTTGCTTTTGAACACAATAAAGACTACAGTTTTTATCAATGAATTGTATACTTATTTGAAAAAAACTAGTCACAATACAATATTAAATGCATAATTTTGTTAGAATTATCCCCTACAAGACATTCACTAGTCATAACCATACAGATACAGTGCTGAAGGTTGCAGAATGAATGACTTTAATGATACACATAAATAATGTTAAATTTTACTTGTGATTGTAATAGAGGTCAGGATTTTAGGAAACTTGGTGTGTTGGTTTAAATCAACAATATCTTGGACAAGTTAGACATTTGGTTCAATTTGACACAAATAAGCTCTTAATATGCTGAAGGTTCATCAAAGAATTGGGCTTATGTTACAAGGCAACTACTTGTTTCTATTGTCAGACCTTACCTCTGGCATCAATGGACACAAGTATGAATGCCATGTTCCATCTGGTTTATTTTTGAATCCCGTAGTTTTATTAGGCAGCAATTTCTTAAGTCATATATTCTCCTCCAGGTTGAGAAATATGATAAAGTAACAACTATAAAGTTTTTACATGTAGATTTAGCTTGGATACTTGGCAGTCAAAAATATTTCAATTAGCTTCAATGTACATGTACTTTGAAGTTATTGTTGAATCAATATCTTTAACAAAGAGCAAAGGTAATAAATAAATCAATAAGTGTTAGCTTACCCTGTAAGCATTCACAGCTCGCTTGCTATATCTGTGGATAATTTTGTGTTCTCATTTCAGATGTGTCTGTTGGACTTCTATTAGGATTGGTAGTGTCAAGCTGTGGGTATTTTCATGCTTATCCTCCATTACACCATATGTATTCACATCTACCTTATTCATTACATGGACATCATGATAGAATTATTGATATAGAAACTGGAATCAACTCAAAACAAACTGGACTTAAACTAGTGTGATTATTTATAAGGTGGTACAGCAAGGCTTGTTCATTGTATACTTAGTATCATCTGAATTTTATGGGTTTACCCTTTGGAATTAGAATATTATAGGAGATGTGATATTTTAATATTTACTAATATCTTAGACTGCAAACATATAGAGATATTTAGATTGAGTTGCAACTTACAGAGCTGGGCTTATTATGCGTATGTCCTTTATTGCCAGTTTAACAAATAGCAATCAGAAAAAATAGTGATGAAAAGATGTTAATCAGATGTTATGCAATTAAACAATACTGAGAAATATATTGTTCAAATAGTGTTTAATTAAAGGATTTCTTCTTTTTTTTATGTGTATCTGTGTCATTGATAACATCAATTTGTATCATTCCAATTTTCATTCAGACGTCTGTGGATCCTGAAATTCCAATAAAATGGTTTGATGCTGTCCCTATCATAAAGGGCCTTTAAACGTTGAGGTCAACATTAATAAAGGAACAGAATTTTAAAGTATAGGCCCTACTACTCCTAAGATACTCAATAGTATTGCTAAACTGTCAAATTACCTCCCTTCAATCAAAATTGGAACTTCAGAACACATGAGGCTATGTTTATAAGACAAGTTCCAAAGACATTATAAAAATGAATATCATAATGAAAAGTTGTTAAAAAGAATGAGTAAGTTTAATAATTGAACACAAAATTATGGTACACAACACTTCAACAAGTAGCATCTCATTTCACCTGATGATGACAAATTTTTAAATGTAAATGTGCATAGTTTGAATAATAAATATAATTATGGCTTTTTTTATTTCCTTTTTATTATTAATAAGCTTGAAAAAAGTTCAACTTCTTTTTATGGAATGCAGAGATTTAACAGCGTAAATTAAGCAAAAATACAATATTAAAATTCATTCAAAGCAATTGTATCCTGGTTTAGGTCCACTTGGTTCTTATAGTAAAAGAACTGAAAATAAATCTAGAATATGGTATAGGGCCTATGTAGGTGTTGGCACCAAATAAATTAAAATTTTCACACAACAATCGTAAACATCCAACACTGCATCACCTCAGATTTTCGTTGAGTTAAGAAAAAATGAAATTTTTCTAGAAAAAAGTTTTAATCTGAAATCAGCTGTTGTCTGAATCCTATGAAAGTCACGTGTTAGATAATGGATACATCCGTTTTCAAAAAGGAAAACGAAAGTAGATAATATATCTTCACCCCAAGCTTTGAGATTAGTAAAATAATTTAGTCACCACCCATTAGATTAGTGGTAAATTTCAACTTGACATAACTACAAAGAAAAACAATATCACTATTAGTCCACTTATGGAGACGATGAGCAACTGTCTGTCTAATGAGCTACAACTTACAAGTCTAATTATTTAAAATGTGAATCTGTAGAACATATATACACACACTACTGAGGATTGCAGACTAAATGAAATTAAGCCATTTTACTATTCTGCATGTGAATGGAAGATGAGATTCGCAATGCAGTGTGGAATGAGTAAAATATGTTTTCATTGAGAAATAGCATAGGACTTTTAAATTAAATAACCTGTACAATGAAACCCAGGCCAAACTCTAAGAATGTCTATCCCACCTTCTTCATTTCATAAGATGACGACACGTCATGTAAATTATTTTGAAACCTTATGTACCGTACTTTAAAGAAGTGTGGTTTACTAGGCCTATAATATATTCCTCTTGTGTTTATTATTGTTTAACACACTTCTTTTATATGTGTTTTGTTTTATGTTTATTCATGTACATGATTGTTGTAACATGATATTTAAAAATTTTATCAGCCCTTGACATTAAAATCTTTGGTAAAATATGATGTACTTTATAGATCTCTTTTTAGCTCAGCTAATCTGAATGATCGAAGGAAGTTTTAAAATTTAAACAGTGAAGTTAAATCTGTAAATACATTAATGAAAAGATGAATGAAGAAGCAGTTAAGTTAAGTGAGAAGATAGTACCTAGTAACTATATACAACAAGGCATTCAGGCTAAACATGCTAGAGAAAATTTAATACGACAACTTATTCAACATGTAAGTTAGACACCCTTTAAACCAATATTTAAAGTAAAATTTTACCTACTGATATTCATCAATTTTTCCCATCACTTTCAAAACTTATGGATCAAATATTTTTGGTGCTCTGTTTACAAATAACTAGATAAAAATGTATAATTAAATCAGGATTCTGGTGATTTGATTGGACAACAGTGGCCAAATGCGTATAAAAAGGACGAAAATATAACCTCTGTCCCTTTACGGATTACTTTTATCATTGAGTTTGATTGACATCATTTGCTTCGGCTTCTTGAATCAAGATGGCAAATTACGACAATTTTTTTCTCTGAAATTATGACACACCCCCCTAATATGATAACTGTATTTCCCAAATTCCTATGAATGCGCAAGCTCCAAATTTCAACAATATCATGACTTCTAGACTTATTTCCTTCAATAATTGTACTTTCAACATTGCGGCTCTGTTAACTTTCAGACAGTAGGCAATTAAAAGGTTGACCTACTTATTGCTGATTGGCTGTTCTCCAAGGTCTCTTTAGTTTTAGTATCAATTCATAGCGTTAAGTATTTGTCTTAAGTTATTATAATATTAAAAATATATTTAGACATGTATTTTAGTTGATTGAAGTATAAGGAATAATCTGAGCATTTTTTATTATTTGTGTACACAGGTTTTTTATGTTAATACATCCATGAACTTAAGTAAACACCACAAACAAAAGTATCTTGATAGCTATTGATATTCTTCCATTAGCTATTTGAGAAAATTAGAATGGTACAGTTTATTCAAAATCTTTCAAATTAGGATCAACTTTAATTGTAGATTGCAATTAAAATGACAGACAAATATTTGCATCATATTACTATATTTGATACTTTATTGTAGAAAAAGATGCCTGACACTGGGTGGGATGATATAACTATAGAGATGTTTCTACAAGATATCGCTGTAATGGATAGCAACAATTTCAATGGAAACTGTGGAGTAGGTGAAAGAGAAGCCAGAATATACTCCCCATTAGTTCACAAAAGACATTATGGGTAAGAATCTTGAATGCAGAGTCACTTATTCAATTTTTCTCTGTTTATTTCATTCAGTTGTCTTTTATGTTACATGATGAACCATCTTTAGTCATATAATCAAATATTCCCTTTGATCAGTTAAGTTTATAAGACCTTTACCAATGACTTGAGATTTCAAGATTCTACCTACAATTTGAAGTTGTATCACCATAATTGTAAGAAAAATTATCAGAAAAAATTAACTATGCATGAAATTTTTTGACTGTCACAGCTCAGAAAGCCATGTCAAGGCTTTTTTAAGAGTTATTGACTGGAGCTCTTGACGTGCAATTCAGTCATAGTGAATCTTATTGAGGTTCTCAAATTTGATTAAACCCTTGGAAGTAGTCATGTATGAGAATGTTTAATATGGGAAGTTGTTAGTTTAGGTCATGGTATTGGTAGATCTGGTGATATTACTGCAGTTCAACCAAAAGCTGCTGGTTCTAGTTTACTGATGAAGTTAACCAATTCTCTGGTACTGGATGCTATTAAAATGGCAGGTAAACAGGAATGTAGAATATATTGACTTTGATTTAGATTTTGATACATAGGCTTTATTGGAATAATCCAAAGGTCTCTAAATTAAGGTGGTCTCTTTTAGATTGAAAAAATTAATTAAAAAGACATAGTGATATTGAATTAATTGTTAATAAAATTACCAATAAACTAAAATGTCTTTTAATCTTACCAATAAACTAAAATGATTATGATGTTATAGTCGTTTAAAAGGATTGTAAAGAGGTTTTCTAAATTTGTTGCGTGTATCAAGGACACTGATAAAATCAATTTGCACTATTCCAATTTTCAATCAGACATCTGTAGCTCCTGCAATTTTACTAAAAATATCAATGATTCACATAGGAAATTTCCTTACAATCCCTTTATTGAAAAGGATTTTATTTAAAAGTTGGTTGCATGAGCAGCATTAACTGCTATAAATTTATTTTATATGGCATTGACATACTTTCTATTAACAGATATAAAATGAAGTAAATTCATGTGTTACAAAACTCTTTTCCAATTTTTCGAAAAACAGTTTCTGAAAAGTCATCTTTTTTTTTATAGGTATAAAATCAATCACCAATTGTTTTGTTGTTCCTATGGCAACAGGTATGAGTTTAACTTTGTGTATGCTGACGCTAAAACAGAAAAGGAAAACATCCATGTATGTTTTGTGGCCAAGAATTGATCAAAAATCTTGTTTTAAATCTATTCTTACAGCAGGTTTGTAATAAGTTTTTTCCCATTGATCTTGAGTCTGAAAGAAGCACAGAAAATTCAATTTTGTAACAAAATTATAACATATTATATACATATAAGTCCTTGACAAATATTTGAATAAATGTCAAATAAGACTCAAGTAATAGTAATATATTAAATTATATTGCCTAGTTTCAGTTATCAACAACATTATATGGTTAAATATTGTCTTATTAAGATACATTTTAGGGAAAAATTAAGTACACACACTTTAAATGAGTTGGGATGACAATTTAAGATACTAGACATCTGGGGTCATGATCTGAACCAGCAACCCATGTACAAAACACTCCACATCAATTTTTATCTCTTGGCTAGACAATGTAGGGACAACATCAGTGGTTGTTTTTTGATTGTCTTTCACAGGTTTAGAGCCAGTTATAATTGAAAATGTTTTGAACGGAGATGAACTTCAAACTGACATTGCTGCTATCCAGAATAAAATATCTGAGTTGGGAGCTGAGAATATTCTATGTATAATGACAACAACTAGTTGTTTTGCTCCAAGAATTCCTGATAAGTAAGTATTTCACTTAATTTACTCACCTGAAAATATCAATCCTTATCTATTAACACACAACGGAAATTGTTTCATTAAATTTTCTAATGTATCTGATTTGGCTTGTATTTTGTTTTGATTGTTACTGATTTGAAACAGTAGAATGTTTCATCAAAGAAGTTTTTTTACAATGAAGTATATTTTGTAATGTTATTGATAATTGTAGATTAGAAGATATAGCAGTAATTTGTAAAGACTACAATATACCTCATCTAATAAATAATGCTTATGGTTTACAATCTTCAAAATGTACACATCTCATACAACAGGTTGGACAGTGCTTTTTTTGAATATTAAAATATTTGCTGTGTATTATGTATAATGACTAATTATAATGAGTAGTCTCTAGAAATCCCATTCATAGAAACCACTGTAGCATATAAAGTTGAGTGATATATCTGTTGGTATGAATATATTACAGGCTAGTCGAGTCGGTCGTGTTGATTTGTTTGTACAGAGTACTGATAAGAACTTTATGGTACCAGTAGGTGGTTCTATTATTGCAGGATTTGATACCAGTCTAGTGAATCAAGTGGGAAAAAATTATCCTGGTAATGCTAAAATATTTTAAGATGCTTTACAACATTGGAAGATCTTATGATGTTGTTCACTGTCTGATTCATTTTTATCAGCTATTTTAATAACTTAATTTCATTCAATGATTGAGAATTAAAAAGCAGATTTTCATCAAATTGTGATATTGTTTTAATTGAAAAGCAGCATTTACTATGTAGAATCAAAATATTATTGTTTTGTTCAATTTTTATACATAAACTATGAAATTCACTTTGGATGCAAAATGAGTTCATTTGTAATAGGAATGTCCAACTGTTAAAGTATTTCCTTTTTTAGGTCGAGCATCTTCTTCTCCGTCTCTAGATCTATTTATAACATTAGTATCCATGGGAACACATGGCTATAAAACTTTACTCACTGAACGTAAAGAATTATATAAGTATTTAGCTTATAACTTACAATCTACAGCTGAAAAACATGGTGAAAAGTTTCTTAATACAAAACACAATCCAATATCAATGGGTAAGTAAGGATAAAATTCTTTCTACATGTTTTATCCATTTTGGAAATGGCAATGTATGACATAGCCTACCAAGCCAACAATTTAATTCAAGTGTTCGATACTCCATTAACATAAATTTGTATTATAACAAAGCTTATTTTGTAAGCAGAAGTTCAAATTAATTGTCTTTATTTCAACCTTATGTCTTATTATTTACACATGGTCAATTAAGTACAAAATGTATTGATTGTTACATATGAAACCAGTTGACCTTACATAAACTTCAAAAGGAACAAGTTTTATTTCCAGTTAAATATGACACAAAGTAATAATTTATGATCATTTGTATGTGATTTGAATTATCTTATAGGTATGACCTTAGATAGTTTGAATGTTAATGTGTCTGCTACAGAAATAGGTTCCATGTTATTTACTAGATTTGTGTCTGGTACAAGGTATGTAGAATTTATTAGAACTGTTCTTATTTTTAAGAATGCATTTTATGTAAGACAATAGAACTGGTAGTTTATATGATCCCAAAGTTACTGTGTGGATCCCCTTTTCTCCTGGAAAATTTTTTTTATGGTTCCACAAAAAAGGTACGAAGATAGTTATCTTATGTAAAAAAAAACCTCTATAAAGTATATTACCGTACCTAAGTTATGTTTGAATGTACTAGATGTTTTTAAAGTTTTTTCACCTGTTACACATCTTTAACTGTGAAATTAATTTAATGTTTCAGAGTAATAGCCCCAGGTAAAGAAAATACCATAGGAGGTCATTGTTTTAAGAATTTCGGATCACATTCAAATGACTATCCTTCATCCTATTTAACTGCTGCAGCTGCCATTGGTATGAAAAAGTGCGATGTAGATTTATTTATTACAAGGTTAGATAAAGTTTTAATGAAATGTAAAAGTGATCAAAAGAACACTGATATTATAAACATTGTATCCAGTGAAGATAATGTATCAGAATTTGAAACATTGACTATAAATGGTGAAATAGAATGTGATAGTGTATCCGTATCCAATCAACATATCAACTCTTAGTATTTATTTTAGTCTGATTGACATTAGACATGCCTCTAGTTAGACAAATTTAATAAATTTCTACTTTGATCATCAGATTCAACTCTGTTCTTTGGCATCTTTATTTACACCACATGCTCTTATGAATAGATAGGAAGGTGGTTCTACATTAATATAGCTGAAAATCAAAGCAACCTTTTTTCGTATGATAGAGGTTGCTAATATATAGTATTTACGAGTTTTGTATATATTTACAAAACGAACCGAATGTTGAAAGAATTACTTCATTCCTCAATTGAAACGTTGTAGAAATATGTAAAGGAAAAACAGATTGCAAAAGAAATTTTTTTTAATACTATAGTTGTAACACATATTGCACACAAACATCAGTGAAAGTAATAAATTATTAAAGGGATAATAGGTCTTAAAATGAACATTAAATTTGAAAATTGACCAATAAGAGCTCTATTTATAAGTACATATACCTGCTGCCATAAATAACTTAAATAAATAAAATGAAATAAATAAATATATATCCAAAAAACCAAGTACATGTAATTATCCATAAATATGCATTTGATTACTGAAAAACGCTGAATAAATTTTTAAAAGATAGCTTGCCAGGCAAGGTTTCCTGATTTTATGGGATTCTGTTACTTTATGACACCAGGTAAGTTCCCTGATGAATATGTACTCATATTGAACATTATTGAGAACTAAAATTTTATGTTCATGTGAAGAAGCAGTATCCCTTTAAAAGCATTTATAGAAAGTACAAAAATCATACTCTTAGAAAACAACACTCAGCACTTGGTTTCGATTATAATAATAATAATAATGTGAAAACTAGGACTGCACTGATTTCTCAAGTTACCATTGAATATGTTGAATGATATTCCAATGAATTGATGTAATAATAAATCACAATTTATATATTTGAAGAAAAATGTTCTTTCTATTTGTCAGGTGAGAATATTTAAAAGTAAATTATTTGATATAAACATAGGCAAAAGCAGAAAATTCCTTCAAAATATTTTTACCAAACCTATGGCAATCTAGAAAAATTTTCCTTGGTTTGAATAATGTAAAATTTATATATATAAAAATCTAAACATAACACAATTTGTAATATACAATGAATAATGTAATTCACTTTAGATAACAAAATCAACGATAAACCTTTCCATTAAAAAAAACACAATGCATCTATCAAAAGGAAATAATCTAGATTTATAAGTGATTCATTGCAGCTCTATTATAAACTAAAATATTTAGCACAGATGAGTAAACACCAATAAGACTGAACTGTCAAAAACAATCCATACACTCATTATTCACATGTACATGGGACATTTAATAATAATATTTGCACATAATAGCATACATTGCCAAATATATCATTTAAATTAACATTAGATGCACAAAAGCTTAAAAATGATCTGTTTGAATAAATATATTATATATAAAGTAAGGCAAAGGAAATCTGAAAAAAATGTCACTTACAAAAAATATAACATTAATAATTCTGTCATAAGAAGAAATAACTAAACATGATTCCATTACAGTAGAGGAAATAAACCAGGAAAATACGTTATAATCTACTGAGAATTTCAATATGATTAAGTTGATTAACCAATAATTAATATAAGGACGTCTTATGTAAACAAAATAATAAAGAACAGATATATTTACTTTTATAACTAAAATAGAATCAATTGTTTAGAGTTATACCAGTTCTACTGGTATTGAAGATATAGAAAAGGAATAGTCTGTAATCAATATTTTTTTAATAGCCATCTCTTTACTATAATATATCCCTAAATACATGCTTTGAGATTTACAGGATGAAACCTTTAGTTTGTCAATTAACATTTGCCACTTAATTTTCACTTAATAAATCAACAAGAAGACTTCTATAAAAAATAAATACAAATATTCATATTATTTCTTTGGTTCATATTCTTTATAATGCAATTAATCTAGCAAAAAAGTTGACTGGACTCATAAAAAGTAAAAAAAAGCCAACCATTTTATTCTAGGTTTTGTAACATCTATTCAGCACATAAGACTCTAACACAAGCGAGTTATGAATATAAATAAAAATCAATAATTGTTATAGATCATCATTAATAGATGAATCTGAAATCAATCATCTTTCAAGACAAAATCAATCTAAAGTACATTAACTGATAAACAACTGAAAGAAATGGTCTGTACCTGTCCATGTCTTATATATTGAGTATAATATTTGAAACATCTATGGACTTTTAATAAAAATAAAAAAAGCAATTTATCTCCTTTTTTTTTTGAAACAACAAATGATAATTGACTTCATAGACAATAGTTAACAATTCTTTAGAACCCTTCAAAGATGTGTCTAATTTTGTTAATTCTTATAGGTTGAATTCCTGGCTCAATCATATTTCAATATTGTAAGTGAACTTGTGAATAAGCAAGGAAAAACAATAGTTTGCCAGGCAAGGTAACATACACCCAGTGGTAGCTTTGATTGAAAGTATAAGTCATTATAAATATTAAAAAATCCATGAAGAATTCTAACCTGTAGCTCAAAATAACTGATAAGAGTGAAATGTCAAGTCGGACACAACTGTGGTCCGACTAAGGTTTGATCATCACAAAAATAAATAGGTATAATATAATGACACTGACACTCAATATAAAAATCAAGAATATCTGTAAAGAATTGTAGTCTTTAAAGGGAGGGCAAGTCAAATGTCAATATATACAAATGAACTGATTACCATAAAAGCCCAAAAGATTTGTGGGTGTATAAAAAGAGATAACATATAAAACAGTAGGATGATGAAGAATATTTGGTAAAATAACAGCAGTATATATCCAGGTAATCTGTATTAGTGATAAAATATTAGCAGTAGGTATTTCCAGCAGTTATAATAGAAATATTCTGTCCACATGTTATGAAAAATAATTACAGATAGCTACTAGTCTAAAGCCTTGTTGACCTGAATCTATCATAATCTAGATAAGATTATCCACAATTATTTGAATTTGTTCTTGCTATGGTTGCAGTTGAAAAAAGCCTAAAAATATGTGGTGATACAAAATGCTTAATCTTAATGTTTTGTCTATTTCATATGACCCTGCATCAAAATAGTAAAGACTTGGTCACTTAATAGCAATATATCTTGATAAATATGCATTAAAATAATATAAAGTTTGTTTAAACTTAAATAAATATTATAAGTGTATAATTTTCAATCCAACAAGAACAATAAAGCTTATTAAAATAAAATATAGCAGTGTATAAATAACAAAAAATCATTCAAAATTTGACATGATCAAAACTAACTTTAAAATAAGCACCTAAATAAAAGCCACAATCAAGTGTTTATGGTGGTAAACATCCAAAGTTAACCTCATTTAGTGGAGTATTAGGATTTACTCCAATACCAGCAATTATCAATAAACCATGGTGTACTTTAAAATCTAATTCTAAATCTTTATGTATTTCATTATCAATACTCCACACAGATTTCATTTTCTTCTCTTCACGACCCTTTTGTTTCTCTTCTTTCTTCCTTTGATTTTTCTTACGTTTAATTCTTTCTTTCTCTGTAAATGTCATTCTATATTGAGGTCCAACTAGATTAGATCGTGATTGTTGTATATTATAGTTAGAACCCTGAATGCTTTCATTGGGTAGATCTGAATCTTCTGCATCTGAATCTATCGATAGCGCTTGTAATGTCATAACACTTCCAGCTCTCTTTCTTCCCCCATCATCCCATGTTGAGGAGCTAATTGATGTAATCTCTTCGTTTTCTAAATCATTTATTACTTGCATAGATTTTGAACGATTAGCAAATTTTTGTTTTGTAGAAACTTTTGACATTTCATAGTCTATCTCAGAAAAGTCATGATCTTTGTAGCTCCAGCTGGTTGGAAATCTAGGACGAAATCTCACCTCTTTGACTCGAAAAGTCTCAACAAATGGGAAATCAAATTGATTTTTAGAGTTGCCATGTCTTCGTAGAAATCTAATAAAATCTTTTCTTTCAACCTTTTTAACTACTGCTAAATCCATACAACCATCATTTAAATGAGTGTATTTACTTAATCCTTGTGGAGCAAATTCACAAATACCAGGGATTGTAAATATTCCCACATTCATAAAGTCACCTTTTAGAGTTCTCCAAGAATTTTCTTTATTTTCTGCCAGATCGATGAGTGAACTAGTGGAACCTGATTGGTGTAAAGGGTCCAATTCTTCTACTTCATCATTATGTACAGTTGATGTTGCAGTGCATACTTGACAGTGTGTTGTACATCGTGTACAAGTCATTGGAGCTATAGCACCTGGAACTGGTATATATTCAATATCACATTCATAAGATCTTAATTTGGATTTAGTTAAAGCTTTTAAAAATGATGCCTCAACTTTCTTTATTCCAATTGAACTATAGCGACTTATAAAAGTTAAAACATTCCCAGCAAAACCGTACTGAGAATTGAATGCCCAACGTTGAAATTTGTCGTTGTGATAAACAGAACACACATCCACCATATAACGATTACCATATAAAATATGCAGCAATCCTGTTATAGGATCATCTGTTCCCATAACAGAACTAGCAATATGATTAGTCTTTCCTGTTGGTATAATACCCATAGATATCACAGCTTTCACAGGATTAACATTTCGTTTAATCTCTATACCATAATCTTTATTCGACTGATTTAATAATCCATTTACTATTTTATTGACAGTACCATCACCTCCCATACAAGCTATACAATCATAGTCTAATAAATTCAGATGAATTAAATCTTGTTTAATTTGCTCATTATGCATCACTTCTGTCATATCAACATTACAATCAGCAGTTCGAAATATTGGAAGAATCTTTTCACGAAATAATGTCATGCCTGTTTTTTCCCCAGCATATTTTTGAATGAAAAGTTTCACAGATTTTGGCCTTTCTTCGAATGTCTGTAACACTTCAGAAATTTTTGATACCCATTTGTTACATATTTCTTCACTTGGATGTTCAAAGTCAATCATTCTGGCTTTCATCACATTGGCAGATTTAAAGTCATATGTCAACAGTCCAAATCCTAAACAAACTCCTTCACCGTCTTTCTGTCCAGATTGTTTTCGACGACGTAATTTTACTCCAAGAATTTCACGAAATTTTAAAGAGTTTTTCTTCAAAGCAACTTTTTTGTTGTTGCTTTTAAATAAAGCCTTAAGTCCTTTAGTTGATCGAGGTCTCCTATGACCCATAGGATTCATAGGTTTCCATGTTAATACTCCCTTAGAAAATGAAAGATTACAATCATATCCTTCACCTAATATATCAAATATGTCTGCCAAATCTGCCTCATTTGAAAAGTTTTTTACAAGCTGAATTTCAGGAGCGAAATCTCGACTCGGCCCTCTGCGATGTGTTTGTTGATGATTAGTCCTATGATGATCATGTCGGTGAGAAATAGCAACAGGACTCGGCCTATTTGTGGGTGTTGTATCGCTTGACGATAAATCATCCACTGTTGGTATTTCGTCTTGATCAAACGAAAAATCAGTTCTATCTTCCATTTCCCGTGTACTTGGAGAAATATAACCTACGTTAGTGTACATAATTTATTCCAATTTACTGGCTTACTGCCATTGATCAGACATTATTTTTGTTTGTGTTTACATGCGTAGTTAAGTAGACCGGAAACGGAACACGTGCTTCAAACTTTTTGCACCTCCAATTACTTCAGACCACAAATAAATTATCTATATCTTAAATTCATGATTCATAGCCTAATAATGAAATAAACATTAAGAAAATATATTCTAGAATAGGCCTAGGCCTATGCTACTTACCCCACAATTGCATTAAATTGGGCTGTTGTGGATGAAGATCAATTTGGCTTACTCTCTGGTCGCCATTGTCTGAGCTCTTGACAATCATATTTCTATAAATTGAAATTCTCAAAATAAACTAGTGTTCAAGAGAAACGAAAATTACAACACAAGATATGCCGCGTTTTTACAGCAATCGAGGCAGAGGGCCGTTGCCCAAGGGCAAGAGTGGAAGACACAAGCAACCACGACTGAGGAAAAATACCGTCTATGGCGGCAACAGAACTGGGACACGGGACCGTCTACAGGAGACTACGACAGTATGGTATCCGGTCACGCCATCAGGCCCGTAGCTACAGGGGGGCAAGGGCGGGCAAAGCCCCCCCCCCCCCAAAAAGATGGATTGCCCCCCCCCCCCCGAAAATTCTGACAAATGTCCATATTATTACTGCAACTCCACCAATTGCCCCTCTGGAGTTGCTTCTTGCCCCCCCCCCCCGAAAAATTGAGTCTGGCTACGGGCCTGCACGCCATCCCTACCGCGGACCGCTCCTGTCGCGGAACAACATGCTTGATGATTTAATTGATATGGACCAGGCCAGTCGGACTTTGGCACCGGCGGGACTATACATGTTCTGCCATGACCTGCATGTTTACAGGAAGAGAATTCCATTGAGCACTTATGGGAGCCATCTCGACCGATGTCGCCCAGTGTCTCTGGTCAACGCCCCGGAATTTGAACGATGTTGGGAAACTAGTTTAGTATTGAGGGTTTCATGGGTGGGAAGTCTCTTGTCTACACCTAGCAGACATGCTACATGACATGGTAAGACTAGAATTAGACAGTAAAAGAACTACTGTTTATGTATTTGAAATATCTAAATTGGCATGACTAATTGTATTGTATTTTTATTTTGTTTTATAACTAACAGCAGTAATTTATAAAATTTACATAATAAAGTACCTGCAAGACAAACAGAATTTAATTTATACAGCTTTAATATCAGCAGTATCAAAAAAAAAAATTATAATAACTTAACACAACTAGATTATAACTTTATAAATTTGTGGATGGAATACTTTATTAATTAAATTGATATGATTATCAGCAGTATCAAATAAAATATTCACATAACTTAACACAACTAGTTTATAACTTTATAAATTTGTGGATGGAATACTTTATTAATTAAATTGATATGATTATCAGCAGTATCAAATACAATATTCATAAAAATTAACACAACTAGATTATAACTTTATAAATTTGTGGATGGAATACTTTATTAATTAAATTGATATGATTATCAGCAGTATCAAATAAAATATTCAATAATTAACACAACTAGTTTATAACTTTATAAATTTGTGGATGGAATACTTTATTAATTAAATTGTTATGATAATCAGCAGTATCAAATAAAATATTCACATAACTTAACACAACTAGTTTATAACTTTATAAATTTGTGGATGGAATACTTTATTAATTAAATTGTTATGATAATCAGCAGTATCAAATAAAATATATATAATAATTAACACAACTAGATTATAACTTTATAAATTTGTGGATGGAATACTTTATTAATTAAATTGTTATATAATCACCAGTATCAAATAAAATATTCATAACTTAACACAACTAGATTATAACTTTATAAATTTGTTGATGGAATACTTTATTCATTCAATTGTTATGATAATCAGCAGAATCAAATAAAATAAAAAAAATTTGGGATGGAATACTTTATTAATTAATTGTTAATAATCACAGTACAAATAAAATATAAACTTAACACAACTAGTATAACTTTATAATTTGTGGATGGAATACTGATTCATCAATTGTTAATTAATCACCATACAATAAAATAAACTTAACACAACTAGTTTATAACTTTATAATTTGTGGATGGAATACTTGATTCATTCAATTGTTAATTTTAATCACCAGTAACAAATAAAATAAACTTAACACAACTAGATTATAACTTTATAGATTTGTGGATGGAATACTTGATTCATTCAATTGTTAATTTTAATCACCAGTAACAAATAAAATAAACTTAACACAACTAGATTATAACTTTATAAATTTGTGGATGGAATACATTATTAATTAAATTGTTATGATTATCACCAGTATCAAATAAAATATTCATAATAATTCACACAACTAGTTTTTAACTTCATAAATGTGTAAACATTATTTATTCATAAAAATACATAATACATGGACGGATTTGTTGCAATCAAAAAATTTGGAACATATAAGAAGAAAATGATGTCATGGTTCACT
Organism: Nipponacmea schrenckii; assembly: GCA_030562195.1. Taxonomy (NCBI): domain Eukaryota; kingdom Metazoa; phylum Mollusca; class Gastropoda; family Lottiidae; genus Nipponacmea; species Nipponacmea schrenckii. The sequence goes on from JAUJPP010000007.1 coordinate 1,323,872, forward strand.
ATTTCACTTTTCAAAATTTTAAATTATCTCTTGCTGTGATTAAATATTCCTTGAGTGTAAAGGTACCAGAAATGACATTCAGACGAATTGTTTTATTTATCAGCAAATAAACTGGCAAATAAATCATATTCAACAATTCTTGATATTAAATAAAAATGCATATATTCTGATGGAGTGCAAAATCAATATATATTTTTAGGTTGTCATTTCCCTAAGATATAACCTGCTACACTGATTTATAGATAAACTGATAAATGTTCAGGTCATTCATTAAATATTAAATATAATAACAACAGCAACTGATGATAAATATGTTAATAAATACAATATCATGATAGTGCATAATTTAAGGAATTCAATTTGTTAGACATATTTGTTTGATGTCATCGTCAAACTTTGTTAGATAAAACTTCATCAGTTAATCACACCCTCCTCTGGTACAAACATTATTTAATACTTTATGAGCCTCTTCCACTCCTTTAGATGCTGCATGAGCTATAAGTTTATGTGCTTCTCTGAAACAAAAAAATACAGAATATATTCTTTTGATTTGAACTATATATTAGATACATTTTCCATGATAGCCCCTCTATAACTGGGTTAATCTTTTCATAATAATGATGTATTCATAATAATGATGCCTAACTGGATCCAGTCCTGAAACACAGCTCAATTTTCCAATTTTTATATACCACATCTTGAGCATAGATAATTTTATTACTCCCTCAATGTGAACAACTGGACACTGTTTAAAAAAATGATTCGATTAGTCTTTCCATATGTTTTGGAACATTTGAAGAGAAAAAAGCAGTTACACAATTTATATTTTCTTACCCATCTTTGACATCAGTTTTGTAGCCTCGTAAATGTCCAATTGCTAAATTATAGGCTGCATGGGGATGACCTTGGTCTGCTGCTTTCCTAAATATTATATAATGAAAAAGAAACAGATCTGAACAGTAAATAACTTCCTGTATATTTGAAACTAAGCTAGAAACAATATATTTAGAATGATTCAACTTTCAATTGAACTTTCAAATTTCAAAGTATCAAATCCTGCTAATCAAGAGGGAGCAATAAGATTTTTGAATCTAAATATGCTCCAATAAATGAATTTATAATTACCTGAACCACTCCATAGCTTTTCCACCATGTTTGTCCACACCTTTACCTGTAAGAAAAAAACTGTTGTTTATACAAGCAGATTGTGAGCAATTTCTGTTTCAAGACATCCACTTCACAATTTTTTTTTTGCATCTTTAATCATGATTTGAATCTCAGAGAGCATGTTACTTTTCAGTATAAAGAAAAAATCATCTTACCATGTAAATATCTCTGTCCAACTTGATGTTGTGCCTGAGGATAACCTAAGTGAGCATAGGCATGGGTAATGTTGAAATGTAGGTGGTCAAAATAAAAGTAGGCATAATAGGCAAATGATAATGTAGCAATTACAACAACAACCTGAAATTATAAATTATTTGAAGCTCTACCATGACATAGCCTAGTTAACAAGACAGACTTGCCTATAGTAGTATGACTAAGATATAAAGCCCTACATATATATAAGGGATGTAAGGAATTAATTCAATTTTCAAGTCCCTTAAATAGGTGAAACATTTTGTAAATAGTGGTGTTAGGGTGAGATGAGAATAGTATTCTCAAGAAAGCACTGGCCTAGGTTGTGAAGTAAGAAACAACATTATAGGATGAGATAGTTAGTGTAAACAATAGTTAAAAATGTTTAAGGTTATAATCATGAAAAGTATGGAAGTCTTGATCTTTCAACGGTTCGTGAATTTGCTTGGCATATGGTCATGTTCATTTCATTAACAATTAATTACCGTAGTGAATTAGTCTAATCAATTATGGTTTTCAGTGGTTGATTCACTAAAAAAACTTTTCTTAATGAACAAAATCTGCTCTTTTAACAGAACATATGTTTCACAGTTTCCTAATAGCTTCTAAATAATCCCACACTTCAACATCTGATACAATTTTAACACATTCACACAGCTAAAAGCTACTAGCCTAGCTCTGCAACCCCAATTACCTTTTTTCCAATATTTTTATGAAAAGTAGAATTGCCCCTCATAATAGTAGGCCTAAAGTAAGGTCTAGTCTTAAAATATCTTTGCAATGATAAATTTCACAATTTTTTAAACAGAGGACAACTTTCTCTTTGTATCTTATATATAAATACATATATTTTTTTACAATGATAAACACAGTTCTCTCCTACAAATAGAAAGTTGTCCTCTGTAAAAAAAAAATTAAGATGTATATATATATATAATACAAAGACATACAAATGCCTAGGCCCTAGGGCTAAGTCAATCAGTATTTTTTAGATTGATTTTCCAATTCCAGTACAAAAAGTACAAAAAAAGGTTTTGCATACCTAAGACATTGAGTTAAAAGATAGCCTATATCCTTTTAAGATTATTAGATTTACCCATGTAAAAATATATCTAGATCTGATGCAATTCTAAGGTACAAATAGCCGAAATTTTAATCACTTTGCATTGGCCTGTTTGTTTGGGTTTTAGCCATGAATGATTTGATTGACGTCTTTTAGACCCTACCCTACCCTAGTCCTAGGTCGTAGGTTTTCTTCAGTTTCTGCAAGAACGAACAATCTATGCTTACCTCAATGATTCGAATATGGAATGGATCTGATTTCTTTTTACGGGCTAAATAGACTTTGCCACCGTAAGGCAAATTCGGATTCCATTCTGGGTCAGTTTCAGGTGTCCATCTCTGCCTAAGGCCCTCAGCTTGAGACCCAATCTCAGTCGTCATGTTTGTATGAATGATGAATAGTTATTATTCAATTTACTGGTTAGTCGAGTATAAATTGGTAATGCCAACAGGTGCACGATGCGCATGACTCTTTTAAGTCTGTTTACTGTCTCTATAGTAACTGTCATGTGGAGAGATATTAGTGGTTGAAGTGGCCTTCAGAATGAAGCAGCCATCTATCACCAAAAGCTAATCGATAAAAAAAAACGAACTGGGGACTGTAGACCTACCATTCATAATTGAGGAAATTCGAATATTCGTTATACAATACCATGCAGCACAACTGTTCCTCGAATATCTAGGTCTACCTTCACAAATAATTACAAGAGATTTGTTTACAAAAGACTTAGTGATTGCCTATTCCGGTTATAAAAATCTAAATGAAATCGTAGTCCGTGGTAGATTACCGCTTTTCATTTGTTTTTTTTTTTTTGTTTTTTTTTCAATTATTATTACCGCATTTTTACTTTAAGACTGGGGCCTACTTCTTACTTACGGTATATATCTAGGCTACAACCCTGATAACACTAATACATCGGCCCAACGTTGTTTAAAGGTTGATTGCGAATGATATTGTCGGCATCAGACCGGTTTCTAACATCGTACCAACAGAGGTCCGATCTGTGACATCGTGGTTAACTTTCATCCGGATCATGACATTTAGGCCTAAAAAAAACACTTATTATAATTATAATATTAATTATGTTTAATGCTATAACCATCAATTATATTAGTATGCATTTTCATTTTCGTTTAGGCCTATTATATTTTCCACATATCAATTTTCCTGCCTTGTCTTTCGTAATGTTAAAATCACAATCAATGTTACAAATTGTAATCTACAATACAATCTAGCCTACATTCCTAACGTGACTGGTAGGCTAGTACTACGGCTATGGGCACTCGTACCACACTCGTATCGGTAATTCAATACACAATAGATAGGCTATGCTAGCTTTACTATGCCTAGCTGGTCAAGTTCCCCGAATATGAATCCGTCTTTACAAAGAATTGCAAGAAAAATTTCCAACAGCCTTTACAAATGATTTAGTGATAGACTATACCCGAAATAAAAATAGCGATGGCCCATCGTAATACGCCCACCATTGGCAGCCTTAGTTATTCGGGCGGTGGACAAGAGGTATCAGTAAATACAATATTTTAAATGTAAAAGGCTCAAATCATGCTTTGTCAAAATCTATCAAGACACCAGATCTCTATCAAGTCTACAAATAATCAGAGGCTGATAAAGTGAACACGTTTTAAAGAACAAGGGCAATAACTCAATAAATATTTTTTGATTAGTCTGATTTTCAATAGGGTCTATTCTCGAGTTATAACAAACACTCACACCAAGTTTCATCAAATTCCATCAAGAACCCGGCTCCCTATCGTGTTTACAAGGAATTTTAGGACAAGGGCAATAACTCATAGTAAATATTTTTCGATTGGTTTCATTTTCGATAGGCTTCATCCTTGTGTCATTTCAAAGACTCATTCCAAGTTTCATTAAAATCCATCAAGAAATGTGGTATCTATCGTGTTCACAACAATTGTGGACAGGCAGACGGACAGACAGACGGACAGACAGGCGGGCAGAAGGCTTCATCCTTGGATGATTACAAACACACACACACCGAAATTGGTCAAAATCCATCCAGAAACCATCTCTCTATCATGTCCACAACACATTTTTGAACGCAAAATGAATGTGCTTTCAAGCACAAGGGCAATAACTCATCAATTTAGTTTTCGATTTGTCTGATTTTCAATAGGCTTCATCCTTAAGTAATAACAAGCAATCACACCAAATTTCATCAAAATCCATCAAGAAACACACTCTTAATCGTGTTCACAACAAATTTTCAAAAACAAGGGTAATAACTCATTGAATATTTTTCGATTGGTCTGATTTTCAATAGGCTTCTACCTTGGGTTATAACAAACACACTCACCAAATTTGGTCAAAATCCATCAAGAAATGTGGTCTCTATCGTGTTCACAACAATTGTGTACAGGCAGATGAATGTGTTTTCAAGAACAAGGGCAATAACTCATCAATTTATCTTTCGATTTGTCTGATTTTCAATAGGCTTCATCCTTAAGTAATAACAAGCAATCACACCAAATTTCATCAAAATCCATCAAGAAACACACTCTTAATCGTGTTCACAACAAATTTTCAAAAACAAGGGCAATAACTCATTGAATATTTTTCGATTGGTCTGATTTTCAATAGGCTTCTTCCTTGGGTTATAACAAACACACTCACCAAATTTGGTCAAAATCCGTCAAGAAATGTGGTCTCTATCGTGTTCACAACAATTGTGGACAGGCAGACAGACAGACAGACAGACAGACAGGGGCGACTACAATATACGCCCACATTTATGTGTGGGCGTATAAAAATCTAAATGATATCTTAGTCCGTGGTAGATTACCCCTCCTTACGTAGATTTATAAATCTTAATTCAATCCTTATTTGTTATTTCTGCTATAGCTTACCATTGGAAAAATTTCTCATTTTACTAAACCTTATACATAATTATCCTTATTTCATTTAAGTCGCCTTTTTTTAGATCACTTAACCGTAATGTTACAACCCACAATTCCTAGCTTTCATCTGAAGTTTTAAAAGAAAAGTCTACATTTAGTCACCTCAAAATTGCATTTTAAGAGTGTATAGACCATGATGTAGATCATATAACTTGAAAATTTAAATTCGACTGTGTGTTGAGGACATTCTTACTGATTTAGCATGACCTTTAAGGGGCCGTATACAAAATCTTTAAAACCTGTTTTTTTACATCTTTGTAAATAATTGATCAAATAAGCGGTGTCCCCCCACCCCCTGGAAATCTTTTCGCAATTTGCGGCATTAAGCAATTGTGGGTACAGTATATAGACACAGCTTCATGGAGCAACAACCAGGGTTAAAGTTTATGCAACGTATTTGAAGTTGTAGTCAACTTTGAAAACACCAGCATACTGACAATCAATAACAGATTGATAAAACCAGGAGACTTCATGAATCTATCAAGTTTAGAAGTAACCAGCCAGACGAAGGCGTTAGAATATCACATGCAAATGATAAACTTATCAAACTGCAATTATTAATGTGCATAAATTTTTTTTAAATATATTTTAAGTATCGTGTAATCATTTTCGTTATAACTGCACCTACCCCCCCCCCCTTTCCTAAGGTTACGGACCTTAAGTCTTAATTTTGGTCTTTAAATTACCCCTTAGTTTTCGTTAATGAGTGCTGGTACGACTTGTTTAGATACAGCTGTTTCAAATTCACCGCTGCCTAAAAGTTATCTTTAATACCTTTCATAGTCTCACGTTAAGTCTTGGAGTAAAGACTGACTTGTCGAAAGCTTACATCAAAAGTATAAATGTGTTCGTCACATAAGCCTCGACATCAACAGGATTGCTGGTCAGAATGATCTCAGATGCTCGCACATCATTTCTTATTTTTCTTGCTGGGAACCCCCTTTCACCCTCCCCGTCAAACATGTGCCAAAATGCTCCAGCACGAGGGGCTTGGGGCATCTCGAATCATTTGCCCTATTAAATGAAATGCCCCATTTCAGACCCCCTCCCCACCACCCCTCCAGATTTTCTGAGCTTCCTATATACATGTACTCTTCCTACAGGCTTTCTATACTGGTGCGAAAAGAACAGAAACATTCGAGAAGCCTGTGCTCTTTTTTTGACCAAACTTTTATTGTGGTCTGAAACAAAACTTACCCGTATGAGTTATATACCCTCACCGGCTAGATGGCGATTGTGTTGTTCTCCATTGATAGCGTACATAAAACGACGGTCTCCTAACGCATCGAAGAAAAATCCGCCGTAAATCGAACTCATCTTGGTTGCAAAAATGGTAAATACATGTAAATTAAATTCTTGAGATCTGATGTAGTGATCGAACAAAACTTTTACCCCATGAAAAATGTCCATGGTTCCATTAAAAACACTCCGCTTTCTTTGTTTTTATCGTGTTTGTTGTGAAGTCCTATGCCATTGTTTTTTTGAACTAACTTAAGTAAAATTTTGAAAGGGAATATTGTTGTTAGAAATTCATGATCCTCAATTATTCTCGAATGCTGATATTTGAAATTTTAAACATTTCTAATGAGTAAAATTTAAGGGCAAGGTAAACCTTGCAAGTTGGCAAAACCATGACACATTCTAATAAGTGCCCACATATTAGTCCGAAACCTGCTGACTCTATTCCCAGCCTTTGATAGCTCTTTGGACAGATATGGCTGAGGGAGAGTCAGAAAAACTAGGCACCTAAAACTTGGGATTTTCCGCACTTCAGCGGGTGTGAGGGTTTTAAATGTATTTACATACCTTGAATCCACCAAACCTCGATTTATTTGGTAAGAAGAATGTTTTTGTAGATCAATTATTATCCACCTGCACCACTCATGCTACGCCTATGGTTGCGTCAAAGTTTTTTCAAGAATTTCAATCGCTCAGTCGCCATTTCAAATTGCGCTCGCTTCCAAAATTTCGACGTTACTGGGTCATAAAATGAAAGTACAAGATGATGGTTCGTTTGTTTCTATTACGTGACTGTTTAACGTCAGAATTTTTAAAATTCACACGCAATATATATGCCATTATGCTATCACTGTACTGTACAATATACGCAATGTCAACTGCAGAATATGTTTGAATTTTGGTCGTTTTCAAACAAAAATTTCCAACTGGCATTGTTTACATCAAGGAGCATTGACCTTCAGCTCTCTAGTGGTGCTGGGATCGGAAGTTTGTTTTTAGTAAGAACATATCCGCACCCGTGGCGTTTAAGGAGTTGAGGAGCTCTGTGTATGAACAGGGAGGCCAAGGAATGTATCCAGGCCTAAATTTTATTCAAGTTGTTTAGCTGGAACCTTCGGACTAAACCAATAGATGGCATTCAAAAGTTGAACAAAGTTATAGATTTCCTACCTAAGGCGTTAAAACAATGCATTCGAATAGATGACCATATGAATAAATATTTTATTGGCCCACATTATAATGTGATGAATAAAATAATAAAGCTATGTTATTGTCACTAAACCATTTTTATATAATAAACTCATGTTTCATGTACTAAATGTCCATTTCATCAGGAGTACATAAACACTAAATAAATTTTAAAAAAACAAACGAGACATCAAATGTTAGGATAACGTCATGTGATATATTGATGAGAACTTGGTTTGGATAAGACCTAAGTAATTTTAGAGTTTCTGCGTGTATTAAAACAGAAATATATTTTAAAGTGGGCGTAGATTACCGCTTGTTTTTGTTTGTTTTGGCCGAGTTTACCTTGGACCCACAGGCTGAGTTTTTTCAAATTTTGGTTGATTGTATTAACAATTTTGATTTTATGTGGGTTTATTTCTGGGTCCAAATAATAGGAAATGAGCAGAATTGGGCATTTTTGAGAGATTTGGTCTTCACAATTTATAGCATTTTTGGCTAATTTTTAAAAAAAAATGCTATATTTTACATTCTAAAACAAATCTCATGCTCACTATGGTCAGGGAGTAGAAGCAGTAACACGGTTACTATGAAAACTGTGTCATCTTGTATAAGGTGTTATAAGAGATATTCTCCTATAGAAGTACTGGCCGAGTTTATAACAAAATATTTTTTCCCTTTCAGACGGTTGGAAGGAGTTCAAAGATGCTACAGCATATCAATTTCAGAATGAGGTGTATGCTTCATGATAGTAGAACTTTTATTGGAACATTTAAAGCATTTGATAAACATATGAACATTATTCTTGGGGATTGTGATGAATTCCGTAAAATTAAGCCTAAAAGTAATAAACAAGGTGAAAGAGAAGAAAAACGAGTTTTAGGACTTGTGTTATTAAGAGGAGAACATTTGGTGTCGATGACTGTTGAGGGTCCACCACCAACAGAAGTAAGTATCATACAGTACTGTATAGTACAAAATAACAAGCAAAAAAGATAGGAGGATCTTGTAAGTTAGTTAAAACACATTCTGAGTTAGACTTCTATAAATGACTTTTTATACGCCCACATGAAATGAGAGGCGTATATTGTCGTTACCATGTCCGTCTGTCTGTCCACAATTGCTCGTAAACCCAATTGAAAATCAGCGGAATCCGAAAAAAAATTATCAGTTCTTGCCCTTGTTCTTTAAGATGGATTGCCTCATTAATTAGAGCAAAAGTAAGCTTACTAATTGATTAATTGGGGTTTCTAATGAATAATCCATGTATTCTCAAGTTCAAAAGACCTATGTGGACGTAGAAGTGCTTGTGGAATCCATTTGACTCTGATCTGCTTTGAAACTCTAAACTTAGACTCCATGATTGTTCACGTGACCAAATGACGTCATATGAATGACGTCCTCTAAAAATTGATTTTGTATTTGATTATTAGTGAGTTAAAACTTATTCAAATTAATTCATGATGTTTTTACAAAATTATTTTTATTGGAATTTGGGCAATAACAATGGCGTCCGGTTACGTCGTGATTTATGTACCGAATTGACAGGCTGGATGATCAAAAAATAGATTAACGACATTTGAGACTTGGCATACATACCTATGTAAGTACCCTACTGTGGGAATTCCGGTCATAATTAGCCTAATTACGAGTTAATTAATGACATGTGGGACCATCCAGTATTTTTCCCAGTCATTAGAACACCTCTACTTTCTATTGATATAAGTATTACCGGTCCAATTATGGTATATATATATATAAACTAGTGTCCAAAAGAAACGATACCAATGTTTTTTCAACTTTTTTTTTCACAAAGTGAATTTTTTAATATGAAAACCTGCTAATATGTATTACACATCCCAAACACCTCATTATTGATCAAAAATACTGGGAAGAATCAATCACCTCTGGGAAAAACACAAATTTCGTGAAAGTTACATTCCCTCTCTAGTTGTACGTCAAGCCTGGATTTAAGGAATCGAAGGTCGCCTGTCACAAAGGCAGGCTGATGAAATACCTCGCCTGTCAAATTTCAAAAGTTGCCTGTCACACCCAATAATGCTTAATTTAGCCAGTTCTTTTTTGGTAGACTTGTATGATGACTTTTCGTGATAGGCCTATAATCATTGCGTGAAGATTTCCGCTGACTAAAAATTCATCTTAAGTCAAAAGAAAATTTTAACTCAATTCCCCACAATGAAAATTCTTGTCATTCAGCCTCTAATATATTGGAATATCACTTTGATGGGAGCACTTTTCTGTAAGGAAAATGTTTCAAATTCTTGTCCCCTATAGAAATGTATTTGTGATCTATTTAAATAACACATTAGGCCTAACCAAAAGACAAGCCACAACTTTCAGTAGGTCTTGTTTTCATATATCAATTCATCTAAAACTGATCGAAAAAAAAAGGAGTCGGGGGCTGTTATCGCATGTGAATGTGTATTTTGTCGGTAAACTTCTGTGAAAATGCTGTATTGTGGATCCAAAATAATATTGCTATAAAACAGACCACTTGATTCACCCCTTGTCCAAAATTTTGAATTATTTTTTTGTGATTTATCAAGCCAAAATGCATTGGTAGAAATATCGGAATTTGGGAATTTTCATTATTTACAAATGTAAGTAACGTGTATAATGTGTTTGTACGAGAATTGGCGAGATAGTTGCATTCGATTTTTTGATCTAGACAACTCCAATGGTGTTTTCTTCATAGAAACTATACAACTAGTCACGAGTTACAACACTGTGAATCAAACACACCCCGGATGCTACGTGCTTTTAGAAAATAGATATTCATTTCAATAAGTTGTCAAGTATTTGGAGATTTTCAGATTAAAATACACTGCACCGAAGGACAAATCAAGATGATTTTACACGGTTCGGCAACAATCGGGCAGTCGGTCTTTACGGGAATTTTGAGGCCTAAATTTAAGATCGCCGGTCAAAATGACGTGCAGTAGAGCGATGGCGTCTGTCAAAAAGGTTAAAGTCGCCGGACATTGACCGACACTAAATCCAGCCTTGTACGTGCATATAAACTGTACAAAACAGCTGACAGACCCCACCAATTTTTATACGCCCACATAGAAATGTGGACGTATATTGTTGTCGCCCCTGTCCGTCGGTCCGTTGGTCCGTCGGTCCGTCTGTCAACAATTGTTTGTGGACACTGTAGAGACTACAGTTTTTATTGGAATTTCTTGAAACTTGGTATACTTGTTTATAATCACTCAAGGAAGAACCCTATCGATTTTGGTATGATTTCGAAAAAAATTCCTGGAATTCTTGGACTTTGAATTTCAAATTGTTCTGTTTGTAAACAAAAGCTTGTGGACACTGTAGAGACTCCATTTCTTTATGAATCTTTTTGTAACTTGGTATATTTGTTTATTACCATCCAAGGAAGACCCCTATTGATTTTGATATGATTCTGAAAAAAATTCCTGGAATTCTGGAACTTGGAATTTCGAATGTACTGTTTCTCATCCGTCTGTCAACAATTGTTTGTGGACACTGTAGAGACTACAGTTTTTATTGGATCTTCTTGAAACTTGGTATACATGTTTATTACCATTCAACGAAGACCCCTATCGATTTTGGTATGTTTCCGAAAAAAATTCCTGGAATTCTTGAACTTTGAATTTCAAATTCCGTCGGTCCGTTGGTCCGTCTGTCAACAATTTTTTGTGGACACTGTAGAGACTACAGTTTTTATTGGAATTTCTTGAAACTTGGTATACTTGTTTATAATCACTCAAGGAAGAACCCTATCGATTTTGGTATGATTTCGAAAAAAATTCCTGGAATTCTTGGACTTTGAATTTCAAATTGTTCTGTTTGTAAACAAAAGCTTGTGGACACTGTAGAGACTCCTTTTTTTTATGAATCTTTTTGTAACTTGGTAGATTTGTTTATAACCATCCAAGGAAGAACCCTATTGATTTTGATATGATTCTGAAAAAAATTCCTGGAATTCTGGGACTTGGAATTTCGAATTGTACTGTTTGTCATCCGTCTGTCAATAATTGTTTGTGGACACTGTGGAGACTACAGGTTTCATTGGATTTTCTTGAAACTTGGTATACATGTTTATTATCATTCAATGAAGACCCCTATTGATTTTGGTATGATTCCGAAAAAAATTCCTGGAATTCTTGGATTTGAATTTCAAATTGTTCTGTTTGTAAACAAAAGCTTGTGGACACTGTAGAGACTCCATTTCTTTATGAATCTTTTTGTAACTTGGTATATTTGTTTATTACCATCCAAGGAAGACCCCTATTGATTTTGATATGATTCTGAAAAAAATTCCTGGAATACATCCAAGGAAGACCCCTATTGATTTTGATATGATTCTGAAAAAAATTCCTGGAATTCTGGAACTTTGAATTTCGAATGTACTGTTTCTCATCCGTCTGTCAACAATTGTTTGTGGACACTGTAGAGACTACAGTTTTTATTGGATCTTCTGAATGCAATACAATATAGTTAACTTCCAAGTTCCTTGTAAATCAGGAACCAGCTGTAATTGGACTTTTACTTTTACAATCAAAGCTATCAGTGGGCGTATGTTACCTTGCCTGGCAAGCTATCTTTAAAGTAGGGATGGGCGATATTGAAATTCTGTATATCACGTAATTTTATTTTAATATTACGATATGATGATATATTGTGACGATTGTATCGTGAACTATTTTAGCAATATAATCACGATATCTATAAATATTTCCACACTTATTATGAGGGACATGTGAATTATATAATTTTGGTGACAGGGATTGGGATTATTTAATATTAACATATATCCTCACAGGAATTAAAAGCAAAGGAGGGATTTGGTGAGAAACTGGTACAAAATTTTTAACCCGAGTGAAATGGTTGTCTTGCTCAAAAGACGTTTGGTGGATTTAACTGTGAATCGTTAGGCCTTTCGTCAGCATTATTCTCGACTTGTCTTGCCAGCGAAGTAATTTCATCGTCTGATGAATCCATCGTCAATTCCGTTAGGTTTACAAAAGTGAAATCAATTTGTGTCGGCTTAGGCCTATTGGTAATTTACATGTCGGAAAAAGTGTTGACACATGGTAACACGTGCCTTTAGGAACAGGGTAAAGTTCTTTAATCATAATTATTTAATTTTTCTGATTTATCGGGGGTTTTTTTCTTATACTTTTTTTTTACACACAAATTATAATGAAATAAAATATATGACACATGATAATTCAGGAAAACGAAACAAAAATTACTGTGGTATGATCATACGTACATTGGGAACGGGGGTAAATATTAACGGGAGACAACTCTTTTTATACGCCCACATGGAAATGTGGACGTATATTGCCGTCGCCCATGTCCGTCCGTCCGTCCGTTGGTCCGTCCACATTTGTTGTATCCACGATAGAGGCTACAGTTTTTATCCGATCTTAATGAAACTTGGTATACATGTATATATTGATGATATCTCGGTCAAGTTCGAAAATGGAAATTATCGCATGAACGGTTTTTGAGTTATTGCACTTGACTTAGTAAAAACGCGTCAAATTTGGGTTGTATCCACAATAGAGGCTACAGTTTTTATCCGATCTTAATGAAACTTGGTATACATGTATATATTGATGATATCTCGGTCAAGTTCGAAAATGGAAATTATCGCATGAATGGTTTTTGAGTTATTGCCCTTGACTTAGTAAAAACGCGTCAAATTTGGGTTGTATCCACAATAGAGGCTACAGTTTTTATCCGATCTTAATGAAACTTGGTATACATGTATATATTGATGATATCTCGGTCAAGTTCGAAAATTGAAATTATCGAATGAACGGATTTTGAGTTATTGCCCTTGACTTAGTAAAAACGTGTCAAATTTGGGTTGTATCCACAATAGAGGCTACAGTTTTTATCCGATCTTAATGAAACTTGGTATACATGTATATATTGATGATATCTTGGTCAAGTTCGAAAATGAAATTATCGAATGAACGGATTTTGAGTTATTGCCCTTGACTTAGTAAAAACTGCGTCAAATTTGGGTTGTTTCCACAATAGAGGCTACAGTTTTATCCGATCTTAATGAAACTTGGTATACATGTATATATTGATGATATCTCGGTCAAGTTCGAAAATGGAAATTATCGCATGAACAGTTTTTGAGTTATTGCACTTGACTTAGTAAAAATGCGTCAAATTTGGGTTGAATCCACAATAGAGGCTACAGTTTTTATCCGATCTTAATGAAACTTGGATACATGTATATATTGATGATATCTCGGTAAGTTCGAAAATGGAAATTTCGCATGATGTTTTTTTGAGTTATTGCCTTGACTTGTAAAAACGCGTCAAATTGGGTTGTATCCACAATAGAGGCTACAGTTTTTATCTGATCTTAATGAAACTTGGTATACAGGTATATATTGATGATATCTCGTCAAGTTCAAAAATGAAATATGAATGAACGATTTGAGTTATTTTCCTTGACTTAGTAAAAACCTCAAATTTGGGTTTATCCACATATAGGCTACATGTTTATCAGAATTTCAATGACGTTTTATATGAATATATGAGTAATTCGCCATTCGACTAATGTAAAATTGCTGTAAAAATTCATTTTCTGTAGACACTATAGAAGCTACAATTTTCAATGGATTTAATGAAACTTGGTGTGAGCATTGGAATTGATAAGACAACGGTCAAGTTCGATTTGGACGATTTTGCGATGAACAGTTTTTTAGTTATTGCCCTTGACTTAGTAAGATTGTGTCAAAATTTTATTGTGGGTTCAATAGAAGCTACAATTTTCAATGGATTTTGATGAAACTTGGTGTTTTTGAGTTTTTGCCCTTGACTTCAATATCCATTTAGTGAATGTTTTTGAGTCATTGCTCTATTTATTTTTCAAATTCAATGCTGCCAGTGGGCGTATGTTACCTTCCCTGGCAAGCTATCTTTAACAATATCGTGATATTTCACTCAGACGATATGTATGGCGATATACCGGCTATAATTTTCTTTCAATATCGTTTGATTACTAGAATTTTCATACGGGTTTATATCGAAATATCGTAATATCGCCATTCCCTACTTTAATGGCTTGTAATATTGATGGTACACATTTTATTCAAATGAATTTCTGCACAGATGTTGATAGAAGATTTTTCAAAAGTATTACACCAATCCTAAAGTTCTACATTTTTTAGTTTTTCTTTACTGTTTTTGCAAACAAGTGGTATCGTTTCTTTTGGACATTAGTATATGTATGAAAATAAGGGAAGCCAACTTTAAATGGCTCATAAACACGTGCAATTCTTGACGGATTTTGATGAAACTTTGTGTGAGTGTGAGTTATAACTTAACAATGAACCCTATTGAAAATCAGCGAAATCGAAAAATATTAAGGATGAGTTATTGCCCTTGTTTTTGAAAACGTGTTCAATTTTTGCTTGTAAACACTCCTTGACAGACTTTGAAGAAACTTGGCATGAGTATTAGTAATCACCTAAAGATGAACCTTATTGAAAATCAGATAAATAGAAAGATATTTAGTATCGGTTATTGCCCTTGTTTTTGAAAACGTGTCAAAATTTTAGTTTTTAAACCCTCTAGAAGGCACAATGCTTTACAGATTTTGACATAACTTGCTGAAATTGTTAATTATCATCCAAAGGATGAACCCTGTTAAAAAAAAGAAATATCACAAAATATTTATGAATTATGGGTTTTTTGCTCGTAAACACTTTTCGAGGCACAATTCCATACAGATTTTGATGAATTTTGTGGAAATTTTATCACCCTAGAGCTAGAGTGAACCCTTTTAATGATCAAAAATATTGAAAAATATATAATGGGTTATTGCCTTGTTATAAGGTGACAGATTTAAATGTAACTTAGGAATATTGTACATTTATCAACTTAGAAAAGAAGTATATGATGGAAGTTTGAATATTTTATTTTTATTCATAATCAATACTGCCAGTGGGCGTATATTACCTTGCCTGGCAAGCTATCTTTTATACTATAAGTTATTTCCCTTGTTCTTTAATTTTTTGTGGTACGATAAAAAGCTAGTTGAAACTTAATGTGATTGTTCTTACCTAAAGATGAACCTTATTTAAAATCAGACCAATCTAAAAATATTTACTTTGTTTACTAGTTATTTACTGTTTTTTTTTTATGTACATGATATACTCTACTTGGCTTGACTTAGTCAAAACCTGTTGAAATAGACTTGTGTACACGAAAGAGACAACTGTTTTCATCTGATTTAGATGAAAATTAGTGTGAACATTTATCTTGATATTTGACAAGTTGGACGGATTTTTGATGAACCGTTTTTTGTACATTATACTGTTGTCGTATATTGTTGTCACCCCTGTCCATCCAACCACAATTGCTTGTGAACGCAATAAGGAAAACAGTTTTTGTCGGAATTGAATGATATTTGCTGTGATCATTTATATTGACGAGATCTTGGAAAAGCTTGTTATTGACTATTTTTTTATGAATGGTTTTTGGATTATTGCCCTTGACTTAGTCCAAATGTGTCAAAATTGACTTGTGGAAGCTATAAAGACTACAGTTTTCATCTGATTTGAAGACAATTTGGTGTTATAATTTTTATTATCGAAATCTTTCAGTGAACTGTTTTGGAGTTAATGCCCTTGACTGAGTCAAAACCCATCAAAATTATGTTATGAATGTGATAGAGAATACGGTTTTCGTCTGATTTGAATGAAATTCGGTTTAATTATGTATATCAATGATATTTAACGAGGCCCAAATATTGTTGGAGTTATGATCCGTGTTTAAACAGAAATATACTTAATGTTGGCTTATCTTGCTAGGCAAGTTAGTTATTGCCTTTGACTTAGAACAAAATGCATTAAAATAGACTAGTGAGAGTCCTGTTGGTGTTGGTGGTCCCTCTTAAATGTATAATAGCCGTTAGAATACACTCGTCCTACGTCTAATATTTGTGTTTAATATTGACTATTGGTTGAACAAGTATGTATCCCACAGTTGATGAATTTTCAAAAAGCGAGAATAAAACGATATTCAGATTTTTTTTTAAAAGGGAGCAACCGACGATTAAATTCTGTTTGTTAATAAAAAACATCTGGGAAATCAGCGTTATTATCCCTTTAACAAATGATGGCTCCTCATTATATTAATGAGATCTTGGACAAGTTCGATTTTGACGATTTTCATTGAACTGTTTTTTGAATAATTGCACTTGACTTAGTCCAAATGCATAAAAAAAATTAGATGGTGAATGTATCGATGTTTTTTCACTCTAGTACCGGTACTGAGACATTATCTATGCATCCCCTAAAAAAAATTTAACAATTTAATTTACAGGAAAGTATGGCCCGTGTTCCATTAGCTGGTATGGGTCCTGGAGGACCTGGTATGGGTAGAGCAGCAGGAAGAGGTGTTGGCGGTCCCTCTCAAGGTGCTGCGCCTGGTTTACAAGGTCCTGTTCGAGGTGTTGGTGGTCCCTCTCAACAAATGATGGCTCCTCAAGGTAAATTGACGATTGCATTCATATTTTTAGACTTTTGGGTAGTGTGTGTTTTTCAGGATTCATTTTCCAGTTTATGCAAAACAAAATTCTTGATCAGTGATTTGCTCATTGAGGTGCTGCTTGCTCAAATGATTTTTATTTACACTTGTAGGTCGAGGAGGCCCTCCTGGGATGAATCCTGGGATGAGACCACCAAATATGGGTAGAGGTGGGCCACAGGGTGGTGGTATGAGGGGCCCCCCTCCAGGAATGATGAGAGGTTAGTATTCATATATTTTGACTATGAGATTACTTGTTTGGTCGAAACTGTTCTTGTGAACATTCACAATAGATATGAAGGATTTTGATCTCATTGACAGGCAAGACAATATTCCTGATGTCTTGAAATCAAATTTACATTTATTGTCCTACTCTTCCGCTGATAATTTAATGTTTTTTGCGCAAAACATTTTTATGCACCCACATCAATTTGTAGTCGTATATTGTCATCAGTCCGTCAACATTTGTTGTGGACACTATAGAAGCTACAATTTTCAATGGATTTTAATGAAACTTGTTTTTAGCATTGGAATTGATTAGGCGGTAATTCGATTAGTTTGATGAAAAGTATTTGAGTTATTGCCCTTGACTTAGTAAATTTGCCCCAAAAAATTTGTGTGGGTCGAAATGGGGTCGTATATTGTCGTCACACCTGTCCGTCGGTCCATCCGTCCACAATTGCTTGTGAACGCAATAGAGACTACAGTTTTTGTCTGATTTGAATGAAACTTGCTGTGATCATTTATATTGATGAGATCTCGGACAAGTTTGAAATTGACCATTTTTCGATGAATGGTTTTTGAGTTATTGCACTTGACTTAGTAAAAACGCGTCAAAATTGGCTTGTGAACGCGATGGAGACTACAGTTTTCAATGGATTTAAATGAAACTTGCTGTGATCATTTATATTGATGAGATCATGGACAAGTTCGAAATTGGCGATTTTTCGATGAATGGTTTTTGAGTTATTGCACTTGACTTAGTCAAAACTCGTCAAAATTGGCTTGTGAACGCGATAGATATCACAATTTCCATTTGATCTGAATGAAATTTGGTGTTATCATTTATATTGATGAAATCTTGGGCAAGTTTGATAGTGAAGATTTTTGGGTGATGAGTTATTGGCCTTGACTAAGTCAAATTGCGTCGAAATAGACTTTTGAACACAATAGAGACAACAGATTTCATCTGATTTGAATGAAATTTGGTGTGATCATTGAAGTTGATGTCAGTTTGGTCAATTTCGAAATTGATGTTTCGATATACTGTTTTTGAGTTATTGCACTTAACGCGGCTTGTGATTGCGATAAACAATACAGTTTTCATCTGATTCTAATGAATTTGGTGTGAACATTTATATTGACGAGAACTTGGATTAGACCTAAATAATCTTAGAGTTTATCCTGTGTTAAAACAGAAAATATATTTTAAAGTGGGTGTATCTTGCTAGGCAACCGCTTGTTATATAGATTTTGATGAAACTTGGTATGAGCATTGAAATAGATAAGATGGTGGGCAAGTTTGAATTTGACGATTTTCCAGGCGTATAACAAAAACCATCCCTATTTTTAAATTGTCTTTATGAAAAAGACCAAAAAACATCCACTTTTAAAAGAAATAAATACAGGATAGTTCTTGTTGACCAACTTGAAATGTTTTAATCTGTATTTTTTATTGTCAAATGAAGCCTGTAGCTAGTAATTGTGTTGGCTGATCTGCTTTAGGCAATACTGATTACACTTCCATCAAGACTATATTGATTTTGACATTTTTCTCTGCCTACGGTCAATTTTTACTCAGTAATAATATACTTCTTTCTATTTGACTCTGCTATAAAACCCACATGAGCTTCAGGCTAGGAAAATGCATTAACGTTATAGCCTGGAGGTTTAGCAGGTGTTTTTGTTAGCTATATTATAATAGAAAGTTTTAATTGCTGAAATAAAAATGAACTGGAGAGTTCTAGATTCTTTCCTCTTGGTAATAAAACCCAGAACACAAGATTTGATTGCATTTCCTTAGTTTACATAAAGGGCTGTTGACAAAACCAGATATACTCCTGTACTAATTCTATGCATGTTTTAAGTGAATTAAAAAAATATGAAGGACAAAAATAACAAATTTCTTCTTTTAGTAATTTAGTAAGAATGTAAGTTTCATTGAAAAGATGTTTATTCTTTGTAGGTCCCCCTCCTGGAATGAGAGGTCCACCAAGATAAAGAAAAAATAGTACCTGTTGAATCATCACAACCTTCATAGTTCATCACATATTTTAAATCACCAACATTAAAAATGGAAAAAATTTCACAATATTAAAAGAGGAAAATATTTTAGTGTTGAACACATGTTTATATGCTGAAGAGATAATTCAGTTCATTGTATTTTATACATTATACATGTACATGTTAATCATTTGTAAATAAATCATTTGAAATCACACAAGTTATCATTTTATTCTTCTTGCAAGTATACTTAGCATGAATTGTGAGATAATGAATCTTGCATCAGTTGCCAATTCAAAGGAGTTTTGAATCTGAACCAGAGAGTTTTGAGGAATTTTCGAGGATTAATTATCAAATGAGGTCTGTAGAGTTACTGCCCTTCACTGAATTATCTCCGAAATAAATCTGGATTATGTTTATGAAATATAAGAGAATTTAGTCTGAGCTATTTTTAGAAACCTTTTTCTCCCTTCCTTTAGGGGTTTAAGCATGCCCATTTTAGATAAATTTTTTGAATTTGATGTCTGAAATTGCATTTTCTTACAGAATTTCTGACATGATGAGAAATTTAATTGGCGGAAGATTTTTTTCTAAAAATAGTGGTTTTGTGTGCGGTGACAGTCCAGCGGATGTTGATAAAATGTAGCGGTTTACTTTCAATTTGTTTAGTTCAAAATTTTCATGCTCATGCTATATTGAATTTTTGTGGAGAAACCAAGTATTGGCGAGGCTTTCATGTGACATATAGGAATGTTTTCAACGGGATTTCTTGAATGATTTATAGAAGGTTGAATTTCGTGATTTAACATGGAAACAGATGGCAAATGAATTGGTGGACCGGTCCAAATAGACGGAACACTTCAAATTAGACACAAAGGCTGTTATGTCTGCACAACCTATACGAAACCACTCGACGGGAACTTACTAACACCCCATTGTTTCTTCAGAATCTTAATCCTTCATACGTGTACCTGCTTAAGGTCCTTTTGAGATATATAAACTGAGAAAAAAAAATATAGGACCCCCATTTTGGCTCAATTGGATGCTATAGTCTTAGAGGCCCTGCATATATTTAAAACAAAACATATTTTGGGACAAAAAATTATATTAATAAAGTGTGGTACAAACTACATTTCTAGGGGGATACTCCTCACTTGCCATTTGGATTGAAAATAAGAATAGAGCCAGATAATCCGTATCTAATACGCACTTAGTACTATTTTGTGGAATTTGTGGAGAACTTTCCAATCATAAAAATGATCACGCCTAACCAAAAATCATCAGGTTAAGGCCAAATGTTACCATAAGCCATTAGGACAACTTAGTTTGGCATTAATTATTTGTGTGTATTGAAACGAATCTAGTAAGGATTGTTATCAATATTTCGTAAGACAAAAGCGGACGGTTGTGATGCTACATTATTAAAAAATTTATTAAGCAACTGGATTTCTTATGATCATACGTAATACACAGATATTAATTCAGAGATCACAATTTAACCATGTCGATTTAACCGATAGTAAATAACGCATACAACTAAATTATACCTCAGGAACTTGTTGATATATATATAACTTGGTATCCGGAATGACAGTTTACAAGAATACTATATGCAGGTATTTTGCTTTACATAATAACTTCACAACATGATTAATTGTAAAAGAAACAATAAGAATATCACAGAACACAGATAATGTCACAGAATCTGAAGAGAATTTTAAAATTCAGTTTCAACAAATAGCTTTACAGTTTCTACAGAACAAATATTCACTGAACTGTTGTCCCTCGACTCCTCCACCCGTTGATGCGATGATTTTAAAATTATAATTCAACAATCTCAAAATAACTTGCACTGAGTTCAATTTACAGAAACCATTTAATGGAAAACGAATTATGTACCTATTGTCCATGTTCCAGCCAGAATTCCGAGTATCTACCAAAGCAGACGACAATTCTGGAAAAAACTCCTCAATTAAAGCTCGCTCTGCACTAAGACTGATCCTTTCACCTAGGTCTGGACTGATACTCACAGCAATACAGTCATAGAATTCACTAGTACTGGTAGTAGGGGTTGTTGTAGTAGATGTATTCGGTTCTGTTTTAATCTGATGTGGCAATTTCATCCCAAGTTTAGAAGCTCTTAACATTTCAACTTCTTTTGCCATGCCATTTATATCATAAAATCTCGATTCTTCCAAAAGCTGGTCAAATTCATTAAAGTTAGTAGGTAAAATAAGTTTTTGAGAGCGTAGATAATTCAGGATATATCTGAACATTTTACCATCTCGGTCTATGAAGTAATGTTGCTTTAGACTATCTAGTACTATAGGGATGCTACCATTAAACATTCTTGCTAATCTAGATTCTGGATATCTGAAATTAAAAAAAAAAACAAGTTTTATGACTTTATGTTCATTGTGCACCAACTCAGTCAAAAGTTTAAATGTGAGTAGCTTCTATCCATGATGTTATATACAAAAGGGAAACAAAGGAGGCACACAATGAGAACTAGAATGGTCTTTTTAAATTTTTCCATTTTACCATCTTCATGCAGAATGTTTTGATTCCATCCATGGACCACTTGTATGATAATGGAACTCGTACACCAATTTATTACCAAATCTTTCTCGAAAATTATTGACTGAGACTGAGTCTCTGTAACTATTCTATTTCAATTAACCCACATCGCACTATAGGCTAATTGATTCTAACAACAGTCTCTATAATTATTCTATTTTACCACCACAATAATCTATAAACCGTTATATTCTAAATTAACCTACACCGCACTATCAATGATTCTAGCAATAATCTATAAACCGTTATATTCTAAATTAACCTACACCGCACTATCAATGATTCTAGCAATAATCTATAAACCGTTCTATTCTAAATTAACCTACACCGCACTATCAATGATTCAAGCAATAATCTATAAGCCGTTATAAATTAAATTAACCTACACCGCACTATCAATGATTCTAGCAATAATCTATAAACCGCTATATATTAAATTAACCAACACCGCACTACCAATGATTCTAACAATAATCTATAAACCGTTCTATTCTAAATTAACCTTCACCGCACTATCAATGATTCTAACAACAATCTATAAACCGTTCTATTCTAAGATAACCCGCACCGCACTATCAATGATCTTATCTATGAGTTTTAGGCGCGAAAAATTAGTTTTTCTCCACAAGCTTAAGTTTTCATTCAATTTGACGTTCATGAAATTTTGAACGTACATAAACCATATGTAAGCGATTTGATACACACATCATCACAGCTATAGGCCTACCAGGGTTACCATTTTTGAAGATCAAAGCAGTGTAATAAAAAAAATGGCCCACAGATTCGAACCCTCATTCGTGATGATCAGTTTGTTGCTAAGATGACGCCTTGGAGAAGACAGTATGGTTATCTTGTGTGGCAGTCGTTCGCGGGTGCAACATGAGCATCAGGCTTTCTTTTTTTTTAAAAACAGTCACATTGATCAGAAAACCTAGAGGCTGTGAGTGACGAAGAAGGAAAGCGATTCCATCAAGACCTAAAGAACATTGAAGACCGCTACCAATTAAGGGCGCTGGGACAAAAGTATGATGACCGACTACTGCTAGAGAATTAAACAAGATTGCCCAGAGGAAGTTTACAAACGCAAATTCCAACTAAAACGCAGACGGAAATTGATTTACTTTTATCAGCTGTGGTAATGTTCTGAAAGACGCTTATCTAACTTTTGGATATAGACTATTTCTAAGAAATGCTTCCAGAAAAATACGGCACAGCCCACAATGGTTCCGTTTTTTGTTTTATAACATTTATATTGATTTGTGGCTGACACTGCATTGTGCTATAATAATGCTCGATTTTATTTTTTTTATTTGATAAAAATCTAAAATTGCATAAAATCTGTAGCTTGCAGAAAACCGACTACAGACTTGAATTCAGCGCACTCAAATTGACTAAAAACAAGTCTTTCCTTAAATGCAACAGAGTGTTTCCCGGTGTAATGATTCTAGCAATAATCTATAAAAACTTTAAAAGTAACATTCGTAATTAACCCACACCGCACTATTAATGATTCCAAAAATATAACTGTTCTATTCTCAATCAACCCACTTTCTCTTTAGTTGCAAAACCATGAATATTTCGTACCCTATATTTAACTTTCGTTTGATATCTGAATTTGAACACGGTATGTCTAAATAGTGTCTCATGACATATCAGCGCTAAAAGAATGGAAATGGATAGATTTTATCATTATACACTATGTAAATGTTTTCCTGGCCTATGTTAGCAAACATTTCATAATATTCCAAGAATATCCAGCCTGGATATATAATAGGCTAAGCTATGTGGGATAATATAATAGAGGAAAAAGAGAACCCCACGCGGTCGACTTGTTTGTCGTCTATATATTTGAAAGCCGATTACCCGCCTGGAGGCATCTACCTAACTTCATTTAAATTCTTAGCCTGAAGGTGTAATCTTCGACTAGTGGATAGAATTTCACTCGACTGTCTGTCATTATTACCACTCATTTAGTCGTATTGTAAAAAGAAATGTGTTGAAAACCTGACTATTGATAGACCTCTATCAACCAACCAGGCTACATTTACCCTCCAGCTAAAACCAGCTTCAATTACAATAGCTTCTCATTTTTTACCCAACTTTAGTCTTTGTGAAACGCCATTTTTATTTAATTATCGTGATTGCCAACTTCACCCCTCCAGGCCTTGGATCAAACACTGTAGAAGTTTCTGTTGACAAGAGAACAATATAGATGGGTAATTTTAAACGTATGATATAAAAAATGTAAAAATTGAGTTTTAAAAAAAAATCTGTGAATATCATAGGGTGATGAAGTTATTGAGAAAGACGTGTACAAGTTTTAACCAGTCTTCTCAATTGAAAAGATTAGGATTAGTAAATAGGCCCGAGGACTGGAAAATTATCAAGTAAATTTACACGATGTGACATTAGAGAAAATTTAGTTCATGTTATGGCCTGGGGCCGTTTGTTACCTCTTCCCTAGCAACCAAGTAAATCTTCAGCTATACAAACGATTAATATATTTGGATGATGAACACGTTCATACCAAATACAATTATTATTACATAAGAAATAACAGAAAAAAGGATGTTGCAGTTGTGAAATTCAACTTGAATCATATTTTAATGAAGATTTGTATGCTGGGCACGCAAATTATCTAAAAGTAGGCTTATATTAAAGACTGACCAATCTTCCTAATTCTTATATTTAGGCTTCTCTTGAATTTATGCTCATTTAAACTGCAAGATGGCGAAAACCAAATTATGACGCTTTGGTCATGATCATATTTTTAGAACAATTGAACATGCAGAAAGTGTTTTAGAAAGAACCAGTAATTCATTCCCTTCTCGCCTGAGACATAATAGTTGGGTTAAATTTTGTTATTATTATTTTGTTACAAAAGGTTGTCGTATACAAGATTTACAAAAAGTTAGTGAGTGAATCAAACTTTTAATGTTCTATTTTAGGGCAAGTAAGAAAGATTTCAAGCAGAAGTAATAGAATGGCTCCAGGCAAAATATTTTCTCTTATTTCTTGAGTTTAAGAAGCAATGTAGTTCTATCGGGCGTGAACACTAAAGGCCTTTGAAAAAGAACATTGTAATTATTGATGAAATGGTTTGAGGCATTTTGTACAGACTAGACTCTCTATATGCAAGATTAATGTCTAGAATGATCTTGTAAGAAATTACCATCAGCCTACAATGATAGGCCTATATTTTTGGAGGCATGATATGAAATGAATTGTGCTGATAAAGACCGACGACACAAAGTAGTGTACAATGGAGGACATTTTGCTGTGGCAGTGGCTTTATTTTACTTTAGATGGGTCTTAAATAAGACGAGCAAAGCCCGTCGGACATGAAAGAATTTGACGTGTGAAATCTAGACTGCCAGTTAGCAAGCCAGGGTATAACTCACTCAGCCGCTGCGGCTGCATAGTATTCACAGAAAGGTGGCCACTATTTTTTCATAATGCAATTCTTGACCTATAAAATTTCCTTCTACTTTGTGACCTTCAACTCCATTCAGATTCATTTTCTGGATGTGAAGAAGAAAATGAAAAATATGTAATTCTAGAAAATGGCATATAAAATGTTTGCTTAACCATTTCAGCAATATTGTTGTCATACATAACAACATACTATGAGTTTAAAATCAGTGTTCTATTAAAATCGACATTTTAGAACATGACCTGCGGGCTTTACAGGAATTGTTTATAATTTCGTTCCCTATGTTTCTACCGGATACTGGATTTGCTGCATATAAAGTGAAGAGGTACTTGGCTTCTCAATGCCTTGTGGTTAAATAAGAAATCAAGTCGAAAGCAGAAAGTGAAGTATTTTTGACCATAAGGCACAATACTATAACCACTTGTTATCTCTAAACACTAATTATATATAAATGCTGCAAGTTATAGTTTGGTATTTAATACATTGGTGTTCAGTCTTGTAGATAATATACAAATTTTCACATAGATGGGCAAAGAATGGACTCGAAGACTGTCAGCTACTATAACATTTTCTTCATGTAACATTCGTCGAAATATTTGCTTTGCTACATACGACGCTCGGCTTCAGATCATTTTTCAGATAGAAAATGCGACACCAAATTCGTTTACAATAAAGAAAAAAGAAATTTATTGAAAAAAGCTGGCACCAATGGTTACGTCATAACGTGTATCAGTATATATGTATTTTGTTGTATCAGGATATGTATTTTTATACGCCAACATGAATATATGAATAAAATATTGTTTATAAAAAAAATTGGATGTATATTATCGTCGCCCTGTTCATCGGTCTGTCGGTTTGTCGGTCCGTCCATATTAGTTGTAGGCACTATAGAAGCTGCAATTTTATATAGATTTTAATGAAACTTTGTATGAGCGTTGGAATTGATAAGACGGCAGTCAATTCGATTTTGACGATTTTTCGATGAACGGTTTTTGAGTTAATGGATTTGAATGAAACATTGGTGTGAGCATTGAAATTGATAAGAAGGCGGTCAAATTCAAACTTGACCACCGCCTTATAAATACCAATGCTCATACCAAGTTTCATCAAAATACATTGAAAATTGTAACCTCTATAGCACCCACAATAAACTTTAACTACTTCAAGGGCGATAACTCAAAAACCGTTCATAAAAAAATCGTCAAATTCAAACTTGACCGCCGTCTTATCAATTTCAATGCTCATACCAAGTTTCATTCAAATCCATTGAAATCTGTAGCTTATATTGCATCAACAATAAATTTTCACATGATGTAATTACGTCAAGGGCAATAATTCAAAACCGTTCATCAAATTCGAACTTGACCGCCTTCTTATCAATTTCAATGCTCACACCAATGTTTCATTCAAATCCATTAACTCAAAAACCGTTCATCGAAAAATCGTCAAAATCGAATTGACTGCCGTCTTATCAATTCCAACGCTCATACAAAATTTCATTAAAATCTATAAAAAATAAACGGACTTGAGTTATTGCCCTTGACTTAGTAAAATTGCGTTAAAATTCTATTGTGGTTTCAATAAGAAGCCTCAATTTTCAAAGGATTTTGATGAAACTTGGTGTAAGCATTGGAATTGTATTAGTTTGTGTGGCCGATATGTCTCTGTATGATTGTATCAGTCTGTCGATGTGTAATAGGGTGTATCAGTTAGTGTGTCTGGTTGTATTATTCAACAGTACATGTGTCGATGTAATCAGTAAACGTGTTATATCTGTACAAGATTTCAATTCTATAGCATACTCATCGAAATTTTATCATTATCTGGAGCGAATCACGATTTTAGACTTCTTAGTTTAAGCTCACTAATTCTATTGACATATCAGCAAAGTATATAACACCACATAAAACATATAGCTCGTTAGAAATTTAAGGTGTTAATTTATATACATGTATTTGTCTCACCTGGTCAAAGTCTCTAAAGACGATGTATAAATAACACCACCAACATCAATATGAACTGGTGCTGTGTATCTTGTTGGTGTGGCCGGACATGGAACACCTGATAACCCTATTTTTGGAAAATGACCATTAGGCGTTGTTGCTGAAGATGGCCGTGAAGTCACGGGGGAGGACATGTTGGTCATACAGGACCTGAAAAAAAACAAGTATTATGATAGTATGCCCAACTGTGTATTTCGCATAAATATCTGTATATATATCAAACAGAGGGCCTACACCTATCCTTCGCTCGCCTACACCTATCCTTCGCTCATGTTGCTATAGCATTTATGTACTGTTCGATTCAATTCGGGAGCATATATAACAATATAACGCTACACTGGCATTCAAAACCCAGTGGTATTCAATCAACCGTTAGCACAATCAACGTACCTATAAGTAATCTTGATTATTTCTCAACTGTTTACTCTTTTGCAAAAGAGACACCAATTTCATTCGCTTCAACGTAACCTCACTGATGCTGATTAATCAGTCATGAAAGCGCTTGAATTTAGTACAAGTATTTTTATAAAACAGTCAACTGAGAAGATTAAAGGCGATTATCCTTACCACCTATTTTTTATTCCGATTTACAGTAAATACTGAAAAACAATTTTTGAAACTGTCGTGTTGGGATCTTGGGTCTATTTAACAAGCTCTAGTCACTTTATTTGAATAGGTGGACCTTCGCCGCTACATTTTAATATTAGTAGTTCACACAATTCTGATTAAGTAATTAATTAAAATAAAAAGAATAAAACTTACCTTGTACAAGTATCTCTGCTCGAAACTATGAAATACACAAGTTAGACCAGCTGCCACAATACGTGAAGTAAAACTGAACTGAGTCGACATATAGAGCATTTTACTCGCGGGATGCCCTCAGGCCCATTCTGTATTTCGCGCGATCTGTTAAGACCTACTCACACTACCATGACGACGCCTGCGTGCTGCTACCAAGTTTAATCGTATTTTTTTTTAAGGAAAATTTTAAAAATTGTTTCACCATAAACATTGATTTTGACTACATGTAGTTATTTTGATAATCAATTATATAATTTGTGTTGTGTGATAGACTTCTGATAGATGAGGGCTATTAGATATATAAATAGTTGGGTTAAGGGTGGTATTGGTGGGATACTGACTGTTGCTGAGAATGTTGTTGAATGTTGAGAATGTTGCTGAGATGTCTGGTGTCCGGAAGAAATTAGACTACGCTTTGCCCTGGTTTAATAAACAGGTTCCCTTACTGACTCGTTTTTTTACCCAAATGCTTCCATACAACATTTAGGTTATGCAGATTTCATTTCGTAACTTCATATAGATATCTGTTATAAACATTTCTATTCGATTACCAAAAGGCTTGTTCATTATAATGATCATTACTCAGATGGTTCGAAAAAGCAAACTCGAAATACAATTTACTTAATGTTGTCTTAATGATACAATGGTTTATACTACAGATATTTACAGAAACGAGTCGAGAAAATAAACGCTTACAATAATTACTTGAATATAGCCTGATGCCTTCAGCTAGAAATTTATACAAATTACCCATCACTAATATTGGAATTATTTCTGACAGGCAGCCAAAAAGTTGGAAGTTTCTTGCGGCCATACTAATTATCATGTAATCCAGAGAACAATTCAGACGGCCAGACATGAGTATATTAAAAGGGGTTGGATTCCTAAACCTAAAAATGAAACTTGATTTAACAAGCCAATTTGGGTTGCTTTTTAGTCATCATATTTGTGGGAAGTAAAATACCTTCATAGCTAGGAATCCAACAATCTTTACATTTTTTACATCGTTCATTACAGATTCCAACTCTAAATGTCAAAAAAAAATCGTTGTTTCCTGAAATATTACTAATGTATACAGAGCTAAAGGAATAACAATACATGAAAAGGGTTTAATTCCTGTAACAGTATAAAAAGGGCGTTCCTCTTTTGTAACCGACATATTCACTCGCTGAACTATGAATTTTGATTTTTATTCTACTATTATTGAGAATTCAAAGCTACAATGCTGGAGTTTCATTTTTAAAGTTGGCCTTAATGGAATTGATGCTATGAATATAAATATGGCTTTAGGCATACAGTCGATCCTTATTACTTCTTTGTAAATAACCATCTAAATGCATTGCAAATGTATTTTGGTTATGTTTTTTCTAATACTTTATGTTATTTTAAGAAAATCATGGTTCACCTCTGAGCACCATTGTGTTCAGTCATATACAGTTAGCACAGCTTACAGCCAAGTTCAACGGCGCCAACAGAAGAGCGTGGGTCTGGTTTTGGGCAAGGCCTGTGGATATTAATATGTAAGATGGATGTTTTCAGCGATTTGCCCAACGGCACACAACAGGACTAATACCCCCTCTTATTGCTCCAGGGTAAATTACATTAGCTGAGTTTGATGATTTTAGAATATTGCCTGAAGCCTTTGGTTTGGTTCAGTTCACACATTTTATCTATGTTCAAATTAAATTAATAAATGAAAGTAAGAGATTAAATACAAAACTATAGCTAAATAAAATGTGCACTACTACACATATTTCAAATTTATTGTGGAAATCTTCATTATTATTGACATATTTATAGGTAAGCATACACCCGGACAACAAGATAACTTGTCAGGCAAGGTAATGTACGCCCACTAGCAGCATTAAATTTGGATAATATATGGGGTAAAACCATTTATTGATTGCTCACACCAAGTCTATCAAAATCCATTGAAATTTCCAGCTTCAATCGCACCCACAATAAAATTATGGCGCGATTTTACAAAGTCAAGGGCAATAACTGAGAAACTGAGTTGAAAATCGTCAAATCAAACTTGACTACCGTCTTTTCAATTCCAATACTTACACTAAGTTTCATCTAAATCCATCCAAAATCGTAGCTCCTATTGCACACAATACAATTTTGACGCGATTTTACAAAATGAAGGGCAATAACTCAAAAACCATTCAAAGAGATAGTCAAATTCGACCAAAACAAAGTTTCATCAAAATCTATTGAAAATCGTCAAATTCAATCTTGACCGACGTTTAATGAATTCCAATGCTCACACCAAGTTTCATGGAAAAATTGTAGATTCTATTGTGTCTACAACAAATAGAGGTAGGGGCAATAACTCAAAATCAGTTCATCGAAAAATAGTCAAAATCGATCTTGACCGCCGTATTATGAATTCTAATGCACACACCAAGTTCAATTAAAATCCATTGAAAATATTGTCGTTTCTACAATATACGTCCACATATTCATGTCGGTGTACGGTGTATTACAAAATCGGTGTTAATAATTAATTGTTAGTAAATCCCGGTTCTGCGCACTTCAAACAGTAGAGTATCTAAAAATCCCCTAGGGGAGGGGGCAAATATGTCAAAATTCAACTATACTTTTGGCAGTACTGAAATATAAATTGCAGTACCGGCATTTCAAAGCATTAATTAAAAGTTAAAATCTATGATGGGACTTCGTATTAATCTTTCGAATTATTTATATTACGTTGACGAAAAACCGATTACCCAATTTTCCTCGACTAGAAATCGAAAATAGTAGGATATTCCACTGACAAATTTCTCTTGATGTTACTATTCTTCATAAACCTAATTAGTTGCAAAGAAGTGTCAATTACATACAATTATCTCAAATAGGTATTTTGTCAAAGCCTACTTTTCTGGAAACGTACCACGAAGGAAAGGTTGCTAAGGTAGTTCTATTTAAAAGGTAGCCCAGTTCTGTTTATTTAAGCCATTCTCTTGAGTTCCAATTGTCAACGGACAAAACCTTTGGCATAGTTCCTAGTTATTTTAGTTTCCAAGCCCATTTAGATATTTGGCTAATCCGAAGACCATCGGAAATCTAAAATATGAGAAATTGAATCTTGAATTTATAAGAAGTTGTTTCCATCTGAAATCTATGAATAGGTTTTTAAAGAACGGTACCAATAAACTACATCAATACTTCGTTTTGAATTATGTTTAACAATACTCTTCATATTATAAAATTTTAACAACCATATATCGACAAACTATCACTTCTTCCCAATCTCTCATCTCATTTTACATCGCTTGCAGGAAGACAGGAAATAAGATTCCTTTTGTGGCCTGCAGTCAATCTCATTCTAGAACTGGATGCCTGAAGATGAAATAGGAACTGCCTTTCAATCCATTGAATGAAGGCCTGTAGCTATATTAGATGAAAGGCTTTTGTTAAGACACAGACAGGCAGATTTCTAATAGCGAATATAGAGAGATGAAAGTAACAGGGTAAAATTGTATATACCTGGGGGAAATTTACTTGATATAATCAATTGAATATAGATCGTTATGTTGGCTTGTTCTTATTAACATAATGGTATAGAGACGTGACCAAATAATATACACGTCAAAATATTCCTGCCAAGTTTCATTCCTTCTAGAATCATTCAAATTTTCAAATAAAACTCAATGTAAATAGCTGGTGGTCACGTATGTGCTTTATCTAGAGTGCGACAACAAACTTCAAAGCAAAAACCACCAACCATCATTCTAAGTGGCAAATTTTCAATTTAATATATTATCAATCGTTGGTTTCAACTACGGGACTAGAATGTTGCTAGTTACAAACTCTCGGAAAATCACGAACACTGGCGAAGAACGAGTCGAATATTTTGTTTTATAAAATGTTTTAGGCGAATGTCAAGAAAAGATAATACACGGTATTTAATTGAGAATATAATTGAACTTGTATGTATATTAGGTCAAGGTGCTATAACAAGGGTAATAAATCTCAAACCCTTCAAAAATCACTAATATACATATACATCATTTTCGTCTAGACGGACAAGGATAATAATATGTGTCCACATTAAAATGAAAGTAAAAAGTCCAAAGCAATAATTCAGTCATATAGATATTTTCGGATACTTTTATTTTCCAGTTTTGGAAATTCATACCACAATATGTTTATGTATAAATGACGCCTACTGCATACTCACAATGTACAAACTAAATGATACAAATAATAATATATACAATAGTAAACATCACTGCAAATAATAACAATGATAGGGTTTCATATAACAAATATTTTCTTTTATAATACATCATTATTATCATACAGACATTTTATAGTGTGTGATATTTACCTACATGCATAATGATCTATATACATACACCATATAGTACTAATGGAATGACAGAATTAGTTTGGGCTTGACGCTAGGATTTAAGGGAGGTAGCAAGTGTCTGTTGTCAGAAACATAATAACAACCAAGAACTATGATCTTATTTAAATGATGTTCAAAGGGGCAGATTTGCCAAATGGATGGCCTTCAAACCCACAAGTATCTAGAACTATCTGCATTTGAAAATTAAAATGACAACCTCATTTCTTGAAAATGACAACCTCAATTCTTGAGACTGCAATATATTGAAAATATATACAGAAATAGAAAGTCAACTTTCTAGTTTGAGGTATTTTTGAACTAATTATGTGATTTTTGTGCATTTCATTTACTTCCATAGACTACTTACATATATATATTTATAACTCAAATCCCCCCCCCCACCCCTAAAAAATGGCAAACCATGGCCTCTTTAACTAATTATTTAGATTTAGAAATTATCTTAAAATAGAATCAGGAGTTATGAATTTTCTGAAAACAGACCCTGATAACTACTTATATATATGCAATTCTTTTGAGCTTACATCAATATTCATTGAAAAATAAATTAAACAAGTACAAAACCGGAAATGATGTAATATCTAAGGCTTACAACAGTATAAAATGAATGCCTTAAACAATATAATGTCATGATAATGAAAAAACAAGAAATAGATTAGAAAATTTACATTTTTAATCAAACGTGGTGTTCAAAATTTATCAATGATCTCAAATATTCATTTTAGAAAACATCTACAGATTTCTTGTAGGGTAAAATGAATACTATTTAATGAATACTGTGGACTCTGAAATCCAGACAATCTGCCAATTTTTGGTCCCTATCAATTTTCCTCTTTACAATAGTTTTAAAAACACTTGGGTACTATACATAAAATTATATATACTTTACCTATATACTTTGAAAATGAAATGAATGGAGAGTCCTTTTCTTCTTCATCTACTAATGGGATAATAAAGATAGGCCATGTCTATAGAGTGTAATGAGAAAAATTGTGCCAGGACAGTGGCATAAGCCTACTCTTTTTAGATTTCCAACCATCAAGGGATTTTTTTAGGGTGCACAGTATGTAGTACTCCAGGACCAATGTTCATTGAGATAAAGTACTGAATACATTGTGTACAGATCAACTGGATAATATGAGCTGCCAAATAATTCTTACACCCAGTCCTATTGAACAGTAAAACTTGACTAATATGATGAATGTTCATATGATAATCAAATTTTCAGAATACTTTTAATATAGGAAAAAAATCTGGTTTTTTGTTTCAATCTTCTACTATTAATAAATGAAAATGTTTTAGATTTACATCATGTCTAACTTCATTCAGGACAAGAATTATGGCATACTCTGTCACAGGAAAACTTAATTTATCAAAGTTAAAACTTGTTTCAAAAAGCTAATTAGATGCAATTAAACAGAAATGTTTCACTAATAAAATGTCTATTAAAGAGTGTTAAGTATAATTTGCATCCTTGTGGGATATAACATCAGATCTAGTGAATGTAATTTCATTCACTCTTCTGGCAATTGTACCAGTGAAGCTCTTGGTTAAAAGCATTATGATATATATATAAGTAACATCAAGTATGCCACATTAGCACAAAACTCATTGTCTAACATTCAATACTAGATGACCTGGAGTCAATCATGATTCAGGAAAAAACATATAAAAATTTATCAACTAAAATATTATTTTAAAATCTCAAGTACTATGATAATCAAAGTTTATGGTCATTAAGTTTATAGTAGTAGAAAATGTATAACATAAGGAACACCCATGACTATGCTGGGATATTAATGATAATACATGTAAAATGCTTAATCTATCAAATTCCTACAGTGACTCTTTCTTCCAAGCTTATCTTTGAACTATTCATCTCAATAAATACTTATTTAAGAGAACTAGCATTCCACACACCTTATAAATCAAATACTGAAAAGCGTCTGCAAAAATAACCAGAAACATTAAAGGCTGCCCTTATTTCCAATTTATTTGGACTTGAAAAAGGCAGTGATAATTACATATTCCTATATACCAGTATCACTTTATACTTGAATCCTGCAAGACCAGCTTGTATTTCTCCTTTCTCTTCTTATGATTTGATTCTTACAATATATATAATAGATTTGATAGCACTTTATTACTCTAGTTCTTAATGCTGCCCTATTGATTCACTTCCAAATATTTCACTATTAGAACCCTCATTTTAGGAATGTTTTGAATAATAAATTTGATTTTGAAGTCGATCTTTCTTGTTCTAGTAAAAATAACATGTCCCTGAGATTCACACGTTTCGTTCTGGGTCGATTAATCATCTGTAAAAAAAAAAAGCAATGATACGTACTGATGTAGGTGGATAATTTGTGAAAGGGGTATAGTCATCTTTATGTTACTATATGCAGCTTTATTTATAAATATTAGTCTGTAGTTCACTTCAGCATCAAATTTGACCATTGGTTTAAAGAAATTTAAGAAAAAAGATAGTGTTGGTGTGGTGAGAGTTAAAATATCAAAGACTTTTTGAACATGAATATTTACTAATTGAATTTCATCAAAAACTTGATCTCTAAAATGGTTTGATAACAATTCAAAGTTATTCCAACTGTTTACAATTTCACAAAAGATGCTAAAATCACACAGTGTCAGAACAACTGCAAAAAGATGGGCAATGAAAAAGACAGTTGGAAGCTCATTAATAAATAAATACCACACAAAAACATAGAATTACATAAAAGAATTTTAAGTTTCTTTTTTTCATAAGATTTTTTGTAGCTGAAGGATATGAATTAGAATTAATTATGGTATATTACCGAGATGTTAGATGAGATACCACTGTCATTAGCTGTTGATGATGAACTACTACCAGACTATAAAGAAATCAAATTATTATTATAACATAAATTAAGTTAATACAGTGAAAAAGAACATTTTACAAAATTTATTTCCTAGATATATTTTCAAGAATATCAACAAAGGTGTTTTATATTGTTTAAGTATCATCCCTTATCATAATGAAATTCAAATCTATAAAGGGATAATAGGTCTTAGCATGAAAATTTTAGTTTCAAGAATGGTAAATATGAGTATGTATTCATCATTAAACTTACCTGGTGTCATAAAGTAACAGAGTCCCTTAAAATCGGGATAACTCACAAAACCGAGTCATTTTTGAAAAATGCCTAAACAATTGAGTAAGAGTTTTTTTATAATCAAATGCATTTTCATTGATAATTACTTATTTTATGGCAACATATTACTTTTTTTTTTGTTATTTATGGCCGCAGCTCTTTTTGGCCAAGTTTAAAATTTTCAAATTTTATGTTCATTCTAAAACCTATTATCCCTTTTACAAAGTATCAGGCTTCACTTTAAGTCATTGAAACAAAATCAACCATCTTATTTCTATATTTTCATTAGCTTACATTATAATGGGGTCGTATATTGTTGTCACTCCTGTCTGTCGGTCCGTCCACAATTGGCTTGTGAACGCAATAAAGACTAAAAAATTTTATTGATGAAATTTCGAACAAGTTTGATATTGACGATTTTTCATCGAACTGTTTTAGAGTTATTGACCTTTTTCAAAACCTCTCAAATTAGCTTGTGAATGTGAAAGAGACTAAAGTTTTCATCTGATTTGAATGAAATTTGGTGTGATCATGTATATTAATGAGATCTTGGATTAGGCCTAAATGTCGGAGTATCAACTGGTCTTTAAACAGAAATATACAGAAGTGGGAGTATCTTGCTAAGAAGCCACTTTTTATAATATGATATGCAGCATGAACAATTAAAAGAATTGTTCATTAGTAAAATTGTAGAAATTTAAAGACATACTGCATGCCCAACATCTGGGGTTTCAAGTTTCCGTTTCTTTCTTGGACCAATTGCTGCCAATGCTGTTAAATTAGCTTCACGTTGCCGAACTTCTTCCATTTCTGCTGCCTGAAGCTGTCAAAACAACAACACTTGGAATATTACAAATGATTAAAAGGACTCGTCTTAATATCTTTAAGGTTGGTTTTAAAGTTCTGTGAGTAAAGGGACATAACTCAAAGTGAAAATGAATGACACATTTGGGATTCATGGAATCCTAGCTTTATAGAACAAGTTAGAACAAAATTCGAAATGGAAATGAAGAATTTGAATTTGACATACCGTAATATGTTCACCAATCGTCACCTAGAACTTTATGGACTATATAATTCTTACCTCTTTAGCTTTTTGTTTTAATTTTAGCTGTTCTGGATCTTCATTCTTTGATCGACTCTGTTAAAGACAAATCAGTAATTTGTTGAAAGATACATAAAGTCATAATCATATACAAATTCATATTAACAAAAATTCAACAATCACATAGGTATAAAGGCAGATTTTGAGGATATTTCAGGCAATCCTCAGTCTGCATAATAAAGTCACAAATAAACAACACCTACCTTTATAGCTCTTAATAATATTTCTCTTTCCTGTTCCTCGTGACGTTTTTTCTCTAACTTATCAATTTCTTCTAAAAATTTTAACTGTGTACGTACATCATTAGTAACTTCATACCTTTTATCCATCTGTAATTAATAATGTTATAGCCTAATAATTTGTATTTTAAGGGTTGAAACTCCAACATTATTTGGGCTAATCCAATTTCTGGATAATATACATGATCACATCAAATTCATTCAAAAAGACAAAAATAGTGATGGCCCATCGTAATACGCCCACCATTGGCAGCCTTAGTTATTTGGGCGGTGGACAAGGTATCAGTAAATGCAATATTTTGCAAGTGATCTGATAAAATGTCAAGCCTGGGCTTACTTGGTGATTTGTTGAAGTTTAAATGTGATAGAATGGCCCATAAATCAATAGATATAACTTACTCAACTACTCTCATTATTTCAAAGACCCCCATTTTCTTTCAAGGGAAGCTACTCAAATTGATTACACAATATTTGCAAACCACAATATCATTCAAAGAAAATAACATTCACAGAAAATTGAGCAAGGGCCATAAGGCACAATCTTTACTGAAAGTATTCTTTGTGTGTCTTATCAAAGGCTCATACTAAGTTTCATCAAATTTCATGAAGAAACCAGCCCTCTCTGTCCTGTAAACAATAAATTTAACACCTTTTAAAGAACAATAACTCTATTAGATATGTTCGATTTGCCTTAGGATGTTAAAAATACACCAGCTTTCATCAAAACACACCAAGAACACAACTTCCTATCGTATTCACAAGAAATTTCTGGACAAAGTCAATAATTCAAAGTAAATATTTTTCGGTAAGCTAAATTTGCAATTGGTTTCTTCTTTGGGTAATTCAAAAGGCTCAAATCAGGCTTTGTCAAAATCTATCAAGAAACCAGATCTCTATCAAGTCTACAAAGAATCAGAGGCTGATAAAGTGAACACGTTTTAAAGAACAAGGGCAATAACTCAATAAATATTTTTTGATTAGTCTGATTTTCAATAGGGTTTATCCTCGAGTTATAACAAACACTCACACCAAGTTTCATCAAATACCATCAAGAACCCGGCTCCCTATCGTGTTCACAAGGAATTTTAGAACAAGGGCAATAACTCATAGTAAATATTTTTCGATTGGTTTCATTTTCGATAGGCTTCATCCTTGGGTCATTACAAAGACTCATTCCAAGTTTCATTAAAATCCATCAAGAAATGTGGTCTCTATCGTGTTCACAACAATTGTGGACAGGCAGACGGACAGACAGACAGACAGGCCAGCAGAAGGCTTCATCCTTGGATGATTACAAACACACACACCGAAATTGGTCAAAATCCATCCCGAAACCATCTCTCTATCATGTCCACAACACATTTTTGAACACAAAATGAATGTGTTTTCAAGTACAAGGGCAATAACTCATCAATTTATTTTTCAATTTGTCTGATTTTCAAGAGGCTTCATCCTTAAGTAATAACAAGCAATCACACCAAATATAATTATTGAAATGAATTTTTTGTAAAGATGTTGTGAAAGCATCTATATCACTGAGCCACCACAGTTCACTGCTTTTTAAATTAAGGCGGCTGAGTAAACATTTGGTGAAAGGGACTTAAAGCTATGGAGCAAGTGTCAAGGGCACAGTGCTGTCCTCAGCTCTAGTTGAACTTCATTCCTGTTCACAATTTTATTTACTTATATTTTTCATCTTTTCACTAATATAATCTGTATAATGGTGACGCAAAAGCCTTGGCTTGTTTAATTCATTCATTGAAATAAATATATTGTTTAAACCGACACTGACAAATCTGAAGATTCATTTCAACCTTTTTTGGGATTGACCCCTGCATCTTCAGCTTAGCAAGCGTCTAACTCACTGAGCCACTTCCAGATGACTAAGACAAAGTAGCTTGATGTCGTGAAGATGCAGATATTGTTTGCGCTCTGTTCAATACATCTTAATTCACCATTAATATGGGAAATCAGTTAGTTTAACTTTGTCATTGTATTGCATAATAAGTCACATTGATATGCGAAAAAAGTAATTCCTCACTTTATATATTTCTATTCTATGTTCTGCTATTGTGGACAGTTTTTCTGACATATCACGTAATCTTTCTTGTGTAGCATGTGAAATCATATTCGCCACATCTAATGATACTTCATCTAAACCATGTCGTTTTGCTACAAAAAAAATAACACGGTAAGAACAATTGTGTATATTTGATTATACCATGCACTCTCACTCTCGCATATATTGCTTCTTTTCACAAAATAAGATAGCTTGCCAGGCAATGCAATATACATTCCACTACCAGTATTGAATTTGAATAATAACTTGGGTAAAAACTTCAAAAACATTCATAGAAATTTGTTATCAATGCAGATGCTCACACCAAATTTTGTCAAAATCCCTTGAAAAAAACCAGCTTCTTTTGCGCCCACAATACAATTTTGATGCAATTTTATGAAGTCAAGGGCAAAAACTCAAAAACTGTTAATTGAAAATCTTCAAATTCAAACTTGACCACTGTCTTATAAATATCATATTTATGCAAGCGTACAAAAATGTTACCTATTTCATGAATTCTGGACATAAGAGGACCATGGAACAGAAATGCTTCATCTTTACATGACCTAATTTGAGTTCCAATGAAATCGGCATTTGTAGCTAAAATATTTTTAGATTCTTCTGAAAGATTAACTCCACCCATTGTCGCTACATCATTGATATCATCATCTCCATCTCTAAAATAGTAGAATTTATCAGCTTTTATATCAACTGGTGAGACCTTGTAATGAGATAACATTCAAATTGTTAACTTGTCTCTCTTTAAGTCTTTCACTTTTCTCATATGTCCTTCATGTACATTAAAATCAACTACAGCATGCTGCAACATCTCTTTCAACTGGAAATTAAGCTGAATTTTTTAATCTGGTCTGTGATAAATAGTCCAGTTTAACTTAGAAATTAAATTAACATAATCACCTTCCCATTTATTTGCTGTGTGGAGGCAGAAAATGACACTGCCTGTAGGGTAGAATTTGCCTTGCAACCTACTATTACAATAAGATGGCTCAATTATGTCTTTATATCTATCCCCTTAGAACATTTTGAAATGTATAAAAGCAAGCATACAGAACAACAAATAACTCACTTGAGAGATTCAAATTTTTGTTTTTCTTTGGGTGCTGGACTACTAGATGGTTTGACTAGTCGTGATTGAAATGAAGTGACACCTGTTGGTATAGTGCCTTGTAATGGTACTGGGGCTCTTATTCTGACTAAACCACCAGATTGCTGTCCACCTTGTTGTGTCAATACTCTATTACCTGGTCGTGCAAACATTTGGCCTGGAACCCCACCTGGTCTCATAACCATCTATAAAATAATCACACACAATGTTTCAAAAATAATACAAGATTAATGAAGAAGCGTCCGTGAGGATGATTTCAACATGTTTAAGAGTAAAAATTCAAAATTCATGAAAAAAGCAAAGTAATTTTCTATTACATTATAAACATTAATACAGATAATCTGTGAAACTATAAACAATAATCTTTTTTGCGAAACTTAGATTTTGAGTTTTTTTAAATCCAAATTTCCTATATTCCATATAACAGTATACCCCAATTACATAAGAATTAGATTGTGAGGTAATTTAAGCATCAGGATTTGCTGCCGTTGCCAATCCAAAATATCAAAATATAAATTTGAAACACAATTTTATACCTGTTGGACACCAGAAAATTGTGCAGAAGGTCTGGGTTGTACAGTAGTTGAGGCAGGTACAGCTTGCATATTAGCAACTTCTGGTGGTGGTGCTTTCACTCCATCTATAGTCATTTTATTCAATAATAAATACTGTCGTAATAATGGTAAACTTTTCTGCAATATAAATCATAACTTGTTAGCGAAAAGTAAAATAATTAAACCAATCAACAATTAAGTTTGATGGCCTAATGAAGTTGTTTTTATTCGGACTATAATATTTCCTAAATTGTCCGTATAGCAAGGAGGGTTGTCAATCAGTGTCACAAAAATCTTTATTTTCAAAGATATTGCTAATTTGAACAAACACACCAGTAAAATCTTGTCAGCAATATCTCATCAATACAAATGATTAACACAAATTTCATAAAGCTCTATCTCCATTGTGGTTATAAGCGAAGTGCAGAGTGCTTTTTTGAACCATAAAGACAATCTATAGTACTTTTCAGATCATAGTCCAATATAAAAATCATTTACCTTTAAAAAAGGAACTAAATAAGGCTGAGGTGATGACTTTAATTCAACTTGTAATTTTTCTGTAAATGTTTGAGGTTCAACTTTAGCATCCTATAAGAAAATTAACAAATAGATATCAGATAAAAACTGTAAACTTTTCATTTGACCAGACTTGAGGAAAAGTATCGCTGATCAAATGGTTGATACTGCATCATTGATTAGAATCTTGTAACAGACAATTTGTCACACAAATTGCTTTTGACTGAAAAACATGAACCATAAGATGTTACATGATTAAGAAAACAATTCAACTTACAATAAGTCCTTGAATAAGTTCTCGAACATTACGAACTGTTTCTGCTGGTTGACTTTGAGCTAATTTTATTAATGTAGATAAAAAGTTTTTACATTTTTCAACATTCTGTAACATACCAGGCTGACCTAGTAAAAAAAAAATCTTATTAATATAAAAACTTAATAAAACTGTGATTTGTGATTTTACGACTCAATGGCCTTGCATTGCTAACAGTCGATCAACATAGTTCTGAAATGTGAGTCATTAGAGTATGAGGGAAAAAGATGAGTAAATAGACTGCTTGGGTTTAGAGAAAAGTTTTTACCAGCAGCAGTAACAGCTGATTGTTGTTGATTAGTTGTAGTTGGTGTTGATGATGCTTGTGATGCTACAGGTGTTGCAGCCGTTACTGATAATGTTGATGTAGGTAAAGTTGGACGTTGTACACCACCAGGAGATTGAATGACAACATGTGAACCCGGAGGTCGGCCCATAGCCAATGTAGTATTAGGCTAAAAAAACAGATTAGAATGTGATAAGATATTAAGAAAAGAAGGCCTTGAATTTCATAGGATAACGAACATAAGTTTGTAGAGTTATTATAAATGTTAATCTTATAAATTGCTTAAAAACACCCAGTTTGATGCAACAGAAGTTTACTTTCTTGGAATAAATTCA
Source organism: Nipponacmea schrenckii (assembly GCA_030562195.1). Taxonomy (NCBI): domain Eukaryota; kingdom Metazoa; phylum Mollusca; class Gastropoda; family Lottiidae; genus Nipponacmea; species Nipponacmea schrenckii. The sequence goes on from JAUJPP010000007.1 coordinate 1,366,294, forward strand.
TACAAAGAAGTGAATTTAAAATTATAAATCATGACAACATTTTCCTATCAGAACTCAAGTAATATTTCTGCTGTTGCAACCAAAAGTGTCATTGAGTCATTATCAATGTATATTGAATTGCAGGTAAGAAAATGATGCGGCATCTTCAATATTTAATACCTCAGTCCCTAATTAGGTTTAATGCTAGAGACTAAAGCAAAACACAGTTGAAATATAAAATAGTTTTAAAGATGGGTTCTCTTTCGTTTATATATATATATATATATTCCATAATTGGACTGCTAATACTTATATAAATCGAAAGCTGAAATGTTCTAATGATTGGAAAAATAACAATGAAATATGTATGTAAAGATATGAAATTAAAAAAGGTTCAATGTTAAACTAGTGATATAGAATTATCAAAACATACTTACTCTAACACCTTGAACTTTAGTTGCCAATAATGGACCTTGACCTTGATTTGCACCAGATTGACCTGTAGAAACTAACATTAACTGACCATGTTCATTCTTCATTAAAATAGTATTTGGTGGTAACTGAAAACCAGGTCCTAAGGTGATTGTATTCTAAAAAAAAAGAAGAAAGTTTCAATTAATTCAAATAGTCCTGATAATTTGGTGTTAGTAAGAATATATTTATTTTTCATTAATTCAAAATGATGTGTATAAAAATGGGAGATAACCTCTGCATGTTCGTCTTTATATACACGCTTAACACAATTTATTTGCTATAAATATCAACCCCATTCCATAGCACTGTAAATTAGAATCTATATCAGATTTTTAATTCAAGTACTAACTTAAATGGTGAAAGCAAGATTAGTAAGCTTATGTATGCTACAGAGATGTCAATGATCCTTTGATAATACACATAATACTAATTGGGCCTCTGCGCTCAAAGCCATTCTTTCAATAGTATCCAAAAGTTTAAAATAGATAAGCTTACTACTTAAAATAAAAATAAAATTTAACTTATTAAATTTGGCCAATAAAAGTGTGTAACCTATTATCATAGGACTAACATGATGTAAAACAGAATCAATGGATAATCTGATATACTGGTAACAAACTTGAATAAGGCTGATGACGATAAAAAATTTTCAATACAAGTTCAATACTAGTTTTAGTTATTACTTATTTACATACAAGGATTTTCCTGAACAAATGCCAAAACAAATTAGATTCATAACTGTGTTTTTAATACCGGTTCTACTATACTATTATTAATAATAGCTTTTCTGGGTTTTTTTGTAGGTTAAATTATTTTTTTGGCTTAAATTATATACCAAAATCTAGCGAAACATGTCCCAGAACTAATCTGAAAGTTTTAACTTAAAAAATCCAACAATAAATTAGAAATTTTTTTTAAAGTTTTGAGTAAACTTTTTAAGTTTTTATTTGATATAAATATAAGACTACTATTGTACAGACTTAAGCCTAATAAACCCTTAATTGTAGAGGAATGTCTCATGCTTATTCCGAAGGCTTTTACTAATGATATTGAGCCATTGTAAAGCCAAACACCAAAAGTAGGTCAAACTGCTTAATTAACAATTTATATATATTCTCTTTTTAATTAACCCTTTTAAAACAAATTCAGTTTGACCAAGTAATACATAGATATAAAAAAGCATATTTTAGAAAGGTTATCAGATATAATTCACAATGTTTTTTGATAATGAAAATTAAGCACACTACCTCTTTTTCAAATTGAAACATATTGATATGAGTAAACTTATTGTTTAATACCTGACATTCTTAATTTCTTCACAGATTTGACTATCATATACATATAGTCAGTTTTTCAAATAAAAGCATTAAACATTATATCTTAAAAATTAAAAACATTAAAACAAATAAAATGTACCATGATAAACAAAATAATAAAATTACAACTTACTCCTGTTCCTGGTTGTCTGGGAGCGATGCTAATTTGCTGCTGAGGATGATTTGTCATTCTTATTGGCGCGGAAACACGCACTTGTCCAGCTTTTGAAGTCACATGTCTTGCAGGATTAACAAATTGCACAGATCCACTATTTGAGGCATTCGGTGGCCGAACGACAGTCATTTGTTGTTGCGATGGTGCACGCACAGTAACAAAATTAGGTCCAGAATTAGTTGTAGACTTAATAGTTGAATTAACCATTGGGCGACCTCCAACAACAGACACTGGAGATCCACTAGATAAAACCACTCCTTGTGATGTAGTTTGACCGACAACATTTTGAACAACGTCCTTCACTAATTCACTTTTAACAAACAAAGGGTTGACTTCTTGTTTTGCATTGCCATCGGGTTTAACTATAAACTGTTTTGGAGATGCTATCACAGATCTGCCTTTTTGAAGCTGAGTATGATTACCGTTTTGTGCTATAGTCATAGGTTTTTGCTCTGAAGCAATGTTGGCCAAATTATAAATTGCATTGGCTGCAGAGTTTGTTCCCCTTGAAGAAGACACATTTTGTTGAGATGATATTTGTGGCACTCTTGTATTGGTCACTGAATTAGCACTTTCACCTGGACTTGGATTAGTAATATGAACCGACGTGTCCAGAACATTATTTTGGTTTGGATGGACTAAATTTCTTACACAGTTAGAAGAAAGAGACACATTCAGATGATCAATGCTCTGAGAAGTTTGTGATTGAGAATTAATATTTACAATTGGGGGAGGAGTGTTAGAATTTACACTAGATGAATTACTGAGCAGTTGATTATCATGAACAACTTTTGTCCCTTGTTGATGAGGAAAAATTAAATTATTGTTCGTTTGAGATGACAAAACTTTTTGAGTTACATTTACCTGCCCAGAAGAACTGAAAATAGAGTTTGTTGTTGCTGCATTAGAGGTAATGCTAATGTTACTTATGTGATTATTGTTGACGGGGTTATCTGGTGGGATTTTTGACAATTCTCTGTTGGAGGAGGATGCTAACTGTGACTCCAGGGACCCAACCAACGCACTGACCGCACTCTCGTCTATTTCAGAGGAAAGTAAATCGTCTATTGAACCTGGGTCCGCCATTTCCCTGGCTCGCCAAAATTTATAATGTACTGCGCATGCTTAAAGAAGAATTGGACCCTGGGATAGATTTTTAGTTTGAAGCGACCTCTGGTTTCAGATGCTGAAGAACGCCATTTTCATCATAGACTGTCAAAAGTTTGATATTATAATCCACAAGCATCTTCCCTAAGTGTACACTCATCTGTAAATTGCAGTCATGAGTGGGGGAATTCCTTATTTAGGGAGTAAGATAAGTCTTATTTCGAAAGCTGAAATTCGCTATGAAGGCATTTTATATACAATCGATCCAAATGAATCGACAGTTGCACTAGCAAAAGGTGAGAAGAAAGAATCGTGATTTCGTTTATATATGCCATTACTTTTGAATTGCAAAGTTCCCCTACACTGACCGCAATTTTCTTACTAATATTATAAGTAGGTGAAAGTCTAAAGTAAATTTGTAACTAACGGGTAGTTTGCAATTCAAAATCAGAAATTCAGACACCGGTCTCATCAAACGTCAGTGGAATGAAAATCTCTAATCTGATTATTGATACAAAGACACTCAATCTCAATGATCAGTCATCAAATTCAAGATCATGCTCATTCCAATTATTATAGTACACTTTTCTTTTACATGAGATTTCTTATGAAGTCGAGATAACTATTAAAACTATAAAAATGTGAATATCACTACCAGTCAACTTGACACAATTTTATTGGTCAGGTCAACTTGTGGACAGATTTCAACTGTTGACACAATTCGTAGAAACACCAGTTTTGTTTTTTAAATTTATTACAAAATTATATTGGCGCTAGCTTAGTCCAAAGTGTTTTATTAAAATTTTCAAGTCTTGTCTTACAAGCAGCAATGTTTGTGTGACCATGTTAATGAGCAACTTATTAGGTTAGGTGAAGTATTAAAACAATCAGACACTTTTAATTTGTCACACATTTGATTTATTAAGTAGGGCTTAAAATCTGTAAAGAAAAAGTGGGAAGTATCCTACTTGCTGATGGCCATGTGTTGTCCATTTGTTTACTGTGTGATATAGGCCAGGCTAGCAGACGAATAATCCGAGAATGGGACATAATCACATGGATGTGGTCTTCCTGCTTGATGGACCTTGGATGAAGAATGAATGAATTTGTTGATTTTGATTAAAAATCAATTTGATTATCGGTTTACAGTCCTGATAGTTTTATAAAGCATAAATATTTGTATTTTGCTTGTCAATTCTTCTGAAAATAATTTTTTTTAAAACCACAAGACTCCACAATATTTGAATTAAGCCGTTTTCTTTTTCTGTGTCTTGTAAACTATATCTTAAGCTTTAATTTTTCAGTTAGGTCATTTGGTACTGAAGACAGACCTACAGACAGACCAGTTCCTCCAAGAGAAGAAATTTTTGAATATATTATCTTTCGTGGAAGTGATATAAAAGACCTTCATGTGTGTGAGCCACCTAAGCAACAATCTATCCATGGCTTGCCTGCTGACCCAGCTATTGTCAAGGTATATTATATCTTAACCCTATGGCATTCACAATCTAATTAAAATATAGATCTAACTTCCGTTTGTATTGTACGTTACCACTACAGTTAGGTCTAACACGGACCTTCAATACGGACTGTTGGAAGGACCTTTGACCTATCTCAGTTTTAACCTAATGACCTCTGCTTTAACTGATCCACTTAATTTTAACGGATACAGAACTGCCAATGAAAAACCATTTTACAAAGGCAATTCCACATATCAAACAACCATTTCTTTTAGTATAAACCTTCTTCAATGTCTATATTGAACCCATAATAAAGAAATAATATATCAGCGGTTGACGAAACAGCCAGTCTAATTAAAATATAGACCTAACGAAATGAAACTAATAAAATACGAACGAAAGTTAGGTCTATATTTTAATTATACCGACGAAACAGTCATATTGTTCTACTTTCTATTTGAGCAGACTTGATAAGCTAGTCTAATACGTCTCAGAATGCACCAATTGTTCGCGTCACTTTATCCTGTCGCAGGGAATGGAAGCCACATGATTGGTTCAAACTGAGTAAGGTCAAAGGTTGTTCAAACAGTTTGTATTGAAGGGCAGTGTTAGAGCTAACTGTAGTGGTTACGTACAAAGCCAATAGCTAATAAAAACATTCGAAACGAAACTAATAAAATACAAACGAAGTAAGGTCTAGATTTTTATTAGACTGATGGTCTTCAGAAAATGCACATTTGTGAAGATATCTGAAAAGGTATTTATTTTATGTTATCATGTATATTTTTATTTCCTTTCATTTCAGTCCTCACAACCTAATGCAACACCAGGTGGTGTCTGTCAACATGCTGGTGGTTACACACCAAACTTTCAACCCTTTGGTGCGCCTCCGGCTCAGATATATAGTCAGTATGGTCAACAGCAATCTGCACCCTCTGCACCAAATCAGCCTTTTATACAACAAGGTGCTGCCCAACCTGGTGAGTTTTATTGCACACTGTATTATAACAATAGAATAGATTTTCATAAATTTCTTAAAACATTATTCCATTCTGCTATTTTATCTTAATTTTCTGGTACTTTAGATAGAACTAAGCACAATAATTTAATTTCATAATAGGTTCCCGGGGTGCCTCCCCTAGTCTTAATCGGGTTTCACCTACTATGGATCAAGGTGTTCAAGTGGGCTCACAGCTTTCAAGAAAATCGGGTAAATGTCAACTGGAATTTTTTTGCCCTTGCTTCAGTTTAGTTAATGCCATGCTTGCTTGCACCACATGCACATTTTTGGGCAATATTTCTGCATCTTTTACTATATATATTAGGTATAAGCTAACTGGTGAAAGATCATGTATAAGATAGCCTGGGGAAGTCGAATGGATTTCATTCAATTTGCTCAGACAATTTAAAAAAAATATATATATATATTAAAGTTTAAATTCTAATACTATTTGTTTTGTAGAGTTTTATGTTCATTAAAAAAAATATTGCCCAGATAAACACCTTTTTGTTATCTTGACTCACTATAACTGTTTGTAAATTATATGGTCATTTGAGAATTTTGTTACATGAACAGGCTAGGAAGCAGTGGTTTTATGTTATTGAAATTGAATTAATTTTATATATTTGAAACACAAACCACCTATATTTGTACCATAAGCTGAGGTTCTTTAAATTATTACTGAAAGTCCACATTATGTAACACAAATGTTATTTGGTCTGAATACTGTTAAAGATCAGGAAAAATAATAAAGAAGCTGGAAATGTTGTCACTTATAAAAGCAAGTTCTGATACAACCATTATCTCGTAAAAGTGTTATTTAATTTTATGATCTATCTCTTTTAGGCTTAAGACAATTATATAATATATATTTTTAAATGAATTGGTTGATAAAACATAGCTTGTAAGGTTTCAATTGTATGTTATCAGGTTCTCGCGGAACAACTCCTCCTCCTGGAAGAAAATCACCTACATCTGATACTGGTACTCAAGTTCCAACTCCACATATGAATAAAGGAAATCAGTCTCATCAACATCGTAATGAACACAAAGCTGCTGGTTACAATGAACAAAGGAATGAATATAGAGAGAGAAAAGGTCCTAATCAACAGTATAAAACAAATAATGTACCAAGCCGAGGTCGTGGATCTAGTAGAGGTAAAAATGTATTGTTGACTGGAATGCAAATATGGCATTAATGACCTTTCAGTTTTTCATTCAGTGTTTTGTACATAGTTGAAAAATTACTTTTATTCTGAAATTGCTGATGTCTTATAACATTGACATTTAATAAGTTTAATTTTACTATAGTCCAAAGTGAAAGCATGGAATATCAATAATAGGAATATATATATTCTTTATTCCTTTTAATTTTGTATGAATATGTGTGGTAAACATATATACTTAAATCCACTTGAATAGGTGGTCCAGTACGAGGCAGTCCCAATATGAGAGGTGGTTTAAGAGGGTCTTGGAGAGCACCTAGTCGTGGAGGTGGTAGACCCAATGGTAACAAGTCAGAACCCTTGAAGTTTGAGTCAGAGTTTGATTTTGAAACTTCAAATGCACAGTTTGATAAAGAAAAGATAGAAGAAGAATTAAAGAAAAAGCTTATTATTAGTTAGTATGTTTTTATATTGTCGTCACCCTGTCCATTATGCTGTATTTGTTACTCCTGGGAAATATTTCTATTAGTGAACTTGAAATTTTAGAAAATCAGAATGCTATCTTAATCAAGTGTTAACCTACTTTTGAAACATGATACATCCCAGCAGTAATAAATACAGCATAAGTCTCTTGTCTGTCAACATTTGTTGTGGGCTCAATAGTAGCTACAATTTTCATATATAATGAAACTTGGATTGCGTATTGGAATTTATAAGACATCAGTCGAGTAAGAAGTTGATGAATTTTCGATGAATGGTTTTTGTTGCTCTTGACTTTGCTCAAAATGTTATTGTGGGTGCAATAGAAGACTCCATTTTCAATGAATTTTTTAATGTTTTTGAGTTATTGACTGATTCAAGGAAAAAAATGATTTAACGATGATAATGTGTATGTTACCTTGGCTGGCAAGCTATCTTGACTACTGCATGCACAATTCTTTACAGTTTTTGACTAAATTTGGATCAAGTCTTTGTTAGTACCCAAGTATGACTTTTTATAGAAATATTTTCATTTAAAATCCATGTTAGCATATTACTTTCCTTGCAAGCTGTCTTAAGCTATCTTGCTGAATGTGGAAGTATGTCAAGTTGGCTTAGCATGGAGGTCAGGTTCAACCAATGTGAAGAAGAGCTCAAAAAATTACTTAATAACTTGACCTTTCAAACTGGATCAGAACATTCATTATGAAATGATTTTGATTATTGTCTTCTGAGTCAATCACGTATTTTATAAGGTGATAAACCAGTTAATGGTGAGAAAGAAGAAGGTAGTGATGAAGTAACTGAACATCCTCCAGAAGATGAAGATGAGGAACCATATTATGATAAAAACAAGTCATTCTTTGATAATATAAGCTGTGAGGCCAAGGAGAGAGCAGAAGGGTAGGATTTATTCAATAATTACAAAACACTTAATATAACTGATCTAAACTCTCAGTCGAAATATTACTGTCAATTAAACAATTGGGGACAATTTTTTTGACCATTGATACAGTTCTGGACTGACTATGTTGTATAACTAAATATCAAACTTTCTATTACATAGGCATAGTACATGACATACTTCATTTCTTGTAGGAAAAATTCCAGGATGAGTTGGCGAGAGGAAAGGAAGCTAAATGTAGAAACATTTGGTGCTAATGATGGCATGAGAAGAAATTATCGTGGTAGAGGTGGATATAGAGGCTATAATAATGGTGGTCGAGGAGGTTATAGAGGATATGCTAGAGGTGGAGGTTATGGTTGGGGAGGATATGGTGGTTATAGAGGCAATTATGGTAAGTAAGGCAATTATGATAAGCGTGTATCTGGTGTTGAACTTAATCATCATCGCATTACAATTACAGGACAATCAGATCAAATAATAATGTAATATATTTGATAACTTTCAGCTAAGATTATCTCTGGTACAGCTATGAGAAAACAAAGCGAGTTGAATGGTGCTAATGAGAAAAATGATATTCCAAAAAATAAATGTATTACCCATTTATCTTATAAATAATAACTTGTTTAGTCTTAGTAGTAAACAAAAAAAAAACAATACAACAAATTGATTGTTTATGTTTTCATTGTTGATTAACTACCTACTTAATCTCTCTTACTTAATTCCTTTGACTTCCAGTATTAATAGTTCAATGGCCCTTTCCATTGCAAACAGAATTCCATAAATCTTGTGATTTCTAGTTCGACTGTATGCTGAAGTAGGCATGTTAGGAAGTGATCCACCATCTTTGTCTATACCACTTAAATTTTCAACCAAATAAACTTTTTGGTTATTTTTGGAATAAGAATGACCATTGGAATGTACATAAACTGTGGTGGTGATTGTTTATAATGGTACTATTTGTTTAAATTTCTACCTGTTTAAACAAATTCTTCAGATCTTTGATGGCAAGGTAAATGTAACCCATAGAAAAACATGAAACGATAACATTTAAATGTTTATTTTAAACAAATTGTATGATTAACTTTATAGGTCCACCGCCACGTGGAGGTTCAGCAAGAGGTGGTAGAAGAAATCAAGGTTGGGTTGAAAATGACTACCATGGTGCTGAAAGAAGAGGCCAAACAAATAGGGTTGGTACAAGTTTATAGCATCACAATCGTAGCTGGAGTTTACATGAGACAAACATTGCCATGAAGGCTGTAAGTATCACTAGGCGAGTTTGCATTTAAACTAAACAGTTTTTGTTTGGGAACTGATAACTAAACCATTCTTGTAATACAAATAATGATTTATTGAAAAAAATGTATTTTTCAGAGGGTTGGAGTCCAGTCGTAGCCTGATACAACAAAGGTCCTGGTGACTACGCAAATTGTGTTAAATTATACAAGGAAGCAACATTAATGCAATCTTTCTTGACTCGGAGAATTTTACTTGGCAGCTGTGTGTAATTTAAACTTGTGACTGAAACATGAAATTCTCTGGAGTAAAACAGTGATTGCTGAGTTGAAATGCTTTAAAGCAGTTGAGAAACAATACAATTGTTTACTTGCTAGTTAATTAATTTTTTGGTGGTTGATGAATGTTCACTATCAACTGATATTGTCACCTGAATAAGACATTTTAGTAAGTGTGACAATTTCTAGTAAAAATGACAAGTCTGTCCAGACCATGAGATTTATTTATATTTTCCCTAAATTTGAATACTGATGTCTGTTAATATGAGGGAACATTTCTAAAAAGACATGTCAAGCAGGATGTGTAATTTATTCCTGTGAATAATCACATAAAATGTGAATATCATATTGAAGAAAGTGCTAAATCTTCAGAATTATCATTTAAAACTTACAACATGTATATAATATAAAGGTGGTTGCAAGTTCTAAGAAAGTGATATCAGCAGTCATAAAATTCAATGACACAAATAAAAATTGTTAATGCCATTGTTATTAATTTGTTCCTCAAACCTGTGCCTTGAGCACCAATGTTAACATACCGTTCTCATTTTCACGTCAACATAAACGTTCAATTTATATACGCCCACATGAATATGTGGATGTATATTGTCGGTCAGTCTGTCAACATTTCTTGTAGACTCTATAGAAGCTACAAATTTCTAAAGATTTAAATGAAACTTGGTGGGAGCATTGGAATTTATAAGACGGTGGTCAATTTTTGATGTTTTTCGATGAACGTTTTTTTTTAGTTACTGGCCCTGCCTCCATATTTGTTGTAGACATAATGGGATCTACAATTTTCAATGGATTTTGATGAAACTTGGTGTGAGCATTGGAATTGATAAGACATTGGTCAAGTTTAAATTTGACGATTTTATCTATGACTGGTTCGTGAGTTATTGCCCTTGACTTAGTAACTTCACGTCAAAGTTTTACTGTTGATGCAATAGAATCTTCAATTCTCAATGGATTTTGATGAAACTTGATATGAGCATTGGAATTGATTAAAACTGTGGGGTATGAATTTGAGGATTTTTTAATAAACGGTTTGAGTTATTGCCCTTGACTTAGTAAAATTACGTCCAATTTGTATTGTGGGTTCAGAAATTTTCACTCGATTTTGATGAAACTTGGTGTGAGCATTCTAATTGATAAGACAGTAAAAATTGACTTTTACAATTTTTTCCACGATTGGTCCTGAGTTAATAAAATCGCGTCAAAATTGTGTTGTTGATTTAATAGAAGCTGCAATTTTTAATCGAGGCAATGAAAAAAAAAATTCAACGAATGTTAGAGATGAGAGTTTTGGCCTAATTTATTAGTCAACTTCATTGCTATCATTGACAAAATTATTGGAGTAACTGTGCGAAACCGGATAACCTAGTGACAAAAATTTGGTTGCATATGCAAATCTCCTTACTTTGGCCACATACTTTGTATGCAACTTGTTTAATTCACAAAATATAAATTTTGGAATTGTTGGTGCTGACGGGGAGGATTTTATTCTGACTACTAGTACCCATAGCATCTACATTTCTTTGTAAGGGATTTCCGACATGCTTTCTCGTCACTCCTTTAGGTTCCTTGTTCGATATTTCATCCTGTAATCTTTATCATGATAGCTATGTGTACGCGGGTAACATTTCAGAAAACAAGTGGATAAACCAGGTTTCCAAAAATATATTAAAATCTCGATAGTGTATATACTACAGGGTAACAAAAAATTCGACACATATGTCTGCTTGTTGCAAATAAATTGAAATGCAACTATTTGCATACATGTTACCAAATGAAGCCATGTCCGCCCGCCCGCCCACCCACAATTGCTCGTAAACATTCTACAAGGCGCAATTCTTGACGGATTTTAATGAAACTTCTAAAAATATATTTAATATGAATTATTGCCCTTGTCCTTTAAGACATGTTCGATTTTTGTCTCGTAAACACTCTACATGGCACAAGTCTTGAGCGATTTTTATACGCCCACATGAAATGGGTTGCGTATATTGTCGTCACCTATATCGGTCCGTCCGTCCAAAATTGCTTGTAAACACTCTAGAGGGCACATTTCTTCACGGATTTGGATGAAACTTGATATGAGTGTTTATGATCACACAAGGATGAACCCTATTGAAAATCAGCGAAATCTTTTGAAAATAGAAAATATCGAAATATAATACAAATTATTGCCTTGTTCTATAAAGATAGCTTGCCAGGCAAGGTAATATACGCCCACTGGCAGCATTTATTTCAAATAAAAACTTTTCAGTAAGGTTACAATAAGTGGAATGAAATATTCAACCTTCCACCATATATTTTTTATACGCCCACATGAAATGGGGGGCGTATATTGTCGTCACCCACATCCGTCCGTCCGTCCACAATTGCTCGTAAACACTCTACACGGTGTTATTCTTGACGGATTTAGATGAAACTTAATATGAGTGTTTATGATCACGCAAGGATTGAAAATCAGCGAAATCGATAAAAAAAATAGTATGAGTTCATGCCCTTGTTCTTGAATGGCTCGTAAACACTCTACAACGTGCAATTCTTGACCGATTTTAATGAAACTTGGTGTGAGAGTATGTTATAACTCAAGGATAAACCCTATCGAAAATCAGCGAAATCGAAAAACATTTAGTATGAGTTATTGCCCTTGTTCTTGAAAACGCGTTCAATTTTAGCTTGTAAACACTCTTGAGAGAACAATTTTTAATGGATTTTAATGAAAATTGGCCTGAGTATTTGTTATCACCCAAGGATGAAGCCTATTGAAAACCAGTCAAATCGAAAAAAAATTAATATCAGTTATTGCCCTTGTTTTTTAAAACGCGTTCAATTTTTAGCTTGTAAACACTCTAGAAAGCACAGTTATTGACCGATTTTGACGAAACTTGCTGAAATTGTTTAATATCACCCAAGAATGAACCGTTTTGAAAATAGCACATATCGAAATATATTTAGTAGGAATTATTGCCCTTGTTCTATAAAATGTGTTGGATTTTTGCCTTGTAAACACTCTACAAGTCACAATTCTTGAGCGATTTTGACATAACTTGGCATGAGTATTTGTAATCACCTAAGGATGAACCCTATTGAAACTCAGTTAAATCGAAAAATATTTAATATCAGTTATTGCCCTTGTGTTTGAAAACTCGTTCAATTTTAGCTTGTAAGCACTCTAGAAAGAACAATTCTTAATGGATTTTTATAAAACTTGGCTTGAGTATTTTTTTTACCCAATGATGAACCTTATTGAAAATCAAATAAATCGAAATACATTTAGTATTTAGTGTCAGTTAGTGTTTGAAAACGGGTTTAACTTTTTGGCTAATAACCACTCTAGAAGGTACAATTCATGACCAATGTTGACAAAATCACTGAAATTGTTGGATATCGCAAGGGATGAGCCAAATTAAAAATATCAAAATATATCTAATATGAATTATTGCCCTTGTTCTTTTAAACGCGTTCGATTTTTGTCTCGTAAACACTCTACATGGCACAATTCTTGATGGATTTCGATGAAACTTGGTGTGAGAGTGTGTTATAACTCAAGGATGAACCCTATTGAAAATCAGCGAAATCGAAAAAAATTTTAGCATGAGTTACTGCCCTTGTTCTTTAAAACGCATTGTTAGCTTGTAAACACTCTAGAAAGAACTATTCTTAATGGATTTTGATTAACTTTGGCTTGAGTATTTGTTTTTACCCAAGGATGAACCCTATTATAAATCAAATAAATAGAAATATATTTAATGTCATTTATAGCCCTTGTTCTTGAAAACGCGTTCAATTTTAGCTTGTAAACACTCTAGAAAGAACAATTCTTAATGGATTTTGATTAACTTTGGCTTGAGTATTTGTTTTTACCCAAGGATGAACCCTATTATAAATCAAATAAATAGAAATATATTAAATGTCATTTATAGCCCTTGTTCTTGAAAACGCGTTCAATTTTAGCTTGTAAACACTCTAGAAAGAACAATTTTTGATGTAACTTGGCTGGAGTATTTGTTGTCTCCCAAGGATGAACCGTATTGAAAATCGAAAAATATTTAGTACAAGTTATTGACCTTGTTTTTGAAAACGCGTTCAATTTAACTAGAAAACACTCTAGAAAGAACAATTTTAAAAGGATTTTGATGAAACTTTGAGTATTTGTTTTCTCACAAGGATAAACCCTATTGAAAATCAGATAAATCGAAACATATTTAGTGTCAGTTATTGCGCCTGTTTTCTAAAACGCTTTCATACTCATACTCATACTAAAAAATTTTTCGATTTCGCTGATTTTCAATAGGGTTCATCCTTGAGTTATAACACACTCTCACACCAAGTTTCATCGAAATCGGTCAAGAATTGTGCCATGTAGAGTGTTTACGAGACAAAAATCGAACGCGTTTGAAAGAACAAGGGCAATAATTCATATTAGATATATTTTATCCCTTGCGATATCAAACAATTTCAGTGAGTTTTGTCAACATTGGTCATGAATTGTACCTTCTAGAGTGTTTATTTGCCAAAAAGTTAAACGCGTTTTCAAACACAAGGGCAATAACTGACACTAAATATATTTCGATTTATTTGATTTTTAATAAGGTTCATCCTTGGGTAAAAACAAATACTCAAGCCCAGTTTTATCAAAATCCATTAAGAATTGTTCTTTCTAGAGTGTTTACAAGCTAAAACTGAATGCGTTTTCAAAAACAAGGGCAATTACTGATACTAAATATTTTTCGATTTAACTGAATTTCAATAGGGTTCATCCTTAGGTGATTACAAATACTCATGCCAAGTTACTTCAAAATCGCTCATTAATTGTGACTTGTAGAGTGTTTACAAGGCAAAAATCCAACACATTTTATAGAACAAGGGAAATAATTCGTATCAAATATATTTCGATATTTTCTATTTTCAAAAGGGTTCATCCTTGGGTGATATTAAACAATTTCAACAAGTTTTGTCAAAATCGGTCAATAACTGTGCTTTGTAGAGTGTTTTAAAGCCAAAAATTGAACGCGTTTTCAAAAACAAGGGCAATAACTGATATTAATTTTCGATTTTACTGGTTTTCAAGGGCTTCATTCTTGGGTGATAACAAATACTCAAGCCAAGTTTCATCAAAATCCATTAAGAATTGTTCTCTCAAGAGTGTTACAAGCTAAAATTGAACGCGTTTTCAAGAACAAGGGCAATAACTCATACTAAATGTTTTTCGATTTCGCTGATTTTCAATAGGGTTTATTCTTGAGCTAAAACATACTCTCAAACCAAGTTTCATCAAAATCAGGCAAGAATTGCACATTGTAGAGTGTTTACGAGGCATTCAAGAACAAGGGCAAAAACTCATACTAAATTTTGTCCGATTTCGCTGATTTTAAATAGGATTCATCCTTGAGTGATCATAAACACTCATATAAAGTTTCAATTAAATCCGTCAAGAATTGCACCTTGTAGAGTGTTTATGAGCAATTGTGGACCGAATTTTTGAGCGTAACTTGGCATGAGTATTTGTAATCATCTAAGGATGAACCATATTAAAATTCAGTAAAATCGAAAAATATTTAGTATCAGTTATTGCCCTTCTTTTTGAAAATGCGTTCAGTTTGTGACTTGTAAACACTCTACAAAGCACAATTAATGATTTTGACAAAACTTACTGAAATTATTTGATATCACCAAAGGATGAATCCTATTGAAAATCAAATATATCGAAATATTTAATTATTGCCCTTGCTTTATAAGATGTGTTCGATTTTTTCCTTGTAAACACTCTAAAATTTACAATTCTTGAGCGATTTTGACGTACCTTGGCATGCGTATTTGTAATCACCCAATGATGAACCCTATTGCAAATTGGAAAATATGGAGTATTAGCTATTGGCCTTATTTTTGAAAACTCGTCAAATTTTTTAGCTTGTAAACCCGCTAGAAGGCACAATGATTTGCAGATTTTGGCAAAATTTGCTGAAATTGTTAATTATCACTCAAGGATGAACCCTTTTGGAAAACAAGAAATATCACATAATATTTGATTGCCCTTGTTCTTTCAAATGATTTCGATTTTTGGCTCATAAACACTCTGCAAGTCACATTTCTTGACCGATTTTAACGGAACTTGGAATGAGTATGTGGAATCACCTAAGGTTGAACCCGATTGAAAATCAGATAAATCTTAAAATATTTAATATCAGTTATTGCTCTGTTTTTTTAAAAAAGCATAACAATTATAACTCATTAACACTTTAGAAGGCACAATGCTTTACAGATTTTGACAGAACTTGCTGAAATTTTTTATTATCATTCAAGGATGAACTCTATTGTAAAGAAATATCACAAAATATTTAATATGAATTATTATTTTTCCAAGGCACAATTCCTTACGGATTTTGATGAATTTTGTTGAAATTGTTTCTTATCACCACAGAGTGGATCCTTTTAACAATCAAAAATACTGAAAATCTGTAATGAGTTATTGCCTTGTTATAAGGTATAATTCTTGACTGATTTTAAGGAAACTTAGTTATATTGTACATTTCACCCTAGAAATTAAGTATATGTTTATTTTATTTTTTATTCAAAATCAATGCTGCCAGTGGGCGTATATTACCTTGCCTGGCAAGCTATCTTGATGAATTTTGTTGTGAGAGTGTGTTATAAATCAAGGAGGAACCCTATTGAAAATCAGCGAAATCGAAAAATATTTAGTATGAGTTATTTGCCCTTGTTCTTGAAAACGCGTTCAATTTTAGCTTGTAAACACTCTAGAAAGAACATTTTTTAATGGATTTTGAAGAAACTTGGATTGAGTATTCGTTTTCTCCCAAGGATGAACCCTATTGAAAATCAAATAAATCGAAAAATATTTAGTGTTAGTTATTGCCCTTGTTTTTGAAAACGCTTTCAACTTTTGGCTTGTAAACACTCTAAACATTCATTTTTAACAAAATCGCTGAAATTGTTTAATATAGCCCAAGGATGAGCCCTATTAAAAATATCAAAATATCATTAAGTGTGAAACCTATTGCAAATCATAAAAATACCGAAAAATATTTAATATGTTGTAATTAGGTACAATTCTTGACAGATTTTAATGAAACTAGACACCATAGAAAAAAATTATATGACGGAAGGTTGAATATTTCATTCCGCTAATTGTTACTGTACTGAAAAGTTTTTATTCAAAATCAATACCGCCAGTGGGCGTATATTGCCTGGCAAGCTATCTTTCTTGAAATGTTATCAGTGTACACAAAGCTTTGTGATAATGACAGAAGGTAGGTAAAAGAAAGTCTCAGATCTGTATTTCATTGTGAATAAACCAAGTTGCATACATATTTGATTTCACTGCTACGTACCGAATAAAGAGTCTCGCTCAAAAAAACACCACGAATTCTAACACTCATTATCCAGACAGATTCAGCTTACGTTAAATACCGAGGACTGGCGAATAAGAACATACCAATGATACCAATAATAGTACTTATGTATGGTGGCCGATAACTGCCAGTCAGAATTTCATAAATATTTCTTTAAACAAGGGTTCCCTTATTTTAATATATATACCGGTAATACTTATATCAATAGAAAGTAGAGGTGTTCTTATGACTGGGAAAATACAAGTCCTTAATTAATTAACTCGTAATTAGGCTAATTATGACGGGATTTCCCTCGGTAGGGTACTACCATAGGTATGTGCGTCAAGTCTTAAATGTCTAATAACGAGTTAATGAAGGACTTGTGGGACCATCTGGTATTTTTCCCAGTCATTCGAACACCTCTTCTTTCTATTGATATAAGTATTCCCAGTGTATATGAAAATAAGGGAAGCCTTGTTTAAAGAAATATTTATGACATTCTGACTAGCAGTTATCGGCCACCATACTTATGGTGGTGTAGTAGTAGTTTGACGTATACATGTAGGCCTTATCACTGTAAATGTATCTTATAAATAGATTGTAGGCTGTTCTAGATTTATGTCGTGTATGTTTGAGTTATAAATTACTTTCATTGGGGTAAGTTTATCGTACCTCAATAGGGCCTATGCAGGAAAAAAAGCAGACATTGCAGTGTAGTTTCTTTCGCCTTATACTCGTGTCCAAGGATGAAAGGTATATAAGATCGGATATCAATGGTGTATTAAGTTTGCCTTCCTTAAAAGCAGTCAAGGCAACCTAGCTTTTCATCTTGGATTAAATCGAGTGCACGTAATTACATTTAATTTCACTTTCATAGCAATTTCACGAAATTTTATCGCATCTGCTTTGTCCACCGTGTTTCCAGAAGGATGTAAATGCGATTTATTTGCGTAATAATGAGCGACTTTCAATTAAAGTGTTGCCTTGCAAGAGTTTCTATAACCGAGTCACTCTCACCAAAAAAATGTAATGATGAAGTTGTTTATCTTTTTTCAGATGGAAATCAAATTAAAAGATGGTGGCTATTCTGATGATCTGATTGCAACATTGAACACTTTCAGAAAACAAGGCGAATTTTGCGACCTTATTTTAAAAGTGGGAAACGAAAAAGTATTTGCATCGAGAGTAATCATGGCCGCTAACAGCCAATACATTCGATCCATGTTCTCTGGAGGTTTTCGTGAGTCTTCTTCGCCTTCCACCCAGCTCGATTTAACCGGTATTGCTGCAAATATTTCAGTTGTTGAACAATGTATCAATTCATTGTATTCCGGAAGTATTATACTCACCAATGAAACTATCATAGATATTTTTATCCTTGCATCTTACTTAACATTGGATAAAATCTTTGACTGTTGCAAATACTATGCCTTGAAAACACTGCATCTTGATATGGTGTTCGATTACTATTATTTAACAAGACAAATACAAATATTTGAATTATATCAATTAGTAATTGCTATTTTAAAATCTCGATTTCACGATGTATATGTTCTTGACCACTTAAACAATATTGGTTTATCAGATTGTACTATCAAAGAGCTACTTTCACAGGGGGTGTTCAAATTTTGCACAAGTGAGAGTTTGAGTCATTTTTTGGACAAGAATAATGTAGCTGACGAGATAAGGAATTCTGTTCTCTCGTTGTCTGCAGATAAAGATGTAACTATACCAGATAGTCAAGAAAGGCATTGTCTTTTAGTCATTGCTGAACTTTATAAAGAAGGAGTAGACAATAAACCAACCTCTGTATTACCAGAATCTACAGAAAAAAATGAAAATTCATACAATTATCTGGATTGCAAACAGATTGCTTTGGTTATTTATGATGTATCCCGAAGAGTGTGGTTAGATTTAGGTGAAGTAACATTACCACGTGATTTAAAACATTTACAAGGCTGGAAATCAGTTCATGTTGGAAGCAACATCTACTTTATAAACAAAGAGATCAATTTCGGATTGAAGCTGTGCTTGGAAAAGCTCACCTGGACTACATTTAGTATTGAACTTATATTGGAAGGTGCAAAAGATCCTATCAAGTTTATTGAACCTGTGGAGCTAAATGGAACTCTGTATATACTAGTAATAACTAGTACGCTCTCAAACACAAGTCACATGTGGATTAAGATATTGAAATTTTTCAAAATGACGGAAGATATTTCGTTTACGTTAGTATACGAAGACATCCGACATTGTCATGACGAATTGGAATTGCATTTACTCGGTAAAACTGATCTTAAAGCATATTTTTGTGAAAGTAGTCCTTGTGTTCCATTGATGTTCCAAGACATGTCGGGAATATCTATAGAAGAATGCTACCATTTCGACTCCCGTACTGAAGAAATCGAGCACTACAACCCACCCCTTAATATCACAACGCCTGCGTTTATTGTAACAGAAAATAACGCGGATGATATTTATATTGTTAACAATGCCACATCGATGTACCGATGTGATAATACTGATCGATTTTGGAACGAAGTTCAACCCACAGAGTCGGATTCTCAATTAACTGAAGATTCTCAATTAGTATCTGAGCTAAAGGCAAATATCCCATCATTATGGGATGATGTAGACCCTTTGTTAACCGAAAATCATTTCGAATTGGACGACTTAATTTCTAATATTTCTTATACGTTTAAAAATAATACTATATGGATATTTGGCTCTCAGCTGAGGCACTGTAATAACTTGGTTGAAATGGCAATGATAAATGGGCAGTTCGTGAAAACGTACCATCCACCACCGCCTTATATGAAATGTTCTTACATTCACGTGGGTGATATCAAAACTACAATACTGACAACTCTAAAACAAGCTTCATTTCAAAGGTGTTTTTAAAGGTTCTGGTTTAGTCAATGTAGACTATTTTTGTAATATGTTATGATTTTCATTCATCCACACGGCCTCTAATCAATCCAAGTAACAGCTAGTAATAGAAGCCAATGGATTATACGAATACAATTAAGAGGTGTTGGATATATAGGGCCTACTTCAATTCGTGCATGCTTTTCAACATTTGGTTTTATTTTAATACAATGAAAAAAAGGAAAAAAAAGGACATATACAGCTTAATAGCCTGTATAGTGTGAGTATTAATTTCTAATCTAATCCGTACTGATTTTAACTACATAGGACATCTTCCGAAAACCATCACTGATCACAGCTCTCTCGCACAAACTGGACTAAGGTACGTTGCCTCTTAAATTTAAAGCCATTTTATATGGATATGGTTTTAATACTCATATGATTATAAACCGGTAATCGCATTGATACCATCGTGTCGATGATTTCCGCTAATATAGCCAAAGTGATTTTCTGAATCCAGATGTAAAGAAATAAACGGATTAAATATAGCTTATGAATATTTTTTTTGCTTCAAAGAAGCCACTTGGGACTTATAATTTTTTTTACGAGTGTATTCATTATAGTATAATGTTCATTGAATATAAAGCATATTATTTGGTGCGAAATTGAACAAAAATCAAATCATTCGATGGGTGGCTACTTGTTGTCCAGTACCTTTCTTTTATTGAATTAAATCTTGTAATTTTCTTCTGAGCTAGTAGTTTGATATTAAAATTAAAGTTGCAGCTACGGACTTACTTTGTGGTTTTGTAACATTTAGATTTTGCATGGATTTTTACTATTAAATCTTTTAAAAGTTTTACTTTGAATGGTATCAAATACTATTGTGTTGTTTTTATAAGTCTCTTTAAGAGCAGAGATGGCTCATTTTATGTGTATTATTTCCATTTTTTATGTTGCAGGCACAGTTAGTTTAATGAATATTAGGACAAGCTTGTGTAATAATGGGTGTGAAAGGATTAACAACATTTATTGATAATAATCCATCTTTATTAAAAGATCATCAGTTATATTCGTGTAAAGTCATATTTGATGGCAATAATTTATATCATTTTCTTTACCACAGATATAACATAAGACAGCTCTTTAACGGCGATTATCTAAATTACTCCAAGAAAGTCAAACAGGTTTTTGTTAATTTGAGAAAATGTGGTATCATTCCCGTTGTTGTTTTCGATGGTGGTTATAATACGGATGACAAAAAGCATCAAACTGTTTTGGAAAGAGCTCGAGATCGTCTTCGAATATCCAGTAAAAAGTCGTTTAGTGGTTCTAAAAATCTTCTGCCAATATTGTCATACGAAACATTTAAAACTGTATTGAACGATTTAGGAGTCATACACGTAACATGTGATTATGAAGCTGATGAACATATCGCTATACTAGCTAATAAGTGGAATTGCCCTGTCATCAGTAATGATAGTGATTTTTACGTATATAATATTAAGGCCGGATTCTTCCCCATGGATTATGTTGATTTTCGCATCAAGCAAAAATTTACAAAAGACTCCATAACCGGTAAAAAACGAAGCCAATTATATATATTGGTGCAAAAATACCACCTTCAGCATTACTCTGACGTTTTTGGCAAATTCAATTCGTCGTTAATTCCCTTGTTGGCAACTGTTTTAGGAAACGATTTTGTAAATGGCAAAGTATTTTCTTTTTTTATGAAAAAGTTTAAAAAACCAGATACTAAAAAGTCTAAAATATCAAATAAGCGGTCAAAGGCACATTCGTTGATCTCCTGGCTCAAGAGGTGTGCGTCAACTGAAGATGCTATTCAACAAATCTTGGATCACTTTCCTCCCGAAAGACAATCATTTCTTGAGAAAACCATACGCGAATCTATGCATTCATACACCAAAATTGATTCAGACGAAACATTCCTGGAGAAATATTTAGAATCTGATTTTGATATCAACTCATTGATGTTAACAGATTATTTTGGGAATTCATTGCCGGAGTGGCTGATGAGTTGCTTATTGAAAGCCGATATATCGCCATTTATTCAGAATGCTCTTGTCTTGCGTCGTGTGATTCTCCAGTGTCAAATAGAAGATATGAGAAAGGCGTCTTCACATGATATATCCAAATCTATAAGACAAGTGATTTATGGTATATTATTTAACTCCAGGCCGAATACAGAAAATATTAAAGAGAACCGTGACTGTCAAATTGAAGAATACGACCGCAAGACTCAAACGGTTGGCAGAACATACTCCTTGCCAATTACTCATCTACCAAACTTTGGTCATGTTTTAGGTGTTATTGGCTTGCCCATGATAACTATAGAAAAACGACAAGAAATGATAATGAATGTACTTGAAGCACCGTTTGGTTTTGTTTCAAAGTTTTCACCTTCATTGCAACTTTTGGCTTCCGTTGTTGTGTATTGGGGTAAATATTCTGGTATACCTAAATATCATATAGCTGCCTTCTTGCTAAATGTCATTATGTTACATATAACCCACTTCTGTATGGGTAAAAGTAAAGAAGCTGATGACAAACTTGAAACGGAGAAAGATTTGTGTGAAGATAGTGGTGGAGCTTCCCATCGTGTTGAAGACGACTTTGATGATGAAGAGGTGAAAGTATTAGAAGTTTTAAAGAAGATCTCTCCTCTCGATACTTCAATACAATGTGAAGCGATCGATTTTGAGATAAAGTTTCAAACAATTCCCCTTTCAATACTCTCTGGGATTAGGTGCAGGGTATCTAAGGACATCAATAATCTACCAAGTATAACGTGGAAATATGAATGGCCTCCACGTTTGTCGCATTGTTACTCTCAGTTACAATCACTATTACTTTATACAGTCAACTTAAATCAATTGCTACTTTGCCCGTTTCTTGATCCTATAATTCCCAAATCATATGATGGCTCGATGTTGTATCTTATTAGTAAGGCTATGCAATCAAAAGAGAATTACTTACTATATGCTTTTAAGATTCTTGGTGGTAACTTAACGTTGTGTGAATTGTATAAAAATCTGTTAGATACTGTATGCACAGCTGTTGGTGAAGAAGTCTTTATCGAAACATATACAATGAAACGTCGCCGTAAAAAGAATGAAAAACATCAAAATGATGCAATAACCGCTGTTGATGTCTCCGAGATTTCTTCTGAATCATCGTCTGACAGTGAAAGTTCATATGAGAATGAAATATCTGATATTTCTGACATGTCTGTAGATTGTGAAATATCTAATAGATTTAGTTTATTATGATATTAAAATTTATCTCTCCAACATGTCGAACAATATTATACATTTTCCGATAGGTGATGCAAAAGCCAGGAAGGGAAAAGGTATATTTTAGCATTATAGGCTATGTTTATCTGAAAAATATATATTGTTAGGGTTTGTTCGTCTCTTCCACTTGTAGTGCCATTACTACATAAAAAATAAAGGCACAATTGCATATGGCCATTGGGCCAAAAAGAAAAAATAAATCATATAATTGATTGTCCAAAAAAGTCACCGTAAACTGTCTTGGTGTTTAAAACAAGTGTCGATGAAGTACCGCGTCTAAGGTCCAGTTTATCTGTCGCGCTTTTAGTCGTGTCGCGCTTTCGGTGAAAGCACTACGTGAAGCGCGGCGCGGTCTATTTTGATTTATATAGTCGTGCTTTCCGGAAGTCGAAGAACATGGCGGCTTTCGATCGTCGCTTATTGTTGATGCGGATTGTGCTGCAGAGGCAGAGAAAACGGCAGGTTTTTATCTGGTTTGTTGTGTATTTTACGGAGATAAAATTATTATTATTTGATAAGAATTAGTGACTGTATTTCCCTTTCTTAAAGCACGACATCGCAAGATGTGTCGAGCTAAATCTTTTGATTTATATGTCGTGCTTATCTTGCGCTTATGGGATTTGGTCAAATTTACGACGAAAAAATTAGCGCGACATATAAACGGGCCCTAAGTCTAATAGTGATATTTGTGCAAATATGACTTTTTGGGCTACGAGGTTCATATAATAACGTAGCTTGTCAGGCCATCAGGAATTTGATTTTAAAGCAAAATATATTTAGTCACATCACCGTTATGAAATATTCAACCACCAAAACACATCATTTGAACTATAAATGAGTGATAATAAACAATATTACCAATAAGTGCCTTTTACAGTTTTTACAGGCTAAATATTGAATCAGTTTCAAAAACAAGGACTCTACTAAGTTTTTAGAGTTCAATAGTCTTTAACTTTACTGAGTTGGATGATAGGCCTAATAAACACGTACGTACAGCAAGTGAGAAATCCCTAAAGAAGTGTCTATCGTTGAGTGTCGACGAGCAATTCTGGACGGACATCATATACTCCTCATTTCGTGTTGGTGTAAAAAAAAACAAGACCGTTGGCCCTGAGAGGTCGTATACGGCTCCGGCCGTTATTAAAAAAAGAGAGACATAAAAAAGCATAGTTCTATGAAAAAAGTAATTGCAGACGTGTTCATAGTTATCTCCCCTCATATAAGGCTTGTTAATCGAGTTGCATTATTTCATAATAGAAAGCACATAGAAATAAAGCCACTCATGTCAAACTGTACCACTTAGATTAGGCTACATTGCTGTGCACTGTGTCAGCTCGTGTCTATATCTCAAGCAAATAATGTTCGTCCACAAATTTTCTAGAGTGTCATTTTCGACAGGTAAATATTTCATATTATATAATCTCTTCTTATATGGATCTACGACGGTACTAGATTCTATTCTACGCATTCTTACTTGGAGAAAAGTAGCCTAAAGGTTAAAAATAAAGAGCAAAATTTCTTCTCTGCAACTAAATTTTCTAGGGCTAGGCCTAGTTTCTCAGTAAGTTATGGTGTATCAATGTACAGGTACATATTGTTTTTACTTTTAAAAGGAATATAGTTGGGCTACTTACCAGTACTGAGATTTACTGCTTAATTAATACTTTGCTGAAACTGCCATTTATTGTATAGAGCAGAAGCTACATTAGCTTTGTGTTAAGACATGAATGCTTTTAGTTAGTAGGCTGACTATTAAACAGTGAATACACCAATACTCTGAATTCTAAGAGACGTAACAAACTAGCGATTGCAATATTTTGATTTTCTTATTTTTAGGCCTTTACAGTTATTCAGGCTACTTACAAGCTGTAAGATGTATGTCATCATTCAAGAACAAAGCTGTGCAATTACAGGTAGATGACCAGGTATGTCCACAAGGTATACAGGGTGAAAATGATGCTAACCTACAAATATGGTGGAAAACCTGTAATCGATATGGTTTCGAAAACTGTGACAGTCAGTTAGAAAATATTCAAACTGGCAGAAAAACATTGAGCGAGGTTCTTGCAGAGCAAGAATAGATTGATCATACAAATAGCAGAAAGTTACAAGAAATCCAAACATACCCTTTCAGAAAGTACACAAGGAGTTCAAGATTCTACAGTACTTCCAAGTCTTGATTCTCCGTGTCCACAAGGTATTCAAGGAGACGATTGTGCCCAATTTAAACTTTGGCTTGAGAATTGCCACAGATTCGGGTTTGAAAACTGTAAAGATCAGTTGAGTGATTCTATGGCTGGTAGAAAGAGTCTATCTGATATATTTAGAGAACAGGAACGTGTTATACAGTCAGTTGTCAAACAATATAAACAGCAGAAGAGACATTATTCAACAAATATACATTCAGACCATAAAAAGCAGATAGATAAAAAGATAGAAAAACTAAGTCAAACACAACGCTTAAAACTGGCAGTTAAGGACTATGGTTCAACAGTTATAGTGTTTCATATTTGCATATCTTTGATGTCTTTTGGTGGTTTTTATTTGGCTGTTTCGAGGTAAGCTGGTAGGAGCTTTGAAATATAATAATAGTTAAAATTCATCAAAAAATAAACATTTAATTTTTTTTAATTTATAACTTGTTTTCTGTCCAGGATTTAAGCATATTATTACTTGCCGTCTCAAAGCTGTTGACATTTTGCCATTTCATTTTTTTCTTAAACAAGAAAATGCAATGAATACTTTCTGTCAAATTTTTTAAGATGTTATCTGTGATACAGAACATACTCAAAAGTCTTTTCTGATGACTCCATGTAATAATAATTTTTTTAATGATTTTGTTTTTTTTTTTTTGTTTTTCATGGAAATATTTGGTACCTTATCGAATAGCCATTTGAACCCTTTCTTCATTAAATGGGTTGCTATGCTAAGAACAGTTGTCGTCCTTAAAGTTCCTAAAAAAAAATTTACCTGTCTAGAAAGCCATAATGATTGTTATATTCCATTTAAATAAATTCGCTTTTTAAGATTATTTTTGGAAAATTTCCTTAAAGTTCCAAAACCCTAAAAATCAATACCTTTTTTATGAAAGCAAAGTATTGGGTTATATGAAGAATTTTATTAAGGTATTTAAAATTTTGTACAACTATATGTAATGCAAATGGGTCTACTTGATGAATTATATTGATGACTTATTCTGATAGTGAAGTAACGATCTTAAAGGGACAGGATTGCCATTTGTTTGAAAAAAATCCAGTCGAGAAATTTTTATCAGAGCTTATCATTTTTCAGCCCACTGTAGAAATTTGAGCATTCAAATCCATGGTGTACAGTATTTCTGCGTTTAAAGGTTAAAATGGCATATTGGTATATAATAGTTTCGAATCTTATTAAATATTAGTCTACAAATCTAATCTTACAAATAAAGATACTGGGATGTCATTCAGTACAATCTTCCTCATTGTCTGTTTCTATTATTTGAACATTATTACTGTAATTTTTAGCATTCAAGTCTAATTGATAATGGGTGACTAAATTGTCTGTCGTTTAAGGTGGCCTTATTCTACAACAGTCACTGGCTCAGGATTTTATTTGTGATAGTAGTTCCAAAGATCTAATCTTTGTCCTTAACTTCTTTTGAAAATCTTAAAGGGCAGTATGCAAGATGTTCATCTAAAATATGTTATTTACATCTACGTATCTACATGATCAATTGCACATTTGAATGGCTTAAATCAGTATAATAGGTTTTTTTTTCTTTTTACAACAAATAAAAAACTATAAAAATTTTATAACTTTAAGATAGTTTTGGCGTTATTTTGGATTCATTAACATATTTCGGTATATTTTTTTCATTCATTGCGTTGACGTCCGTTTTGTGACTCACAAATATTTCGGTGTTTAGTCAAACCGATAAGCTTGATGATCTAGATGGGAGACAACTCTAATTTTACACGAAAGTCAAAAAACAAAAATTAAAAAAACAAAACAAAATGGAAAGTTTCATTTCTAATGAATTATTTCATAAATAATAATTTAACTTTTGCCAATGTAGATAGAAGAATTTGGAATATAGATTGTTGATAACAGATGAACTGAGATTGACAATTTAATAAGACCTGAAGCATGAGTTCTCAATTGTCTTGTACCTGTAGCCGAATTTACAATTTGTCCAATAAATTCATAAAAGAGAGCCACATTTCAAAAAGACCTTCTAAATATTTGTATCAAGATGCCAAATTTTCATTGAGGCCTAAAAACAACACAAAAACAGATATAGATGATCAAGCGTACTGCATGGAAATCGTAAGGTGTGTTTAGGCTTTTTTTTCCCATTTTGATGATATAGGCCTAAGTCACAAGTCAAACACTGGAAATATTGGCAATCAAGAAAGTTGAGATGGCTTTTAGTACCTCTAGCAACAATCTACCTGTCTACCAGCTTGATAAATATTCAACACATTGGTCCTCAAATATAACTAGGAAAATGTATAGAAGTATATTCTCTGTTATTTTATTGCATAGATTAATCTTCATATGGTACTCATGTCATGAACTTCAGCAAAATTCAGTGTTTGACTGCTTGATCCATATTCTGAGATATAAACTTATATAGATACACTCATGCTAAAATTGTGCTGTAATAATTTTGCTTCTTTTAGTAAAAGTGATCGTGAAAATTATTTATGTAGTTTACTTTGGTATGGACTAGAAAGAAGGGCATCATTTGCAGTGAGAGCTTTTAATGTTGAATTAGCCCAGGTAATTATTTGTGTAATTGAACATCATGCTCTTAACGTCAGCTAATGCCAATATTTATTCTGAGCAGAAATAAAAGGTATTTTGATAATTGTAAATACGATCAACGTATATATTATATTTCCATTGCTACTGACTGGTCATTAGTCCATCTGGCCAGTGATTTACATCTTATTTTCTCATGGACAGGTTTTCTAAGTTACTGAATAGCTAATCTTTATGGTGTATGTTGAATTGGTTTTAGGTTAGAGATATTGTCTCAGAGAAACAGATAGGAGTAATGAGGTTAAAGTTTTGGAATGATAATATTGAAAATATTTATAAGGTAAATAAAATGCTGTACAATGTAGAGTATAGTGGTTCCAGTTAATTTTCACTTTCAATTCTTTGTATGAATAAAAATAATCTTATTTGCAGTCATAATGAAAATATTTACTGAGGATCTAATCTGTATTCTAATCAGTATGATTCATAAATTTTAAATCAATTTTCCTTTATTACAGGACACTTCACCAAAAACACCAGTCTGTTTGGAACTAAGTGGGGTAATTTACTTCTCTATATTTTATGCATTAATCTATTGTTGATGTCTGTCTATATAATAAGTCATGTTGTTGATTTTCTAAGAAACCATTCTCATACAAGTTTTGTTGAAATTTCCATTATTTAAGGATTAAACATTGGTCTCACTAGCATTATTGGTGTGTAAACGTACTTGATCACGTGACAAACTGAATAAATGACGAATTCACACCAATTATTCTAGTGAGACCAACATTTAATTCATATATTAACATTTACATACTTTAATTAACGCAATTTTCACTTTTTTATGATCAGTTACCTTGAATTTGCCACAAATCTTAGATTGTGTCATTATGTGGTGCCTTGACGACGTCAATCACATCATAATATCACGTGACAAACTACAGTTATTGGAAAATAAACGCCTGTTAGTTTAACTTGTCATTGAAGGGAGTGATAGTAGAAATGTAAAGACTATGCAATGCTTGCCACTTCATCATTAGCTCAAAACAGCCGCAGAAAAATTTTGTATTATTTTTTTTTTATTTTCATTATATAATGATACACATAACAAAAGTTCTTTTGATACTGTTGATATTTATAAAAGCTTTCGGACAAAATTACATATTCCTTTTTCAGGCTGTAAAATATTTCAAATTAAAGAAAAGATGGTTATTAAATATGATAGAGGCTAGGGTAAGAAGGTTTAATCATTAAGCTATAATGTTTGCTACATGTCATTCATACCAATCTATCGTGACTAAAATACATCTTATCATACAAACATGCTGTGTATAAATTTTTATACACACACAATATTATAGTCATAGCGTCTGTCTGTCCATCTGTCCACAATTGTTGTGGACACAATGGAAAGCTGATTTCTTGATAGATTTTGATGAAACTTGATAATGATAGTTTATGGTCACCCAAGGATGAACCCTTTTGAAAATCAGACTTGTCGAAAAATATTTGATATGAGTTATTGCCTTTAATTATTTGAAACTCTATTAGAAACAGACCTATCAAAAATCTTTACAGTGAGTTATTGCCCTTGTTCTTGAAAACGCGTTCAATTTATTGTAGAGAGCTGGTTTCTTTAATGTATTTTGATGAAACTTGGTGTGAATCTTTCTAATCACCCAAGGATGAACCCTCTTTCAAATCAGACTAATCAAAACATTTGTTATGAGTTATTGCCCTTATTCTTGAATTATTTGTGGACACGATAGAGGGCTGTTTTGTTGATAGAATTTGACGAAACTTGGTCGGAGTGATGGGTATAGCCCAAGGATGAAGCCTTTTGAAAATCAGACTAAAATTTTTTTTTTTTTGAGTTATTGCCCTTGTTATTGAAAACGTCTTCAATTTTTGTCAACACTCTAAAGATATGATTTCTTGATGGAATTTTTTATAAACAGGTGATCACAAACTTTGAACAAAGCTTTCAATTTACCTACTATAACACCTTTTGTTTTAATCAGATTTTGATCTTAGGTAATTTAACTAGTTACTTTAATTCAGTTTTTATTGGTTTATTTTGTGTTAGATAGAGTGAACAGTTACAAGGTAAAAAATTTCAAACTATTCAAGATGTAGAAGATTATGGTGAAAAGACTATGTCAGCCTTAAATTATCTTCATCTACAAATATTAGGTAACCATTAGTAGTACTGTGTTGACTAGAAAGAGAACAAAAAGGCCTCTTAAGTGGGACAATCTTTTCCTGACTTTCCTGAATTCCTGGCACACCATGTCATTTACTGCACAGATCATTGGATTAGTTTAATTAGTAATGCAAATGAATGAATATTATAACTATTAAAGGTTTTAAAAGTGATCTTTGGATGATTTTGATAATCAACTTATTCCCACCATAACCAGAATGAACATCAAATCTCTATCTTCATATCTTCGTTTTGCCTGAAATAAAGATGTGATCAAACTGAACAATTTCAATCTTCAGATTGAGCAAATACCTATGTGTTTATTAAGGAATAACAAATGGAAATAGAAAATCTGTTGTTATGTTAAATTTTGGCAAAAATGTACCATCTTTTATTATTTAGGTATAGAGAATTTACATGCTGACCATGCTGCGAGTCATATTGGAAAAGCACAAAGTTTAATTATGTTATTAAGAGCCACGCCATATCATGCTAGTAGAAGACAAGTTAATCTACCTACTAATTTATTAATCAAGGTGAGACTTGGCCAGATTCAATCATGCTTATTGTTTTTCTGACTATAGTCACGCTAACATATTTTGAATAGAGTCATTAGATTTCTGTGTCTTGGACTAGGCCACAACACTCCTTATTGACTCAAAACTAACTGACTTAAACATAATCCAATAAGAGAAATCTTTTTTTATCTTACGTGTAGAAGAATCCTAAACTGTCAGCTTGTCCGTTTTAGACCAAAAAACTGTTTTCAATACATTTCAATCATAAATTTAATTAATTTACCACCCCTAGAAGTTATATTGGTTGATGATGCTGTTGGTTTTTGATAATGACCAATTAGATATAAGGCTATCTATACATTTTATACAATTTATATTATAGAATAAAGTAAGTGAAGAGAGTATTATACGTGGTGTCAATGATCAAACAGTCAAAGATATTGTTTATGATGTAGCCTCAACAGCTCACCTTCATCTTAAACATGTAAGTATTTCATAAGACTTGTTACATTGCTTACTGCTAACTAATATTTCTTGATTATTACATTGAACAAACTGAAAACGAACATGAAAAATAAAGACAATTACCTTACAAATTACAAACATGATTATAAAATAGCCCATTTAAAATAAAGATAAGGGCCAGTGATGTGACCCTACTAATAAAATTCATTGATGCCCTTCGATGCCATGGACTTGAGTTGATGGATACAATCCAATTCCAAAGTGCGTCTGTGGTCTGTGGTCGTTCCCAGATCGGGATTCCTAGGTATTAAGAATAAGACTTGCACACTAAAATCTTTGTGTGAGTGACCACGTAAATTAAAATGTTTCCCGACGGATTTTTCCCGACGTGATCTGATATCCGATAAGTGTTCAGTGATTCTCACAGTGAGACTTCTTTTAGTTTCTCCTGTATATTGTTTATTGCATGATTTGCAGGTAATGAGATAAATAAGATTGTTTGATTGGCAATCAATGTTTTGAACACTAGGGTTCGTTCTTATCGTGACCGAACTTGTAATCTCATCTCATCAGAAACACAAATGGCACGCCTCCACGCCATTGTTGTTACGTCTTGGCAACCAAGCAACAGTAGCGCTTTCACTGAGGTCCTCCATAAAGCGCCTCCATCCACCATAGGGTATAAATAGGAATGCGGCCCAGTAGCAACAGTCTCCCTGAAGAGTACAAATTCTACGAAACGCGTCGGAGCGAAACAAGGATTCTCTAAAGAGAAAGATTCCTTAACTCTTTAACCATTTAAAATAAAGTCAAAATTTGTCATCCTAACCCTATGATAACAATGTTAGCTGTAGTTGCATAGTGAAAGACTTGTATACACATAGCAAATATAAGATCTTGATAATAATCTCACTAATCAACAATTATCTTTCAGTGTTTTAGGAAATCGGTATGCTTTTTTCATTATTCCAGGCCAGAAGTTTTAAAAATCAAGTTCCCCCAAAATCACATTTAGCATTTTTATCAACAGTAAGTATCATGTTATTGAAATTATTTTTAATTTATTTTGAGTTCTTAAATATGTAGGTAATTAGTTTTTACTTATTAGAATGCGGGAGGGAGATCCCCTGAAATCCTGAAGTGTCTTTAATTTCTTTTTGTTATTTTTCAGTTATTAGACATATAAGTTGAAATTTTAGCATATTTTGGGATATGTTTCAGGTATCTTGTGAATGGTATTTAGAGACTTTACAAAAAGCAGATTTTAATGTGTTTGATTCAAGTTTACAACAAAGACACAATATGTTACCAATAAAATTATGGATTCAAAGTTGGAGGAAAACTTATTGAATAAAAATTTCATAATAAAATACAATCAAATTTGAGTTTCTGTATTACCAGTAAATACAATAAATAGATATCAATGTATCCATCCTTTGTTTATACTTGCTAGTTCTATGAATACCAGTCTTGGTCACTGAATAAGAGTACATGAAGAAGCATGGATATTCAAGTGTTATGAAGTCAATTTGGTGTAACATGCTATGTTTATCTTTCCAGAATCCCTTTCCTGAATGCTACTTTGTGACTATGGTATTTTAACAGGCCAAATCAAATTTTTTTTTATATTAAAATGCACCCTCAGCCTAACATATCATAATTATAAGAAACAAAGCACTTCACATTTATGTATCAGAAAAATTGGAAAAACACACTAAAAATCTTGATTATAATATGGAAATTTCAATTTAAAAAACATTGTATCTACTTAATATCAATGTGAATTTTTTGTAAAAGGGTGAATAACGAACAAATTTAGTAAGCAGTCTAAATTATTTTTGTTTTGGGTATTAGTGGTTTGGTATATTTCAGTTGAAAGCTTCAAAGTCTAAGGGGACATATTCTAAACATTTCAGGATAATTTTGCATAAAGCTATAGCCTACATTAGTTTTCTAACCCCAAACAAAAATCATTTCAATTGCAATTAACTGTACTTAACTATTAACTGCATTATAAACATTAAAGGGGCACAGTCTTGATTTGTTTCGGACAATCATCCGACAGCCTCAAACACATGAAATCTTTTGGTTAGCTAATTAGAAATAGTCTACAGAGCTTACCTTTGAAATTTGAGCCTTCAAATCCATGAGTATACATATTTATCCGTGTTTGAAAATCATGATGTCTTAAGACATTATGAACGTACCCCGCCATATTGTAAAATCAAAGAGTTAATAAATAAAAACTACTGCGCAGGCCCACAGTTGGATAAAACAAAAATAAATACATTGTAATAACAATTGTAAAATTTTGTAAAGGATACACAATTTTCAGACTGACTGAAGCCCAAAGCCGCGTACACACGGAAAAAAAATAAAAAGTGAAATTTTTTAGGTATATTTCAAGGTATTTTGCGATTTTCTTAGAGCTTGAGTGTTTCTGAGGACTGTTTAAATGTAATAAATACCCCTATATACAAACCCCAAAAAAAAATTTTTCAAGAATTAATGCCCCTTTCCAAAAAAGATACATTTAGTTAAAAGATATTTCACTAGATTTTTGGACTAAAATTTTCACTTATTCAAGTACCTGGTACCTAATTCTTACAACCTACTAACATACAATTAGATTGCCCTTTAAAAGCTGTATAACCAAATCAGACTATCTTATCAGAACACTACACTTGATAGTTAAAGCCAATATCATGAATGAACAATCCTGGTGTTTTAAATTTGATCACTAATAATTGCAAGGTCTACTACGTTATAGAAGTATTACAATTTTTTTTGTAATATGTTTAAAAAAAACTCACAGATTTGACTAGTAATACAATATGTGCACAGTATGAATATCATAAATCCACTATTTTATCCCCAAGGTAAGGCCAAATCATGAATAAGATAATTATAGGTAGGCTACATATTTAATTTTCAATGAGATAAAAAAGCCAAAAAACAAAAACATATTCATCATTCGATAATTAGTCTATCCCAATCCCGAGAGGGAGACAACTCTTTTAATAAAAACATTAAGTGCTTAGCGCGTAATGTCATGGAAATAACAAATATGGCTGCCTGGGGATGTTTACAATGTTCATGTCGAAGAAAACAATGATATGAGGCGTGTTTTTAATGTTTTTGATATTGAGGTGGCATGCATTTTGAGGACCTGAGAAGACTGTACGTATTTTGATTATAATCAGACATTGCCAAAACAAAAAGGCCCCATAGATATTATTTTCATAATAAATAGGTTAGATGAGATTGTTACTCACGACACTTTGCCCGTTGTATTGGTATCAAACTATCATATATTTATATACAGTGTGACATTGCCATTGAGTCTGCTCATCAAGTCATTGAATTGATCTATATATCAATTAATGGCCTTTATTTAAGTTCAATGAATTGGGTGTTATAACTATTTGATTACAATTGACCAGGAATAGGTTTTTGTGAATATGAATAGATAACCACTTCTGGTTTTGCAGTGGATCTATTGGTGTAATTGAAGGTAGGCCTACTTGTCACATTGTAG
This sequence comes from Nipponacmea schrenckii, assembly GCA_030562195.1. Classification (NCBI taxonomy): domain Eukaryota; kingdom Metazoa; phylum Mollusca; class Gastropoda; family Lottiidae; genus Nipponacmea; species Nipponacmea schrenckii. The sequence continues at coordinate 1,400,888 of JAUJPP010000007.1, forward strand.
ATGGATCGTAATATAAAAACATTTCAAACACTGGAATGTTAATGCTTTATTCAAATTAGAGCTGTATACTGAGGAACCTCCTCACCGTAGACAATATATTACTGGTGCCAGTTTCATTTAAAATCATTTGTTTTTTTTAAGTATGATAATGGAATAAACTATAAAATAATTTGTTAAGATACTTTTCAAAGATGGAAAAAATAGCCAAGTGTGACCAAGAATCGACAACCTCATCTGGTAAGGAATCAGAAATTGAATTCCTAATCAAGAGAAAGCGGAATGAAAAAATATGCAAAGCTCGCTATCATTGGTCCTTATTACGTAATTCTGTGAGAAATACTGTAAGTGCTGTATCAGAAACAGATGTCAAAGATATAGAGATAGTTCATGGGATTCATCATGTCAGGAAAATGAACCATCCTTATACCATAGAAAAGGTTGCCATGGTCAACAAAAGAAGAGTGAGTATTATTGATATTTTTAACATTATCTTTTGATATCCATCACGGTAGTTAGATTTAATAATAAGAAAGAAAGTAAAATATATATCTATTGCTTGAAATATGCTTTAAATGATTTTTGGCAATAGTACAGATTGTCAAGGGCATTTTCATCAAATAATAATAATTGATAATTATAGCCCAGATGTCTGTTACAAGTTTACATTGAGAAATAAGATACATGTACTTACTACAAACTTGATTGTAAGATTGTAAGAACGCAGCCGAAAGGTTTAAAGTTGTAATATGAAGACGGTGACTAGGGGGTCTACTATTTTTAAGGTATCGGTAATAATATTTAACTGCAATTGATAAAGCTCTATTTCACCTTCAGTTATGTCATGTTTGAATTTTTTAAGGAATATATTAGTACTGATGGAAGAACATTCCGGATATTTCTGGAAGATGGAAGAAAAAAGACTAATATTATACCAGAAGAAACTATGGATAGAGTTTTGTATTCATCACAAACTGATCAATATGTAGGATGGTTACATCAGTCAGATGAACTATTTGTAAGTTACCTTTTCATGATTAGTATTGATTTTCTACCTAATATTTAATGTGTCTTTGAAGCTAAATTGTTTCAATGTAAACTAAGTAACAGAATATTGAAAATACACTTTTTATGTACATGTAGACAATAAGATAACTTGTGCTATTATTTTTTTAAAGAAAAACAAAATTTGATCTCATATTGTGGACAATTTCCCTTTTTCCTTCTGATTATGGCTGTACTGTTGGTGTAAAATTTGATAAAAAGAAAGTATTTTATTCTTATTTAGTTAATGGAATTAGAAGAGTTAGAAATTATTTCACAAGTTCGAACGCCAGGAAAGATTTATCTATGTACATACAATAGTAATACTGGTGAAGTATTGGCTGTAGGACCACATTTTATTACTGTAAGTTTGTAGCTTCAAAATGACAGGTATCATATGACAGATCATACTATTGTCTCAATAACAAGAAACCAATCATTAATGTGTTCACAGCTCATAGTTGAAATTTGAGCCTTCAAATCCACTGAAGACCATTTGAAAGTTATAATGACTTTGCCCCATTTCTTAAAACTCTGTGATATAAAGAAAAGACATATATATCTAAATAGACAGTAGAATTACTACCTATTTGTGAATGAATAATGCACATTTCATGAATTTGTCATACTTCTGATTATATTCAAAACCCAAATCAATCACTGAAAATGGCAAACAATAGTAACTTCACTTTATACATATATTTTATTTCAGACTATAGCATTTCGGTATGGAGCTCGGCATTTGATACCTAATAAAACAATAAAAACTGACTATGGTGAAGATAATATGTTCGAATATATGGTTCTAGAAGATACAGCTAGCCATTCTCAGCGTTTATATTTAACATTACATAACTCAGTTGTGGTATGTTATTTATCAAGTTTGTCGCTTTGAGTAACATTCATATTCATGATTCAACTTTTAAGATCGGAATTGACCTGTATGTATCTAATTGACTACAATTTAAAATTTAGGTTGTCGTGCATTTTGGTTAACAAATTAATTTTATTACTATTTGATTGACATTTATTATCATTTGAATATTTCATTGTTGACATGTATTTTATTACATGTTTTCACATTAACAGGTATATAACCTACATCATGGTGAACTGTTGACACAGAGAAAAGATTTACATGTACAACCTATTACAGCTATTACATTTTTTAATCCTTTAAAATATCTAATAACTGGAGCTCTAGATGGTACCAGTAAGTATTGTTTATATTGAGATTATAGTTTTATCTCATGTTACATGTAGTTAGGAGATGCTGTATTGAATACCTATGCACAGTTGGAGTCAATGGGTACATCTTCATGTAATAGTGTTGATGATTGCCAGATTGTGATGAAATGTAAAACAAAATACACATGTTGATATCATGAGTTGAGTTCATTTTCCATAATCTTGGCATTGCTCTAGTTAATTTAGAACAAGTGGTGGTTAATTTGAGTGGAGAACAGATGCTGTTGTTAAATTTAATAATAATAATAAATGTATTTATAAAGCGCTGAAATCCACTCTGCATGGAGAGTGCTCAGTGTCTTTCACAAGCATTATTCACTTTAAGTCTAATGGTAACGACAAAACAAATGTGTTTTCAATTTGGATTTGAAGTCTTGTATATTTGACGATGATTTAATGGATATGTTGAGTGTGCAGCAGCATATGCAAATGTTCTACCACCAAATGATTTTAAAGTAAATGATGGTTTCACAAGTTGAAGTTTATATTTAGAGCGGAGATTTCTAGAAGGAACATATGGTTGAACAAGATCTTGAATATAGGAAGGACCGACGTTGTTAACTGCGCGAAAACATAAACATAGTATTGTGAGCAGTAGATTTTGTACGTGTAACCAGTCTGGCACCTCGATTTTGTATCTTCTGCAGTCGTCCATCTGGGTGTCTGGTAAACCATACAAAAGACTGTTTCAATAGTCTAAAGTTTAGACTCTAAACGACTGAGGTTGAGACATCTAACAAGTGTGGCACACGTATCTCTGGTGATTAGATGGCGAATAGCTCCTATGTTTCGTAGATGGAAATGACAAGTTTTACAAAGATGACTGTGATCCTCCATTCCTAATTTTTGATCCAAATAAACTCCAAGGTTTTTAGCCGTAGAATTGAAAGAAATGAATGATTGGCCTAATTGGAGACCATCAAGTTCAAGACCAGCTAGTCGAGAAGAGGGTCCAATTAACATGGCCTCAGTCACGTTACAGACTCACTAACAATTAAAAAGTTACTGGTTGAAGCTAAATTTTGTTAATGAGTGTAGCTTGAATTGGTATAGAATTGTAGCACATTTAATGATAATTATGCACTTGAATCAGTTGATATATTTATTACAGTAAAAGTATGGGATGATAAATGGCATATTGTTATGGTATTTGTTGGTCACAGTGAGAAGGTGAATGCTCTAGCTATATATCCTAATGGACCAGCTATAATATCAGCTAGTACAGACCATACTATTAGAGTATGGCATTTAGAAACCTGTGATGAAGTAGATAGGTAAGAAAATATTACAGAAATGGAGACTCAAGAGACTTTTTTAGTAGACAGTTCATCTTTATTATTATATTAACCTATATAGGTTCTTATTTTAAATTGCCCAAAACCTGAATATAATATTGAGACATATTTGGAAGTATGGGATAAGGGTTAAATTTTACCTGAGATTCACTGGGCCTTCTGAATTAGCGTTAAGACTGAAGTCACTAAACAGAATTAACTTTTTAACATCATCATTTACTTTGTATTTTTAGGGTAGCTATATCTGAACCTGTAGATGGATTGGGTACTGAGTTAAAATATGATATGTTCTATACATTTTCTGGTAAAAAAATTGACTTATGGCAATTACAACATGTTTACAAAATACATACAGCTATTGGGTAAGTAGAATATTTTATATTAACTATATATGGGTTCAATTATATATGGGTTCAATGTAAACGCATTTTTGGAAATTTTAGTTAAAGATCCAGCTACAGATTGAAATGAAATGATTTTAAGAAGGTATAGAACAGTTGAAAGTCAGTATTTGTTTTTAAAGTTAAAGTAGTAGTATTTTTTTTAGAAATCAATTTTAAGTTTTGTTCAGTAATTATAATGGATAGATAATTACCCATCATTTAAAGACATGTGTAGTCTACATGACTGATAATTATCGGGGTATATTTTTATTGTAGACATAGAGTGAACAGTATCAAGATGACAACACACCCATTCTGTCCTGTACGAGCTGTTGTAATATGTTCTGATTCTAGTATACGTATTGTATCACCAAGTAATGGTAATGTTATAACATCATTAATTATGGAGCAATTTGCTGGTGTTGTTGATGCGGCTTATGCCATAAATGAAGGTCAGTTCTTTTATCAGCTCAATTTGTTAGTTTGTCTATAAATCAATCAAAGGGAACAGAACTGGATATGTATATCACATTAAAAGTTTTCCCTTCTGTTTCTGTTTCCTGTTTCAACTTGATTTATTGAAATATTTTTTTGAACTGATTTATCGAGCGAAAAAGATCATATCAACGTCAGTTTAATAGTAGATATTAAGCAACAAATCCTAAAACTTAAGTTCTTGTGATCTTTAAGTATAAGAAAATATTATATCTGTGATAAAAACTCCTCATTTACAACAAGGAAATTTATTGCAATATTTTGGTCGTAAAATGCTTTAAGCGCAATTGCTTTAATCACAGACTTAAAAATTTGATTGGTGTATATCTATGCTATCTCTTTAGTATCTCTTTAAAAAAGAAACATGTGAACTAGACCAAGATAAAATATTAATTGCACTATCAGGATATTTTCAGTTTACAGTCAGCAGCTCCTCTTATATTATACAGGCAGTTATTGAGATTCAGTTTATATTTAACGAAATTTAAAAAATGTCATAATGTTATTATTTCCATCTTAGAAATGTTATTTACTGTAATGGGAAATGGTGATATTGTTAAAAGTGACACTAGCACTAATCCATGTCAAATAGTTCGAAGATGGAAGTTTTCTGAACCTGAAGGTAGTACACCTTTATATTCTCTCACAGTTTATCATTATTACTAGTCATTTAGAGTGCTTAGATTGAAATAAGATTAGAATAGTCAAGAGCGGACTGTGAAATTGCTCCTCTTTTTAAAATAAAGTTGTTTCTTGGAAGGTTTTTTATCACAAGGATATATCTTCACGAGATTTTATTTTATATCCTCTTATCATTTTAATTATAATTTTTTTCAGGTGTGTGATTTGCTAATACCACAACAAAATATTTTGTATCATTGATTTATATAACATTATCATAATTAATGGTAGAAAATATTTTGTTGTTGAGAGTTGCACTTTTATGTTTGTTTTTTACTAAATATTTACCACTCTACGTTCACAATATACTTAACATAATTTGACATTTATACTTACCAATGTATCCACAATACTTAACAATAGATTCACAGTATACTTAAGTGTTGTTATATAATTTATATAAAGTGCTGTAATTTGTTGTTATTCACATTCTACTGTTAGGTATTACAGGTTTTAATTAACATTGGCATTTGTTGCTTTACTAATCTTTTATTTAATTTATTGGAAGAGATATTTTGTTGAAATGGTAACTGGCAAACCATACAAAATAGTAATAAATAATTATCTAGATGTATGTCAGTGCCCTTACCTTTATCAGGACTCTCAACTTAATTTAAAACTTTGTAAGATATTACAATTATTTGATAGTCATATACAAGTAGTAATTCAATGAACAAAAACAAATCTGTTACATTTAATGAAACAAAAAATTAAACCTTCTTAAAGCTTTAAATGTAAATCGCTTTATTCTCTGTCTAACAGAAATATGTAACTTTTTACTGGTATACGAGTATATTGTGGATATAATGGCAGAGGGAGATATTTGGGAAGCAGCAAAAAGAGGTGCAACTACTCGCAGTGTTAAAAATCTTGCTAATGCCAACTCAAAGAACCGAAATAGAACTCTCCTGTTGGGAGGAAGAAAAGATGGGTATATATGTTTGTTTAATTGGGATACTGGTGAAATAGATTTTAAAATAGAGGTATGTTTTAGACTAGACTCACAACCATTAAGTTTATTCAAAAGTTTATGTTGGTTAAATTGCTGTTATCCTTCTTTATTGATATTTATGAAAGATTCTTATATTAATCATTTTGCAACCAGAAACATAGCATATGACTTTAATTTTAATGCTAATTTTTGATGTGCAATGATCATCACTATTGATATATTTATATCCTTTATAGGCTCATGGCAGTAAAGGTGTCTTAAATATGATAGCTAATTCTAGACAAGATCAGTTAATATCAGCTGGAATGGGTAATTATTTATCTGTTTCTGCAAGACCCAAAGCTTTAATTCTGATGTTTGATGTTAATTTATTTTGAATCTTCCAAATTAATATAACTTTAAAATAGTTTCCTACAACACCTAAGCTCAGAGCACCTTATCCCTGAAACTCTGCCCTACTACTAGGTTATTAACTGGATTTGTAAACCCCTCTGACGCAAGGTCCGAGTGGTAAGGACATTCCAGGGCATAAAGACTGAAGTGTTAGGGTATCAAATCTTTCGATAGGTATGTAAAATAGGTTTTCTAGTGAAATATGTGTATCACTTTAATTCCATTTGTATTATTCCATATCTGATATCTGTGATTTCTGCTATTATAAAATATTATAATATTTCACTATTTGCAAACAAAACTGCAGATAGCATCTAAGGGCATTTCCAATATATACATCATAAAATGCTTTGCTTAAAGAAATTGCAAAAACCACAGATGTCTGACTGAAAATTGGAATCTATGCTATCTGTGTTCACACTATGTATAAAAAGTTAGGAAATCTTTTGAAAATCACTTTGCTTTTATATTTTGACTATTTTCTTACTTGTTCTTACAGATAATGTTATTAAAATTTGGAGATTGTATCCATTTGCTGAAGAAGCATTAGCACCATTGATGTCATTCTATTGTGCCCATACTCCAGCTCATATGACTACGTTAAGGAATAGTTTATGTGTGGCCTTTCAAGATCCTACAACAGCTACATTTAGTACAGTCTTATATAATCTGAATGACAAAAGTATGTAACTTTAGTGTTAAATTTGTATGCATTCATAATCATATTCTCATTAATCTTGTTTCCCCTGTCAGTAATTATAAGTAGAAAAAGTAACATAAAAGTAGCAAACGTTTATAATCGTTAGATAAATTTCATTGTTCTTTGAAATACCGTTTGAAATTTCATTATACAATTTCATCTTTCTTACCTATATTTCTTATATCAAACAAGATTAGGAGTGTAATTAATATGTGTGATAGTGAGATAACATTTACTCAATAATTTTCTAGTGTTCACTAATACAATGTGTAATCTAGATGCCTACCAGAGTAAGTTTAATACAATCTCTATGTTCACATCTGTATTCTTAGCACTATTTTATATATTTTTATCATTTATTACTGACAAAAACTTACACACATTGTGCTCTCATTTGCAATCACATTCCCTTAAGCAACGGTTCACATTAGATTTCATTGGTTGAGAATTTGTAATTTGTTCTTACAAATATTATTGGAAACTTTAAGTACTGTTGCTTTTAGGATCATATTTTCGATCTATTTGTCATCACCACTATTACTCTTATACAGTATATTTTAATTACTATTTTAAACTAAAAACATAACAATAAAAGCCAAGGTCAAACCAGACAGGTCTAGCTAATTGAAATAACCTTGCACCATATTCTATGATTTTATTAAATAAATTGATTGTAAAGGGCTGGAACTGTACTATACAGTCTCTATACATGCTTTTAGCCTACCTTGAAACATTTTATCTATAATTTGAATTCCTTTCCTTCTTAAAGAAAGCGTCAGATATTTTACTTATTTTTTTTATTATTTTTCTTTGAAATGTTCTTATTACTATAGAGAGTGAAGTTCTTCATACTAGCATGATATTGGATTAAAATACTATTCTGCAGCCTGCTCATTGCATGTATTTGAATAATTTTGACCAATGAAAACTATTATTTCAAAAAATGAAATTTTCTGATTTTGAGAGGATGGTTTTTATTGGTTATAATTCTATACCTCACAATCTCATACAGAATCCAATTAACTTTTGACTTTCTCATTTAAGTTACATATAATGATCATTGAATATAGATATAATTTTTTTTTATTCAGATCGTTTTGACCATAAACCAGATGATGACCATGATGATATAGTAACTGGACTAACTGTTTGTCAGCGTATGAAACTATTTGCTACCTCTAGTCAGGATGGTACTGTAAGGATCTGGAATCAAACTAATAACCTTATCAGGTAAACTTACTTTGATTTATAATGTCTAGACTCCAACTATAAACCTGGAAGAGGATTATGTGCTGACAAAAAGGAAAACTATTGACTTAGTATTGGTCTCTCGTCTCTCACAGTTCAGCTTAGATCATTTAGGTCACTCCTTACTACATAAAAATACATTATTTAAAAACAAAATTTTGATGTTGTTTTATCAGTATAGTTTTTTTTATTTTATATATAAATATATATATGTATATGGTATTTTGATATTGGATATGTAATGTTTTTTAGAGTATTAAAGTTAAATGTGATACCCTACAGTTTAGGATTTTGTTCTAATAAAGGTGATTTATTGGTAGGATTGGGAAGACATTTATTTAGAATACCTCATTCTTCTTGTAAGTTTATATTATGAACTCTTCCTACAAATATTTTGATGTTGATAAATGTCAGCATGTAAAGTGGGATTATGTACTAATGTTATTGAAATTTATATATCATTGATCATTGGGTGACTTGGTCCTTATTTTTTATTTATGCAGCTGGCAATTAAACCTTTTGGAGATAGATTAAAATCATCTAGGTAGATGTGATGTTAATATAAATGAGATTAAAATAATCTAGGTAGATGTGATGTTAATATAAATGAGATATAAACCATCTAGGTAGATGTGATGTTAATATAAATGAAATTAAAACCATCTAGGTAGATGTGATGTTAATATAATTGAGATTAAAACCATCTAGGTAGATGTGATGTTAATATAAATGAGATTAAAACCATCTAGGTAGATGTGATGTTAATATAAATGAGATTTAAACAATCTAGGTAGATGTGATGTTAATATAAATGAGATTAAAACCATCTAGGTAGATGTGATGTTAATATAAATGAGATTTTAACCATCTAGGAAGATGTGATGTTAATATAAATGAGATTTTAACCATCTAGGTAGATGTGATGTTAATATAAATGAGATTAAAACCATCTAGGTAGATGTGATGTTAATATAAATGAGATTTTAACCATCTAGGAAGATGTGATGTTAATATAAATGAGATTTTAACCATCTTGGTAGATGTGATGTTAATATAAATGAGATTAAAACCATCTAGGTAGATGTGATGTTAATATAAATGAGATTAAAACCATCTAGGTAGATGTGATGTTAATATAAATGAGATTAAAACCATCTAGGTAGATGTGATGGTAATATAAATGAGATTAAAACCATGTAGGTAAATGTGATGTTAATATAAATGAGATTAAAACCATCTAGGTAGATGTGATGATAATATAAATGAGATTAAAACCATCTAGGTAGATGTGATGTTAATATAAATGAGATTAAAACCATCTAGGTAGATGTGATGTTAATATAAATGAGATTAAAACCATCTAGGTAGATGTGATGTTAATATAAATGATATTTATTTCATATTTTTACTGTTGATTATGAAGATAGTAATTGTTATTATGTATTTAGACATGCCAAAAGCATACAGGTTTAAAATGGTGACAATGAAATTTACGAAGGAAACAGCAGAAGAACCTTTACCCTACAATGAAAACCTACTTAATATGATGAATAAGAATGATGTAAAACGACTGAAAAATTCTAAATCATCCTTCAAGTAAGCAAGTTTTTTTGATTTTTTTCTCACTAATGGGGAGCTTTGTATAGTAAGTTATTTTTTAGTTTTAGTCTTGTGTCAATGTTGTGGTATGAGATGAAACACCTGTCAAGAGTTGGATGGTTTAATATTCTTTGACTGATATAAATTTTAAAAGGACAGATTTTAACAGTAGAATAGTTTTTGTTTTATATCTATAATTCTGTATGGCTGATATAACCAGAATATATCTGGTAGAAAATAGTGTCATTATGGACTATTAAACATTTACATATATAATACAAATATTTTCATTTAAAAAGCTATGATTTCTATGTAGGTTTGATCATTATGTAGATATTTTATCACCTGAAGAAGAGGCTGCTGTACAAAGAGAAAAAGATGTCCGAGAAAAGGTGAAGATTTTGCTTTCATACAGTAGGTCTATGATATGGAGTATTAAAGAGTATACCAACTGACTGGTAAAAATTCAATAATGAACTACAAACAGTTTCAATCTCCTTGTACTGATGAACTGTAAAATTTTGCTACCTTGCAAAAATAATATTATTTCAGTTTGAAGGTTAATTGAACCATCAAGTTCTATGAACTATAAATACATAATATTTATTTTGATCTTGAGACACTGTTTTGTATAATATCGTTATTTCTGCAACCTCCATTGTCCTTCAACTGATTTTAAAGTTAAACTTAAAGGGATTGTCAATTGTTTTCTAAATGATGTATGTGTATCAGGGATACAGATAGCATCAATAAGTACCATTTTTTATTTTCAATCAGAAGTCTGTTGTTCCTGAAATTCCACAAAAAAAGAAACAAATATGTTTTAAGGATAACAACTTTTCGTACCCATTTACAGCTGGGTGAAGTGGAATTATGAGTAAAGATCAGGAGCGTAGCGTGACCATTTTGACTGGGGGGGGTGTAACGTCTAAGTTTTACCGACGAACACGTGTAACGTCAAAGTTTTACCGACGAACACATGTTCTTCCCGGGGCAAAAATAACTTACTCGCACTTTTAAGTATATACATTATACACGAACGAAATCCATCGTTAAAGCAAATCCTAAACCTTAGAAAACCATATCAATCAGGGGTGTATTTAGAATATGCCTGAGAGGGGGGACTGAAAGGTGATTTTTCCAAGGCAAGCCCTGCAGGCCAAAGGCCTTCGTATTCGGCCCTTGCAGTGATGGGGGGTTCGGGGTCCGGGTTCCCCTGAAAATTTTACATACTTGGAAACCCGGAGAATACATCTGACGCGATTTTGGAAGTCTTTTCCACTGTTCCAAATTTTCAATTTTCATCGGAAAACCATATGTTTTCTATGTCCTTTTTCGACCTATTCTGCGTTTTACCGACATGGGGGGGGGGGGGGTCTCCATTGTTCTCCCCCTGAAAATTTTACAAACTAGGAAACCCGGAAAATACATCTGACGCGATTTTGGAAGTCGTTTCCACCGGTCAAAATTATCAATTTTCGTCGGACAACCATATGTTTTATATAGCCTTTTTCGACCTATTCTGCGGTTTACCGACAAGTTCAGTAAAAATCACTTTTTATGTAGACGAACAGTTTTCCGATAACATCATAACTGACACAAGGTTTCCACACTTTCGGTCAGCCAATCGGTTTTACTGAAGGCTCTATTTCCCATCCATGACCGTCTATTATCGACCGATTCCGCGTTTTATCGACAAGTTTAGTAAAAATCACTTTAATGTAGACGAACGGTTTACCGATAACATCTTAAGAGACACAAGGTTTTCACTCTTTCGGTTAACAAATCGGTTTTACCGACGGCTCCATCTATGACCTTCTTCTATCGGCCAATTCCGCGTTTTACCGACAAATTCAAATAACGAACAGATTACCAATAACAAGGGTATCGGTTAACCAATCGGTTTTACCGAAGACTCCAGTCATAACCAACTTATACCGACCGATTCCGGTAGTTTCAGTAAAAAAAAAAATACTTTTAATGTTGACAGTTTACTGATAAAATCGTAACCAACACAAGGTTTTTACTTTTTAGGTTAATTGGTTTTACAGACGGTCCCACCTTGCCGTCTTTTATCGACCGATCATAACCAACACAATGTTTTGACTTTTTAGGTTAATTAATCGGTTTAATCGATCGATTCCGCGTTTTCCCGACGGTTCCATCCATGACCCCCCTTTTTACCGACCGATTCGGTTGATGCAGTGTCTCCAATACAAGAATAAATTTCAGAAAATCTATTTACAATTCCTTTAAGCAAAGAATGTCTGATCTCTTTCATAATAGAGAGAGTTCTTCAAGATCTTTTTTTCATTCTCCCGCACAATGAATCTAATTGTTAATGCAAATGGAAGAACAAAGGTTTTAGACTCTAACCACTTTCTATAGACATGTAGAGATAAACATGATGGAGGCTACATAATAATATGACAATAACTGTTTTTTTGCTGAACAAGCTAATTCTATAAAGTATTTAGGTATAGGTTAATGACTGAAATAAATGAATTCAATAATGATCTTTAGAATGTTTTGTTAGTATTAAACACATTGGACTGTGGACCATTAAGTAAATTAAGTAAATGGCATTAATATAAATAATGACCATACCAATAAGTTGGTCCACTAAGGTCTATATTCAAATAACATTAATGGCAAGCAAGGCGATGGTCTTGACGTACATCATGAATATTGTTAATTGTGTAATTGAATTTCAAGGTTTGTAGGTCAAAATATAAAGATTTATTCATAGTGTAACTGAAGTTATATTGAAACACTAGTCATAAGATATAATGTCAATACTTCAGGAATATATAATGTTATGAAAAAAAAATACATAAGGTCATTGTTTAATATTGACTTAATTTTGACCTCATTGATCAGTGGTAGTTCATATATTCTTGTTAACCTTGAAAGCTTTAAATCTAAAAGAACATAAGGCTCAGTGATCAGTGGAATTTTTGGGCTACTTCACTCATCTAGATCTTACATACAGAATAAAAAATTGTGGTTACAATCTCAAATGGTAAGATCTTCTGTTCAGTCAGAACATATTTCTTACTTTTGAGGATTTTAGAACTAGATTCTGAAATGACTAAAGTAGCCCAGAGAAATATATGAAACAAGTTACATTGTGTTTTGATTAGATATTATATTATATATTTCACTTATTTTTGATTGAACTTTTTAATTTTGTATGTGTATTTATAGGCATTCTCTAATCTACTGTGTAGAGATGATGAATTAAAACAGTTAAAGAAAGGTGATATTAAGGCTAATAGAATGACAGTAAAAAATAAACATACACAAGATGAAGCTTTTGCTAATTATATGAAAATGTTTTATGATAAACCAAAGATTACAGTAAGTCATCATAATGAACACTTTATATGTTAATACATCTCAATATGTTTTATTGTTGTTAAAAACAAAGGAAGATATAAAGATAAAACAAATTTAGTTCCTATTTCAGAAATATCACTTCAATAGATGATTTCAGTAGGCTACTCTCTATTTGATTGGTTCTGCGCTAAAATTGAATGATAACTCCTATCAGATAACTGTATTTCAAACAATATTTGTTATATCTTAGTGTTTTTTAGAAATAGAGCTCAAACTGATAGATGGCTGATAAATATTCAATTTTTTTCTTTTCAAATGGAAATAAATCAATTGTTTATTGATGAATTTGTGAAAACATTGGTTATTTTTTAATTATTTCAGTTACCAAAAGAAGACCAATATCCTTTAGATACTGCTAATGATCAGTTAAACAGAGGTAAAAAGAAAGGTAAGGCCTTTTGAACTTCAATGTTTGAACTTACAGTAGAGCTTGTAGAGACCACTTAAGGGAATAATCCAAAAAGGGTCTTTTAAAAAAGGGAATTAGGTCATGAAGCTTAGCTTTGCTAGTTCAACTCATTTTAACTGATAGAACTTTATTGTATTCACGTATTGAAGGTGGACACTTTTTTAAGGAGCTCATCTGAGCAGGATATACTTTAATCGTAGCTCACACTTAAAAAAAAGTTATTTGAAGTTAGTTTTTAGAACTAATATTGGGAATAAAGAAGTTTGTTGAATGTAAATAAAGTAAAACTAGACCCACTGATAAAACATTTTAGTTTATTTTCAAGTTTATGATATTGGATGAAAAAATGCTCATCATAATGAATATGTTTCAGTTGATGGTTTTAGACCAGAAACAGAACCAACTGGTTTCTTCCCTAATATATTACCTAAAAAATCTATTTTAAAATCAACCACAAAGCCAAGTGAACCACACAAAATATTACCTGGTGGTTTTATACCTAACTCAGTTTTAGCTAAAATATTGTACCCACCACCACTTAGCCCAGAAACTACTAAAACATCTGAATATAGACCACCATCTCTAACCCTAGATCAATTACAGCAAATTGATGACTTTAGTTTTGTAAGTATTTATCTTATAGGTAGTTTTCAACAATCACAACATGTCACTATAAAGAATATTGCATGATAAATGTAGATACACAAATGCATGATTAATATTTAAAAAGCAGCAGGAATGTAAGAACAAACTAACTAAGATATGATAGGCTTTTTAGTAAAAGAATATGCTGAATTAAAACTGGTTTTTCTTGTCACTTGCTAATGACAAATTGTTTTAATATAGGGAACTGAAGACAAGAGAAGATCGGTAACATTTAGATCTGATAATGATGAACAGGTATCTCGTGTACTAGATATGGGTGATTATACCGAGGAATCACCTCGTAGTTCCCTACCAAAAACACCTTCACCAGCTCCATCCAATAAATCAGAAGAAGATGCATTCTGGGGTAAAGTAAAAACACCACCTCCAGTCACTGCTACCACACCTACTAATAAATTTGCAGGGTTATTAGAAAGGACTCCCACACCAAAGGTAAGTTTGTGTTGAATACTGTGAACTATATACCAATTTAATGAAAATGATATTTTACCTTTGATATCAGAAAGATCTACTTTTAAGAATTGTGTTATGAAGAAGTCTTATTTGTATTACAAAAAAAATATTTGTAATATGTTGATGTTGATTTAAGGTTGAAGAAGCAGAAGAGCCTAAATCTATGCCAAAAAGAGAACAAACGCCACAAAAACGTGAAAGGCCTCCTGTTAAACCTTTAGTTAAATTAGTACCCAAACCGGTCATACAGCCAGCAACAGTGTCCATTACTCCTCAGAAACTACCAACTCCAGTTCCTACACCAACACCACCAACTCCCAGACTAGTCACACCACCTAGACCAGTATCTCCATTACCAGAATTTATTACTCGATATGAAAATACCGACTGGTTTCACAAATACTTTCCTTCTATTTCACCTCAAGTGAGTCAGATTATTTAAAAGAGACTGGATCTATGTCATCTTCATGTCTAGTTAAGTTTTTCAGGGAGTTTTTCTGAAACTCTTCCAATTTCGGATGATTGTCATTTAAATTTGTTTGACTTTTATCATAAAGACAATTCAAACTACTGATTTGATTTGATTTGATTTCAAGGAATTGGGTTTTTTTTATATTTATTCCAGACATGGCCCAAACCATGGACTTCTGATGCCTTTTGTATGTCATTGCTGAAAATTCTAAAAACCACAGAATTTCCAAATAAAACAGCTATATCTGAAGCTCTGATATCCATACATTTACAAGAAGGTTTTTCAGATTCAACATGTCAACTAGCTAGTAAAATAATAATATCGGTATTAAATGACAGTAAACAAGCACCAGTCTGTGCTGTTGACCAAGAAAAAACTTTTATAATGGTTGCTGTTAAAGCTCTGAATTCCTTAAGTGGTAAAGACAAAGAATTCATAAGTGAAATGATTTTACAATATTTAGATGGAGATAGAGATGTGAGGTAAATATTACAGAATGTTGATATTGATATATTAGGTAATACAATAAAGATATTTTCACTAGTGGATATAACATAGTTATGTCCACATAATTCTGTCCCCTGGTTTCATAATACTGTACAATTTGTCTAAATGTGACCTTTAGCATGTATACTTCTACATTTATGACAATGTCTTAAATAATATAGAAAATGTTTTTAACCAGCAGTATGTGTCTCTATCATCATATAATCTCGGTTCCTTTCGAAAACCAGCTTTCTGACTTTTACGGTTGGTGAGTTATGCCCTCTTTTTTAGCGAAACTTCGTCAAATTCAGCTTGTGTGTGCGATACAGGCCACAATTTTTTTCAGATCTTTTCGAAACTTGGTAGGTGTCTTTGTCATCATAAAATCTCGGTTCCTTTCGAAAATCAGCTTTCTGACTTTTACGGTTGGTGAGTTATGCCCCCTTTCTTAGTGCGAATTCGTCAAATTCAGCTTGTGGGTGTGATACAGGCCACAATTGTTTCCAATCCGAAACTTTGTATGTGTCTCTTCATCATATAATTCGGTTCCTTTCGAAAACCAGCTTTCTGACTTTTAGTTGGTGAGTTATGCCCCTTCTTGTCCGAATTCGTCAATTCAGCTTGTGGGGATACAGGCCACAATGTTATCCAAATTGTATGTGCCTACATATAGAGATCACGGTTCTTTCGAATCAGTTTCACATTGCTTGTGGTTATGCCCCTTTTCATGATTGTCAATGAGACTTGGTATGCTGTTTCGAAAATTTCATGAAATTTCGATCATTGGTTCCTGGCTTTCTGACTTTTTTGCTGTTGGTGTTTTGCTCACCAATAAAAATTTGCTGCTGGTGGGCGTATAGCCTTTTGGGCGTCTGCTCGTTGCAATATCCGTTTAAAAAATTCTTTCTCTTATACATTTAACATATATAATGTTTCAAGGACTAGTTTAGTAAATGTTCTAATTTAAAATTTGTAAAAGATGATCTTATGGGAAGTTTTTAAGATTATAATGAATTGCAGTTTTAGTTTTATTATGACACTTGAGAAATGTTTCTTTTCCTTAAATGAAAAGTAAACAAATTATATTGGTGAAAATTTCCTTGGACTAATATGATGGGTCCTATATTGTTATAGACTAAACTTCAGTATTTTCATGTATAAAATGAACCCAAATTTTGTTCTAGGATGTTTAGGTTTTCTCATCATTTGAATAGGGATTTGCTTGTATAAATATGAATAGTAAAGTTGGACAAATAGAATTGGTTGAGAGAAGAAAAATGACTGGTTGAAATGTTTCTCTTCTTTCTGTATTGACTGAAAGTACAAAGTAATAGTTCAATATTGACTCTAATATGTAAACAATTTAAAGATAGACATTATCATAGTAGGGCGTTACAAACCTAATAACTAACATTTACATCATGAACTTTTCCTTAATTTCCAAATCAATTTCTCTATTGGTGAACAATAATCAGCAAAAAATTGATAAAAAGTTTCTCTTTATAAGATAGATTTGTATTGAAGAAAAAGATTATGCTTGATCATGACTAAGCATTGTTATTCAATATATACTGTATATCTCAAGATTTTATCATGTCATCCATACCAAAATTAGATTAATAGGAATTTATACTCTAATTTATATTTATGATATTACATTGGTCAGGTATATTTATGATAGAGATATGTCCTACTCAAGATTCAAACATTTAAGCATGTTGATAACCATTTAGGAGAAATACAAAATCCTTTGAAACTAAGGTTCCAAGACTTTCATGTAACATGTTAGATTTACATTGTTAGAAAATATAACATCAGGGGTCAATATGAGATGTTCTTATGTTTAAATATGATGTTAATTGTGTTTTATTATCTAAATATATTCCAGAATGCTGGTGTGCGATATTTTAGCCAATTGTGGTTTGCAAGATCCACATCGACAATTAGAAAAAGAATTGGACTCATGGGATATCTGGAATATAGATGAAGAAGATAGAAAGAAAGAACTTAGAAATATGTGTTATCAATGGCTTGATAGGTTAGTCACAAGTTTATTTTGTCGAAAACAAATACAATGATCAGAATCACAATGTCCAGTTGAGTGTTGCTAAATGTTATACTCTTGCTTTTATCGACATATATATATATATTTATAAAAAAAAAAGTTTTATCTCAAGTCTAAATTATTTTCTATTAGGTGGATGACCTCATACAAGCTTCATATTGAAGACACAATAGAGAGAATGAAGAAGGGTCAAAATATACATAGTCGTATAACAAAAAGTCAGTTACAGAAACATCAAACTAAAGTTAAAAAGAGGGGATCTGTAAGTAATTGTAATTATTATTGTTTATCACTATTTTAAAAAATGTTAGATATGCCTTGTATTTATTGATATGTTCACCAATTAGCAATGAAATATGTAGAGAAATGTGTCAAATGTGATGTTGAATGTTTCAACGGGTCAGTTACACTAACAGATTTTTATCTGCTATTAGTCATAAATATGGAACAATATGTTATGCCTGATATTTGTCAAGATGTGACCATATGAATTAAAATTTACTGATCTTATATTTATTTAAGGGTGTTAGTGTTATGGATGATCAAGGTACAGTAACAACATTACCTGATGGTACAGAATTTATTCCCCGACCAGCAGCAGACACAGATAGACAGTCTCATACTTCAGCTACTAGTTCTTCCAGAAGTTTAACTAGTAAGAACCACCCATAAAAACAGATTCTTTGTATTTTAAGCTTGATAATTTGATTCGTTAATTCTTTAATTAACTTTATTAGGAAATTTTTTAAAGATAAAATCAAAAAATAGTAGAAGACACAGTTTCATAATGTCTGCTAACCTAAACACAAAATTAAGTTGACTTTAATTATGAAGCAACAATATTTTTTAGTGACATATAATAAGCTACCAGATGCAAACATATCAGAAAGTGCAACCTATATAGATGCTATCAGTTATTTCTGTGATATGATGGTAGAAAAAGAACTAGAAGCTATAAGAAGAGGACAGAGTGCTCAACCAGCAACCAAATCGACTGAGAAACTTGCTCAAAATAAAAATACAGTATTAGTTTTACCACGTATACCACGGTAGGGTTTCCAAAAGTTATCCAAGAAAACTTCTTACTTAAAAAATAAACTTGTCAAGACACTCACTGTACTTTATGAATTGAATGTGAAAGAGTTAGTTAATAGTTGAGTTGTGTATGTTTGTCTGGTGCACTAATTCCATTTCTCTATAACAATTTTAACAGAAAAGGATATCAAAACCAGACTGCCATAAAGAATTATCATTTATACAATATATTTGCCATATATTTTCTTTATTTTGGATTATTATGGATTGAATTTAGAAAACACTCTGCTAAAGCCATATCAGTAATTTAATTTATCATAATTATAATCAGTAGGTTTGATAAGAATAAGTTCTTTTGTATTTTAGAAAACAAGCTTTAGTAAGACTTGGTGAAACACACACATTATCTAGTAAACAGAGGAAAGATAAAACTGGTAAGATTAAAGATTTAATATTTATTGATTCAAGTTAAACATATAATTCTTCTGCAAGTCAACAAAAGCTTACCATGGAGATTTACACCAGTGTTACTTCAAGGGCTTTATTTAAACTATTATTAATGACATCATTTCACTGTTCATGAAATTATCTATGAATATGTTGATACTTTGAGATATGACGACACAAATCTGTGCTGTAACTGATGAGCAGCAGAACCACATATAACATTTTTTTCCTATGAATTGCACTGAAGTTAAGGAAAGTGATCTTAATCTGAAAGGCAAATGTTTAAATTTCTACATCAACTTATAACACTAGTAGCTAGAACTGCTAGTTTGAACCTAATGACTTTTTCATTGGTCATAAATGCAACATAGGTAATTATGGTTAGTATTATATTTATTACAGAGTATTGTTTACCAAGTGTATGGACTAGAGGAAGACATCAAATACCAGGTGATATTACAGGCTTTGTTCCAGCTATTAATCTACCATTAAAAACAGTCTATATGAATCCATTCCCCAATCCTTTGGATGCATATGATGCACGATTCCAAGAACCAGTCTTAATAACATTGAAATCTGAACAGAAATTTTTTATTCAAACTAATTCTATAGTGCCTATTGAATATGCTGCTGCACCTAGTAGCTAGTTTTAAATATAGTACTGAATAACCTTCATCTTAATTATATTTATCTAGCTGTTTTCTAGAAGGAACTGTGATATTTTGTGATAAAAAAAATATATTTATTGTATCTTAAATTAATAAAATGACAACAAAATGACTCATTGTTTGCCAGAAAAAATTGATCAGGATTTCCTTATGTATGTCCTATGATAAATTTATGGAAATTTGCTTAATTCTTAGAAAGTCCCTTTCATTGTGCACTTAATACCATTATTGAAGGTATTGACATAGTAAATTTGTAAGAATGACTATATAGTTAGTAGGTATTTACCTATGGAGTTACCTAGATGACATGATGTGAATGAAGATGTAAGAAATACTTGAGTCTATTGTTCAATTCATCATTTAACTATACAACATCCTTATTATTAATGACCCTAAAAGCTCTTACAATATGTCAGAATACCAGCTCAAACTTGGTGATATTTGTCTTATTTTATAAACTAGATCAACTCAAATATCTACAGAACTAGCCTTACGAAGTTAACGATTTGGAAAGATTTTGTTCGGCCCGACCTGTTCCGCGTTGTTTTATAATAGGGATGTGATACCGACGGCACGTTTAATATCAGACTTCAATCAATTATTTTCACTGTGAAAAAATTTATCTTATCGATACAAACGGCGTTAATAAATGACCCGCGGAATCCGTCTTTTATTATTATGCAGAATCCGTCTTTTATCAATGTCATGACACATAATCCGCGGATTAAGCGTATTTTAAAAAAGCAGTCCTATACGGGTGACTAAAAGACGGATTCCACGGAAATCCGTCTTTTAGTAACGTCGTGACTATAATCCGCGGAATCCGCGGATTAAAAAAAAAATCAGTCCTGTAGTATACCTGATGTCGAGAACAAGATACCTATGTAAATAACAAACTATACATAAATAATAGGCACAGGTTGTTACGTTTAGGTCTTCAAGTTTGGCCTTCCATCGAAACTGGCCCAATGATGTGTAGGCCTACAGAAGTCTCAAGTACCCAATACCCCCATCGCCACCCCCCCTTCCAAAAAAAAAAGCCACATTAGCCCTTCTATAATATGAAATATGCTAAATAGTTCATTTCAGAATGTAACCTATAGTATTAAGTTTGTTAACTCGTGCTCACTCTACAAACTACAATTCTTTATGGATTCTTTTGATTTTTAATTTGTGGGTCAGTGTCATTATGAAGATGATCCCTATTGATTTTCGTGATGATCGGATAATTTTTCACCGAAATACCGCATCTGACTTAATATTTTTCACTTCATTAGCTATAGAGTGCAACTCGTGCTCAATCTACACGCTACAATTCTTTATGGATTCTTTATGGATTCTTTTGATTTTTATTTTGTTGCGCATGGTCAGTGTCATTATGAAGATGATCCCTATTGATTTTCGTGATGATCAGATAATTTTTTAGTGAAATATCGTGTTTGACTTTGCTTTTTTCACTCTGTAACCTATAGGTTGCAACTCGTGCTCACTCTACAGGCTTCAATTCTCTATGTATTCTTTTGATTATTTGTATGTGGGTTGATGTCATTTTGAAGATGTGCACTATTAAATTTAATGATGATCCGATAATTTAATAAGCCTAGGTTTTATTCATAATCAATGCTGCCAGTGGGCGTATATTACCTTGCCTGGCAAGCTATCTTCATATTGTAGATATTGAACTGCAGGCCTATCATCATTCTTAATAATTAATTATATTAAATATCGGAATTGTAAGGAGAACTTTGTAAATATATACATTTTGTCGATATTTCTTTCAGATGATCACTATAAGTCGGTACCGCCAAATTATTATCTTTTTTATTTTTACTTACTAACTGAACTAACAGCACTTCGAAATATATAGTTCTTGCTCTATAACCTAGGCCCGTGCTTTTTGGGAGAATGCTTTGTTCATATCACCTTAACACTAGCATGGTCCCCGAGAAAGCAACTCGCATAGTACGGCTAAACGTAGGTCGACAACATTCGCCATCTCTCGGTTGTCAGTGGTACCCGCGGACATAATATATGGCACGCAGAACGTGCAAAGGTGGGCACGGTTTTGATATTTGAGTGCTGTGAAAGGCCGGTGTCCGCGGGTACCACTGGTCACCGAGAGATGGCGAATGTTGTCGACCTATAACGTTTCGCCGTACTATGCGAGTTGCTCGTCGGGAACCAGGCTAATGCTTCGTCTGTACATATCATTGGGCCAGGTTCGATAGGGGGCCAACCTTTAAGACCTAACCGTAATAAAGCGTCGCCTTTTGCCTATTCTTTCATCAACACAGTCAATCTAATACTATTAGTACCCAATGAAGTTGATATTTGAATTTACTTCACAAAATTAAAAATCGTCAAAATACGATTTACAGAAAAATGTGCGAGGACAGTTGCTCCAGTTCTCTCGATATTGCGTGTTCGCACTAAACAAATATTTTTGTTATTTAGAGTCGTGCATGTGACAATAGATCTTTGTAAGTGTAAAGTGATTAAGGACATGCCTCAAAATGTTATTAATCTGATCTTTTACCCTAAGTAAATAATGAATAGCTATAAGACGTCGTCCCCTCCATGTAAATTGATCTATTTAAAAACGAATACATGTTTTATCAACAATCAGTGATTTCTCCAGGATATATTATTGCTAAAAAGGGTGGTCCAAAAGAGAAAAATTAAACCTTTTTTTTTGGTACAATTCTAAGAAGTAAATATCCTATAATCATCTTAATAATCCTTATATTAACTATTTGCATTATCCCTTGATTACAGAGATTATAATGATACAATTACTTAAACTACAATCAATTCTTAATGTACATGTACGTTGAACCTGACCACTATTTTCATTTAGATGATATAAGTTAGTAATATTTATCTGTTGATAAGCCATTATTTATACGACTTTTTTTATATATAGTTTAGTAGTGAAATGATTGATTTCATTTCATATTGATACACGAAGGCTTTTATTATTATAAGTGTTATAAAAAGTGCTTAATTCCATTTCGTGTCATCTGTTGGTTCGCCTGACATGCTACCTACCAAGAAATACCCAACCAGCAGTGCATATTCAAATTGAACCAATCCAACTACGAACCAAACCTTGATTACAAACGGCTTCCGACTTCTACCAACTAAACCTACCTGTTTGCCAAAAAGTAGTGCATCTTACAAAGCTGTCTGAATGCCATAAAATTGTTCAACTGCCATGCCGAATGTTGCATAGTTTTGAATTTCATTCGAATATAGGTAGAATATGCTTGAGATTAGGATGGTTGAAGGCAACAAGTTACATTCAACGGGCACACACATAGGATTAAAGTGGAGCTTACTTATGAGAAGGTTAATATGAGAATACTTCCCAACATCTAGATAAACCAGCTGGGAACCATATCGGAAGATATAAAAGTGACACCAATTGAGAAAGTGGTGAATGAAGAAGAAACCTATCCAAAGACGTCAAGACTATAGAGGGACTAATCTACTAAAAACCATTTTACCCTCTGAAGTCAATATTCATTTTGATTCACAAATTATACCATTTGTAGCCCCATTTATTACTATATCTTGCCAAGCTTCCCATATAATTAAACGATACTACTCAGAATTACAGGACAAATGACCAACTGTATTTTACAAAAAACTAGTAGTAGCCTATTCCAAAAATAAAAACCTGTGGGGTATACTCCTTCAAGGCAGACTAGATCCCATTGATGATGAATGATTCAAAACGTTTTGAACTGATTACTTCTTCATTATTTTATCTTGAAAATGTTATCACTATATTTTCTCTGGTTATTTTTAAAAAAGATATCACCTCTATATATTTATTGAAAAACATGTGTAATTGCTTTATATCCAGATCCCAATTTTCTATAAAATACTTGTTCCACCCTAAGCCTGTACATCTAGAACCCAGGTTCTCAGTTTTGTTTTGCCAATCACCACTAAGCGAATTTCCAATCGAGCCATTCACCCCTCGAGACTTGAGTACATAATATATTATACGTGACGTAATATAAAAGTTAAAATTTGCAAATCAAAATTCGGGTAATCAGAAAACACGTGAAAAAGTTAGAAGTGCAAAGTGAAACCACAACTCCGGAAATGCAAATGCTTGAATTCTGCACTCTGCACAGTGAGGTCACTTGAGAAAGTATAGATAACCGATGAAATGCGACCTGAAATTTGTCATCTTTATCGCGAACATACTACCTCTCTAAAGAGAAATCACTGTACAAGCACTTTTGATACCTTAACTCGAGTGTGTCACCCCCCCCCCCCCCCCGTGGACTCGGGCAATTCCCCCCTGGGGGCCGAATTCACCCCATTTGAGTACGGTGGATCTAAAAGAATCAATCCCTCCCTTCCCCGAAATCTAATAACCTCGGCTTAAAGTCTTCATCCAAAATGGCGTGAGTGCTCATCCACCATTCAGTTTATTTAGCCGCGTTCAGGCTGTCTTGGTTCTTCATCAGTTATTTCATAGGATTACAAATAAAAAGTTCATCGTCATACTGTATCTTACGCATTAAATGTGTTCACCCGTCATGTCGTTGTTTACCATTAAACGTCCCTATCCATCATGCTGGGTGTTTACCAGTAAACGTGTTCACCCGTCATGATGGGTGACCATTAAATATTACCATTAAATGTGTTCATCCGTCATGGTGTCAGTTAACCATTAAAGGGGGTATGTTCAATTTATAATTTTATAATAAAAAATGTCGGAAAATATTACCGAAATATTCCATTTACATATGTTTAAGAAGGGTTTATTGAAAACGGAGTATGATAATTAAGCAGTTTAAATCGATTTAATGTGGTACCTTCTAATGAGTTGAAACTTTAAGTATAGTAATTGGGCGTTTATTTTGCTTTAATCCAACAAACTTTACAAGTTAACGTAAACGTTTTCAGTAGTTTTGGGGTTGAAAAAATAAAGGCATATTTTTTTATAGCCAACTATTTTCAGTGTAAATCCATCATGTTATCTGTTTATGTCAATAGCGTGTTGATACCAGTACCACGTTCATCCGCAATGCTATATGTTTACCATTATCGTGTTAATCCGTTATGATGTTTAATATTAAATTATTAGTCAATCTTCTGTTATGTTAAAGTGTTGTCATCAAATATCAAATCAATATCAAAAACCAGTTGTATCTTTGTATCTTGGTCACCATAAGGAAACGAGAAAATGGTGAAAATATATAGAAAAAATAAATATATGGAGATATAAGTATTTGCTTACTTTAGAAATTGTAATCGACTTTGAAGAGTTGAATAAAAAGTGTTGACTGTGTCTATACTATTGAACTATTTTAATCACAATTCAATTGTATCTCATTCATTCAAGGTATAAACAAGGACTTCCAGTTTGTATGAAATAGAACAATACAATGTGTAAAAAGATGAGCACACACCTTCAGTTTCTTTTATATATATGACTCAGCTGACGCTTAACGTACGTTACTAGCATAACGTTTTAAACTCTCAACATATCTATATTTCTATCAGTCTGTAGTTAGTCTGGAAAGGCGAGAGTAGATATGAGATCTTTTGTCTCGCCATGTGTGTTTACTGTGTCCCTTTTAATGCTGGGCGTATTGGGATACTCAGTCAGTCCGGCAAATGGATATTACTATAATCAGGGTGATAACCAATACAGCAATGTATATCAGCGTGTGGTTGAAACAGGCAGTCCTGAAAGAGTATTTAGAGAAATTTCTTACAAATTATGGTTTATATGGATAACCAACTTATCTTCTTTTGCCCAAAATTGTGATACATTCCAAAGTTATGTTTTATCTGCATCATTTCGGACAAACACATTGTCGAATTGTAAGTATGTTACCTCCATATATCACTTTAACATGCTAGTGCTTGTCACCAAGACACATTTCTGTATTTGAAAATATGTTTAACCAATTTTTCAAATATCATAGAAAGGATTTTACTTGGGTGAATTACATATTATATAAATAGTGTCGTAATTCTGATAAAACTTAAATCTAAATACGCTTATCTGAATGATACACCATCCTCTAGTTCGCTTACCAATAATAATGTATGATGTGTATATGAGAATGTCATTGGAAATATCTTACTCTTCAACCAGTTAATAACAGGACGTCAAATGTTCTGTGGAGCTTGCATATATTGTATACTTGAATGATACGCACAGACTTGGTTTGTTAACTTTTAAGGAAAATGATTTGGGATAGATGTGGACATTTTCGATTGATGATTTGTAGATATTCCACAAACAAATTTATTAAAATTTTTAATTTCAGATTGTAATTTTCTCAGCGATGCGTGTGGAAAAACGACTAGTGCCATGTATAGTCCCGACTGTTTTGTAAAAAACATGGCTTTGGCCTTAAAGGTAACATGTTGTCAAGGTAGGCTTATATATTACCTTATGCCTTAAATGATTTATGTTAATTATCTACCAGTAAGGATTCTCCTTTAAATTGACAATCTATGACAATAATAATGACAAACATGTAATTGTGCGTGTGACTAAGGTTGGATTTATATTTCAGACGTAAAGGTAACAACCGAAAAGACAAAACCACCAACAGAAACAACTATCAGAACAACGACAACAACAACAACAACAACAACTACTTCTCAACCACCGATTCAAAGTAAGTACGTATTAAAATTGAAAATTTTTGTAAACGGGGAAACAAATTGTAAAAAGGTAAATATTGTTGTATACAATTGTGTCACGAATAATTACTTCATATCGTTTAGGTCTTTTGATCGGTGTCGTCGGATAATATTGTAGAAATGTTCATTCTGTTTTCACCCAACTGTAAATGGTCACGGATAATCCGGGAAAGATCAATGCTAAGAGGTTTGGTCAAGGACCAGCTTGTAGAAAGGATCCATGTCACGACGGACTTATGAACCAAAGTTGTAAATAAAAAAAAAAATAAAGTTGTTTCAATTTGTTTTTGCAAAATCTAATAATAGTTTGTTTCTGAATATGGCAATGTTTTATCATCTCTGAGTGAATTTATTATACACCAACAATGTAAAATGAAATACTTATGGATTATAATTACTAACTTCTATTTGAGCGACGTTTCAACCAACTTCTCTGGTCTTTATCAAGCAATGATATGATATTGTAGAAATGTTTCATTCTGTTTGAATTAAATTTGTTTTACAAAATAGTTTGTTTCTGAATATGGCAGTTATTATGTATGTTAAATAGTCAATGTCTTCAGATAGGAAGATTTTGTACAATGTTAATAGTACCAAGTTAAATATCATTCTAGCTGTCTTTTTATGGGAAGATTTTGTAGATTGTTAAAGCCTACTATTACTTAAAGTATACCATGCTCAAATTTGTTGTAGAATCTTGAATGTGCAATTTATGACGTCTCATGTTTAGATTTGCTGTACAGTTGAGTTTTATTTCTATTTGCGTCATGTGGTAGTTCATAGAAAATGGTTATAGCTTGATGTTTTATCGTGCTTCATGCTTAATATCAATTATTTATAATACAATGTAGATTAATTATTGTAGACTTTGTGTGTAAAGAATTCCATTTTCGGTCTGCCATTAAAATTCCTTAAAAAAAATTTTTTATACGGCTTTGCTAAATTTCATTAGAAAATGTCGAATTCCTAATAAAGTTTTATTTTTTTTTATTATGTAAATTTCTAATTCGTTTGGTATTTTCTACTCGTCGTATGTTGTCAACAAAGAATGCTCCCTAGAATGGCCTCGGATAAAAGTAAATGAGTCAAAGCAATTATATGCTTTAACTAAGTAAACCCTTAATTTTTGCCAATGAGTGCTCGATAACCTGCGTTTATCCTTGGAATAGGATTCTTGTGTATTGATTAGTATACAGTACTCATTATTACTTCTGCTATCATTATTTTATAAATATAAAAATACTTAAAATTTGTTTTCTCTGAATCAAGTAACCATTTTCCAGCTAAAAATCTCATGAACACAAAAATAAACACTTAAAATACGTTTTAACAATTAAAAGAAATCATAATCCAATGTCATTGTATGCTATCTTTTTATGGTTTACTTGAAGGTTGTGGATCAGCTCCAGCGGCAGTAGCTAAAATAGTTGGAGGGACCAATACTTCAGAATGTGAACTACCATGGGTGGTTGGTATTAAACGGAATGGTGTTTTCATATGTGGTGGTGCCATCGTCAGTAATTATCACATAATTACAGCTGCGCATTGTGTCAGGTAAATATTTATAGATTAACCTAATGCATTATTTTAATCAGTTTTCACACTATTGATTTTTTCTTCCTATATAAATTTCACATCGTTATATATTTTTTTCAAGCTCCGAGAATGAGTATAGCGTTGAAATATCTAAATGGAGGACAAATAGTGTAAAAGATACTTTTTATCAACTTATTCCAGTTACTAAAAAGGTTATTTTTCCAGCTTTTGACTCCATTCGCTTACGTAAGCATCCTTTATTATTTTTCTCTTTGAAATAGAACTTTTGAATAAAAAGTAATTATGGCAAACAACACATGTATGGTATATGGGGGCAATCTTAAATACTTAAACATTAAACTCTAGAAAACATAATCTGATGAGGACCAATGAACAGCGATTATCTCCAAACATTTTTTCTTTTCATTTAGTTAATGATATAGCAGTTCTAACATTACAAATACCGGTTTCATTCGGTCTATGTGTTCAACCTATTTGTCTGCCAGAAAGTTTCGAAACACCACAAACTGAAAAATGTACCGTAGCAGGATGGGGAACTCTAAGACGTAAGTTTATGAATTTATATTTACACAGCCTGCTTAGAGATTTTGTTATTTAATTGAGTCAGAATTGTTCTTCTGAAGTAAATTATGAGTTATGGGTTTACTTTAACTAATTATAATTGAAGGCGATCTGTCACAATTATTTGGTTGTATCAAATATTCCTTCTTGCTCAGTCTGAAGATGGCAAATTGCACTTCAAACTGCCGAAGTGAAATGATAAATTTATTGTGAAGAATGATATTTTCTATTTTCAGTTGGTGGAGTTCAGCCAACATTACTTCAAAAAGTAGATTTGAAAGTTTATTTATCTGCTGTTTGTTCTGTGAGGTTTAATGAAGGGTCCACAGTAGTAACTCCGGCTGTAATGTGTGCTGACAATGATGGTTTAGGAGGCAAAGACGCTTGTCAGGTATAATTGCGTTTGGGCACTTCTCTTTCAAAGACGAAATCGCAAAACCTTAGAAAAAGCAGCTGTCCTATCCTGAACTCATTGCTGAGTCAGATTATACACAATAAGAAAGTTTCATCTCTTTTTTATACGCCCACATTATAATGTGAGATCTCGGACAAGTTCGAAATTGACGATTTTTCGATGAACGGTTTTTGAGTTATTGCACTTGACTTAGCCAAAACGCGTTAAAATTGGCTTGTGAACGCGATAGAGACTACAGTTTTCATCAGATGTGAATGAAACTTGCTGTGATCATTTATATTGATGAGATCTTGAACAAGTTTGAAATTGGCGATTTTTCCATGAATGGTTTTTGAGTTATTGCACTTGACTTAGCCAAAACGCGTCAAAATTGACTTATGAACGCGATAGAGACTAAAGTTTTCATCAGATTTGAATGAAACTTGCTGTGATCATTTATATTGATGAGATCTTGGACAAGTTCGAAATTGGTGATTTTTCGATGAATGGTTTTTGAGTTATTGCACTTGACTTAGTCAAAACGCCTCAAAATTGGCTTGTGAACGCGATAGAGATCACAATTTCCATTTGATTTGAATGCAATTTGGTGTTATCATTTATATTGATGAAATTTTGGACAAGTTTGATCGTGATGATTTTTGGGTGAACGTTTTTTGAGTTATTGGCCTTGACTAAGTCAAATTGCGTCGAAATAGACTTGTGAACACGATACAGACAACAGTTTTCATCCGATTGGAATGAAATTTGGTGTGATAATTGAAGTTGATGTCATCTTGGTCAAGTTCGAAATTGATATACTGTTTTTGAGTTATTGCACTTGGCTTAGTCAAAAAGCGGCTTGTGATTGCGAGAGACAATACAGTTTTCATCTGATTTTAATGAAATTTGTTGTGAACATTTATATTGACGAGAACTTGAATTAGACCTAAATAATCTTAGAGTTTTTGCCTGTGTTAAAACAGAAAATATATTTTAAAGTGGGCGTATCTTGCTAGGCAACCACTTGTTAATATTACCATTGCTCATGTACATCCGTTTAACATCTTGTAAGACAAGATAGAGGCCACAGTTTGTATTTGACCTTAATGAAGCTTTATATGCGTGATTTAGACATGATAGAAGTTCCAATTTCGAATAGATGTTGATGACACTTGGTATACATTGGTTAAGGACACACTTGGTACTAATTGGATGAATGATAAATTGCACACAGACTTATTTTCCAATTTTATGAATAAAAAAAACCTTTTTTTTGACGCGCTTTTGAACAAAATTGGAACGGGCCTTTGGTAGAATACTAACAAGTGGTTGCCTAGCAAGATATAGTCACTTTAAAGTACATTTCTGCTTAAAGACAGTTTGAAACTCTAACAGTCAAGGGCAATAACTTATAAAGTCAATATCAATATCAAGATCTCACCCAAAAAAAAAAAAAAAAACGATCACACCAAATTTCATTCAAATCAGATGAAAACTGTATTGTCTATCACATTCACAAGACTACATCGACGCGTTTTGTTCTAAGTCATGGGCAATAACTACAAAAACATTCATCGTCAAATAGTCAATATCTAACTTGTCCAAGATTTCATCAATATAAATTAATGTTCACACTAATTTTCATTCAAATCAAATAAAAACTGCCGATCTCCAGCGTGTTTACAAGTCTATTTCGACGCGTTTTTTTAAATCAAGGACAATAACTCAAATATCGAACTATCTACAATCCAAAGAAAACTGTAGTCTCTATCGCGTTCACTAGCCAATTTTGACTAAATCAAGTGTAATATAAGTCAAAAACTCTTTATCGAAATCTCGCCAATTTTGAACTTGTTAAAGATTTCACCAATTAATGATCACACTAAATTTCATTCAAATCCGACGACAATGTACATTATAATGTGCGCGTATAAAAATCCAAGAGAACGAAAGATACGAAATCTTATTTTAATCAGAATGGATTTGATGAGACGTTTTTTAAGTGTTGATTTGATAGCATGGCAAGCTGTCACGGGTGTTAAATTAATAAATATCTTTAAAAATAGCAATGGCCATCGTCATACGCCCACATTTATCATGGCAGCCAAATTTGTCCGGGATGTTGACAAGAAACATCGGTAAATAAAAGATTTTTCTTGAATTTTCAAGTTCATCCTTGGGTTATTAGAAACACTCACAATTAATTTCATCCAAATCCATCAAGAAAACCAGTTCTTTATTGTATCCACGGCAATAACTCATAGTAATATTTTTCGATTAGTCTGATTTTTAATAGGGTTCATCATTGGGTGATTACAAAAGCATACATAAAGTTTCGTCAAAATCCATTGAGCAACCCGCTCTTTATCTTTTTTTTTTAGCACAAGTGCAATAACAATATGAAATATTTTCGATTAGTCAATAGGGTTGGGTTAAAACAAACACTAACTTTAATTTCGTCAAAATCCATTATCGTGTCCACAAGGAACATGGGCAATAACTCATAGTAAATAAAATTCAATTAGTTTGATTTTCAATCGGGTTTATTCTTGAGTGATTAAAATGTCATCAAAATACATCCAGAAACCAGCTGTCTATAATAATCGTGTCCACAAAGAATTAAAGAATAAATGCAGACGCGTTTTTTAAGAACAAGGGCAATAACTCATATTAAATATTTTTCGATTGGTCTGATTTTTAATAGGGCTCATCCTTGGGTTATAACAAACACTCACACCAAGTTTCGTCAAAAATCCATCAAGAAACCAGCTCTCTATCGTGTCCACAACAATTATTGTGGACGGACGGACAGACAGGGGCGACGACTATATACGCCCACATTAATGTGTGGGTGTACAAAAATTGAGACATGAGAACAGTTTGATTTAATTATTTTATGTATTTGGGTTTTTGCTAATTATTTAATACATGTATCATACTTCATTTCAGGGTGATTCTGGAGGACCTCTTATGTGTGTTGTAAATGGAAAGTATTCATTGATGGGAATAGTATCAAGTGGTCGAGGCTGTGCCGATGCAGGGCAAGCAGGATTCTACACATTTGTTCCATATTTCAGAGATTGGCTCAACGCTCAAATATTGTAATAAACATGAAATGTTTCTGTTTGTTTCCTCATAAAATCAAAATCTTAAAGATGTCACATTGAAAGCCCAGTCATCTTATGGAACTTTCATAAGCTTAGAAATTACGTTCAAATTCGGATCAAAACTGTTTCCTAAATCAAGTCAAGGGCAATTACTAAAAAAAGCGAATTTAGAACACATCAGAAATCAAACTGATAGACTAAAATATGCATACCAATTCAATATAGGGCACTCAATATACATGTGTATGGAAAGTTTCGTAAAAATCGAATCAAAATACTAGTAGAAGTTTCTATCGCGATCACAGTGAAAATGGCTTATAAGACTACAGTGGCTCAGTTTATAGATTATAGATTGAGTGTTCGCAAGTTGAAACTGAAAATGATAAAGTATATCTGTTCTGACCACAGATTTTTAATGGTATGAAAGTACAAACCTATCGGACAAAATTCGAATGCCAAGCAAGTACTGTACTCAGCTTTAGTCTTTAATTTTGTACTTTTTCTGGGTAGTACTACTTCAACAATTCTACTACACTTCTACATGTATGCACTTTTACATATCCACAGAAACACTCAGTCACTGAATTAATATTGACATCAAAATACATTTTTGAAATGGCAGTTTAGCTAATTATTCTTCACAGTCTTTTTCTTTGCGCAAAAGATAAGGCTAAACTCAAACATGGCAAGATTCATTTTAATTGAATATTAATTCAAATATTAAATATTTTTCGATTATCATATTTTCAATAGGGTTCATCCTATGGGTGATTACAAACATTCACACCAGATTTCATCAAAATCCATTAAAGGGATAATAGGTTTTAGAAGGAACATAAAATTTAAAAACTTTAAA
Organism: Nipponacmea schrenckii; assembly: GCA_030562195.1. Lineage (NCBI taxonomy): Eukaryota > Metazoa > Mollusca > Gastropoda > Lottiidae > Nipponacmea > Nipponacmea schrenckii. Next base: position 1,434,182 of record JAUJPP010000007.1, read on the forward strand.
CTTTGCCAATAATTATCAGTAAATATACCTGCTGCCACAAATACCCTCTCTGGATGGTTTCGTATGTTTTGTAACCATTTACAATTTCAACATAATTGCCTATATGGTAGGAAAGAGTTGCCCGTTATTAACACTTCTTGACTGAATGATACTATTCCGATGTTAGAAGTAAAATCAGAAAGATAGCTTGTCAGGCAAGGTAACATACGCCCACTTCAGCAAACAGAATATTCCGTGTTTTTTTCATTTAATCAAGGGCCATAACTCATAAACCGACATGTGGAATCACACCATTTTGAACTTGTCCGAGATGTTAATAAGATGAATACACAAACCAAGTTTCATTCAAATCGGATAAAAACTACAGCTTCTTTGCGTACACAAGTAAATTTTAACATTTTCTCATTAAATCAAGGGCAATAACTCATAAACAGACATCTGGCGAGATATTATCAAGATGAAAACACATACCAAGTTTCATTAATATCGGATGAAAACTATAGTTTCTATTGCATACAAAAGTACATCTTAAAGTTGTTCATTTAATCAAGGGCAATAATTCATAAACCGACATCTGGACATTTTCATGTGGGCGTATAAAAAGCCAATTGTTTTTAAGAATGTAACTAGTTCTGTAAGGCTATAGGTAAGTTTATTCTGCAGAAATATATTCATATGCGAATTAATAAATACAATACCAGAAAACATATATTAACAATAAATAGTATATGTTCAGATTACTTTACATATATACATATATTTTTTATGGGCCTGAGCAATGCAAAATCCACTACTGAATTTCTGGATAATATAATCAATCTTGTGTTTGATAATAAAGTCTGTATCTGACCTTATGACAGTTTTCTGTGACAAGAATGGACACCATGTAATGCAAAATTCAGAAATTTATCATTTAGGGGGAATTTAATTTCAATCCATTGAAACATGCCCATAAAAAGGCTCGTGTTCTCCATGTGCAAGCAAGTCTAATCATTTCAGGAAGTATGCTGATTCCTAGGCTGCATTTCCACAATATACATTCTGTCTGTTTTCATACAGTACATTTTTTGTATAAATGGACAGTTGCAACAACACATTACATGCAATAAAGTGTGACATATAGAAATGTTAAAATATTTCTTTACAATCATTTACAAAACTTCCATCCTATTACCAATATTACTTTACTTTTTTGGGTCAGCCACTCATAATATCATACCCAGTTTCATGAAAGAAGGATCACAGTAACAAAATGATTTTGTCAGTTTGTAGTTTGTATCATGCTGATTTCAACACATTTCAAGAAGTCAATTGGAATAACATCCTCAAACCATTCAGACCAACTTTGAACTTCAAGAACCCACCAATCCACATCAAGTCTCAGCCAAATTATAAAAAAACCTTCTATCTGCTTATATTTTGAAGTCAAACACAACTTAATGTTAGATATCCAAAGATATCAAACCCATTTGATTCATAAAAATTAGTGTACAAAATTTCGTCAACAATTTTATGTGGTGCATGGACTGTTTTTAGTTTAAACAGCATAATAGGAATTAAGAGAAACTAAAGCTTAAATTTGATCTGATGAAATACTGTTTTAAGTGTGGTAAGAAATGCCTTACTTAAGAGTCCATTGTTGATCTTCTAGTTCTTTTAGCTGGTGATTGTGCATCAATATCTTCTTTTCTTTTCATACTTCTAAAAAATAATTCATGACAATATTTCAAATCATTATTTTTTGTGTAATAACAGACAATTTGTCTATGAGGGAAGTTTGTTTATCCCTAGTATCAGGCAGTGCAGTTTATCAATTGCTCAGATTTCACTTCCCTTGAATTCAGTTATTAGCAAGCAAGGCAGGTTAGAAAAAAAACTTTATTCCACTTTACTTGCTACATGTAAGTAAACTTGTTCTCTTAGAAGGATTCATATGGTTAAGGCATGCAAATCTTCAAAAGGTTTTCTGTTGTGTGTAAAGGATTGATTTGCACCATTCCAATTTTCTTCCAGGAGTTATGGTACTTGTAATTTCACTAAAACTAACTGTTTTATATTTGATATGGACAGATTTTGTGATTAATGACGTCATCAATTATTTCAGGAACCACAGACTTTGGTTTGGAAATTGGAATGGTGCAAAGTGATTTTTTCAGTGTCCCTGATACACATACAAGTTTCTAAAATGCTCTATACACAATCCCTTCAATGCAAATAGATGTCTGATGATGTTGATGAATAAAATAAAACAGAAGGGGAATTTCAATCACCATTACATTAAAAGGTAAACAATTTAGGACTGCTACAAATCAAAAGATTTTCAAGAAACTAATTTTAAAAGAAGAAGCATTCAAAAAAATATCAAGTACCAGAGCTTAGTGAACTGAGTGATTTGCTTTATAATATTAGGAGTTTATACCTGGTTTGTCTGTTTGGTGAAACTGGGAATGTATTTTTATCAGTTGCTAGGGATGTTTGGACCTGAATACCAGCTCCCTGAGAATCTATATCAGTTAAAGGTTGTGTATCTGGAATAATATCTTGATGACTTCCATGTACTAAATAATGGGATGAAGATACATTATCACCTTCTTTTGGATCTTCTGTATTCCCTCTTGTAAAAGTATTAATTTCTGTATCATTCAATGCTTCAATGAACTCTTCCTGTTCAAATACAGCTGTTTCAGAATCAACAGATTCCGGAACTTTAGAATGAAGAGAGTGGTTTATATCTTCTTGGTTCACTGTGTGTTCATCAGAAAGATCAAATTCTTCAAGATTACCAGACTGTATGTTCTGATTCACCGATTGTTCTGTAGTTTGATAAGACTGTTCCAGAGACTTTGGTACTTCATTGGAATGTATTGAATAATTTTTTCTATTTTCATCTATTTCTGCTTCAAATTCAGCTTGTGTACCGGCTTCCTTAGTCTGAAATAAATTTAATTATATCTTACAAACTGTTCTATTTCTTTGCATGAAGTTGAACACCATTTCAGTGTTTAAGTTCTAAAGATTCATTATGTCATTGTCCATTAACAAAGACTCTTTTACTGCAATCTATGTACACAAAGATATAAAAGTTGAAGTTCTTAAGATGTGCAATTGTCTCAAGTCACAAACATAATTGAATCTTATTAGTAAGTTTTATCAAATTAAGACCAGTACCTACTACCACTTATTTTCCATTAAATTGAAATATGAATGTGTACTTATTTCAAATGTAAAATTACCAAACCTTAAATAACTAAAATCCTGTTCTTTTGAAAAATGAAATGTAATTCATATTATTAGAATATTTATGAGTCCTACCTCATCAATAACTTGATCAGTAGAATCAATAGATGATATAACCAAGGCTGATGCTTCATCTTCTGATTTCACTTCATGTCTTAATATTATTTGCGAAACATCGGGCTTAAGTTCAATTGTTTCATCATCATCTTGAATATGAGCTGCTTGAAAACCATGTAATTTGTGGGTTACTTCCTCTACTGTACCATCAGGGTGCACAATAACTACCTGTTGAGCATTGCCCAATTTACCATCTCTCCATTCTTGCATCAAATTTTTCTCCAAGATGTTTTGTGTAATAACTTCATTACTTACATCTGTTGTTTCTGTTCCTGTAGAATTTTCAGACTGGCTAATGTTAGAAGGAACTAGAGAAATATATTGACTTGTTACTGTATGACAATCTTCTTTTTCAGAATTTTCACCAGTTGAATGGTGAAGACTTTGGTGTCTTTTGAGTAATTGCTTTTGCCTGAAAGAATGATCACAAGATTCACATTCATAAGGCTTTTGTCCAGAATGAATAAGTTGATGGGTTTCAAGATGACGTTGAGAAATGGCTGCATGTCCACATGTATCACATTTAAAGCACTTTTCCCCTTCATGAGATTTTAGATGGATCTTATATGTGTACCTATCTGGAAAAGTTTGGTTACATTTTCTACACAAAAGAGGATGTTCGCTGTTGTGAAGTTTTTGCACATGGATCTTCAAATCTGTTCTTCTTCCACATGTAGTAGGACAAAATTCACATTGAAATATAGGTTTTGTTCCAGTATGAATAAGTTTATGCGCCTTTAGACTGTTACTCTGTGTAAATCTAGCATGACACACCATACATTCATAAGGCTTTTCACCCGTATGAATACGAAGATGTCTCTTAAGTTTGTAAGTGTCGGGGGAAGCATACGTGCAATGGGGACACTGATAAGGTCTTTCACCAGTATGGGAGCGCATATGTCTTTTTAATTTGCTCAATTCTACACTAGCGTATTCACAGAGTGTACACTTGTGGGGTTTTTCAAAGGTGTGTTTATATCGCACATGTCGAACCAATTCTCCAGAGGTGGTGAATGCTGACTCACATAGCTTACATTTATGAGGTCTGACTCCTGTATGGGTATTGACATGATTGGTTAGAGATGCAAGTGTTTTGAAACCTCTACCACAAATATGACATTTGTGAGGACGGTCTTCAGAGTGAGTTTTCATATGTCTGGTGAGCAAGTATCTTTTAGGACTGGTGTAATTACAATATGAACACATCATTTGACCACCAACGCCACTAACCAATGCTGTTTTTGGTGTTATTCTTAAGATTCTTCTTGTTTTCCCATCTTCTTCAACCAATTCTTCAGTAACCTCTCTATCTTCTTCCTTAAATTCATAGCCAGACAGATCTAGAGATAAAGTCTTTCCATCAACAATATTTTCACCATCTGGAGAACCCATTATCAAAACATAACTTACTTCACCACCAGGACCTGTTTCAGAAGGTACAAGTGTTACTGTTTGAAAAGCATTGTTTGGATTGGTCATTAGAGTCTGGTTTATATTCGCCACTTCACTACCTCCAATAATTTGTACAGCCTCTGTTGATGAACCATCTCCATTTTGGACTGCTACAAGTTGCGGTTGAGAACTATCAGCAGAATTCTGAATGGCCACTAGTTGTGGGTTATTTGTATCAGCCTGATTCAAAGTTACTGTTTGTATTTGGCTCACACTGGATGTATTTGCAGCAACAGAAGCTAATACTGCTACTGGGTCAGTTCCATCAAGAGCTGTTTCTCCACCATCTCTTTTCTCATCCATATGATGTGTCAAAACATCTGTAGTAACTTCTGATCCTTGTTGTAACTGATCTTCATTAATAATGTGCATTTGCCCATCATTACCAATGGAAACAATTCTCAGAACATTACCTTCAGCATCATTCAAAGTTGCCAACTCATTTGGATTGAATGCTTGAATTGGAAGGTCTTCTTCATTGAGAGAAGTTGTAGAACTGTTATCTCTTTGAGATATAAGTGATGCAACATGAATTCCTTGTTCTTGAGTTTCAGATTGAGCTGATACAGAAACAGACATATGACCCTCATTCTCATCTTGGATAGATGCTCCAAGAATGTTTTGTTCTGTGTAAAACCCAGCAAAAGTTTGTTTAGTAGATCCATCTATAATTGCTTGAGAATCTGAAGCTATGTTTGAAGTTGTTGGTGTAACATAAAGTTGTTGATTTTGTTGATCAATAACTGAATGAACTAAAATTGATGGCTGATCTTCAATTTCTTTATTAAATGATACTAGAAGGCTTTGGAGTTCATTCAAATTTTGTGGATTCTGGACTGTTGTATCATCACCTGTAACCTCCATTTTAATCATCCAATTCCATCTGAAATAAAGAGTAAGCATGCATGAATTATTCATTTTCACAATTTACAAGGTAGGATATGAGACCTATAACAGAGAGAGTTTAAACTAGCTTAAAAATATAAAGAATTGTGTAACTAATAACGCGATTTGTGATTTCTGTGCTAAGTAAATTTGGGTAAATTTATGTAGGCTACAAGCTAGTCATGTTTATTTGACGAAAACGTATAAAGTACTTTTGGTCAAGATCCGTCATTTAACATGCTATGAATAGATATAAAAGAAAATTAATCAACTTTAAGGAAGTGCTATATACAAGACAGATGTTTCTAAATACAGGCTGTCTATTACTCAATTCTCAAATCAAGTAATCTCGGGGTTTACTAATTTCTTAAATAAGGAAATTTATGACTAGATTAGACCATTTTAGACATTTTAAATGGATTACATTTGACACTGAAGAAACTTGCAAAAACACTTGCGTGCCAAGGTTGAGATCTTTACCTCTAAGAAAGTTTTTTAATTATCTTACACTTGAGACAATTCCAAACAGCATTCCTGTTCATGACATACAACAATTGAATATATTTATAAGATAGCTTGCCAGGCAAGGTAATATATGCCCACCAGCAGCGAAAAAAAATTGTCAAATTCGAACTTGATCAAAGTGTTATCAATCTCATTGTTCAAACCAAGTTTCATTAAAATCAATTGCAAATTGTAGCTTCTATTGCATCAACAATAAAATTTTGAGGCAAGCAAAAACTCAAAGATAGCTTGCCAGGCAAGGTAACATACGCCCACTGGCAGCCTTGAATTTTAATAATATATTGAGCAATAGCTCAAAAAACATTCACTGAATATTAAACCCAATGGCAAAAACTCAAATTGAAAAATCGTCAAATTCAAACTAGACCACCATCTTATCTTTTTCAATACTCATACCAAGTTTCATCAAATCTTTTAAAAAATAGTAGCTTCTTTTGCACCCACAAATTTTTTGATACAATTTTACTAAGTCAAGGGCAATAACTAAAAAACCATTCAGTGAAAAAAGTCGTCAAATTCAAACTTGATTACTGTTTTATCAATTCTAACACCAAGGTCAATAAAAATCCTTTGAAAATTTAAGCTTCTTATTGCAACCACAATAGAATTTTGACGCAATTTTACTAAGGCAAGGGCGATAAATCAAAACCGTTCATTGAAAAATCATAATATTCGAATTTGACTACCCTCTTATCAATTTCAATACTCATACCAAGTTTCATCAAAATCAATTGAAAATTGTAGATTCTATTGTGTCTACAACAAATATTGAGGCAGGGACAATAACTCAAAAACCATTCATCGAAAAATTATCAAATTCAAACTTGACAGCAGTTTTATCAATTCCAAAATCTAAGTTTCATTAAAAACCATATAAAATTGTAGCTTCTATTGTGTCTACAACAAATGTTGATGGACCGACAGACAGACAGACAGGGGCGACGACAATATACGTCCACATATTCATGTAGGTGTATAAAAACTGTTCACATGAATAGAAACATCTTCAAAATCAAACTTGACAGGCATTTGATCAATTCCAAATACTAAGTTTCATTAAAATCCTGACGGACAGACAGACCAATGTATAAAGATAGCTTGCCAGGCAAGGTAACATACGCCCACTGGCAGCATTGAATTTGAATAATAAATTGAGCAATAACTCAAAAAACATTAACTGAATATTGAAGTTAAGGGCAAAAACTAAAAAAACATTCATTAAAAAAAGTCGTCATATTCAAACTTGACTACTGTCTTATCAATTCAAATGCTTACACCAAGTTCCATCAAAATCCTTTGAAAATTGAAGCTTCTGATTGCAACAACAATAGAATTTTGACGCAATTTTACTAAGTCAAGGGTAATAACTAAAAACAATTCATTGAAAAATTCTCAAATTCAAACTTGACTGAGGTCTAATCAATTCCAATGCTTACACCAAGTTTTATCAAAATCCATTGAAAATTGTAGCTCCCTTATTGCACTCACAATAAAATTTTGACGAGATTTTACTTATTCAAGGGCAATAACTAAAAAAATGTTCATCGAAAAATCGTCTATTTCGAACTTGACTGCAATCTTATCAATTTCAATACTCATACCGGTACCAATTTTCATCAAAATCCATTGAAAATTGTAGCTTCTATTGTACTCACAATCACAATTTTTACACAAATTTACTTGGTCAAGGGCAATTACTCATTAACTATTTATCCAAATTTTAATGCTCATATCTAGTTTCATCAAAAAAACTCAAAAGACATTCATTAAAAAAAGTCGTCATATTCAAACTTTACTACTGTCTTATCAATTCAAATGCTTACACCAAGGTCCATCAAAATCCTTTGAAAATTGACGCTTATTATTGCAACAACAATAGAATTTTGACTCAATTTTACTAAGTCAAGGGCAATAACTCAAATCCATTCATTGAAAAATTCTCAAATTCAATCTTGACTGAGGTCTAATCAATTCCAATGCTCACACCATGTTTCATCAAAATCCTTTGAAAATTGTAGGTTTTATATATTGCATCAACAATAAAATTATAACAAGATTTTTCTAAGTCAAGTGCAATAACTCAAAAACTGTTCATCAAAAAAATCTTCAAATTCGATCTTGACCGAAGTCATATCAATTCCAATGCTCACACCAATTTTCATCAAAATCCATTGAAAATTGTAGCTTCTATTGTACCCACAATCACAATTTTTACACAAATTTACTTGGTCAAGGGCAATTACTCATTAACTATTTATCCAAATTTTAATGCTCATATCTAGTTTCATCAAAATCCCTTGAGAATTGTAGCCTCTATTGCACTCACAATAAAATTTTGACGTGATTTTACAAAGTCAAAGGCAATTACTTGCAAGCCATGCATAGAAAAATCGGCAAATTCAAAACTTGACCACCGCCTTATACCATTCCAATTCACATACCATGTTTCATTCAAATCCATTGAAAATTGTAGCAAGGGGAATAACTCAAAAACCGTTCATTGAAAAATCTTCAAATTCGAACTGGACTGCCGTCTTATCAATTATTCTAATGCTCACACCAAGTTTCATTCAAATCCATTGAAAATTGTAGCTTTTATTGTGTCTACAACAAACATAGAGGCAGGAGCAATAACTAAAAAAACGTTCATCGACAAAATCGAACTTGACCACCGTCTTATCAATTCCAATGCTCATACCAAGTTTCATTAAGATCCATATAAAATTGTAGCTTCTATAGTGTCTACAACAAATGTTGACGGATCGAAAGACGGACAGTGGTGACGACAATATATGTCCACATATTGAAGTGGCCGTATAAAAATGATGTAAAAAACGTGGGATCACTTGGGATTCTCGATTAATTTGAACAGTTTTGACTACCATAATTTTTTCAATGAAAATTGGGTGGTGTTTGTTGATTACTTTAATGAAATCTTGGGCTGCAAGTACAGCCCTGTACATTTGAAATAGAATGACCCAAACGCAAAAGTTGCATCCCTTCAATCAATTATATCTCAAAATTACTAATTTGAATTTCTATCTTAATTTTTATATTGTATGTTATTCTATATATGAAGAGTCTCAAGAATAGATAATTCATCATTTTAACTTTCAAACACGGATAATAAATTTACATACATTTGAAGGCACAAATTTTGATAGTGAGTGGCTCAGATGAAAATTTCTGAAACTAACATAGGATTGGCCCTATATGCCCACACTGTCCGTGGCGTTGTTCGAGAAACTAAAAGTGCAATGAAACAGTAGCCTACATTCTGCCACTTAAATCTAGTAGTAGTAGGCCTATTTCTTTCTATACCATACCAATATGAGTATCAGGACAGTATCCTGTGTAGGCCAACTATTTCAATGTTCAAATTAACATTCATAAAAAATAATAGCAATTTTGTACAGTAAACCAATAGATTTCTACCACAACGGGGGCCAATCAATCTATATATTGCCTTAGATAGCAGAATAAAACAGCACATAGGACATTAATTAGGCCCTGACGTATCCTATTAACCTTGCATAATACTATATATAGCGAGATTTATAATACCTTTTTCCACCTTGACTTCAAATGCGTCAGGCCTATGTTCAACATAACCAAATGCCTGAAGATAAATATTACGAGCAATGCGCAGAAGTAGGTCATTAAGAGACGCCATTTTGATCTTTGCAAATGAGATCAGCCACATTTTAAATGAGTGTATTTAAATATACTATGCTGTCCATTTTGTTATATTCGGACAAAACATATCAAAAACTGTAAAATTCCCTTTTAGCAGAGGAAATTGCCGCTAGGAGTACCAGGTTTACCACTCCAGCGCCCCCAAAGTAAAGTCATAGCGCCCTCTGCTACTGCATAGAAAAAGTGAGCGAGTGATAGAATAAGAAGATCGAGAGAGAACCTGTTCTGTCCTATTTACTCGAAATAATACTTCTATAGATATGATAATGTTGTTATTTTCATAAAATTATTGTAAACGCTAAGAGAATGTTCTTCTTACCAAGCACTAGCCTACCAGAGCATCTTCGATAAGCCTTAAATAGTTGGTTTTCTCCGTAATGCGAGTTTCACACAGATAGAATTATAAATTCAAAATGGCGTCGAATTTAGGGAACCTTCAAATACTCTCCTTGAAATGTGATCGTGATGTCAGCATCCTTGTTGAAGGTTTAACGAAAAAGAATAGTTTTGAGCAGTTAATATAAAAGAAAAAAAAAATAAAAGACTTTTCTTGCATCTACTGACGGAAATATTTCCAAAACTATACAGTATGTAGTCTGAACTGGAGCTGGGCTAGATATAGGCCTAATGAAGGGCTATAGGCTTCTTAATGAAACTTCCGTTCGATTCATTAAATTGTATTATCGATCTGTCCATGAAATGTTCACATGAAGACCAAAACATTCGTCTTTATTGTAGCCTCTTACAGCAATTTGTACAGTTCGACCACAAATGGAATAGATAAGTTTCGCTCTAATTCACATGTGGCTTTATTATTGTGTTGTGCGTAGTTTGAAAAAAAATTAGCTGTATTATAGGCCTATGCCCCATAATCTATGATAGGCTAATAACTTATTGTTACAAATGTATAACATTGGCTTTTTGACTGGATACATATTTCGATGATCATTGAAAGGGTAGGTTTGGGTAAAACGCCCACCCACGTTGTTCGAAAACCATTTTGTGATCGGAAGTGAATAATAATGTTGAAAAACCAGCCTTAAAACTGAGTGTTTGAATTCTGTTTAAAAGAATGATTAATCAGATCTAATCAGGTTATTTAGATACCATTGGACTACATCACTGTTTGAGAGATTATTCATTCAAATGAAAATACAAAGAGGAAAATCGTTCTTATCCCTATAAAATACAAGACGTGGTGCATGTGCAAATAGATTTAACTCTTGTTAATTTTCAGACCACAAAAAATTATTAGGGTGAACTGAAATGGTCTGCTTTGGATGCTCCTAGGTTTTAGCTCTTTTTCCTTTGGGGATACATTCTAGAAGCCCCACTCTTTCAAGAAGGGTACTGAGGTAAGTCCTGCTAAGGCTATCAAAACCCTTTTCTTGGTTGTAGGCTAGCAGGGCCATCATTCTGTTGAGCATACTCATATATTATGTTGTCAATCGAGAGCAGGTTAATAATAATAATAAATCTTTATTGTACAACAAGAGAGATCGGATCAAATACTAAACACATATACGAAACATAAATACAGACAGGAAACACGTACATACATGCAAAATAGGAAACAAACATACAATCATACAGAACCGGAAACAAACATAGAAAGAACATATTTATAGAAGTGACATGGTTTTTATTCATTAGATCAATGTTTTCCTCCAGACCTGCCTTTGGAATTAAACATGCGAATACTTAAGGGAATAAAAGAGTGTAGGGTTCGATTAAGTTTTGCTGTAGGGGCAAGAAATCTTTGGCCAGAGGGGAGGGGGATGTAATTTTCAGACAGGACATGAGTATAGTCATGGAGGAGTTTTTCAGTTTTCTTAGCTAAATGGTTTTCAAAGATTGAGCTGAGTGATTTACATTTTGTATTTGTTAGTTTACTGCATATATTGACAATTTGAGAAAGCTTGTTTTTGTTTGCGATAGAAAGATAACCGTACCAACAGAGAATGTTAAAAGTTAGGACACTTTGTATGAAGGATGAGTAAAACAGTTGCATAATGGTTTTATCGATATGGAAGGAATTAAGGCGGCGCAAAAAATATAATCGTTTACGACACTTTTTGTAAATAAAATCTGTATTTTCGGTCCACGTTAGTTTTGAATCCTATATAGTTCCTAGATATTTATACTGATCAACAATCTCAATTTCACAGTAATTTATCACAATCGGCTGGAGAAGATGCTTTCGTTTCCTAAAGTCAATTACTAATTCTTTGGTTTTATTTGTATTCAGATGCAAGAAATTGTCTTCACAGTATTTTGCAAATTTTTGGATATCATCCCGATATAGTTTGTCTGATTCACCATCGCTAAGTTTTCCAACCAGAGACGTATCATCTGCGAACTTGATAAGGAGACAATTTTCAGCTTTACTTTTGCAACTATTCGTGTAGAGAATGAACAGGATTGGTGAAAGAACACAACCTTGTGGGGCTCCTGTCGAGGACATGCTCATATCAGACTTTGCATGATTTACGGACACAAATTGGGAACGATTTATCAGAAAAGATTCAATCCATTTAATCAGATGAGTATTAACATTTAGTAGAGCAAGTTTACTCTGTAATAGTGTAATGGCATCATCTACGCCCTTTTTAGTCTGTAGGCAAATTGCAAAGGGTCTAGGAGATGTTGAACTTCAGAAAGTAGTAATCTTTTTACAATCCGTTCAAAACATTTAATCGAAATTGAGGTCAGGGTAATTATTAATTAATAATTATTGATAGTTATTGATAATAGATTTGTTTTGGTCGCTCCAGATTGGGTATCATATACAAATAAGTTTAGGATAGGTTTAGCCTATTGGCTATCACCTTTACTATTATTTTATAATCTACCGTCAACAGAGATATCGGTCGATAGTTCTTCAAATAATTTCTTGAGCCTTTGTTCTAATAATGGATGATATAATAGAAGTGCTCATAGTTTCAGAAAGTTTTTCTTTTCAAACATTCCAATATGTCACATGAAAGCCTGACCAATACTTTGTTTCCGTACAAAGATACAATAAAGCATGACCATGAAAATTTTGAACTAGTCCGCCTATCCAATACAGTTGTAATGTAGTTGGTTTCTGTACTCAACTTTAGCATGACCATTAAAATTTTGAACTACCGGTATTCAAAATGAAAGTAAACCACTACATTTTAACAACATCTGTTTAACTATCATTGGACACTGTAGTATATTGATGATATTGCCCAGTTAGATATTCTTTTCATCTTGAATGACATTTCAATATAAAGTAATACATTGTAACAGTTATTCATATTGCACAGCTGTTGGGGCATTATCATACCTTCCTGTGAATTAGCCAATCATATATGCAATAGTACATGTGGTCAGTTGTAAGTTTGCCCTCAAGAATTAAACATGTCTTTTAAACTGTTCTCTTCTCAATGATATTAACTGAGGTTAATTGACTTAGAATAATATATTATAAGCAAATATATTACAATGGCGACGAGGAGTAATTAACTTTCTGTGAGCAGGATGGCTACAATTGGTAAAATTGAAGAATTTTCTCCTGATGACTCTGATTTTGTTCAGTATGTTCAACGCATGGAACAGTTTTTCATTGGCAATGACATTGAGGATGAAGGGAAGAAGAAGGCTATTTTTCTGAGTTTAATTGGTGCTAAATGTTATAAATTAGTGAGAAATTTGGTGTCCCCTATAAAGTCAGCAGATAAGGATTATAAATCATTGGTGGAAATCTTAACAAAACATTTTAATCCAGTTCCATTAGAAGCTGTACAAAGACTGAAGTTCAATTCTCGAGTACGTAAAGATGGAGAATCTATAGCAGATTTTGTTGCAGCATTGAGGCATCTAGCTGAAGACTAATCATGGTGCAGGTTTTGATATTGCTATTATGGATCGCATTATATGTGGAGTAAATGACGATAGAATACAAAGAAGATTATTATCAGAGAAGAATATCACCCTGGAGAAAGCCATAGAACTCTCACTTGGAATGGAGGCAGCAAACAAGAATATCGAAGATATTCGATCAGGTGTTGAGAAACTTGGTGCGACTGCGGTAAGCCCAAAGGACACTAATTTTGTGAAAACAAAATGAAACTTTAATAGCAAACATAAAGAACATGATCGTGGTCATAGTTCAAGTCCGGTGGATTCAAAAAAAGACATGTTATCGCTGTGGTGGTAAACATTATGCAAATGATTGTCGATACAAAACTACAAAATGGTACAATTGTCAGAAAATTGGACATATTAAGTGGAAATGTCAAAATTCATCAGTTTCATCAGGTCGTGGCCGAAAAAAATATAATCAATTTTCTGGAAGGAAGAAGAAGCAGTATACAGTTTATAGAGAAGATAAATTCCATTCTGTGAGGGAAGGAGATGATTATGACATTTATACTGTGAAAAATAGGAAATCTAGGAGTGATCCAATTATGGTGGAACTAACAATAAATCAAACCATAACAGAAATGATAGTGGACGCAGGTGCAGCTGTAACAGCATTAAATGAATCAACAGCTGAGAAAATCAAGAAAGACTCAAATACTGTGGTAGAAATTGAAAAGAGTGCAGTGACTTTGACAGTCTATTCTGGTGAAAGTATTCCTTTTGCTGGGAAAATGAAAGTAACAGTTTGCTATGAAGGACAGATAGAAATAGTAGAAGCTTTTATTGTTAGTTGAAGGGAATAGACCTAATTTATTGGGTAGAGACTGGTTAAGTGTTTTCAAGCTAAATTCAGTGTTAAAGAATGTATTAAACATGGTGGATTAGACTTAGTTTTACAAAAACATAGTGAAGTTTTTAAACCAGGTTTAGGAACATTAGTTGGTTCCAAAGCTAAGATCTATGTGGATAAAGATGCAATACCATTATACTATAAAGCGAGACCAGTACCGTATGCTATCAAAAGTAAGATTGAAGAAGAACTGAATAGACTTGAAAGTGAAGGCATTGTGTCAAAGGTTCATTTTGCGGAATGGGCAGCACCGATAGTGCCAATAGTAAAACAAAATAAGTCAATTAGAATCTGTGGAGACTATAAAGTGACTGTGAATAAAGTATCAAAGCTTGACAATTATCCAATTCCTAAAACGGAAGATTTATTAGCTGTATTAGGTGCTGGGAAAGTATTTTCAAAGTTAGACTTATCTCAAGCATATCAACAGATAGAATTAGATGATGATTCAAAGAAGTATGTGGTAATAAACACACTCAAGGGACTATATAGGTACAATAGGCTACCATATGGCGTGTCCAGTGCTCCTGGTATATTCCAAAGGACCATGGAGAATGTATTACAGGGTTTAGACAATGTGATAGTAAGAGTAGACGATATACTTGTCTCGGGTAAAAATGACAATCATCACTTAGAAGTGTTAGACTCTGTGCTAAAACGATTAGAAGATTCAGGTCTTAGACTCAATAGAGAAAAATGTTCATTCATGGTAGATGTTGTGGAGTATTGTGGTTAAGGGATATCTGCTAATGGAATTCAGCCAATACCAGGCAAGAAGGAAGCGGTGTTAGAGGCTCCAGCTCCCAAAGATGTTCCACAACTTCAATCATATCTTGGAATGGTGAACTTTTATCATAAATATTTGCCAGATATTGCCAAAGCTCAGCAAACAGCTTTTGTGAAGTCTAAGCAACTATTATTATCTCATTATTAACTCATTATGATAGTGAAAAAGACATAGTGATCACATGTGATGCAAGTCCATATGGAGTAGGAGCAGTATTAGCTCATAAATGTGATGGACATGAACGACCGATATCGTTTGCATATCGTTCTCTAAGTAATGCAGAGAAGAATTATTCTCAACTTGATAAAGAAGGAATAGCTCTAGTATTTGCTGTGAAGAAATTCCATAGCTATATATATGGAAAACGTTTAAATCTGTTTACGGGTCATAAACCGTTATTAGGAATATTTGGTGAGAATAAACCCATACCTAATTTAGCATCCGGCAGAATTCAAAGATGGAGTTTGACTTTAGCTGCGTATGAGTATAGTTTACAATTTCGTCCTGGAAAACTGAATACAAACTCTGATGCTTTAAGTAGATTAACTTTAAGTAAAGGATGTAATCCAGATTTTATAGTGCCAGTGCCAGGAGAAGTTATTCTCGCAATGGAAGTGTTAGACAATTCATTAGTAACTGCAGCTGATGTGAAGAAGTGGACATCCAAAAACTCTTTATTGTCTAAAGTAATGAGATATTCTCAATATGGATCGTGGCCTGTGAAGTGTGCTTCAACTGATCCATTGTATCCTTATTGGATCCGTCGAGATGAAATATCAATTCACGATTATTGTTTATTATGGGGTCCGCGTGTGATAATACCACCCCAAGGCCGTAGAATACTATTGGAACATTTACATGACACACACCCAGGAATTGTCAGAATGAAGGCTTTAGCTAGGAATTATGTCTATTGGCCAGGAATTGATAAGGACATAGAGGTCAAAGTACGTCAGTGTAGTGCTTGCCAAGTGGTACAGGGTAAAACAACACATATAGCTATGCATCCATGGGAGTATCCTGCAAAACCATGGACCAGACTTCATATAGACTATATGGGACCATTTCAAAATCAAATGTTCTTGATTGTGATTGATGCATATTCAAAGTGGATAGAAGTCTATCCTACTTCAAAATCTACATCAACAGTGACCATTAGATTACTGAAACAAGCTTTTGCTACCCATGGACCACCAGAAACTGTAGTCAGTGATAATGGTACATGTTTCACTAGTGAAGAATTTAAAACATTTTTACGTAAACATGGTGTGGATCATATTACATCATCACCTTATCATCCGTCATCGAATGAATTAGCAGAGCGAGCAGTGCAGATTATCAAAAAGATTTATCTGCGGATTTATCTAATGTTCTATTTCACTATAGAATTACACCTCAAACTACAACAGGATTAACACCTGCAGAACTTTTAATGAATCGTAAACTACGTTCAGTTTTAGATTGTGTGTATCCGAATCCTTCAAAAAGGGTAACGGAGAGACAGGAACAACAAAAACTAAGAAATGATGAAAAGTCTAAAGTGAAAAACATTAAAGTAAATGATGACATTTATGTTTCAAATTTTGGAAAACAACCAAATTGGGTTCCTGGAAGAGTTGTTGGTGAATCAGTTACTGATGTTCATGTTAGACTGAATGATGATGCAATAGTTAGGCGTCATAAAGATCATATCAAGCCAAGATTTGATCCTGGTACATCAGAAACACTTGTTAGAGATCAAATTGTATTAGATCGCCCCGTGGATATCGATCAGCACGACAATATGATAGAAGCATCACAACCAGTAGTAACTGAGACTCAGAGTACTTCAGATACTCCGATGAAGAGTCAGAAGAATCGAGTTAAATCAACTCCAGCAAAACCAGAATACCAGACCATCGCGTGACAGGGCTAAGCCAAAACGTTTTGATGATTTTGTGATGTAAATGTGTTAGGACTTTTAGGACTGAGTTTTGTGTAAATTGATGTGTCAATTTTAATTTGTAATCACAGGAAGTGAAGTAAAAAGGGATTGAGTTAAAATAATTCAATTTATTAAACCCAAACTAGGACTTTAATTTTCAGTTTAGTGTGTATTAACTTTAAGGGTAAGGAATGTAGTATATTGACGATATTGCCCAGTTAGATATTCTTTTGATCTTGAATGACATTTCAATATAAAGTTAAACATTGTAACAGTTATTCATATTGCACAGCTGTTGGGGCATTATCATAACTTCCTGTGAATTATCCAATCATATATGCAATAGTACATGTGGTCAGTTGTAAGTTTGCCCTCAAGAATTAAACATGTCTTTTAAACTGTTCTCTTCTCAATGATATTAACTGAGGTTAATTGACTTAGAATAATATATTATAAGCAAATATATTACAGACACAAAACAACTTTAAAAAAAAAAATCCCTTTCGCTTATAAAATTATCATTATCTCAATACTGAAAGAAAATGCAATTTCAGTCATCCAATTCCAAATCTAGACCAAAAATTATTCATAAGGAAGGGAGAAGGAGGAATTCTAACTATATAAAATGTTTTATCGGGTTGCCTCCTTCTAGGGTGAGGCTTTTTACTTCCGATATTAAGCAGTGAATTGTAAGTTCATATATATTTTAGAACCTATCGAGATAGAACTGACACCATATCAACAGTATGTCGTTTGGCTTCAACAGGCAACTAATCTCCATCGTTCCATCGTCCACTAGGCCTACATGCGGAAAAGGGCTAAATCTATGAAGAAATGTTGGAAAAAGTGCCATTTCATGGAATACAGACATTACGGGGATAACACATCGTCTCTTTATCACGATTTCAACATGCTTGTATGATAGGAACCGAATAACTTATATATGTGGACAATACTTCTCCTACGGGATATTGGGATATATTACTTAACAGCCATTTTCCAAGGCGAATACAGAATGATATTGATAATATTTTCTTAAAATTATAATGATGCTGAAAAATACAAATATTGTTTTCGTATGCATATTGTTTTTATTATATTATGTATACTTTACACATATATTTATAAGAATTAAATGTTTAAACTAAAATTATAATAGTATGAATGCTAATCATCAGTAGAACATTGATATATAAATAGCCGAGGTAGCTACATCAGAAATGTCTATCTTGGATCAGCCAAGGTGTAAGAGAATGGCAAAGTTTGATGTTCACTGGAACAGTTAATGCTTTTAGCACATTTTAATAGATAATGCCAGTATATTCTATGGCAGACATATCACAGGTAATTTGGCTAAGTCATTTAACATATTCCATTAAGCGGATTCCCTGTCTACTGTTTTCTGGGATGTTATTTTTCTATGAGGTTTGTGCTTTGCGACGTAATATTGTAGAAAGGCTCTTGTTGAGTTGTATCCTCTCTGAAATTAAAAAAGGATTTTAAATCAACGTGAGCAAATCATATCTAAAATCAAGAACATTATAATAATCTCATGTACGCTGCAGGCAACAGAGGCTAACAATTATACTGCTGCAAACAACTAACAAAGGTTAACACTTTTTATAGACCCACAAACCTTCCAAAAATAGATAAATAAAAAGACCTTCTAGAATTTAGGTACTACAGGATCTATACCTCTAGCCCTTCTATAGCTACTACCAGACCTACCAGAGCTATAGTAGGCATGGTAGTAGCTATATTTGGCCTGGTAGTAGCTATAGTAGGCATGGTAGTAGCTATAGTAGGCCTTGCAGTAGCTAAAGAAGGCATGGTAGTAGCTGTAGTAGTCCTGGTAGTAGCTATAGTAGGCATTGTGGTAGATGTTATAGGCCTGGTAGTAGCCATAGTGGATCTGGAAGTAGCTATAGTAGGCATGGTATAATATATTATAAATGATAACTTTGTATATACGTTTTATATAAGGGAAGTAATTCTCTACAGTTTTATTTCTCATTTGTATTAGACCATTGAGACTCTTTATGGTTTTTGTTCAAAACCCAATATAAATTTTCTCCTATGCCCATGTATTAAATATGTAACAAGTCCATTATAAGTCTTCGGAGTACTGTAATTCGAAGCATTGCACGGAGGTACAATGAGTACCTTTCAATTTAAGAGAAAGCCCCTTATCCACTCCGCACCCCACCCCCCAAATTTCTTTAAGCCCCTAACTCTCCTCTTCACTTCTTTATTCGATCTAATCTCACTCTCTAATGCCTTCCTCCTTTGACACAAAACCTAATTCAGTCAACTATCTGCTATCCTTATATATTTAACCTTTTCCTTATACCTCTCTCACCCACTTCACACTATCTCCTGTGCCACTACAACCACCCTATGGCTGTATTCCTCGCCTAGTCACTAATCAATCTCTCCACTCCACTCCACCCTCCCCACCCTTTTCACTCCATGTCTGTCTTCCTTCATGTACTCCACACTATCTCCTCCGCCCTCCCGTCACACACTGCCATGGTCTTCACATCTTTCTCCTTTCCCATCATCTTTTATGCCCCTCACTGGATTTTGGCCCACTCCCGGCCAACTTCAAACCTACTTTTCCCATCAATTTCTCCTCTGCCAATGTCAACCCTGATTATATTCCCCCAATCGGACCACAGTACAAGTCCATGAACTTCTCGTTGAAAATCACCAATGAGAAAAATGTGATCCTAGCATGTAGTACTTAGCTATATAAGGGCTACAATTAGGTCTGGAACTCTAGAAGTAAGTCAGTTGTTATAGTGGTCTGGTAATAACTATATCATGACAAGACGTAGGTCTTGTAGTACCTATAGAAGGGCTAGAAGTAGATCCTGTATATAAAAAGTGTTAACGTTTGTTAGTTGTTTGCAGCAGTATAATTGTCAGTCTCTCTGGCCTGCAGTTTGCATGGGATTATTATATTGTTAGCTGTTGGTAGCAACTAACATTTACCACTGAAGGCGGAAAGACGCCTTTGTTATGCTACTAACGCTAATAGACACTAACAATTCCTTGCTAGGAGCAGCTAACAATAGACGAATCAGGTGAATATAGAATCTTTTATTCGTGCTTATGATAAAGATAGCTTGCCAGGCAAGGTAATATACGCCCACTGGCAGCATAGATTTTGAATAAAAAATAAAATACATGTATACATATACTTCCTTTCTAGGGAGATAAATGTACAATATTACTAAGTTTCCTTAAAACCAGTCAAGAATTATACCTAATAACAAGGTAATAACTCATTATAGATTTTCAGTATTTTTGATTGTTAAAAGGATTCACACTTGGGTGATAACAAACAATTTCAACAAAATTCATCAAAATCCGTACGTGTTTTAAAGAACAAGGGCAATAATTCATATTAAATATTTTGTGATATTTCTTTTCAATAGGGGTCATCCTTGAATGATAATTAAAATTTCAGCAAGTTCTGTCAAAATCTGTAAAGCATTGTGCCTTCTAAAGTGTTTACGAGCTGAATTTTTGATGCTTTTTTAAAAAAACAGAGCAATAATTTATATTAAATATTTTAGAAATTCTCTGATTTTCTATAGGGTTCATCCTTAGGTGATTCCACATACTCATGCCAAGTTCCGTTAAAATCAGTCGAGAAATGTGACTTCAGAGTGTTTATGAGCCAAAAAATTGAAATTATTTGAATTAACAAGGGCAATCAAATATTATGTGATATTACTTGTTTTCAATAGGGTTCATCCTTGAGTGACACATTTTATAAAGCAAGGGCAATAATTAGTATATAAATATATTTGATTTTCAATAGGGGTCATCCTTTGGTGATATTAAACAATTTCAGCAAGTTTTATCAAAATCGGTCAATAATTGTGCTTTGTTGAGTGTTAACAAGCCACAAATTGAACGCGTTTTCAAAACAAGGGCAATAACTGACACTAAATACTTTTCGATTTAACTTAATTTCTAAAGGGTTCATCCTTAGTTGATTACAAATACTTATGCCAAGTTACGTCAAAATCGCTCAAGAATTGTGACTTGTATAGTGTTTACAAGGCAAAAATCCAACACATTTTATAGAACAAGGGCAATAATTCGTATTAAATATATTTCGATATTTTCTATTTTCAAAAGGGTTCATCCTTGGGTGATATTAAACAATTTCAGCAAGTTTTGTCAAAATCGGTCGATAACTGTTCTTTATAGAGTGTTTACAAACCAAAAATTGAACGCGATTTCAAAAACAAGGGCAATAACTGATATTAATTTTTTTTTCGATTTAACTGGTTTTCAATAGGCTTCATCCTTGGGTGATAGCAAATACTTAAACCAAGTTTCATCAAAATCCATTAAGAATTGTTCTCTCAAGAGTGTTAACAAGCTAAAATTGAACGCGTTTTCAAGAACAAGGGCAATAATTCATACTAAATGTTTTTCGATTTCGCTGATTTTCAATCGGGTTAATCCTTGAGTTATAACATACTTTCACACTAAGTTTCACCAAAATCAGTAAAGAATTGCACGTTGTAGAGTGTTTACGAGCCATTCAAGAACAAGGGCAAGAACTCATACTAAATTTTTTCCGATTTCGCTGATTTTCAATAGGGTTCCTCCTTGCGTGATCATAAACACTCATATCAAGTTTCATCTAAATCCGTCAAGAATTGCTCCTTGTAGAGTGTTTACAAGCAATTGTGGACGGACGGACGGACGGACGGATGGACGGACGGACGGACATGGGCGACGACAATATACAATTATGACACTGGTTTAAGATCCCCAATACACTTGTAGTATTGCAAAGCTTTTATGAAAGTGAAAGAAAATAGAAATTTCGGTATGTATAATGAAACTCTCATGAACCTATGTAAAGGCGTACCTCTATAAGGAATTGTTTGTCCGCTTCAGTCAAATCTTTATCATCTACATCAATGTAACCAGAGTTGATACCGACAGTTCTCTCAACATCGCTTTCCTACGAAAAGAATGATGATGATGGAAATAGTTTGATAATAAAAATGGACATTATCCTGTTTTATGAAATAGTTTTCATAAAACGGGGTTGTTCGGCTTTCAGCATGACATAATTCTTTCAAATTGTTTTGCTAACTGAGTACATGATTTTGAAGTTAGTATCCATGTATAATGACTGTACAGAAATTCGCATTAGACAGAAATTCCTGTTTTCTAATAAGGAATGTACAGCGCACATAAATATTGAATGCCATGTTTTTCATGATTTAACAAAATAAATGTAAATAAGAAAAAAAAAAAAAAAGAAAACAAACCATTAACTGTTGCTTTGATATTGAATTTCTGACAGTAGCTTCCAATGCCAACATAAATGTGGAGAAGTTATGAACTGGCTTTTGCAAGGTAATTTTGTATTCTGCTCTTATTTTTTCCATATTTTCATTAACTTTACTTATCAATTCTTGTCTCGAAACCTTACATAAACAAAGAGAAAAAAATCTAAATATGATTAATTATCGTTATTTCTTATCACACTTAGTGTGACTCCAAAGAAGATTTGAAATTGATATCGATTAGATTCTTATTAAAAGTTATGAAAACTTACCAGACCTTTCCTTTCATGATCCAGTTTTTCAAATACAGTTTTGATATCGGAGTTTTCGCCAAAAAGTGTGTCGACATCCTCTTGTGGAAATATATTTGTCTAAAATTAAAGATTCGGATACTCTTAAAATAGATAGTAAGATATTGAAGGAAATCATTTATCAAATGAATAACGTATACAGCAGATCGATATCACCTGTCTCTCATTTTACCTGAAAGAACTCTTTTAAAACACTGAAAGTCAATCTGCTTTTTCCAAAGATGAGTGTTTATAGCCCAACTAGGTCTAAAAGGAAAAGAAATCTTACACTGAATGTGTCTTTTAAATCTTTTTTATCTAGAATATCCATCGGTAATTTTTCTAATATCTGGAATAAAGATTAAAAAAAATGTTGTTGATATACCAGAGAAGCACTTTGACACGCAATTTGCTTCTATATGGGTACCCGAAAAACAAGATGTTGGTCACAGATACGTCCATGAGCAACTGATGGCAAATTTTCAATCTTTGGTACATGAGTATAAATGCAGTTGCTATTATATACTGCGAGAGACAAAGACGGCAACCCATTATAAGTTACAGAATTCAATGAAAACGCAGTTTATATGCTAAGTATGACAGTTTTTACCCTACCTAAACTCTTGATCTTGGATTAACAACTCACGCGCACAGGGAATTTATGTTTATCATTTTTAGGAATTTTAGGCAGGAGGGATTAACGACGAGAAATAAGAAAGGCACAGAAATTGATTTTTTGAGAACGTAGAACGCAGAAAGGGCACTGGGCGTAGTCTTTTACGGACATGACAAGTCCAATCTTTTAAATAATCAAATAAATGTGAAACAGAATCTAATATTTCTACAACAACATACCTTCATAAAGTTTTCTGCTACAGTCTTGATCTTTAAGAAATCTTTTTCCAATTCCTCACTCTTCTGTATAACGGCTTGCTTTTGCCTTTTAATAAAAGAGTGAATTTATAAAAAATATTAGATCTAAAAGAATATGCTTCAGACGCCAATTTGGGTATTTACTTTATTACTTACCAAAATTTTTATTTATTAAAAGAAACCTACAAGGTATTATATCGAGCATATTCAAATTGATAAATCAATTTTGCTGCGAAGTTTTAAAAATGCCAGAAAAATAAAGCTTGAGGTAGGCAAAAGTCCTACCTTACAGTAAATAGAGACAAAACTGAGATAACAACTTTCAAAGGCCCATGCATGACCTTAGAAGTCCAATGTGTATATTAAAATTCTTAGATTAAAAGATTGTAGTCAGCATACTTGAATAACGTGGTCCCAGTGCACGGTTTTGGTGGAATTAGCACCCCAAGTCTGGACTCTAGCTGGGTTTTCATACAATTGTCTTCAGCATCATTATACTGTAAAGTAACATTTATGCAAAGCATGATTCGTTTAAAGGATTCCTTCGTTCGTTCGAAATCGAAAATGAGTGGGGTGATGTCCACAAAAAGGAACTATATGGTGTTGCTGGTCTTCAATAATCATTTCACTTTGAGCATTTAAGTTTAAAGTAATGGAAAAAATGGTGGTATCACCACAGTCGCAGTCGATTTGGGCGACGTACAGAAAAAATTTCAGCGATAAGAAGAAATATAGGGCATAATATTAAGCTACTGCGATTTGTCGGTGCATTTAGGTCGACTGTATCACATCCATCTATGTCACCAGTTTCTAGCTGTTCTCAGATACTTCTTATAGCAAATATGACATTCAAAGATCGACCCGCCCTGAACATACTATATCATAACTGTGCTTCGGTAAATATTTATAGATAGGTTTCAGTAAAGTAATGTCATATTAGTTAGTAGCAGATCTTTCAGAATCAAACTATACATGCTCTTACCAATAAAAAACCTAAAGTTCTATCACAAGCTTTATCAAATGCCTTTTCATGTTGATCATTTAGAGTTGGTAATCTTGAATTATTTTCTTGATTCAAACAAAGACACGGACCTGAAAATAAATTCTAATCTAATTTCAATCAGATCATATTGGCAAATGATTTGATTCGGTTGAAGATTTCCTTGTCTATTGCTTAATTATTTCCTCTTCCTTTTGATATAAGTTGGAAATTGAACTGAAATTCTTACCATCAAAGCTTTTTATTGGATAATTATTTAGAAGTCCCCCATCAATATAAATACATTCTTTGTCTTTTAGAATTCTTGGAATATATATGCCTACAAATGAAAATATATCAACAGATTTAACATATACGCATTCAATAGCAAAAATTTGAAAATTCTTGAAACATGGTAATCATTTTTACATAGCTCATGTGTCATTCATATCGATAAATATATACTTCATTATTACTGAAAACAGCATGTTTTTTAAAATTTTGATGAATAATTTATAAATACAGTAGATAAAGTTTTTATCAACGATAGTAGTGTGGAAATTGGAGTGGATTTCTGCTCAGCAATTAAAGTTCAAAAGTGATATTAGTGTGTAGTTAAATAATCTTCATTCTAGTAGTTAAAAGAACCTGTAAAATGTGATCGTTTGAGTGTTCGTCTACGAATCGTTCTGGTTATTTATATATGGAGATGTGGACCAGTAGAGTCACAGGAAAAAAAATGAGATTTACGTACAAAGTTCAGAAATTTGAAAAGAACGTACCAATATAAAAACAAATTTACTTAAGAAAGCTTGCCAGGCAAGGTAATATACGCCCACTAGCAGTATTGAATTTGAATGATATATATGAGGCAATAACTCAAAATAACATTCATTGAAAATTGAACCCACAAAAAAATTTCATCAGACAATAACTTAAAAACCGTTCATCGAAATCATCAAATTCAAACTTGACGCCGCCTATTCCAATTCTTAAACTAAGTTTCATGAAAATCCATTGAAAGTTGTAGATTCTATTGTGTCTACGATAAATGTTAAGGGACGGACCGACGGACAAAGTGCACACACAATAAAATTTGAAACAAGTTCTCAAAAAGCATGTGAGTTATCGAATCGACAAATTCGAAATTGACCGACGTCTTATCAATTCGAATGCTCAAACCAAGTTTCATTAAAATCCGTTGGAAATTGTAGCTACTATTGTGTCTACAAAAAATAGAGGCATGGGCAATAATTAAAAAAACTTCGAATAATAATCAAAATCAAATTTGAACACTTCTTATCAATTCTAATGCTCACACCAAGTTTCATAAAATTCATGGAAAATTGTAGCTTCCACAAATTTTAATGTTGACCGACGGACCGACAGACGGGAAGAGGTGACGACAATATATGCCACACATCAATTTGGGTGTATAATAAAACGAAGAAATATCTAAATTTTCTATCATTTGCAATGCTTCATTAATCATGTTTTATACAGAAATGATGATACCATAGAAAAACTGTGTAACGTCAATATGGCCCCTTATGATATAGTAACACAAGTATTTTGCGTTCGAAAATGTTTGGAAATACTAGACAGAAATAGAAATAATTACACCGTTTGTACCTGGTATTGTTAAAGCCAATTGTACAGCAACTCTGACAGGAATATCTGGAGTTGTTTTAACATGGAAATATTCCATATTCATTTGGTTTATATTGGTTACAATAACACACAGCTCTTTACCGCAAGTTACATATAGCTGAAGTAGAAAGTAAAAAAAAAAGAATCTAAATTTAAATTAACGAGATCGTGAATCTTGTACAGTAAATATTTAATTCTATTGCTGTTATCCTTGTTTACTTTAATCAAACTTAAAATCATTGTTGTGCATCTGCAGTATCTTATGATCTTCAACATAGATTAGAAAGCTATCTCTATGGTTCGCATTTTTAATTATAGTTTTATATCCTATTCAAATAACCTTTTTAAATGTTATATCTGCATCGCCAATTTTATCGTTCAACAATTTGCCCAGTCTATAGTAGATATCTTCACCAATAGATGATATTCCATATCCTCTTATAACATCTGGCAACAGGTTGCAAAAAGCACCGTCTGTAAGTTTAAATAGTTGTTTTAGTAAATTAAATAAGAAATTTATTCCTACCTACTTTACTGATTCATTCAAATTGCGAATAGGTTTTCAGTCCAGTTGCATTGTTATTTTAAAAGCGTGCCTAGTAGCCTACATATCGGATCAAAAGCCAGTTTGTTTACAATAAAAACATCTCTGATACCTCTATCAGATTCTACATAACGTCTATTCAACCCTCTAAATCGTTACGAACCTTTGACAAGACAGGCTATATCGTTGTTAAGTATGGTAGATATTTCTTGCCAATTAAATCCAACACAACACAACATGCCAACTAAGGCTCCATAATTTGTTCCTGATATTCTTTTGATATAATCTAAACATCCTGCGACTTCTAAATACTGAAAAATGTATCAAATATAACTTTCATTCTAGAAAATTCCATAAGAGATTTGGGTGTATAATATAGTCTTAACTTTCGGATTATAGATATCATAAAGCGTAACACAAATTACTAAAAAATTCCATTTTATTATAACAAATAAACTCACATGATGATGCAGAACGCATTTGAGATAAGTTTTAAAATAAGAGATATGACCAGAATAATTGACCAGAATTTTATATTACATGTATTATAATTGTTAAAACTGTAATTGATTCGTAGAGAAAACCGTTTGATTTATGTAGTAGGTTTATTTATATTACCTTTTTCATATATTGATTAAAGATATATCAAATGGAGCATATGTTACAATATTAATACTACAACTACCTGTATATTAAAACTAAATCCATCATAAAAAAAATCTCTTAAATTTTAATTTTGTGATGCAAATCATACCATCGCGTAAATCAGGGATTCCAGATCGATTCGTCTAGCGAGGCCAATGAAAAAAGAAATGAGTAAAAGTCGCCCATCTGGAAATCTTTTCGAACCCCCCCCCCCCCTGCAAAATTCAATTAAAGCTGAAAGCAGTCACAATTTGCTATTAAGAAAGAGATAAATTTTGTCTTTAATTGAGAATTTTAAGATCTTTAACTGGCATTTAGCAATTGTGGGTACAATATACATGTATAGACACAGCTTTGTGGAACAACAATCACTGGTTAAAGTTTATGCAACGTCGTTGAAGTTGAAGTCAACACCAACATATACTGACAATCAATAAGCATATTGATAAAACCAGAAGACTTCATGCAGCTATCAGACTCGGCCTCGTACAATTGCTCAAAATAGGGACTAAATACGGGGCGGTTAGGCGGATGGTATGGCATAGATGCTATTTTATAGCATACTTTAGTGAAAGTCTGTCACGTCTGTCGTACAACGAGGATTCGATAGCCTAGATGTACAGACTTTCAACTGGAGTTGTGCGAAAAGCTTCTGAACCTATTCCTTGGAGGTGAATGGTGTCAAGCTCTTTGAGATAGGGTGGACGAGCTGAACCAGGCATCCATGACGAACAATTAAAATTCAACGAGATGATAAAGAGTGCACCTGGGGGACCGAAATCTACATTGGAGGTAAGCAAGAAGATTGTTTGACTCAAGGTGCCAAACTAGCCTTCTATTGATCAACCGTTCCATGGTTTCACAAATGCAGCAGGTCAATGCAATAGGGCGATAATTAGTAGGATCCTTACCAGGTTTAGGTATGGGAATAGTGGTAGCAATCCTCCACGAAGGAGGAAAGACACCGTCATCCCAAATCTGGTTAAATATAAGTCTTTTTTTATGTTGGGTAAGAAGATGTTTGAGGATCTGATAATGAATATCATCAGGCCCAATAGCTGTATCATGGGCCCGTTTCAAAGAATACTTTAACTCAGATATAGTAAATTTTTCGTTGTAATATTCCTCATTTTTGGATGAAAATTTAATCTATTCCTCTCTTCCCAGGGACGGACTGTCTTGAAAGCATTAGAGGAAAAGTTTGTATGAAAGATTACTACCTAACGAATAAGCAATATCTGGAAGTGTGGTGGGCGTTAAGCTATCAACTTGTCGATGGTTCACAGATATTGTATCCGCTTTACCCTTGATCCTACGAATCCTGTCCATAACTAATTTGGAAGACGTACGACTGTTAATCCTTCTCTCGTACTCCTGCCATGACGACCTCTTTGCCTGACGGATAAATTGTCATGTTGTCATCTGAAGGAGCATGTTCAAGCAGTCGTAGAGCACGATTACGTTCATTCAGTGATGTCTTCATTAAACCATGGTTTATTGAATCGTTTTGGAGTTGCCGAGGTTTTACGAATCGCCTGACCCGATAAATCTTGTAAGATGGTGGTAAATAAATCAATTGGGTCTTCTGCTTCATCTAGATCCTCTTGAGGAAATGATGCAATGCAAAACGCCTCAAAGAGGGTCAATTAGCTTTGAGAGTTTCCATCTTTGTGGTCTCTCTACTGGTGAAGGACCATTATTCCGTAAGATTATGGGTTAATGATCACTATGGCAGAGATCGTCGGGGACACTCCAAGAAAAATCTTGGAACAAAGATGGTGAGCTAATTGCCAGATCTAGATGAGATAATGTTTTTGTTCTTGAATAGAAATACGTAGGCGATTTGTCATTAAAAAATATAAAGATCGTTGTCATATATGAAGTCAGCTATTAATTTTCCTCTTTTGCCATTATCATCAGGACTACCCCAAAAAGAATGATGACCATTGAAATCTCTAAGCAAAATGCAAGTAGAAGGAAGCTGGGCAACAAGGTCATCCAATTTTCTTGAGTTCAGAAAAAATAGATGTAGCAGAGGGTAATAGGCACGTGGAGTGTAACTCGCACGGCTTTTACCTGCAGGAGAGAATTGAGTGTGAGAGACCTTGTCATCACCAGTGCCATAATGGTGGTAGGAAACAAAATGTTTGAATTGCTTGAGGAAAGTCTCTTGGAGAAAAATAGCCAACGGATTGTATTGTTGAATTAATAGCTGAACTTTAAGATAAAGATTATGACTAAAACCTCGACAATTCCATTGTATAATATTTTTTTTTATGCATTGTCAGGGTGATTTGATTGGCCTACGAGGGTTGCGATAAGGGGGGTTGACTAACACTACTATCATCAGCACTTGATTTTTTAGCCTGTAGATATACTTGGTAGTTGCTTCAGGAGCTGATGGTAATAAGGCTAAAGAGGGAGATGGTACTCGCTTCAGCCAAGTAATGTCGGTCTAGCATTCTATAGATCTAGTAGAAGCTTTAACGATAGTAGCAAAAGTATTTCCAGAAGGTTTAGATGGGGATTCCCATTTTACAGCCTTCCACCTTTATTTTTGGATGTGCTTTTCAAATTTCCACCTAGGTCAGTCCTTGGAAAAAGCGAAATAGTTTCCACTACAGTTGCAACAGCAAGGAGTATCACTACAATCCTTGCTGTCGTGCCCGAAGCGCTGACAATTATAACATTTATGAGGGTTAGGAATAAATGCCAATACTTTGATATTTAAATATTCTACTTTTATTTCTGATAGTAAATTTGGTATGTCAAAGACAAAGATTGAATGTATTTGTAGGAATTAATTGGCCGTCACGACGGATAGATATGTGATCGACGTTCGTGACTCCAATATCTTTTAATTCTTCCTTCATTTCTTCTGAAGAACAACCACTAAGGTCAGGGGACCGTACAACACCCTTAGAGGAAAGTATGTTACCCTCAACCTCACAGCAAACGAGAAGCCCCAAATCAGTCGCCTTTTACGACACACAATGGGGGACGGTGGACCTATTCTTAACCCCGGTCCACTGATAGATGATAATATGAAAAGATGATCCCGATAATAAAAAAAAATCCTGATAATGCAAAACGATGATTCTGATAATAGAAAAAGATGATAATACGAAAAGATGATCCTGATAATACCAAAAGATCCTCAAAATGCAAAAATACTAACATAAGGCAGTTACGGCGTTCCAATAATCAGGCTATAAAAACATGATATATACAGCAGAAAGATTTAATGCAACATTATGCACATACCATGAATAAATTATGTATTGATATATTATGCATACATAATATCATATACATGCATTAAACATATGTTACATACAATTGGAAAATTATAAGCTATATTTAAAACTGTTCATTGTCCGAAATATTACACCCTTCTCAATGCAGTGCCTTAGCAAATTAAGGTGTAGTATAGGAACTTGCAGATACGAAATACAACCACATTTCTTGGTCGTTAAATATACCAATGCCAAAAGAAAACGGTGATATTACAAAACACAGAAAATAATATACCATTTATCGATCGAAATATTAAATATTAACATAAATTCTAATGTAAAATAAATCGAACATTTTCAACAACAACAAAATATTTTAGGACACACCAAATCTATCTTCTGTTCATCGGGATTTTCCGTTAGAAATTTTTTTAAATCCATACTTACATCGGTAGATCTGAAATTTGCAACCCTGAATTTTTTTTTAAAAATTCGTTCGTAACTCATTATTTTGGAAAGTATAGGGGACTTATCTGATTTTTTGTAGAATTTTATGTTTTCATCAACAGTATTTTCATTTGCTTCGGAAATAATTTCAGAATTGTCAAGTATTTCTACTGTTTTATTATACCAATGACATGGTCGAGACTAGAGATCTTTAATGTTATTTATCAATATAATCTGATATAAGTTTAATATAATTTTCATAAAACACGCATGTCTATATTTTGTAAATTTAAGATTTGGTTCGATCTATACTAGTAAAAGAGATACTGACACTCTACTATCTTATACGACTCTTGATATTTCCGCAGAATGCACATTCAAGGAGGTTTTCGTCAGTGCATTTTCAATGATTCGTCGTCAAAATGGTGGATCGGGAGAAATGGAATCAATGAGGATTAAACATTATTATGCTTAAGAAATCGTGCCATTACATGACATTATCAAATATAGAGATAAACTAAACGACATCAGTCTAGATATCGTAAACAATCACAGTGGATATAGGTAATAATATTACTTAGTTTAGTTTAAACATATTTTATTGAGATACTCAGAAGGATTGAATACAAGTTTCAAGAACTTAGGAAGAATCCTCTCCAGAGAAATAATATTACTTCATGTTTATTCATCGATGCCAAAACAGCAAATACGGTAGATGATACTTGCCATGAACTTGACCATTTTATGAAATATAAACATCCCTATGGATATGTCAGTCTTTGTGGGTTTTCACATATGGACAAAGAGGCCAGAAGGAAGTATATAAAAAACGCAGCATTGTCAATGCCTATTATGGCATTCCGATTTGCATATGGACAATCCATCGAAACATTTAATTTTGTGTGGTGTATTGGCCCATCTGGAGATTCACAGAAACAGATGAACAGTTAAACACCAGATAATTCTACATTAATTAATTTTAATTTGTTTATGGAATGTTCTTTTTAAATATTGATCATCGCACTAATTAGCAAATATTCGCTCGTACCTATTTTTTTTTTTCTCAAAAATCCCGAAGAACGGAAAAAAAATTTGGTGAGGCTTTAGTATGCACATTTGTTTTATGGAGTGGTATATTATATTCTCGGTTTTAATATTATGCTCATCATTCTCTTGTGATAACAATGTCTCCCAAAAAATTGAAACAGAATGATCATAGATAGTCACTATTTATACACGTATAACAAAGTATAAGAAGGCTTGGGTTGTTATTGAAATGATATTTTCTTGATGTAATGGGACCACATTTTGCATCTCTGATGGAAACTTTTCCAAGCACAGTAAGGAAATGAATAGAGTACGTCCCACTCTCCTGCACCTATTTGACTAATGAAGACGGACAACGCCATGCAGCGGGCAACGGGGGTACTTTTGCTAAGACAGTGGACTTAGACTACTCTTTTTGTGATTTCCAACTGTCGAGGTAATTTAAACTTGCAAAGTCTGTAGAGGACTAGACACTTTTTCCATGTCAGCCATTCCGACCTGCATCAATGAAGGGGGAAAGTGGTTGAAAACAACGAAAGTTCATCTCGATCTTGACCCATCAGGTTAGCGAACAAGCATCTATAAGTAAATGGTTTTTCGAAAAATTCCATAAATAAGATAAAAAAAAAAAAAAAAAAACGCCGACGAAAATGAAATGATATTAAATACACCAAGAATACATTAGCCTATGTAGTTCTAGTTATAGAAATGAGAGTAATTAAAATATAGATTCTAACCTCAAGACATCCACAATAGGCCATACAATTCAAACCTCCTCCCGAAAATACTAAGTTTTCAAACGGAAACACAAAATCAGCTGGATTGGCAACTCTTGCAGCTAAATCCAGTCTGTCCAAATTAGATGCACTTTCATCTTCAATAGCGATATACCCTTTTGATTTTCTTTTACTGGAAGGTTTGCCTACAGATTTAGCCGTTTGAACCAGCTTTTGTGTTTTGTGAGTCGTAAAAGATTTCCGTTGGGACTCGTTATTCCCCATATTAATCTGGTTGTTATAACTGACAGCTTAATGTAACTGAAGTTGCTGTAGCTGAAATTAGACTATTTGAGGTTGATCAATACCAATTCATTCACAAAGCAATGTGCTGAACCGCAATTGATTCTGAAAATATTGTACTTTATTTAGTTTTACTAATCCAAATCTTACAATTTTAGTAACTATGTTCTTGATCATAAACAATGTCAATATTTATCCTGAACGTTGATCACATTATAGTTGAATTTTACAATTTCTGGATAAATAAACAGTATTTCGTATCTTCGTATGTCCAAATGATGAAATGATTGAAACTTCAACAGACACAATATTTATAGAACATTGATTGTAATAATAATTGTATAAAAGTATTTATACTCTGTTATATGTAGGCCTATTTAATATAATCAATTATAGAAAGCTGTCATTCCTTCATTTACAGCCTTTAAACAGTCATAAATTAGTTTACAAGGAAAATATGCGTCATCAGGTTTCAACATATGTTGTCATTAAATCGATAAACATATACTGAAAAAAATATTTTCTTCCATTGGTATATTAATTCATATTTAGGACGATGCGGACTGTGAAATACCTTTTAGGCCCATTTCATACCACACCTGACTGATATTAGCACCAGTGTTTATACAGTTCTATGGAAATATGAATAACATTTCAGTGGTATATATAGCATTTAGGTCAACATAAGGTTGAAAATGATGCTACCAAAATAAAGTAGAATTAGTATAACACTATGCATGACTTTCGACCCATAGCTTCAAGGCCCTTGTGTACTTAAATATCTTTCACTCGCTGTTCTCTTAGCCGCTTTTAGTAAAATAGCAAACTGAAATTTTCAATCTTTTGCCTGTTCGCTTGAAGTAATCACATACAGCATTTAGTTTGATTTAATTGTAATGTTCTTGAATCAAATTTCTATCTATGGCTTTATTTAAGATACACATTTAACTTCCTGAGATATGCATTATTGAAAACAGGTGATGTGGACTATAATTGTGCGACTCAAATTAACTTAGAGAAAAAGTAAAGCAGAATTATAATGTATTAATTCACATCTATAAACTAATATATAAAATAATATGTATAAATAAGATTTGTTAAAAAGTAGAAGGAAAATGATATGAATGACTGGATAAAATTCACAGCTATAAATGAAAGTATGCTTGCTATTTGTGTGTTACAATCTTAAAAAAAATTAAAAAAATTGATTAGAGCCATACGCTTAACTGAACTGAATCAGTGCGTTGCATCCTGGTAAACACGCATAATTCATTCGAAACAATATCATAGTTTTCTGACTCAATTCATAATTCATATATCCTTTATGTTTTTTAAACTTGTTTCAGTGACCCAATTCTAAC
Source organism: Nipponacmea schrenckii (assembly GCA_030562195.1). Lineage (NCBI taxonomy): Eukaryota > Metazoa > Mollusca > Gastropoda > Lottiidae > Nipponacmea > Nipponacmea schrenckii. Next base: position 1,468,961 of record JAUJPP010000007.1, read on the forward strand.
ACATTTTAAGTGTCTTTAAAAATAATTCGTACATTATTAAAATGCATTTACTTTTTGAGTGTCGAATTGTTTTCCCTCTTCCACTTTTAGATCCTGTGTTTTGTTCAAACTATTCTGGAAATTCCTGGAACTGATCTCGATCATTTTCCTAACATCTTGAACTCGGTTGATGTTACATCCCTAAGTGGCATTTAGTAGTTGGAGAATATATATCAGGACACAATTATATGGATAACAACTACTTTATTAAATAATTTGCGGCGTTTCAACTCGGATGATGTTGAAAAAGTGCAATTTCAATACAAATATATCGATGTTGTTAGAAAAAGAATATCAAGCTGAGTGATGTATGACACTGGTACGTGTGGACAGGATAGTCTTTATAGGTGCCAATCAGTTCCCCGAATGATCCCCAATAAAAAAAATACAATTTTTTTTTTATTTACATTGTACAACGTCACAACATCAGCAATAATACATTGCACTGTCACGACCAATCGTTGATAACAACTCGCTTAATTATATACCCCAATGTTTCTTGTGTAATTTCGCACGGTCTTCGTTTCCACCAAATAATTAAGGAGGATTTAAAAAAAAACCCAGTGTTTTCTTTATTTTGTTGTCCACTGAAGAAATATACTATACATATTTTGGCACAGTTTAATGATTTCAATATTTTGGACATCCTAAGAGTATACCTTTAATACATTTAGAACCAAAATAATTTAATAGTTTTGTTATATTATCTCTATCATATTTATAGATATTGATATATAGCAAGAATAGAATAATAGGTTTCGAGTTGAGGTTGAGTTATAGTGAACAATGTAATTTTAATACGCCCACATTAATATATAGACGTATATAGTCATCGCCCCTGTCCGTCGGTCTGTCGGTCCGTCAACATTTGTTGTAGACACTATAGAAGCTACAATTTTCTATGGATTTTAATGAAACTTGGTTTGAGCATTGGAATTGATACGACCTCAGTCAAGTTTGAATTTGACAATTTTTCAATGAGTTATTGCCCTTGACTTAGTAAAATCACGTCAAAATTCTATTGTGGTTGCAATAAGTAGCTTCAATTTTCATAGGATTTTGATGAAACTTGGTGCAAGGCAGGGGCGCAGATCCAGGGGGGGGGGGGCAGGAAACACGTCCCCCCGCCAGAAATCCAGTTGGGGGACATGATATCAGTAGGGTGTCTTTTGTAGGCGTAAAATAGGCACCATTTGGCATTCAAGAAAATCAAATTTCCAAAATTTTGCGCCTTTGGCGACAGGGGGCAATTTGTTCGTTTTCTGCATTCACTTAGAAGCGTCGTCGCATAGTCGGTCGCATATTTTCGTCAATCATGTCATGTGATCAGTAAAATTGACGGACCACCACAGAAATAAAAGTTGATAGTTTGAAAGGTATCGGTCGCCCAGTGCCCTGTTGGCCCTACCCCGCCCTGTAGAATACATCAGAACCTATACAATTTGCACCCACTATTTTTGAAAGAAAGGCACCCCCTTGCATGTTGACAAACTGATGACTGGAAAATATAGTAACATGCAAGGAGGTGCTTTTCTTTCAATAATATTTCGGAGAGCTATAAAGATACGGTGTCAGAAGCTCAACTGAAACGTTCTCATGACGACCACCTTTGAGTTAATCTTGGGTGCGCCACTGGTCCCCCCCCCCCACATTGAAAAAGCGATCTGCGCCCCTGATTCCGAACAAGTTCTGCACAGTTTACTGCTGAAGAAACTGACTAACTAATAATGACTAATTAGACTTAACGAGCTCCGATTTAATAAATTTTGATTTCTCGACGGAGTAAAATTATTACTGAACGTTATACTATTATTATACTGTTTGTCTGTCTTTGATAAGATAAGTTGCTTCTGAGACATAATAATAATAATAGCTTCATTTTCATGTATACATTTCATGTTGCCCATAGTACAATTTACAAATTATTAGTTAATATTAAAGAAATAACAAAACAATAAAGATAAATGAATAATGTACAGAATATTTATATGAAATATGAAAAAATCCAGGATAATCTTCCAGAGTGCTCTACGTGCACATCCACGGAGCTTTATAGATGAGAATGTACAGAATATATATATATATACGGAAGCGTATTAGGGCCATTCAATTTTTTTTTTTTTTAAATTTTCAAGTTAGTAACCATACCCCCCCCCCCCCATCACACCATGCTCACCCATTCCAACTGTCATACCTCCCATCATACTATACCCACTCATTCCAACTAGCATACCTTCTATCATACCATACCAACCCATTACAACTAGCATAGCTCCTATCATACCATACCCACCCATTACAACAAGCATACCTCCTATCATGCCGTACCCACCCATTACAACAGGCCTATCATGCAATCTACCCATTCCACTAAGCATACCTTCCATCATACCATACCCACCCATTCCAACTAGCGTACCTCCTAGCATATGGTATGATGGGTGGTATGCTAGTTGGAATGGATGGGTATAGTATGATTGGAGATATGGTTAGTGTGAGTATGGTGTGATGGGAGGTATGTATGTTGGAATTGGTAGATTGTATGCTAGGCCTGTTGTAATGGGTGGGTATGGTATAATATGAAGTATGCTAGTTGTAATGGGTGGGTATGGTATGATGGGAGGTGTGCTAGTTGGAATGGATGGGTATGGTATGATGGGAGGTATGCTAGTTGGAATGGGTGGGTATGGTATGATGGGTGGTATGGTTAGTGTAACTGGTAGATTGTGTGATAGGCCAGTTGGAATGGGTGGGTATGGTATGATGGGAGGTATGCTAGTTGGAATGGACGGGTATAGTAGGATTGGAGACATGGTTAGTGTAACTGGTAGATTGTATGATAGGCAAGTTGTAATGAGTGGGTATGGTGTGATGGGAGGTATGCTAGTTGTAATGGGTAAATATGGTATGTTGTAATGGGTGGGTATGGTATGATGGGAGGTATGTTAGTTGGAATGGGTGGGTATAGTATGATACTAAATTGAAAATTCAAGATACTAACTTGAAAATTCAAGTTACTAAGTTGAAAAATCAAGATACTAACTAGAAAATTCAAGTTACTAACTTGAAAATTCAAGTTACTAAATTGAAAATTCAAGATACTAACTTGAAAGAATCAAGATACTAACTTGAAAATTCAAGTTATTAACTTAAAAATTCAAGTTACTAACTTGAAAATACAAGATAATAACTTGAAAATTCAAGATACTAACTTGAAAATTCAAGTTACTAAGTTGAAAATTCAAGATACTAACTTGAAAATTCAAGTTACTAACTTGAAAATTTAAAAAAAAAAAAAAAATTGAATGGCCCTAATACGCTTCCGTATATATATATTAAATAACATATTTTGTATTATACAGTGTATTATGACTATTAAGTTAAGATGAATTTATGAAGAATATAAATTTGAATATACGTATATAAAAAAGATATAATTATAAAGAAATATAAATATGAAAATAAATTAGTGATGGTATATAATATAATAATATAATAATTTATTTACATGTAAAGAGGGCAAATGCCCATAGTGCAATTTACAATGCTTTACAAATAAATAGAGTAATTAATATTTAATATAATCGTTTGGAATTCTTATGCTCATATGATCCGGGACAGGGAGTTTTTACGGACGCTCTGACAAGTACATCGATAGATCTGCTTGTGCACTGGGATTACCCATGATATTTATAAAACTTTGTATGCAATATACATTTATATATTTGCTAATATATCGATAACGAATTTTTTTATAAGTCTTGCACACCATTATAAAATAGAATTCATCTTCGATATAGCCTTCTTTGCAAACTAGGCATAACCTTTCATTATATCGGACATTATTCCACTTTCCTTTTTGTACTGGAAGATTATGACGCCCGCATCGAAATCTACACAATGATAATTTATATTTGTAAACGAGACATCCTTGATAGTGACTTAATTTCGAATTTTTTTTGGGATGCGCATTGCAATTAGTAAGTTTAGTATAGTTTATAACATGGTACTAGGTGTAAATTTGATTTCGTCTTTGCTCCATGCTTTGTTGATGTTGGATTTGAACTGGTTAAATGTTTCTAAGTTCACTATTCTTGTACTGAAAAAGTTCTTTCTAGGGTCCAGTCGGAATCGTCTTTTAATAAGTTTTTTGTTGTTTCATCTTGTTCTACTTTCCGATGAGAGTTCTAAGAGTGTTGAATTGACACAGACATCTTGTTTGGTAATGTATCTGTAGACCTGGGTGAGATCGGCTCTCTCCCTTCTATATTCGAGTGTGGGAATTCCAAGATTCTTAGTCTTTCTGGGTATGTTTTATTTTTCAGCTCTGAGCTCTGACGTGACTGTTGAATGTTTTGATCGGAATCCATATTGATGTATGCTGAGAAGGCTATTACTTTAAAGATGATGCATCTCATAGAATTGATTCCATATTTTTTACTACTATACTTGTAAGGCTTATTGGTGGGTAGCTACTTGGTAGTGTTTTGGAGCCTTTCTTGAAAATGGGTGTAATATTAGCTTCTTTCCAGTTGTCAGGCAGTGTTCCCTCTCTCAGTGATTGTTGATAGATAGTGGTGCTGCTAGTTCGCTACTCGGAAAGAAGTCAAAGTCATATGGTGCAGAATGGTTTTTAAGCTCAATGAGCAAGATGTGAGGAAAATAAACATAGACATACTCGGAGTTTCTTACCTTTACTTTTATTATACTCGTGTATCTTGGTTCTCGCTAGCTCTAAAACAAAACGCTTCACTGTAATTATTATCCTTGTGGATTCTTCTGTTTTTATAGCAAAAATAAATCTCGTTCATAATTTTAAACAATTGCCAGATTCTGGTAAAAAAAAATCGTATATAGTTATGGTGTATATATAACTATATACGATTTTTTTTTTTTACCAGAATGTGGTGCCTGTGAATGCAAAGTGTATTACATAGCCTACACTATAACTATGTACGATTTTTTTTACCAGAATCTGGTGATACACTATAACTATATACGATTTTTTTTTTACCAGAATCGGGTGCCTGTGCTAGCATTCGATTGCCAATCCTTCTGTGCGGGAAGTTCCGGGCAACCAATCGAACAGGCCCAGAGTGATATAATATACACTTCCGTTGTAAACATTGAAAATGGCAGCTACTTGTTTTACTCTTGATGCAGTGAAAGAATTTATGATAAATAATGGTGGCAGAGTAACAAACCAACAGCTTGTGACGCATTTCAAGGCATTTCTAAATGACCCCGTTTCCAAAGGTTTGTTTTAAACATTTTTAATGTGCATTAATTGGATTAGTAAGCTATGAGTATCAAATCCAAACCGGAAGTGAAATGATCAACGACATCATTATACTATGAAATTAAGGCTGTTTGTTACAAAAAATCACTATTATACACAATCAATCTAGTATTTATCTATCTGTTTACATTAAGTAAAACAAAAATTAGTGATTAGCTCCTTGTGTTTGTGGAAAAAAAAACCTTGCTGCAAAGTTATTAGAATAGAGCTCTAAAAAAGCAGAGTGTCACTAATATTAATAATAGGCCTATGTAATAATATGAATGAGGCATAGCATTGAATGAGAGTGCAGACTAGGGATATTGATAATAATGACTACGCAAAATAATGCCATTCATTGATAAATTTCGACGTCATAAATAGCGTGTGATGTCACAAAACGCCCTATCAACGTAATTTCGACAGCAAGGGAAGACAACTCTTATATGAGATAAACTTGTTTATGGAACTCCCGCATAGAATATTCAGGAAAAATTAAGATTAAACATAAGGTGTTTTTATAGGGTACGCAACATCTATTTTAGTGTTTGTGAAAGAAATATAATTTATTTTAAGAATTCCAGAATATTCACTCACTTGATTGACTGCGACCTAGCTGTAAACAATCATGGCAGCCCCCATGGTAGCCATCTTTTTTCTCACTTTTTTTTGACTACCAGTGGTGCAAAATTCTTCTGATTCATATACATGTATACATGTTACCATAAGAGAGAGCTTCGCTCTTGCAGGCTTCACCATCGAGAGAGCTGCGCTCTCATATAAACCGCATTTCCACTAAGAGTTGTAAAGTAGAGCTATTTTTAAAGCCAGCATTATTGCCAAACACACTGTGTTTCCACTGAGTTTATCTGGTTCCCAAAACCACTTTAGTCTTGATAAAAAAAGGTTGCACAATCTTGACAGCTTGCGATGTACAAAAATACTGATGTTGCTCATGTGACTGAAAACTAGTACCGTACTTTTCTGTTGCCGAACAGCTTAAGGCCAGCTTTTTGTCTGAGGGGAAAAGCAGTTATAATAGTAGTTATAGCAGTTACTTATAGTATGTCTCTATTGTATATTATGCTATTTCAGTAACCCACAGAGAAAAGTTTAAAGATTATGTAAATGAGTTAGCTACAATTAAATTAGAAGAGGTAAGTTTTTAGACTTGTAACACAATTTTCACATAATGTGATCACATTGTGTGCTAAACCAAACTGGAATTCACATTTCAAATTCTATAATTTAAACAAAATCCATTACCAGAAGAGATAAAAAATGAATGAGAGCACACATACCTATAAATAAGCCACAACTATTGTGTGTTGTTCAAAAAAATCAGAAAGAAAGAAACAGCTATATTTTACAAAAATAATAACAGATTTACAATTCAGGATCCTTGGACAAACCTCTAGGCATGGATCTTGCCAGGATAATCTGTACCCATTTACAGTTTGGTCCACTGGAATAATGAGTAAAGATGACCTATTCATGGTCATTGGACTTTCACACGCTCATCAAGATCAAAACCCACAGCCGCCATTGGCTCCACGTTACTAAGCAAATGACTTCATGTAAAGAACTGGCTGTACAATTACTTTACAATTTAGGGAAGTAAAATATTAGTGTTAAAAAAGAAACATCGACAGGCAGAAAATGCTCCAGTTCCTGCTCCAAGAACAAATAAAGCAGATAGAGCTCAGTCTGAACCTCCTGGGCAGCCGGCAAAGAGAATTAATGAGAGTGGACAGGGATTGTCAAAAGTTCACAGTGATGAACAGTTTGATAGAAATAAGGACAGGAGCAATGATAGTGGTGTCAATAGTTTAGCAGAATCAACTTCTTCTGTAGCATCATCAGTAGGTAACATTTATCATAAAAATCAAACAAATATCTTAATATTATTACAGTATGTATATAATATATAAATATTTCATAAAAAAGTACCTTTTGAAGTAATTTTTCCTTATTTCCCTTAATAATGTTGATGTCAAGTTATTTCAAAGCCCATCATAAATGATGATGTTAATTAAACTTATTACTTGATGATGATTATTATAAATTCCAGTTATCAACGGTTTCAGACGATAATGTTAATGATTCAGTTATATCAGTTAAAGATAGAGCTAAACATTTGAATAAAATAGATTCAGAGAGCGATATTCTATTGCCAAATCAATTTAAAAAGAAGTCAGTAAGTATCTTAATTTTAAAGCGATACTGCATCTTAGCATGAACATAAAATATTAGTTCTCAAGAATGGTCAATATGAGTTTATATTCATCAGTGAACTTACCTGGTGTCTTTAAGTAAAAGAATCCTATAAAATCTGGAAAACTCACAAAACTAAGTCATTTTTAAAAAACGCTTAATCTATTTATTAAGCTATTTTCAATAATCAAATGCATTTTTATGGAGTTATAAATTATTTATGGCAGCAGGTATATTTACTGATCAATTGAGCTCTTATTGGCCAAGTTTAAAATTTTCAAAATTCATGTTCATTTGAAGACCTATTATCCCTTTAATCATAAACAGACTTTTACTCAGCAATGCAATGTAGCTAATATTTCAACATTCGAGAAGTCGAGTGTTCATATAATCATATATATACAATAAAATAATAATAAAAAATATGAATATTTTATATTACGGTATATAATATTTAATCTGATGATGATACATGTAAATTGTGTTGAAATTTAAAGAAGTGTGTTTATCATTATATATACCTTTGTGTTTTTTTTTGTTATATGCAATATAGTGTTGACATGATCAATGATTAATTAGTAATATGTCAGTTGCTGGTTTGGGAAGTTGATTAAGCATTCCAGTCCCATCCAGATAAGATGGCAGTGCAGATTTGCTTAGTCAATTTGCAGTTGACTGCATTGATATTATTTGCACAGGATATATGAGAACAAGAATTTTAAACATTAAAATTTTTTGACAGTTGACAATGTTCTTGTAATTATATGGCAAATAATGCCTAATGTTTCCGTGGACTCTATGTTTCATGTTATTGTAAATGTTTATTATAGGGTCGAGAAAGATCTGGTGGTGAAGATGATGATGATACTCATTTTATATCTGTAAGTTATACATTGTTAATAATATCAAAGATCCTCATTTTTTCTTTGTCTTATGCACATAAAACTGTTCATTCCATCTACCTGGTTTATCTTTTTTTTTGAATATTAAAACAGAACCTTAAAAATCAGTTTCATTCTAAGAAAGTCAGTTTTTGGTATTAATTTAGTATGGTGCAGAAGAAAAAGAGTGGATGTTGACATGTTGTAAAGCTGATTATCATGAAATGAATAGATTATTATCTAAAGATCCTAGCCTAGCTAAAATAAAAGTAAGTAAGGGGAATTTTGTCTTAAAAAGTGCTTGAAAAACATGTACTTAAAATGTTGATATTATTGCCAAGGCAATGCAAATGTAACCTAATCCGTTCACTATTAGTAACTATTAATATGTTTGGCACGGATTAGTAATTGATATATATACCATCCACCAGTCAGCCTAATTTGGACATGAGAGGTGAGTGGTGTTGAAGGTATAAGTAAAGTACTGGTCAGAGTAAGGGGGATTGGGAGTTGATCGCTGTTTTGACCAGACATGCCAGGATGTAGTGGATGATTAATATGATACTGAGTACTAGGTTTTAGAAGTGTTTCCTGATATTTAAACATATATATAAAGATGTTGATGTTCCTGGGATGTATTTGTATGAAACTCGAGAGACCCTGTCCGTCTTTCATACCAACAGTATACCAACAAGAACCGTAACAATGATGCATGATTGTTGGTTATCTGGCACTGTTTGTTTATTATTCATACCTGAGAAATAAGTTCACTAGCTTTATTTATTAAGACTCATTGGGTTTTAAAGCATATTGTTCAAATTTCAAATATGATTTATATGTTAAATTATATTCCTACAGTTTTCAGTAATCCCAATATTTTTTTTCAGGAATTACATGTAGTGCATTTTTAAAAACAGATTTTAAAAATTGAAGTACAGGCTATTTGTTAAGTCGAGTACAATTTTTATAATAATAATAAAGAAATTGCAGCAGGAAATCGATGAAAGAATTTGCCAGAAGTAAATTAGCCATGATAATTTAAAAAAAATTAGTTACAAAAAGCAATTCAAATAGCGATATCAAAGTTTAGATTTAAAAAATTTAGAAAATTTATAATGAGATCAACACACATGCAGACAATCAAAAGAATCCATAGAGAATTATAGACTGTAGAGTGAGCAGGGTGCACCCTATAGGTAATGGAGTGAAAAAAGTCAGACATGATATTTCGGTGAAAAATTATCCGATCATCATGAAAATCAATAGGGATCATCTTCATATTGACACTGACCCACAAAATAAAAATTAAAAGAATCCATAAAGAATATTGTTGCCTGTAGAGTGAGCACGAGTTGCACCCTATAGGTAGTGAAAAAGGCTAAGTCTGACACGATAATTCGGTGGAAATTTATCCGATCATCACAAAAATCAATTCAGATCATTTTCAAAAGAATCCTTGAAGTGAAGAATTGTAGCCTGTAGAGTGAGCACGAGGTATATGTGAACAGATGGACTGACGGTGCGATTACAATATACGCCCATACTTACGTGTGGGCGTATAAAAACCAATTTGAAAATTTAAATATTCTATTCTGTAATTATAGAAAGCTTGGTTCAATTTAAGCTATATATATGCGTTGAGTTTTCGAGTCAAAATGACCCTTTTTGCAACAAAATATTTCCATAATTAAATATGTTCACAACAAAGCAAATTGTAAATAAATGGTCATAAAAGTTGCGACAACTCTCTATAACCTGAGGGAATTGACAAGATGGATCTGAAGTCTGAACATTTAAAATTGCTACCTTATTTCTATGAGATGCTAATCAAAATTCAACTTGATTAATCAAAACTGAAATTGGTGGTGTTAAATTGCTAATCAAAGTTTTCAATCTGAATTGAACCCCAGCTTCTTGCTCCACAATTAACATAGAATGGCTATTTGACTGTAACAATAAAACAATATTTCATTACTGTAGATGTAATTTTCTTTCAATATTGCTATTTTCTTTCTTTTCATATATATTATAATCACCAGGGTGTAAGTATATTTAATACTTGTATTGTAATATGAATTTTTAAAAATGTTTAAAATTATTATCTGAATTGAAGTATAAAGAAAGACTAACTTGTATTTATATAGAGAGCAACATTCTTTTCATTGATTTGACTTAATTGGAACCCTTTAACGCTTTGTATAGCCTATGCTTGATATGAGGATTATGATGTATATTTCATTATTGTGCTATTTTCTTTTCCATATTGATTATTTCTTGGTGATATCATCATTAGTATGTAAGTCTTTATTTTTTTTCTTTAACTATATTTTTCATCATGTTAAAATGAATTAAGTATTTCATGGCGAAACCATTTTTTGTTTGATGAATAAAATTATATTGAAAAGATTGACAGTGCAATTTGAGAAATTAATTCAATTTATTGACATTTTGCATACTGATAGGCCTACATTTGTTTGCATACTCCTACATTAGTTTATTATTATTACCAAACCTAAAATATGTCATATTTAGATTATGACTCCATGTGATATTCATACCAGCAAACCATTTCAGCCCACATTTCTTTATATTAACAAATTGTGCTTGCTCCAGTGTCTAAATTTTTGAGGGTGTGATAAGTCTTTTATAGTTTATTCTGTTGCTATACACAGAGCATATAAAATCTATTCTTGTTTTACAGACAGCATTACATTGGGCCTCAAAACATGGTAAAGGTGAAGTGATAAAATTATTAGTAGGAAAACCTGGTGTTAATATTAATCAACGATCTGTAAGTCCGATCACAAGTTTACATAAATAGTCTGAAATTTTTGGTTTCATACCAAGAAATATAAATTACCGTTACAAATTTGTTATTTATATCATTATGATTGTTTTACAAGTAAGATATTATTAGAAATATAATATCTAAGCATAATGCATACAATTTTGGTGTTAAGCCTCTCCAAAGTACCCCTCTGAAATGTATTTATATTTCTTTAAATTTTATAAATATTTTATATTTCATGTTTTTACAGTATGTAAGTATATTTATATTATTTTATTTAACTGTAACATTTACTACTAAGATTGAAATCTATATTGTTCTTAATGTTTTATTATTCCATCAAGTACATAACAGTAAAAAACAAACTTGTTGATAGTTTAGTCAGTAACTATATATTAGGAAAATATGGAAAATACTAAATAATACCAAATTATAATATTTTTATTTTACTTTTCATGTACTGATTATATAGGGGGTAAGTATTTAAATAATTATAGTACATATCTATATTATTTATAATCTGTGATAATTTCAACAACCTTAGGATACTATATTTTTTTAAAATTTAACTTAGTTTTGAGTTAAATTGAGATGAACTGAATTAATTCTTTCCTGGCATATTCTTTAACTACAGAAATCATATGAAGTTTTATATTTTATTGCTAATAAAGAATAAACATATATATTTTAAATTACAAACATTTCATTTTCATTCTGACTATAAGTATAATATTTACTAATTTTCTCCTCTCCATATATCTTTCACATATCCTATTTATATATTATATTACTTAAACTAGGGCTATACACCTTTACATCTAGCAGCAATGCACGGCCATGAAGACATAATAGAATTATTAGTACAAAACTACAGTAAGTATCATATTGTTAATTGTTCTTTTATGTCAGCTATAGCTTGAAATGAAGTGGATGTTAACCAATATTTTATTAATAATTTGACTTTTAAACAAACCAATAAATTTTTCTTGTACAGTACAATTGTATTGATTTTATTATATTTAAACCACACCAAGAGTGATAGGATAAGTTTTTTTTTATCAAATAATGAAGGGCATAGCAAGTCAACTTGTGGATTGAAATGATAATTCCACTTATAATCTCTAAAATGTTACATATAAAAAAAGGTAACATAATTTTCTACACAATGAACAATTATATCTTTAGAAAAAACATCAATTAATAGAATAGTTGCTTGATTTGACATTAAAAGTTTAAAAAAACTTTTAAAGATGCAACTTTATTTTGTAGAAGCCGATTCCAATATTAGAGATTACAGTGGGAAAAAAGCTAAACAATATTTAAAAAATTCAGCATCTTCCAGAACACAACGTAAGCCTCTTATTACTCATAGTATTTCATTAGAGAGTAAACATACAGCTATAATAGGTCCTGATTTACCTGGACAAAATAGGCCACGCTCTATTTTACACTTGTCTCTTAATGAAACAGATTTTAAAAATAGAAAATAAAGGTTCACGTTCAAGTTGTGTGAGCATTGGTTGTTATGTATGAATCCTAATGTGTAATATTTATTTTCTTCTTTGTCTGGTTTGATGAATGTCTCTATTTAATATTTAAGCATACACAACTAAAAAACTATTATTTTAGCATACACAAATATAAATTTATATTTTACCATACACATCTGTTAATGTATTATTTTAGGATATGAAACTGTAAATCTAATATGTTAGCATATAAAACTGTATATCTATGATTTTAACATATAAAACTGTAAATCTATGATTTGAACGTATAAAACTGTAAATCTATGATTTGAACATATAAAACTGTATATCTATGATTTTAACATATAAAACTGTAAATCTATGATTTGAACGTATAAAACTGTAAATCTATGATTTGAACATATAAAACTGTAAATCTATGATTTGAACATATAAAACTGTAAATCTATGATTTGAACATATAAAACTGTAAATCTATGATTTGAACATATAAAACTGTAAATCTATGATTTTAACATACATTGTATAAAACTGTAAATCTATGATTTTAGCATTTAAAACTGTAAATCTATGATTTTAACATATAAAACTGCAAATCTGTTATTATAGCATATAACAATATTAAATAGTGAAATGTTTTTATTAGTGCATCTGTACTTCATTTTAGCTGTATATCATGTAGAGTCAAGTTTTACTAGCTAGCAAAGTTCACTGCTATCTGCCATAGTGAACAAATTTACTAATTTCAATGTATCACTTCCAAGGAAATCCCTTAATTTATAGAAATCTGCATGATTTGATAATAAAAACTTATTTAGATTAAGAACCTTTCCTAAAGACTTAAAATGATGAGAGAAGGTCACAATATGCAATTTTGATGGTATTTTGTATTCAGAAATCAAGACTTCTTCAAAACCAATTCAATCGAATTTCAACATGACAAGATTAGCTTTGTAAATATTTGTACTTACATTTCCAACTGTGATAATTACTGTTACCTTTACTTAGTGCTTGAATCTGTAAAATTTGAAATCCTGTCATATAACATCTGACATATTTACTTATATTGTAGCTAATTTAGGACATGATTTAATTCTAATCTATTTAATCTAGTTTGTTTCTAGTTTAATATTTATGGTTAGAAAATAATATTCAGATTTGAATAATTGCCTTTGTTTTAAAAAAAAAATTTAATTAAATATTCAATCGAGCTTGCTTGGAACATTTTGTGTCCTAAATTTGCCACTGTTTACAGAAAATATGTAGATAACAGTTAAATTATTATATAATTATATTGATTAATGTTAAATGCTGTAAATTAGCTGTGTTTAATAAAGGCATTAATTTGCAACATTATTTGAGAAAAATCAGATTATGTTTGTTGTATTATAAAGAATAAGGAATATGAGGATAATAAGAATGACCTTCTATTTGCTATGAATGCTCCATAGAGGATGATTAAACCAGGGCTGTTGATTTGGCCCTATATGCAGGTCATGACCGGCAGTCATGCCAGAATGACTGGTTACAAATAGGCTCCGCCAGTCTTCAAGTATAGGTCAGTGATGTCAAATAATATTTGATTTTAATTGTAAATAACTAAAAACATAATGCTTTGGTTAGTCCATTAATCTTAATATTCTACAAAAAATTTATGTTTTTGAATTCAAATTTTGATGTATTTCACAGTTGAGGTATATTTCAGACTTAATCTCTGTTATGAATATATGGTAATTGTCTGTAATTTTGAGAACCAATCTTCAGTGTTATTTGATATGCTTACTGTATACATGTACTCTTTTACAAATTATAATTGGATGTCTGAAACAAACTAGTACATTTAATACACAGTAATTTTTCTGTCTTTATAAATAAGCTTAAAGCTTGTACACTTTTGTTGATTATATATTTTATATGCTATGAAATGTTGTAATATATTATTGTCTTATACATCATTAATAGTAATATTACTTGGTGAATGGAGCCAATCTTGGCAATGGAGTTGATAGCATTGTATATACCTTGCTGATTATGACTTTTCTAATACAAACAAAGTCTCAAATTGTAGGATTTTTTATCAATGGGTTATGCATTTCCTTACTTTCTTGTCAAAGGAAGGAGATATCTTGAAATTGTCGAAACCCATCGCAACACACCAAACACTATCCTGAGAGTTGTGAATAAATGGTCAAAATATCATGAAAATTTATTTTGAAAATTTGAAAATCAAAACAGAAAGACATCATTTGATTGACAGAAGAGGAAGGATGATGTGGTACTATAATATTTATTCTTCTAGTTTTTGCATGTTCTGTATATAAACAAGTGTGCTGTGTGAAATTCGGAACTGGATTAATTTATTAATATGTTCTTTTAAGTTTCCTTATTAAGGCCAAAGAAATAAGACGTTTTATTCAAAGATAACAAAAGAACATTGTATAAATGAAAATGAAGCTAAATGTCTTATTCCATTGGTCTACATGTTATTGGTTTGTAGGTGTGAATGCATGATCAGTGGGATGGTCTCTCTGTCATTATAGAAGGCAATGCCAAGTCTATGTCTGTATTTCTTATACATATTTTCGGCTTTCTAAAGTTCTAAGGAATTAAACTTCAAAAGTCAGATCTTGATATTCTTTACGTGTAATCTTTTAACAAGGTACCAGAATATTAAATTATGAACAATGAATGAAAATTACTGTTTTTGAAAAGGATTAAAAGCTTAAACAGAAGATTTATGCCTGGCATCCTTGAAGGTCTTATTTTTTGTTTGTTTGATATTTTCTTTTTGTTTGTAGCAATCAAAATTATTATTACTGGTACAGATTTTGAATCAAGTAAACATTTGATATATTTCATTATTCTCAATTGGTCAAATATCATAGCAAGCATGTAGATAATCCTTGATATTAATTTAAGCTATAGTGTTAACTCACATCTCAGTTTGTATGGCACAATTTACATGTTTAACTGTTTGCTGATATCAGAAACTTACTACATGCTTCCATTTTGTATGATTCCTTTATTTATGTTTGTTTAGCTGTTATTAAAAATTTTGCGATGTTACCCTGAATGATCTAGGATGTTTTAATGAAATTTATTTTATGATTATACATTTATCAGTGAAAACCTATTTTAGCATGAAATAATTCCATTACAGATTTCAAAGTGCTATTAATTTCTCACTGAATGCTGTAGGTAGTTTCACCTTTGTATTTCTCTGATTGATATGTTTCTCAGATTCCTGTTTTCATCTGTTGCTTTTGACATGATGACTATAATATTTCTTTCTTCCAAGTGAAAATATTTTGAAAATTATTTGAGAATGGCTTTGCCATTTGAGTAGATAAAATGTGAAGAGAAATATTTTTCTAATTAAATTTTGATATAACAGTAATGAAAAAGAAATGATAGTCATATGAATTATGGTTTTAGATTCTCTATGAAGTATTTATTTAATTTTTATTTGACAAGCCTTGTTCTGTTTTGTATACTATTTTTTCAAAGCCAATATTTGTTTTCTTTATGACCTTGAATTTGATTTAAAGTAAAAAAAGATATTTTATTTGCTGATATATTAAAGATAGATTTTATTGCCTTGATAGTGAACTATTTATGTATCATATAGAAAAGTATTTTTCTTCTTTATTTTAGAAATGTTATTGTCTAGAAGATTAGCTGCAGCAGGATCTACAAAAGGTAGCCTTAATTTTCTTTATTTTTCCTTCCTGGGAGTCACATCACTCTTATTACATAATACATATTAAAACATTACAAGAATAAATAATATTACCAGGGAATACTACATTATTAGACATAGTATAATCAGCATTTATTTTTCTGAACACTGAAAATGGAAAGAAACTATTAAATTTCAGGTCAATCTTTAGATGATAGCTTTATTAGAACCACATTAAGAAAGAGTAATCGTGCTAAGGCTATATCATCATTAATACAAGCTACCCAGTCTAAAGTACATCGTAGTAAATCAACATTATTAAGGTCTAGTTGGGGTAGTTCATCAGAACATGTTGATGATGATCAACCGACACCACCTGGTAGTTCTCATTCATCACCAACTACATCTCGCAAAGGATCAGTATGTATAATTTTATTTTCTGAGAGTTGGTAAAATTCTCCACTAGTTGGTTCATCCTGTTTTTCCTGTAAATCTTATTAACACTCTTATTGCACTGAAAAAAGCAATATTATGAAAACTGCTCCTTAAAACAGATAGTTGGTCAACACAAACTATGTTCTAATATAGAATTTGATATTTGAACAAACAGTTCTATCTAAAGCTAATGGTAGTGAACAGACCTCTGTGTATAGAAAACATTTTAAAAAGAAAATTTGAGAGAAAGATCTAAGGAATATTTAATATGAAATATGAACATACATTCTGAATGCAGCAAAAAATAAACCCATCTACACATTAAAATTAGCATTTTTAATGGACAGAATGAACAGGGTAACAATGAATTTATAAAAAATTAGTTTTCAGATTTATCAAAGGATAAAACATTGATGCCACCACCTAGTGCTCCAACACAAAGACGTAATAAAAGTGCTAGTCGCGATAATTTACAATCTTCACAAAGTGCCAGGTTTGTAGACTTGTTTTGAAACAAATATTTCCATGAAAGTAATTGCCAAATCATAGGAATATCATTGAAAATTAATTAACATTACTAACAACAGGTAAATAATACCTTCTATATTGTAACCAACTATTTAATATAGGCCTTGTTTATTTAGATCAACTAAAACTATAAACATTGATAGTTATATAATTAGTAATAAATATCTGTTTATATTTTCAGTGCAATTGACCCTAGAAGCTTGTCTAGTGCTAGAAGTGGTTCAGATTCTGCATTATCCAGTAAGAACACCTATATTGATTAATATCAATATAAGAGTAATATGCCATATGAATTTAAATATAAATTGAATTTTATTAACTGCTGGATAAAGCTTGGTTTGCTTCATTTTCAAATGATGTTACATTTGAACTGTACGTTATCCTGCCATTGAGACAGTATGAATATATTTCTAATGGAACTTTTTGTGATATTTGCCGCTTATAACCAAAGTCTTTGGGATGCTCTTGAGAAAAAACTTTGTTTTTGCCCTGTAATAAAGCAAAGCTTAGTATAAATTTACCTTCTTGGAGATTACTTCTATAAAGAATGGAAATTGACTTTCTTAATATACATTAAAATTGTATTTTGATATTTGACTTTTGATATTCTAATTTATTTATGCAAATGATTCATATGAACTTTTTCATCTTTTTGCTGTGTTTATGCTTATTACTTATTTTCCTTAACTTGGAAATCAGCTATGAGTTATTTTCAGCTGTTAAAATCTTAATGTTATATAGGACAATCTTTATTTATAGCAGAATAGTATTGTTTCATAAGTGCTTTGAATTTATAAATCTGTTTAAAATAAAATTCCAAATAAAATCTGTTTTTTAATTGAATTACAAAACTTTTCACAAACCATTGACTGTTCAAGACTCCCAGGATTCATTCCATTATTGGTTAGAATATAACATCATCATTATTATTATAGCAGTCCTAGTTAGCTTCATATTATTATAATGTAATGAATGTAATACGTCAAAAGATCAGATAAAGAGTTTTTGAAAGCAGCTATGTCCGGAGATTAGGATTCACCTATTCTACCCAATTTAATAAAAAAATAATCTTATTCAACTATGACCTGTCTCTGAAGAAGGTCAATTTGGCTTAATATGTAGACCTTATTCCTACGCTTCAATATACAAAATGTAGAGAAATAGATATTCTTGTTCACTGGTCGCTAGCTGAATAGGTAAGGTTTTGGAATGAACCAGCTACACTTCTTTTCAGGAAAAGGCCTCTTTTGAAGAATCCATTGTGCTAATGGAAATAACACACACTGTCATCAATTTTTTTCCTTGTTGACCTTATAGAATGCTGAAATCGAACCCCACTCTACAGGCCTCTTGATAACCAAAGAGAAAAGGACTTGGAATACAATAATTATAATAAGTTACAATTTGTTTTATCTTTCATGATCTATGAATGGGTATATATAATGATTGTCAATATGCACCCAGTATAGAAATAAATGTCATATCAGCTGCCTATTATTAATTCATTAAACTACAAACTGAGTAGAAGAAAAGGTTAAAGTTTAGTATGAGAATCATTGAATATGTATCCTTCGTGAAATATAGAAAATACGACTCTCATTCACCTGTGTTAACTGAATCAAATCGCACCAAGTTCAAAATGGGTAAGTTTTTGAATTGATAGTATTTCAGTTTAACTTTGAATGATCTATAACCAAACAATAAAACAGTTTAAGCATAGTTTTTAGTTATTATACGCCCACATGGAAATGTGGACGTATATTGCCGTCGCCCCTGTCCGTCCGTCCGTCGGTCCGTCCACATTTGTTGTATCCACGATAGAGGCTACAGTTTTTATCCGATCTTAATGAAACTTGGTATACATGTATATATTGATAATATCTCGGTCAAGTTCGAAAATGGAAATTATCGCATGAACGGTTTTTGAGTTATTGCACTTGACTTAGTAAAAACGCGGCAAATTTGGTTTGTATCCACAATAGAGGCTACAATTTTTATCCGATCTTAATGAAACTTGGTATACATGTATATATTGATGATATCTCGGTCAAGTTCGAAAATGGAAATTATCGCATGAACGGTTTTTGAGTTATTGCACTTGACTTAGTAAAAACGCGTCAAATTTGGTTTGTATCCACAATAGAGGCTACAATTTTTATCCGATCTTAATGAAACTTGGTATACATGTATATATTGATGATATCTCGGTCAAGTTCGAAAATAGAAATATCGCATGAGCGGTTTTTGAGTTATTGCCCTTGACTTAGTAAAAACGCGTCAAATTTGGGTTGTATCCACAATAGAGGCTACAGTTTTTATCCGATCTTAATGAAACTTGGTATACATGTATATATTGATGATATCTCGGTCAAGTTCGAAAATAGAAATAATCGCATGAGGTTTTTGAGTTATTGCCCTTGACTTAGTAAAAACGTGTCAAATTTGGGTTGTATCCACAATAGAGCTACAGTTTTTATCCAATCTTGATGAAACTTGGTATACATGTTATATTGATGATATCTCGTCAAGTTCGAAAATGAAATTATCGCATGAACAGGTTTTTGAGTTATTGCCCTTGACTTAGTAAAAATGCGTCAAATTGGGTTGTATTCAAATAGAAGCTACAGTTTTTATCCAATCTTGATGAAACTTGGTATACATGTATATATTGATGATATCTCGGTCAAGTTCGAAAATGGAAATTATCGCATGAACAGGTTTTTGAGTTATTTTCCCTTGACTTAGTAAAATTCTATTGTGGTTGTGATTTCAAAGCATTTTGATGGAACTTGGTGTAAGCATCAGAATTGACATTAGTCAAGATTGAATTTCTGACTTTTTTTAACAAATGGTTTTTGGGTTATTGCCCTTGACTTAGTAAAATTGCGTCAAAAATATTTGTGCTTGCAAAATAAGCTACAATTTTTTAATACATTTGATGAAACTTGGTATGAGTATTGAAATAGATAAGATGGTGGTCAAGTTCTAATTTGACAATTTTCCATGAACAGTTTTTTAGTTTTTGCCCTTAACTTCAATATTAATTCAGTGAGTGTATTTGAGTTATTGCTCTATTTATTTTTCAAATTCAATGCTGCCAGTGGGCGTATGTTACCTTGCCTGGCAAGCTACTTAGTATATAGCCGTCGACCTTGTCTGTCCATAATTGTAGTTGACAGGGTAGAGAACTGCTTTCTTGGTGGATTTTGACGAACCTTGGTGTGAGTCTTTGTAATCACCCAAGGATGAACCCTATTGAAAATCAGTCCAATCAAAAATATTTAATATGAGTTATTGCCCTTGTTCTTGAAAACGTGTCTGCCTTTGTTTTTAAATTATTGTGGACACAATAGAGAGCTGTTTTCTGGATGGATTTTGATGAAATGTTGTGTGGGCGTGTTTGTGATCACCCAAAAGATATTGAAAATCAAACCGATCGAAACAAATATGTATGAGTTATTGTCCTTGTTCTTAAAAACATGTTTAATTTATTGTGGACACAATAAAGAGCTGTTTTCTTGATGGATTTTGATGAAACTTGGTGAGAGTGTTTGTTATAACCAAAGAGTGAACCCTTCTAAAAATCACACCAACATAATTATTTACTATGAGTGTCTGACCTTATTCTTTAATTCAAGGATACATCCTGTTGATAATCGAAAAAATATTGATTTCAGTTATTGACCTCACCCTTGAAAAAGCGTTGAATTTTTTGTGGATACGATTAATAGCTGGTTTCTTGATGGATTTTACTGAAACTTGGTGTGAGTGTTCCTAATCACCAAAGGATGAACTTTAATTGAAAATCAGAAAAATCCTGTCAATGTCCCGGCTGCCATTACAAATGTAGGCGTATTACGATGGCCATCGCAATTTACTGCTTTTAAGGCATATCTCTATTCCATGAGCATGCACTTTTTCTCATAATATTTTGTTCTTAAAGTTGACTTGGTGATATATTGTTATATTATACGTATAAGTGAACTATGAATTTTTCACCTATCACAGACAATTGATGTTAAGCTGCTCCATAAAATGTAATCTATCTGAAATCAATTTGGTTAAAATATTCCACCCTAAATTCATTGATAAGACAAAGTGATATACCCGCAGATGTTTCGAAGACCATTGTCTACATTTCTTTGAACTATTAACACGCCCACAAAACTATATTGAATAATACCAGAGACATTTCATGGTCTTTTACCTAAAACAAAACAATAAATTGCTCTTTAAGCTGACCATGTAGAAAATCAATGAAGAACAAAGAAGACAACAATAATAAGATATAACTGACACGAATGATATCTTATGATAATAGAAACGATAATGAATGTTATTCACATATTTTGATTGATATTAATATAAAGTATTCAATACCAAATGATACTACATTGATAATTTTCTAGATTAAACAATTTGTACATTAAGAGTCATACTTGTTACGATTTGTTTAAACAGTTTATAAATGTGTTTATATGGCATGTGCAAAACAGCTTATCTGTTAATCAAATTAATATTCTGATAAACTATCAACGTGAAAGGATTAAGCGTGAGGTGATAGGATTTCCTATCACATATAGGTAAGCAAAATATTTTTTGATAAAAAACCTACTTGGATTATTTTTGTCTATTCAGTATATAAAGTTATATTATTTCTGCCAAATCACAAAGTTATGGCGTGTCACAAGGAGCAAATATGACGCCGTCGTTGTTCTTTATGGATTTTAATGATAAAAAAATATTTGTGAATTAATGTTAATTAAAGGTATTAATTGTTTTAACACGATAAGACTATTATTTTGATGTTGACACTGACACTTGCACGACTTTGTACAATGACACTCACCGAGGTGTGTTCAAAATTATAGTCTAACGCGAAGAGTCTACAGATCATGTCCAGCACCATACAAATCTGGAGTATGGGTCATTTCATTTAGTATGATTTGTGCTGCCGTAGGCATTTCATCAGGGCACGTTTTGCGCTTGTCAGATGGTTAGCTGGTCTCAACTAGAAAAATCTTTTAAATTAGATTTGATGTGCGAGCATCTGAGATCATTCTACCCAATTATTTCGTTGATGTATAAGATGTTCACGCTTATTTGACGAAACTTTTGGTTCACCTGGAAGGTCGATTATTTGACCTGTGACTATATGAAGAGATAAAAAATTGTTTTTAGGAAGTGGTCTATACTAAACAGATGTATCTTAATACAGGCTATTCAGCACTCATTGACGAAAAATAAAAACTTTTAGTGCTTACATATTTTGAAAATTAGAAAATTCACAACTGAATTAGACAGTTTTAGACGACATGTGAATGGATTACATTCGCATATTGACACTTCAGAAACGTGGAGAAACAATATTGGAAATATAAAGCGAAATTAGAAGTATTCAAATATTTTGCACACTAGCGTTTTCGAACTAAGTGCAGGCAACTTGCGTAACACACAGGGTTACAGTAATGAAATGAAATGAATGGAGTTGTACGCCCTACACTTCTGTACCTTATATTTATTGTCCAATACGCACGACTAGACGTTTTCCATGCCAGTCCCTCTAAACTGCATCACTGACAAGGGGAAAACGGTTTACAGAGCTAACAGGGTTAACTGGGCGTTTCATGTCATGGAGCAAATTTTGAAATGTGTCACGCACACGTATTCGTACCATGTATATGTAATTTGCGTAGCACATACACAACTGTGCTTTCGTAACATATCGCAAACGCAGACAATGCAGATGCATGAACCAGACGTGCACTGTGCACAATCAAATCAGTGCGTAAACACGTAGCGCCATTGAACAAGATCGTTCACCGAACCGTTATTTTATGCAGTGTAGATCAATGACCTTCCGGACATGGTTCGAAGTGAAGCCCTATTATTTGCAGATGATACAAAACTTTATAGGATTATCGTGACGGCAAAATCTTACAAAAAGACGTAAAACATACAACAACATTAGAGTGATTTATGGCCACTGAAATTCCATCCTGGTAAATGCAAAGCAATTTCTTTTGTGATAAAACGTCTAATATTATAAACTAACAATTTACATACACAATCGAAAACCGAATGAGGAAAACAATAAATTAGAGAATACTGATAAAGATAAGGATGTCGACCCTAATCTAGAATTCGGTCTGCATATAAAAAAAAAACAAAGCAACGGGAGTGGCGGCATTGATCAGAAGAAGTAATTTTTTGTATATTTTTGTAATATGTATCTAGTGCATAGCCATCTCTAGTGCGTAGCCAATATACAAGCTCGTTATGGTGTCCATACAAGGGAAAGCAAATCGATGCCATTGAGAATGTGCAAAGAAGAGCAACAAAAGAAATTCCTAGACTAAAATAATCACTCATACGAGCAAAGACAAGGAAACTAAAATGACCAACTCTGAGGTACATAAGAATAAGAGGTGAATAAATCTGACCTTTTTAAAAGAGGACTTAAAGCGGCACAGGCTTTATTTGTTTCGGACAATCATCCGACCGCCTCAAACACATGAAATCTTTTTGTTAGCTAATCAGAAATAGTCTACAGAGCTTACCTTTGACATTTGAGCCTTCAAATCCATGTGTATCCATAATTATCCGTGTTTGAAAAATCATATTGTCGTAAGAAATTACGAACGTCCCGCCATATTGGAAAACGGTTGGTCTTGATAATAAAAGAGTTATCCTTCCCGTCGTGCAATAGCGGTCATCTATATAAATAGACTACAACGCATTTTCAATTGTAGACTTTGTCAACAGGACACACAATTTTCAGGCTGACTGGAGACCAGCCGCGGAAAAAAAATGAAAGTGAAATTTTTTGATTGAGGTATTTTTCAAGGTATTTTGCGATTTTCTTAGAGATTGAGTATTTCTGAGGACTGTTTAAATGTAACAAAGGCCCAAAACGACCCCTAAAAATCAAGCCTGGGCCTCTTTAAATATAAACTAGGGAAACAATAGTGCAAAAAATCATAAAGATTGAGTTTGTTTCCTCTTGAGAATAACTGAAATTGTAAATAAGTTACTGTTTTATTATGTTCTTTATCAATCAAAGAAGATGTAAGCTTGTAGACATATTTATTCATAAGCGGTACATTGATGTGTCCATAGGCCATTTAGTAAACTTCTAGAATGAATCGATCATAATGACGTGTCTCTAGTGATGACGTCACACAGCGGGAAATACAAACTTGTTATCTAACAGTACATAATACAACATCCCCCTTATTTAAAGTTATTATGATCAATCTCACATAATACATTAACTAAACACAAATTGTCTATTTTGACACTAGATTTACATGAGAAAGTCTGAACATTTGGAAAACCTGTTTGTAAGTATCGTTTAATGAATACATTAACTTTTTTATATTTCTGTAATTAATCTTTTAACCGGTTTCCTTTTGCGTTTAGACTTTCTTAAAACTTGAGTAAACTTATTTTGAACAACGGGACTAGAATTATTTTCTACAATAGGACTAAACGAATTAACTGGAGGTACTGATGAAAATCTTGTATGCTTTTGTGTACCTTCATTACTAACTTCTTGTTGCTCAAAATCTTCAATATCATTGTAAGTAAGCTCTTGATTACAAGACGGTTCACATGGAACTAAGTTTGATCTATTACGTCTTAAACATCCTTTAGAAGTATTAACAATATAAGAACTAGGAGAAGTATGTTTCTTAACTATTGTTCCATGAGATTTACTGTCTCTAATAAAAACATTTTGTTCAGGTTCTAAATCTTTTAAACGATTAACCTTATGACGTTTATCAAAATTACACTTAGTTTTAGCTCTATATATCTCTTCCCTTTCCCTAATTAAACTTAAATAAGACCAATTTGGAGTTAATTCTTTAGGAGACATAGGAACTTGAGTTCTTAATTTTCTGCCGAATAGTAATTCTGCAGGACTAAAACCAGAATGTAATGGAGTTGACCTATATGCTAATAATGCTTTATAAGGGTCAACAGATTTCTTAATAAGATTCTTAACTGTTTTTACAGCTTTCTCAGCAGCTCCATTACTTTGTGGATATATAGGACTGCTGGTAATATGCTCAAACTCGTATTCTTTTGCGAATTCTCTAAATTCTAAAGATGAATATTGAGGACCGTTATCTGATCTAAGCGTTTGAGGAATTCCATGACGAGCGAAAAATGATTTTAAATGAAGTATTACTTCTTTACTTGAAGTGTACGTTAATTTAGCGATTTCTATATATCTAGAAAAATAATCAACTACTAACAAATAAGTTTTTCCATGACAAAAATATAAATCACTCCCCACAGTTTCCCATGGTCTATTTGGAAATTCTGTAGGCATAAGAGGCTGAAATTGCTGATCACGGTGCTCTGCACACTGAGTACACCTAAAAATTAAGTCTGCGATTTGAGAACTTAAGTTAGGCCACCATACACTCTGCATGGCTCGCTCTCTGCATTTAGTTACTCCCATATGACCTTCATGGAGCTTATCAAGAATTTCTAATCGCATAGAACTTGGAATTAAAATGCGTGATCCGCGCATCAGGATATTTTGTACTAAAGCTATTTCATGACGCACCGGCCAATATGCTCTTAATGCAGTACACAAATTAACCCGATCTGGCCATCAATTTTTTACGTATTGCTTAATTTTAGCACACACAGGATCGATTTCCTGTTGTTGTATTATTTCAGTTAAACGATTTTCAATTTTCTTACAATTTTGCACGACACCCGCTATCATGGCTTCACATTCTTTCGACAAGTCTAAATCCGACTTATCCGCTGTTACAGATAAGGGTGCTCTGCTTAAAGCGTCTGCTAATATTAGGTCTCTGCCCGGGACGTGACTTATTGTATATCTATAACGAAATAAACGTAATCTAAATCTTTGAATTCTTGCAGGTAACTCGTTTACACATTTGGTCCCTAACAAGGAAATCAAAGGTTTATGATCCGTTTCAATGTGAAATTTTATACCTATCAAATAATCAGAAAATTTATCACAAGCCCAGGTTACACCAAGTGCTTCTTTGTCAATTTGAGGATAATTTTGCTCTGCGGAAGTCATTGTTCTCGAGGCAAATAAAACCGGTTTCCAATCATCATTGGAATTAGCTCTTTGAAAGAGTGCTGCGCCTAACCCAAACTTGGATGCATCTGCATTCACTTTTGTTTCATGATTAGGATTATAATGTTTCAAAATTTTAGGTGAACATAATTCGGATTTAATTCTTTCAAAAGCAATTTGACGCCTATTTGTCCAAGTGAATTCTACTTTTGGCGATATTAATTCACGCAAAGGCTGTGTCAGTTCAGCTAAATTTGGAGTAAATTTGCCTAATTGATGGATAACTCCCAAGATTCTGCGTATTCCGTGAATATCAGTTGGAGATTCCATGTTAGATATTGCCTTTAATTTGTCTGGATCAGGTTCTATACCACCTTTACTGATGATATGACCTAAAAATTTTACACGAGTTTGTGAAAATTTACATTTTGACAAATTTAAAGTTAATCCCGAGTTTTGAAGTTTTTCTAAAACTTGGTTTAGCCTTTTATCATGCTCAGATTTTGTTCGTCCAAAAACTAAAATATCGTCCATATGACATAACACACCTGCAAAACCGTCCAAGAGTTGCGACATACGTTTTTGAAAATATTCCGGGGCGGAATTTATTCCAAAAGGAAGACGATTAAACTCATATCTCCCGAAAGGAGTCATAAAAGTCGTTAATGAACATGATTCAGGACTTATAGCAATTTGGAAGAATCCACTATTGGCATCCAATTTTGACATATAACATGCATCAGATAATTGACCTAATGTGGACTCTACAGTAGGAAGCATATAATTTTCAACTAGTACATTTTTGTTCAACATTGTGAAATCCACACATAATCGAATCCTACCATCGTCTTTATCAATAGGGACGATTGGAAAACACCAATCAGTAGGTTTATCTACCCTTGAAATTACACCTGTATCTAATAAATGATTTAACTCAGTTTTAAGTTTTTCATATTGAGGTAACTTAACTGCTCTAGATGTAACAACAGAATAAGTAACTGCATCTGGACGTAATCTTATAGTATACTGCCCCTCTAGTTTCCCTAAACCAGTAAATAACTTAGGATATTTGTCAATAAAGGGTGATCTTGGGCTTACTTCAACCTTACCTATACTTGACTTATTACAGCTATTAATATCATTATCAGTGCGTTCTAAAATATTCAAATCTAATATTGCAGGTATACCTAAAAGAGCCTTTGATAAATTCTTAATAACAAAAATATCTTGCACACTACTCTTATTACCTAAGCAGATATTAGCAGAAAACATACCTATAACAAATAATACCTCTCTACTAGGGCCATATAATATTTTGTTAGGCTTCTTTAACTTAATCATAGGATTTAAAGATTTAATTCTATCATATGCTTTTTCAGGAATGGATGTGACCTCTGCGCCTGAGTCTATCTTAAACTCTACAAGAGCTTTATCTACATATGCTTCAACTTTAAAAATATCTTTTGCAAAAGACATATTATTTATACATGTATCTCCTGAAACAGAGCCTAGAAAAATAAGTTCTGAACTAGAATCATTTCTAGCATTAACACTAAAAACACGTTTGCTCTGGCAAAGTCTTTCCCAATGTCCTAATTTCTGGCACTTTCTACACTTAGAAGTTGCTGCTGGACAATCTTCACGTTTATGCTTGGATCTTCCACATCTGTAACACTTATCATTCTGTGAAGTGTTGTTGTGTGAATTTCCTGGCTTCTTATTGTCTTTTGACTTGGGTGACTTTTGTCTGTGTCTCTGAAATTTCGGTTTTGTTGCTTTCAAAATATTTACATCAGCATTCACTGTTTCTTCTCTCAAAACTTTGTTCTGTGAAATAACTGATTCACTCTGTTTTACTGCATCGATTGCTTTCTTCAGGGTCAAGGTTGAGTCAAGTTGCAATCTTCTAGACAACTTCTCATCTCTAATACCCACTACAATACGATCACGTATTAACTGTTCTCTCAATAAACCATATTCACAGTATTCAGAAAGAGGATAAAGTGCTGTTATGAAACTATCTACGGATTCTCCTTCCTTCTGTACTCTGGAGTTAAATTGCGTTCTTTCAAATATGACATTTCTTCTAACTATAAAGAAATCATTGAACTTTTGTCTGACGTCTGTGTAACTCATATCGGTATCAGTGTCGACATTAAAACTTCGATAAATATCTTCAGATTCAGGACCCATGACGTATATTAGCATGTTGATCTGTTTGACTTGACTCTCTTCACTGAGGCCAGATACAACTCTATATCTATCGAATCTTCTCAACCATTTCGGCCATAACTGAGTTTCTTGAAAATTGAATTTCTCCGGAGGAGGAACTGTATGTAATTTTACAGGATTATTATGCGCGACACCATTCATATTGATGGCTGTAGGTCTAGTTGAGGTTGTAGGTGCACTACTCGAACCCGACTGTCCTTCTTCGTCCGACATTTTGTTTTCTCTCCGACCACGTTTTCTAATTTTTTTCTCACAAGAAGATTTCTCAGTTATAATTGTATATCAATGTACATACCATTAGCTATTCGCTTCTTCAACATTCAATTAACTTCTGACACCATGTTTTATTATGTTCTTTATCAATCAAAGAAGATGTAAGCTTGTAGACATATTTATTCATAAGCGGTACATTGATGTGTCCATAGGCCATTTAGTAAACTTCTAGAATGAATCGATCATAATGACGTGTCTCTAGTGATGACGTCACACAGCGGGAAATACAAACTTGTTATCTAACAGTACATAATACATAAGTTACCCCCATAAGTTGACTCACCTAACGTTAACTCATTCAAGAATAGACAGGATAAGCTTTGAAAAAACAAAGAACTAATGTTCGATTACAAAGCGCCAATTAACTTGCAAACCGGAATCTCACACTTTTAAATAGACGAAGACGACCTGGTCAAAGAGGTGTAAACCTGTACCAGAATTATCCTAAGGTATATAGGTACCCAACTTTGTTTTAGAATTTTCGGCCGATCGACCATTAAGAAAAAAAGGTCTGGTACTATCGGGACCAAAACAATCCTGAGTCTAATGGTGCTTTCACATTGATTTAATCGGGATCGTCATATATATTGAGTTTTATTTTGGTAAGAACAGTTGTGGTCTGCTCTTGTCTTATACATATGTGTCACACTTTGTTGTAAGGCCACATTCTTATGCGATCGAAATGAATGGTATGCATGTATAAGTTGATGAAATCTTGGTCAACTTTGATTTAGTATCAACCTGTTGAATGAGTTAATTATTGCCCTTCAAAAGAAAAAAAAACTTGCAAAATTTGGCTCAGAGGCACTATAAAATACAGTGTTTATCAGCTTCCTGTGGCTGCCTTCATCTTGTTATATATACGTCAACACTTCGTGCGCAGAACGACAGGGGAAATGTAGTCATTGGACGTGTGAATCTGCAGGTATACTTACAAAAATGCAGCTGATCAGGTTCTCTCAGGACCAATAAATAACTGAATTGTAAATAAACTAGTGTCCAGAAGAAACGATACCAACATTTTTTGAAAATTGTTTTTTAGTAAGTGAATTTTTAAGAATGAAAACATACTTATTCGTATTGCACATCTCAAACGCAGCATAATCGATCAAAGATACCGGGAACAATTGATCACTTCGCTCTCTAGCATGTGAGATGATTTAATGTCATGTAGAAAGTGGTGTTGCAACAATATTTTCGTTTTGGGATAACACTTTCTTGCCAGTCCGACTTTGGACACCGGCGGGACTCGACACCGGCCATGACCCGCATGTTCACCGGAAAAGAATCCCTTCATGCACTTATGAGGCCACCTCGACAGGAAAATCCGATATCGCTCTGTGCCTCTGGTCAACACCCAGGACGAACGATGTCTCCTCGAGGAATGGCAACCCATCACTCCCGACGTCATCAGTCCGTAGGCGTGTCCTGACATGTATTGATGCTTACAGCGGACATAACCGCTACTGACTTGACTTGAGATGTGTGGTGTGACATCTCCCATTGTTTCTGTGTTTAATGCTCTAAGGAAATGTTCATCCCACCTAGACCCACCTATCTTTAAAGACTTGTCATATTGATTGTACAGATTTAATTTAAATTAAATTTTTTTGTAAAGATGTTGTTAAACAAATATCCTGAACCTCTACATTGTTTAGTTATTCTTTAATGTTAAGTGGTAAGCGTATAACTCTTTTGGCTAGTTTGGGTGATTATGGGGCTTTTTACACATTTCCCTTTTATCCTTTAAATCGTCCTTGTTTAAAAATCTATTTTAATGAATTTCAAGTTTCCAAGTGAAAATTAGACCTATTGTTCCTTTTGATATGCAGCAAATAGTAAAACCTCAAACCGATTTCAATTTCAACCAACTTATAATTTATCGGTTTGGTATTTCCAATAGGTATTGAATTATTTTCCTGTTTGAAACAAATACATACAATGGTGAACAATATTTCACAATTTACATGTCTTTCCGTAATACGAGACCTTGATTAATTTACATTTTTAGAAACATGGACTTCCATTCTATATACAATATAATCTATAATGATTATCACAAACTCAAATTCCCAAGCCAATAACAACAAAGGATACGGGGTGGAAATGAATATTTATGATAAGTAATGTATATTTGTATAACTGAAATATGACTATTGTTCAAGTGGTGGAACCAATATTTATCAGTACATCATTAGAATCAGAAAAACAGAATGATATTATTCTGTTTTTCTGATTCTAATGATGTACTGATAAATATTGGTTCCAATTGATATATTATATCAATGATTTTAATAGTTATTATATATCTATAGAGAATGTTATAGTCATATTTCTGACCGCTATCAAAACATTCCTGTTTTTACTATTATTATGATTTGAATTGAATGGCCATCCTATTTTAGACTGCAATTCTGCCGATTGATATCACATCAACAAAATGAGCACTAGATATGCCACGTTTGATAGCCTCGAGGGAACAGAGGCGTTGGAATGATCCAACCCGGGTCACACGTCGACGTCGCCAGAAGATTGTGGTGCGCACGCAAGAGCGGACGAAACAAGCAACCAAACCAATTAAGATCCTTACAACCTGGCACTACACCTGAGGTTACGTACCGTAACAGCGATTCAATAAATGGAAGTTTGTCGAATCCAATTTTTATTATTCATTTTGAATTAATTGTATGAAAAACTCCGGTTAGTCCATGTAACTAGGTACCAAACATTCATTCTAATAAAAACTAGATAACATTTAATATTCTTTTCTTTTTGGATATGTTTCGTCTGAATTGTAATAGAAACAACAATGGCGACAAAAATGATCAGAAATAGAAAATTGTTATTTTGATTCGTCTGCCAAACATCGGGCGTTATTTGTTTCAATACGTTATATTCACGTTTAACAATCGGTTTCTTAATAAAATTCAATATAGTTATTCATCTTGAATTGAGAAAACGTAATTAACAATCAAGTTTATAACCTCGTGGGTATTATTAAAAATATCATCCTTCAGAAGAATACCAATTTTTCAATATTTCATGATCATTGCGTGTTTGTCGAACAAAATTACATTTTTTCTAAAATATTATTTCAGTCGTGTCGTTTCACCATTATTATTTATTTTCTCTTCCGTTTTCTGCACTTTTGATTATTCACCCCTATTCAACAGCGTTTTGATTTGTAATTTGATATCTTATGCATAAAAATAATAAAAGAAGAGGTTCTATTTATATTAAAAGCCTCTCAATACTCATATAGCCCATTTTTAACCACTCAATACTAACATATATTTACCATCAACAATCAATAGTAATAGAGCTGTACCAACAACAGCTAATACTAACATATATTTACCATCAACAACACAATATTAATAAAGCTTAAATATAGATCCACCTTTAATATCTCAATACTAATTTAAAATAATTTACCATCAACAACACAAAACTAATTTAGCTTCACCACCAATAACTCAATACTAATATAGTTCCAGCTTTAACAACTCAATACTAATATAACTTTACTATAAGAACCTCAATACCAATATAGCGCAACCTTTAACATCTCAATACTAATAAAGCTTAACCTTCAATAACTCAATACTAATATAGTTTAACCTTCAATAACTCAATACTAATATAGTTCCAGCTTTAACAACTCAATACTAATATAACTTTACTATAAGCACCTCAATACCAATAAAGCACAACTTTTAACATCTCAATACTAATATAACTTTACCATCAACAACTCAATACTATAATAGTACCACCCTTAAAAAACTCAATGCTTATATAACTTTACTAAAAGCACCTTAATACCAATATAGCTCCACCTTTAACATCTCAATACTAATATAACCTTACCATCAACAACTCAATACTATAATAGTGCCACCCTTAAAAAACTCAATGCTAATATAGTGCCACCCTTAAAAAAACTCAATGCTAATATAGTGCCACCCTTAAAAAAACTCAATGCTAATATAGTGCCAACCTTAAACAAAGCATAGCTTTGCCAAGACGGCGTCTTTTTCGTTTAATACGAATCGGCAACCGTAATGGAAAATAACTGTATTAAGTGTAGTTAAATTTACTCTAATCAGCTTTTGTGTAATACCCAATTACAGTACAACACCTCGCTAACCAGAATTCGAATTTCTCAAATTTAATAGTAAAAACATGAAATGTTTTTCAATTTATTGCTCTTGAATGAAGGAAGGACATTTAATGATAAGGATCAAAACAACATATTCCACTCTCCCATTCGTAAATCACAATGTTGAATTAATAAGATCTATTGCTGTATATTTACTCCCATGGGTAAATCATCATGCTAGCCTCTGTATTATATATCACTTAGTCTATTGTTTATTTTACAATTTAACATGAGTAGAACATGTTGAGATGTGAACTAGTCGTGATGTAGAGTAGCAGGAAGAGAGAGACTCAGACAATTGATTGATGATAGGTATCTTATCTTACCTTAATAATAATCTCTAGTTCTTGCTAGTGTTTCTATGTGAAAGGCTGTGTCTAATTTGAACAACTAGCAAAGGATTGTAACGTATGGTTACAAAGAATTGGATGGAATTTTGAGGAACGTATTTAAGATCTGTTTAGTTTTTATAATGGAACTAAATAATTATAAATCATTGTTAACAAGGAACATAGAACACTGAATTTCTTCAGTTTTTGTTGGATTTTAATTTGAAAACTCTCCCCTGTGACGTCAGTATTATTGAAACTATGGTAAGCATGATATTAGTTCCTATATTAATTTCACTGTTAGTCTTAAACACAATGAAACATAAAATAAAAGATAAAATTTAGAAAATGAATTTAACTTTGGCTGAAAACATTCAAAAACAGTAATTTACGAAATAACTTTACTGTAAATAGTCAATAAATTGGAGAATGCACATAAACAATCACCAACAATAACATTACCTAATAACTCTTCCCACTGATTTTCCAGGCAGTCTAGTGCAAACAGTTATAGCATTCTATATTCTCTTTGTATCTGCAATAACACGTATTTTATAGATTTCAAGATGGAAAAAAACAAAAAACAGTAATTATATTTCTTAAATAATATGTTGAAATACATCGCAAGGAAAAAAGGAAACATAAATATCAGTTCAATGGGGGAAATATGAATTTCATTAATAACTTTGATTGTTCACAAAGCAGAAAAGCTTCCGGTTACTGTGGACATTTGGCTCAATTCCTATCATATTGAAATTGTGTATATCTCTACATTTGTCCAAAAATATATTTACTTTAGCGTTGAAATTACGAAACGGTGTCAGTCAAACAAAAGCTTTTCGTATCATTCCAAGAATCAAAGTCAAAAAGCCCACCTACCCTTTTACAACTAAATACTCAAATTGATATATAATTATTATTACCCTTTGTGTTAAAACAGCTATGATTTAATATTTACCATTTGCTATGCTCCATTACTACACACAGTAGTAGTTGTTAAATAGATTATTGATTTAATTGTGAAAATAAGTTGTACTATTTAAACTACCTGTATATTTCTATAACCTATCATTGACTTGTATCAATATGTTAA
Organism: Nipponacmea schrenckii; assembly: GCA_030562195.1. NCBI lineage: Eukaryota > Metazoa > Mollusca > Gastropoda > Lottiidae > Nipponacmea > Nipponacmea schrenckii. The sequence continues at coordinate 1,503,452 of JAUJPP010000007.1, forward strand.
TGTATATTTTAATTGATACATAATTATATCATCTAAACAATGACTATTTTGTATTTAGGATTTAGTCGAAGAATGAAGATGGCTTTAGTACCCTTTTTAGTAAATCTAACCTTAGTAACACTTGGAGACATTACTCTGGCACAAAGGAGGTAAGAGCCACCATTTCTTATCTGAACTAATCGTTCGTGTTTTGCTGCCTATGACTGTAAAAGAATATTCCTTACACTAATATTACCTTAGGTTGACCTAAAAATTAAAATTTTTAATTTGGCCAAACCAAGTATGTTCATCAGTGGACCTGGTGTCAAACTTATGACGGAATTCCTCTATAATCCACTAAATCTACCAGAAAACAAGTATTATGCAGTAAACGAAGTGGTTTTGAAACACGCTTAGAGGCGTTTTTCAATAATTACTACGTGTAATGGGTATATCATGTTATTCAGAGAGATTATATTAGTGATGGAATCTGATAAATCAAACAGATGAACATAATACTATTTAAAAGTTTGAAACTTCAAATTCAATGTGTAAGAAAAGAGATTATGTGCCAGCAATACAAATAACAATACTTTTGTTGATATTGTAGAACAATTCATGGTTATTCCAATAGAGGTTTAATAAACTACACAAATTTGCTTTTTAAAGTCGCCACATACTCAAACCTAAATTAAGCTCATAAAGTTGAAATATATTATACAAATGTTAAATCGACATGTCATGGAAATATTATGTTATATGAAAATGCAATTTATTGGAATAACCAAGAATTGTTATATATATAGATGTAAAATTGAGTCATCGAAATGTTATATTCATGAAAAGACCTATTATAAGTTTTCGCTTGGGGATTTTATGTCATTTCTGTATGTAGTGAATCACTTATATTTATATATGACAACGGTACATAGGTCTCTGTTCAACATCTGTTACATTTATATTTGTCATTTAATTTTAAGTCAAGGCCAGGTTCAGATACATTGTACTATTTACGTGTTAAAAATTTTAAATTTACAAATATTTGTAATTTTTATGTGTTTAACACTTTAAAACCAACATGTCATTGTGTACAACCATGTCCCGGATTATCAGCTCTAAAATTGATTGCAGGCGAGTTACTGACACTATGTATTAGGCAATGTCACTGACACTATCTGCATAGGAAACAATTACAACTGCAACTCAAATGCAAACGATTTGAAGTACGATATACAAAAATAAATGATATAATGTGCACTGCAAAACAGTACCATCACCAGTACAGAATATTAATGTTAATGTTAAATGATAACACACCACAGTGTAAAATAACACGATCCAAATACACAGATTTCAATGCCAAACATTTCGACCTAAATTGCAATGACTAACATTACACAAAAATTAAATGACTAAAATTACACCTAAATTACAATGACTAACATTACACATAAATTACAATGACTAACATTACACCTAAATAACAATGAATAACATTACACATAAATTACAATGACTAACATTACACCTAAATAACAATGACTAACATTACACCTAAATTACAATGCAAACATTTAGATATAAAGTACAAGTGAAAATTATTATCGTATAGACATAGTGGTAAAGCTAGACACAAACCCACAAGCAAAAGCAATTAAAAGTGCTAATGGAGTAGTTTAGAAATATAGAATTTTATGATAATTGATGAAGTATATTTACACTGGGGAATATAATAATCTGATTACACGGGCTGATTGGAAGTCCATCTATATTTTGTTTAATAAAGAATCTATGTCCTTCATATATTATTGATAAATGTAGGAAATCAGGACTTTTGCATTTAATTTTGTACAATGAAGCTAGAAAAAAAATACTTCATTTTCCTTTGTACTTCTATTCATTTCACCTCGTAATTAATAAAACTATCATTTGTTTGTATCAACAGATTAATTTTTATTTATGTGAATCGATAGCTTAAAAAACATGTGCTTGATATACAGGTTATAAATCCTTTACAGTAAACGGAGAGAAGCACCTGAGATTAAATGACTAAACACAGTTTGCATGAATGATTTTCCCCCGATTTTTGTGTTAAATCTGAGAACTAGAACCTAACAAAATTAAACTAAATTTCTCAGATCTTAACAATGGAAACCAGAAATAAATTCTCTTCTATCACAATTACACACCAGTATCAGTATAACAATTTTCTTGTGATCTTCCGGTTCAGAAAATGTTAAATATTGGATATTGGACTAATGCGGTTCTATAAGACTGTTTGAGGTCCGATATAATAATGCTGTAGGTTTGATATATTATTTGATTACATATACTCAGGCTTGATGTTAGTTTTATTAGATGCTGTAGGTTAGACATCAGAATCTTCTTGGTTTGCTATGAAGATTTTTCTAGGTTAGATATCAGACTACTGTAGGTAAGATATTATGAAGGCTGCTATAGGTAAGATATGAAGACTGTTGTAGATGAGATAAGGAAGACTGTTGTAGGTTATTGAGGCATGTAAATGGTTGTAGGTTTGATATGTTTGGTTATCCATAGGCTTAATATGTGTTAGCAGACACTGTAAATAAGGAATTGTTAGCTATCCCACACTTCCTTAATTTATCAATAGACTGGTTTTGCATGACACGTTTTGATTGGTTGAAATACTACCTTTAGAACGCACATTTGGTAGAAAACTTCTGAGTTGAATATACCTGAAAACTAAAAAAGATAAGAAACAATTGCAATAATCTTAATGAGAAAGAGAGCTTTACAGATCTATTCTAAAATTTATGATTTCAAAGAAAAACTGATGTCTACTTACGGTACTTTCTTCTTCTTGGTACGTATGGTGTCCATAGTGTTGCAGACGTTTAGTGTTGTATTTCTCTCTCGAATCTCGTAGAATAGAGACACACAGATCAAAAAGTAACTGTAGATTTATTTAATCCAATAATGAATGCACAAAAAACAACAATAATCAAAAAATAAGCACAAGGTATAATACACAAATCATGCATACAGTAAGTAAGCACTTTAATTAGCTACTATTTATATCAAAACCTATATTTCTAGGACAATAAAGAAGCCACTTAAACAATCCAGAAGTAATACATTGTTGCACACGGTTTTAACAGGTCATAATGCATCATAATATAAGTTGAGGAACCTTTAGTAAAAAATCATCACTTTTGGTTTGCGCTTTCGCTGTGATCGTCTTGGGATATCGGGTCCATCCATACTGGTTTCTTGGACCTAGGTTGGTATGGCTGAGATTCACCTTGAGGCATGAATTGTATTTCCGCTGAAATTTCTGTCACAAACTCAGAATCAGTGTTTGGTTCCTCTCCAGGTTCGATGTCCTTCTCAGTTGCGTATCGGGGTAGCAGCTGTTCCCAGTGTCTTTTCCAAACTGAACCATGAAGTACGACCTTAACATTGAAACAGCTGGTACCAAGAGCTTTCTTTATAATACCACGAACCCATCGAGGATGTTTGTCACGGTGAGGTCCAAAATACAGCGCATATACTGTTTTCTCGCCTTAAATACTGTGGATTCTTGGCGTTTCTCAGATTTTAATGCCTCCTTGGTCTGTTTGCGAGGGCAGTAGGGTATCTATTCGTGTCCGTATCTGTCTGGTACTGCATCAGAAAAACTGAAGTGCTCTTTTGGTGGTTGAGATGACTTTCTCATTGCTTGCTTGAATGTTTGTACCAAGCGTTTAGCTGCTCCGTTTGTAGCTGGATGATAAGGTGCTCCGGACAATACGTAATACGTAATACCCCGTTCTTTGCACCACCAACTCTGAAATTCTTCTGAAGTAAAGGTAGTCGCATTATCAGTCACCAGCGTATGTCGATATCCGAAAAGAGCGAAATCTAGGGTTGCTCTAGATGATGTAGATCTAGTAGGATGAATGCAAGGATACTTTGAATAGGCATCTGTAATCACCAACCAATCTTTACCCAAGAAGTTTATAGCATGATCCACGTGTAATCTTCTCCAAGGCTTTTCTGGAAGCATCCACGGGTGTATCGAAGGCTTTGGTGGTTTATTTTGGTGCTAGACACATGAATCACAACGGCGACTTGTCATTTCAATAGCAGCATCGATGCCAAGCCAGTAGACTGTAGTTCTTGCTAATTGTTTCATCCGTTCCAAGCAAAAGTGTCCTAAATCAAGAAATTCAGGGATCCTAGGTTGCAAGCTTTCTGGAATTCCAATTCTTGCACCGTGTAGAAGGCATCCATGACCATTCTTTGGTTCAAAATAGAGCCGTCATCAGTAAGTATAGTTTTCAACTGTTAGTTAGTCTTTGGCGTTATGTCCGCTGACAAGCATATCATCTTGGAAAACTGTGACTCCACGTAGATCTTGGGTAAGGTTTTCCATGATTTCTTGAAATAACCAGGTGCTGAGTTGATTACAAATGGCAATACCTGTTGAAGTAGTACTCCAAGGTGAGTGCGGAGGGCTAGCCCCTTTTGGCTAAGGAGTCAACATGATTTGATTGTAGGCATCAGCAAGGCCAATCTTGGTATATACAAATCCACCTCCTAGTTTCTTCATTAATTCCTCTGAGAGTGGCATTGGATGACAATGATCTTCTAACTGATCATTAACACCAACAGAGTAGTCACCACAAATTCGAAGCTTAGGTTTTAAAGTACCTGTAGAACTTGTTTTCCTTATTGGTACCACTGGTGTTCAATAACTGTTAAACTGGATTGGCTTCCAGACCTCTATGGCGATACCTTCTTCGTAACCTTTCGCTAGGTCATCTCGAAGAGCAAAAGGAACCGCTCGTGCCTTGTGAAAAACCGTCTTTAATAGTGATTGGTACATCCAACTTGGGTATATCATCTGAAACTTCACCCAGAATTGCTTCAATTAGCTCAGATTTCTTTATTTTCTTCACTGAAGCTTTGATTGCTGTTGTTTCTTCTTGCAAACAGCTTCAAGGTATCCTTACTTCTCACAAAAGTGACATTTAGAGTCTTTGTAAGGACAGTCTGGGGCTTTATGACCTTTGCCACATCGGTAGCAAATGCGTGGGTATAGGTTGTTGATGGCATTTATGTTGATTCATTTTGTTGTTCTGCTTAACTTTGTTCACTGGTTTTGATTTGGAGCATGTACGGTTTCCTTGGCAACCTTTGCTGCATCTTCGGTCTCGACGGCGACTTAGACTGCCTTGGCAAAATCTAGTTGATCTTCGCGTATTTTGAAGAGTGCCTTAAGAACCGCTTCATTGTTAACAGAACATATGAATCTTTGTCGTAGAGTTTCGTCCTGAGGATTCGTTATAGTTGGGAAATCCATGTAGCTCCGTCTTGACGTATACGAGCTGCCAATTCTTGAATTGTTTCCCCTGTTTTTCGTTGCATATCACTCCAGAATTTGTATCGTTCGCGCACAATGAAACATTTTGGATCAAACTGTTCTTTCATAAAGTTCTCAAGTTCATCCATTTTCAATGTGTGAATGTCTTTAGGTGGGTCCATTTGAGTAGCCAAGGTAGACAGTTGTTTGTAGACTGTCGTAGTTTGGTTTGTCGAAAACACTTGTGCAGTTCGGCTTTCGGGTACTGCGTTTGCTGCCAGATATTTTAAGAGTTGGTAAAGAGGAAGTTGGCTCACCGTTAGATTTTGAACTAATTTCATTAAGTGTCCATTTCTTCTCTATGTTGTCTGGCTTGTGTCTCCATTTGCCTCTTTGTTGTCTGGCTTGAATCTCCATTTGCTCTTTTGAACCATTATTTGTTCTGAGAGAAGTTTAATCAATTCTGTAGATTCTGCCATGTTTAACTTTCTGTCATTAACCACCGTTTTCCAGAAAATGATTTGATAAATCCTAGTAGTAATCCTTATCTAGGTATCCTATCGGCGACGCCAAATTTCTGTTGCATTTCTTTCTCGAAACTCGTAGAATAGAGACACACAGATCAAAAAGTAACCTTAGATTTTTTTAATCCAATAATGAATGCACAAAAAACAATAATAATCCAAATATAAGCAAAATATATTAAGCACAAGGTATAATACACAAATCATACATACAGTAAGTAAGCACTTTAATTGAATCCCCCCTAGGCCTTAGCTACTAGCCTATTTATATCAAAACCTATATTTCTAGAACAATCAAGAAGCCACTTGAACAATCCAGAAGTGATACATTGTTGCACACTGTTTTAAATGGTCATATTGCATCATAATATTAGTTGAGAAGCCTTTAGTAACTTCTGGAAAGTTAATCTTTAAGGGCCATATTCTCGAAGGATGATTTAGAATAATCAGTGATTTAATCATAGTTTTTCTTTAGTCCATATTTTCAAACGCAAATTAACTTTAATCGGAGTCTAAATATGATCTAGGATTTCTGTAATCGGAGAAATGAACTGCATTCGAGAATATGGAAAAATTTCATATTCTGGAACGCCGACTAAATTAAAATCAATGATTATCCCAAATCAATGATTCATTTAAACATGGTAGTTTAAATTTTGGTATTCTCGAACGTTGACTAGATTTTAATCCTCATCTAAACTATGCTAAAATTTAGTCACACAAGGGGGGTAGTTTAAAGTGTGATTAAACCAGATACTCAATAAAAAAATATGTTATGAATTGAGTTAAATGGTATATTTCGACTAATAATTGTCCAATCATCACTAAAATCAATAGGACTCCTCTTTGATATGCCCCAAACACACAACCACAAAATATCCCCATGGTGAGTATAATCCAAACGTAGAGAGACAGACATGCTTTGACTCAATTAGACAATCCTACTTCATTTACCAGGAGAGAAATTCAGAAGACCTCAGTCAGACGAAGTATCAGACACTGTCTTTTAACAATGGTTTATTCTTTTCAAAAGAAACTGTAACAAAATATTATAGGTCAACTATAACCTTAAGTATAGACAAGGCAGAAATATCTGTAATCTATCAAATATATAAACAAATGTATACAAGTGGTTGCCTAGTAAGATACGCCCACTTTAAAATATATCTTCTGTTTTAATGCAGGCAAGATCTCATCAACTTCAATGATCGCACCAAATTTCATTCAAATCAGATGAAAACTGTTGTCTCAAACATGTTCACAAGTTTATTTCGACGCGTTTTGACTAAGTCAAGGGCAATAACTCAAAAAACGTTCACCAAAAAATCGTCAATATCAACCTTGTCCAAGATCTCATCAATAATAATGATCACTTTAAAATATATCTTCTGTTTTAATACAGGCAAGATCTCATCAACTTCAATGATCACACCAAATTTCATTCAAATCCCATGAAAACTGTATTCTCTATAGCGTTTACAAGACAATTTTGACTAAGTCAAGGGCAATAACTAAAAAAATTGCCAATATCGAACTTGTCCGTGATCTCATCAATATAAATGATCACAGCAAGTTTCATTCAAATCCGACAAAATCTGTAGTCTCTATTGCATTCACAAGCAATTGTGGACGGACGGACGAATTTCTTGTGAATTTCAACCCATGTGGCTTCTTTTCTCTTCGTGGCCATTCCATCTGTCTTTTTATCCTCAACATCTTTAATCTTAGTTTGGATTAACGAAAGTAGCAAATTTTTTTCATCTACAGTCCAATTAGATTCCCTTTTTGTAGATTTTATTCCTTTTTTACCTTTAATATTTCGTCCTGAGCATGCTTCCATTGACATACTAGTAGCCGCCATTTTTTTTCTTATAAATAATCTCTAAACCAAAGTGTTTTATTGCCTTTTTTCTCTAGAGAGAGGCCCATTGTTAAGAAAATGATTAAATCTAGGATTTTGTACAGGAGCGTAGCGTGACCATTTTGACTGGGGGGGTGTAACGTCTAAGTTTTACCGACGAACACGTGTAACGTCAAAGTTTTACCGACGAACACGTGTTCTTCCCGGGGCAAAAATAACTTACTCGCACTTTTAAGTATATACATTATACACGAACGAAATCCATCGTTAAAGCAAATCCTAAACCTTAGAAAACCATATCAATCAGGGGTGTATCTAGAATATGCCTGAGGGGGGGACTGAAAGGTGATTTTTCCAAGGCAAGCCCTGCAGGCCAAAGGCCTTCGTATTCGGCCCTTGCAGTGGCGGGGGGTTCGGGGGTCCTTCCCCGGAAAATTTTACATACTTGGAAACCCGGAGAATACATCTGACGCGATTTTGGAAGTCTTTTCCACTGGTCCAAATTATCAATTTTCATCAGAAAACCATATGTCCTTTTTCGACCTATTCTGCGTTTTACCGACATGGGGGGGGGGGGGATTGGTTTCGGCTGTTCTCCCCCTGAAAATTTTACAAACTAGGAAACCCGGAAAATACATCTGACGCGATTTTGGAAGTCGTTTCCACCGGTCAAAATTATCAATTTTCGTCGGACAACCATATGTTTTATATAGCCTTTTTCGACCTATTCTGCGGTTTACCGACAAGTTCAGTAAAAATCACTTTTTATGTAGACGAACAGTTTTCCGATAACATCATAACTTACACAAGGTTTCCACACTTTCGGTCAGCCAATCGGTTTTACTGAAGGCTCTATTTCCCATCCATGACCGTCTATTATCGACCGATTCCGCGTTTTATCGACAAGTTTAGTAAAAATCACTTTAATGTAGACGAACGGTTTACCGATAACATCTTAAGAGACACAAGGTTTTCACTCTTTCGGTTAACAAATCGGTTTTACCGACGGCTCCATCTATGACCTTCTTCTATCGGCCAATTCCGCGTTTTACCGACAAATTCAAACAACGAACAGCTTACCAATAAAAAGGGTATCGGTTAACCAATCGGTTTTACCGAAGACTCCAGTCATAACCAACTTATACCGACCGATTCCGGTAGTTTCAGTAAAAAAAAAATACTTTTAATGTTGACAGTTTACTGATAAAATCATAACCAACACAAGGTTTTTACTTTTTAGGTTAATTGGTTTTACCGACGGTCCCACCTTGCCGTCTTTTATCGACCGATCATAACCAACTCAATGTTTTGACTTTTTAGGTTAATTAATCGGTTTAATCGATCGATTCCGCGTTTTACCGACGATTCCATCCATGACCCCCCTTTTTACCGACCGATTCCGCGTTTTACCGACGAGTTCAGTAAAACTGGGGGGGTGTGACACCCCCCCACACCCCCCGGTAGCTACGCCCCTGATTTTGTAATCACTGATTTGACTTTTTCGTACTTCTGAGTAGGGAGATTAATATCATATTTAATCTGTGATTTATCATTTTTTTAAATCAAGTATTAGCCAATCCGTGTTTCCAGAATATGGTTTAAAATGAACCCTTAATCACAGACTGACTAATCCATGATTAAGTCTAATCCTAGACTAATTTAGACAGCCTTCGAGAATATGGCCCTAAAGTTCTAGAATAATCTGGGTCAATACTATAACATTTAGTAAGGATTAATTTGCCCCTACGTTTTAAACCTCAATGTCTCATTCTAGCTTTATATCTTAAACTCAGTAAAATGTATTACCAAGGGTTACTAAATCAATACATTATCAGATACAACAATAGTTTAATTATCATTTAGTTTTAATTATGTCTAATTGTCTACTAAATCTACATGTTTATCAGTGTCGCGTATTTGATAATTGATGAATGACTGTCTTAGATATTAACTCTTAATTCTAAATAATTATATTCCAATTCACAGTTCATATTTATAAAACATGAATTACTTATTAAGCTGGTACTTATGTAATGTCACCTGATTACAACTTCATCTGCAACCTTTGTTTTACGTTAATTGATTTCAATATCTCTAATGCATACTGAACATTTGATCTATCTTTAGTTAGAGCTTTTATTTATATTACCGATTCTTTGCTCATGGTTTATAATGTGCTATATGAAGTATTTGATATGGAATATTTTTTGGAATCTATTACATTTAGAAGGTTACCATATCGATATTTCAAAACGAGACGATTCAAAACATGACGGAGATACGCGTAGGTAAGCATAATGATTTTTACCATGAAATTAACACTATCACAATGCTTGTAATTGCTACCCCAACGCAGCCAAAAAAATATCGCTTTTTTAAATTCACCTGTCCATAAAACTGTTCCAAGTGGAGCTGAGTCTGAGTGAACTCGCCAGTAAGCTGCTCTTGTATCATCGATTATTATAGTGAACAAACAGAGAATTTTCAATATTTTGCCTAACCCCAAAGTGGGTTTGGGGCTTTAAAGCTATACGGTACCTTATTTGGGTTTTTTCGCAAAATGTATGTGAGTATAACATCTGTCTATCTTTTACTGAGCCGTGGATTAAACTCGTCTTGACAAGTTGACATTCGTATAGGTAGCAGAGTGATACCTGCATTACATTTTATATTTTAAAAACAACATTAGAATAATCGGATATACAATTGATTAAATTTAGTTTGTTGAAATTCATAAAAGTCGGTAGAGAAGTGACAAAATATCTGATCTATATGATACTGATGCCACTCGCTTCGATCTCAAACGTCAAATGATTTGGTTGATAGGTTATATTTTTACCTTGATGATATAAATTTCACGTCAAGTTTTGTTTTCCTTTTAAGGCGTTCTAGTAGACAGCTATGTATGAAAGCAGCTTTTCTACTCTTACTCAAGTTGACTCTCCATAGCGCCGATCTGTGACTCAGCTTCGGCAGCGAAACCTTGAACTACTCGTTTTTAACAGAGATTGTGTCAAGAAAATAAACTTGAAAGTATTTGTGCAAATAAAATAATCACCTCTTCTAAAAAAAGGACTGGCTCTGGGTCTTTAAACTGACTAGAAGTTATAATATTTGAGGGAATGATTCTTATAAAAAAGAACAAAAAAAAAAAAAATTATTTCAATTTATCACAACGTAACAATAAAGATAGCTTGCTAGGGAAGGTAATGTTGATTTTGAATAAAAACTTTACATTGACAATAAACAGAATGAAATAATGTAGATTAGATATGAATACTTTTGAGGTTAGGTATGAGGCTGATGTAGATTTAATATGAATAATTTTGAGGTTAGGCATGAGGCTTATGTATTTTAGAAAGAATACCATTGAAGATTAGATATGAGGCTTATGTAGCTTAGATATGAATACCGTTGAAGATTAGATATGAGACTGATGTAGGTAAGATATGAATATTGTTGAAGATTATGTATGAGAATGATGTAGATTAGATATGAATACTTTTGAGGTGAGGCATGAGGCTTATGTATTTTAGATATGAATACTGTTGTAGATTAGATATGGGGCTTATGTAGGTTAGATATAAATACTGTTGAAGGTTATGTATTAGACTGATGTAGATTAGATATGAATACTTTTGAGGTGAGGCATGAGGCTTATGTATTTTAGATATGAATACTGTTGTAGATTAGATATGGGGCTTATGTAGGTTAGATATAAATACTGTTGAAGGTTATGTATTAGACTGATGTAGATTAGATATGAATACTTTTGAGGTTAGGAATGAGGCTTATGTAGATTAGATATGAATACTGTTGAAGGTTAGGTATGAGACTTATGAAGGTTAGATATGAATACTGGTAAAGGTTAGGTATGAGGCTTATGTAGGTAAGATATGAATACCTTTGAAGGTTAGGTAAGAGGCTGATGTAGATTAGATATGAATACAATAGATATGGCTCTTAATTGGTGAAACCTGTTGGAAGGGAGATAAGTTTTAAGATATGCAACACCTGGTTTTTGGTGTTTTTTTTTTTTTTTTTGCTTTAAGGACGTTTTCATAACCATGTATGGAACAATAAAACGTTGATTAAAACCATTATAAAGTAAATGAAAACAATTGTTATGGATAGATACTTCTATAGTATTTATTACTTCAACGTTTCAATATGGTTCTCACACCGTCATCAGGATTATAATGTGTATAAACAAGGAAGTAAGTATATATAGGCAACAATAACAAAAAAAAAAAATTCAATTAAATAAGCACACTAAGGAAGCCATTATAACAATAAAGGCATAGAGAATAATAAGGGTACAGGAAGAGTAGAACTAATGATTAAGATGGATCAAACAGATCAAAGAAGAACGGTGTACCATACTTACTTATGGTATTTACGGATTGTTTCATCAGGGAGATTGGTAATCAGGGCTTCAGATTCGTTCCATTGTATGGCGTGGTTCGGATTTTCTATGAGATGCTGGCTCAGGGCTGACTTTCCATTAGTGATAGTACATGAGATCGCATATTGTCTAATTCTCATTTTCCATTTTCAATGGTTGTCTGCTTTCTCAAATGTACGTAGCTCCACAATTACACTTAACTTGGTATACGATGTCCTTTTGCATGTATACTTATTTTGGGGTTGGTTCTGACATACTATAGAAGTGTCTATCCATAACAATTGTTTTCATTTATCTACACTTGTGCTTCTAATATGCCATTGAAGGATTAATTATAAAGTAATTACTCACCGATGGTACTATTGTGTTAAAATGTATTACATGTTATGTTTTAGTCAACAGTCAATGAAATGGTACTTTCATGTGAAAGTGTTATAGACGTTAATACTAGGTAATGAGATAGAAGCTGGCAATGTTTAGTTTAATATAATTACTTATTTCACACGGCTGGCTTCAATATTTCTCAGAACTTCATCATCAAACACTGTTTTATCTCAACTTATTTCAGTATGTCAGTGTATTTATTGTATTATTGGACATTTGAACCATTTGTTAGCGAAGTGCTTTCATTTACGTAATCAAACCTATGTTTGTGATTTAAAATGTGCTATATAAACTATCTGATATGGAATTTATGCTGTTGGAATCTATTACTAGTATATTTAGAAGGTTACCATATCGATATTTCAAAACGAGACGATTCAAAACATGACGGAGATAAGCGTAGGTAAGCATATTGATTTTTACCATGAAATTAACACTATCACAATGCTTGTAATTTTATATTTTACAAAAATTAATTATCTCCCCTCACCGTTAATTGTGAAATCAGAAGAAGGAAATACTAAATACTTTAGAACTATTTTGTATGCTTGATATTCTGTACTGTTTTTTATTTGACACCCGTTGTCAAATCTTTCAGCTACTTGCTGAAACAATAAATTACAATGTATTTCCCCCAGCGGCAATAATTGTTTCACTGTATCTCTAGATACTTGATCTAGAAAAATATTTCCTCTCAGTGACATTGTTCTATACATGTAGTTGGCCTGGAAACAAACAGAAGTATTTAATTCTGTCACTACAATCATTATTAGATTAAAATGTAATTTGCCTTACTTCTATTTTCTAATAAGTTACATCTCGTGATAGAGATAAGAAAGCTTACTATCTAACATCTTAATAGCTGTCATAGATTCCAACCAGTTTCTCCATCTTTTATTGTATTTAGAAATAGGCTAGTAATACACTCCAGGCATCTTTTATCACCTGCTTCTTGTAGAATGGCATAATTATTTTTATACGCCCACATGGAAATGTGGACGTATATTGCCGTCGCCCCTGTCCGCCCGTCCGTCCGTCGGTCCGTCCACATTTGTTGTATACGCAATACAGGCTACAGTTTTTATCCGATTTTAATTTAGATTGGTATACATGTATATATTGATGATATCTCGGTCAAGTACGAAAATGGAAATTATCGCATGAACGGTTTTTGAGTTATTGCACTTGACTTAGTAAAAACACGCCAAATTTGGGTTGTATCCACAATAGAGGCTACAGTTTTTATCCGATCTTAATGAAACCTGGTATACATTTACATATTGATGACATCTCGGTCAAGTTCAAAAATGGAAATTATCGCATGAACGGTTTTTGAGTTATTGCCCTTGACTTAGTAAAAACGCGTCAAATTTGGGTTGTATCCACGATAGAGGCTATAGTTTTTATCCGATCTTAATGAAACTTGGTATACATGTATATATTAATGATATCTCGGTCAAATTCGAAAATGGAAATTATCGAATGAACAGATTTTGAGTTATTGCCCTTGACTTAGTAAAAACGCGTCAAATTTGGGTTGTATCCACGATAGAGGCTACAGTTTTTATTCGATCTTAATGAAACTTGGTATACATGTATATATTGATCAGATCTCAGTCAAGTTCGAAAATGGAAATATCGAATGAACGGATTTTGAGTTATTGCCCTTGACTTATAAATACATGAATATGTAGACGTATATTGTCGTCTCCCCTGTCCGTCGGTCTGTCGGTCCGTCAACATTTGTTGTAGACACTATAGTAGCTAAAATTTTCTATGGATTTTAATGAAACTTGGTATGAGCATTGGTATTGATAAGACGGCAGTCAAGGTCGATTTGAAAATGCCTTTGACTAAGTAAAATAGCGTAAAAAATCATTTTCTGTAGAAGCTACAATTATCTTTTTATAATTTTAATGAAACTTGATATGACCATTGGAAGTTCGATTTGGACGATTTAGCGATAAACAGTTTTGGAGTAATTGCCCCTGCCTCAATATTTGTTGTAGACAAAATAGAAGCTACAATTTTCAATGGATTTAAATGAAAATTGGTGTGAGCATTGGAATTGATAAGACGACGGCCAAGTTCGAATTTGAAGATTTTTCGATGAACAGTTTTTTAGTAAGATTGCGTCAAAATTTTATTGTGGGTTCAATAGAAGCTACACTTTTCAATGAATTTTGATGAAACTTGGTGTGAGCATTGGAATTGATAAGACCTCAGTCAAGTTTGAATTTGACAGTTTTTCAATGAACTGTTTTGAGTTATTGCCCTTGACTTCGTGAAATTGCGTCAAGATTCTATTTTGGTTTCAATAAGAAGCTTTAATTTTTAAAAGATTTTGATGGAACTTGGTGTAAGCATCAGAATAGATAAGACACTAGTCAAGTTTGAATTTCCGACTTTTTTAACGAATGGTTTTTGATTTATTGCCCTTTACTTAGTATTATTGCGTCAAAAATATTTGTGTGTGCAAAATAAGCTACAATTTTTTAATAGATTTGATGAAACTTGGTATGAGTATTGAAATAGATAAGAGATGGTGCTCAAGTTTTAATATGAACAGTTTTTTAGTTTTTGGCCTTGACTTCAATATCCATTTAGTGAATGTTTTTGAGTCATTGCTCAATTTATTTTTCAAATTCAATGCTGCCAGTGGGCGTATGTTACCTTGCCTGGCAAGCTATCTTTATTTGACTTTCGAAGATATCTGAAGATACAGGCAAGGGGAATGCGATTGTGTTGGAACGAAGAAATTAGTTACAAGGCGAGTAAGTAACTTCAGTCCTTGTCAGTTATAAAATACACTGCCATTGTCAGAAAGTGGTACATTGAAAGGGAATTCAATATAAGTGAAATTTCATCAACCACAGTACAAAAACCTGCAGATTTAGAATATCAACTTCTTTATACCTATGTCATCGAGAAACATAAACATGAAGGTATCTAAGCTCCTTCTTTATAACAATGAACAACGGTGACTTTCTCAATTTACAGTTTATTGTGCAGTTTAAGGCCCGTCTGTGTTTACCATGATTATAAAATTATATGAAAGTATATTTTGTCCATACTGTATTACTAAGGAACAAAGTCTGGTGTAAGTTGATCATAATATTGGTCCCTGAAGTCTTGTATACAAATTTTCAAGTTGTTTCTTGTCAGATTACCGAAAATAACGTCCATAGAATGCTCTTATCCATGTAATTGGTATCAAAGATACCAATTCGGATAGCCATATCTTATCCTTTAGAAAGGAAACATGTGTAGAATGTTGTCTCGGACAACTCGCAAACATCTTGATGATCTGTTGCTGAAACATACTCGAATTACAAAGGGCAACTTAAGAGCTTGGTATATTTCGTACCCATGTTTGTTTTAAAAACAGTTTGACATTTTTGCAGACTGTCTTATTAAAGAAGGCTTTCGTATCTTTGATTATGCTTTTCTGCTCTGAAGATTCTTTGTCTGACGTCGTAGGTTTTAGTCATTGCGTCTGATTTGTTGTTTCTATGACTCTGGATATGTTTTGAAGACTCTGGATATGTTTTGAAGACTCTGGATATGTTTTGAAGACTCTAGATATGTTTTGAAGACTCTAGATATGTTTTGAAAAGTCTGAATATGATTTGAAGAGTATGGATCTGTTTAGAAGGCTCTAGAGCTGTTTTGAATAATGTGTTAAAATATTCCTAGCATGTTCGTTATGATGGTAATTAGACACTCAATCAAGTGAATTATCGCCTTACATATCTCTAATAGAGTTTATGGTTAGCCCGTGTTCGTTTGCTCTGAAAATTTTTTAACGGATATGTTTGGTTTAATATTTCAATGTAACTGGTAGGCACTCCTCTGATTTGCATCATTTTAAGCCCAGAGACCTCCTTTTGCCGGTATCCAATCCTGGATATTCAAAGGGAGTGCTCGCGCATTCATAGCTAACAGCTCGTTATTGTATTGAAAGGTAAACATTTCTCAAATAATGGTTGCATGACAATACATTTAAAATAAACAATAAGTCAATAAAGAGCACAATTTCTTAATTTGTACAAATGGATTGTAGATCTGTATTTTAACCATGGGCTTTGTTTGATTTATATCGTCGTAGTCTGAAACTAATCATGCAATGTGGTTTTCACTCCCGATTTCACTGTTCACACCAACGGGAATTTTCTGTCAGTCTGTAGGTTAAAATATAATTGCTATAATGACGAACAAAAGATTTATAGCTACTGTACTGTTGACGCATTTAAGTGGCTTGATTTATTCTTTTGGAATATCGAACTTACTGACATTAGTTGAAATTGCAGTAACATATAGTATATGTATTGCTCTGTAACTAACTTTTACCAAGGCAGTAAAAATGACCTGATATGAAAAGTTCATTATCTGGACTCGGATTATTGTCTAATCTGAACATTGCTGAAGCTAATGGTTATTACTTCTACTTTTCAGGCAAGCCATCATCAATTCTCTAGTAAATAACAATAAAACCTATGATCCAATGATACCACCTAATTATGAGGACGGTAAGTAAATCAAAATTTTTTTCCAAGTATAAAACCAGTAGTATATGTTGTGTTAAAATCATTACTTATTAAAGTATTTCTTCACTTCTATTTTATCGCCGGATATCACCGCTATAATACTGTTTATAAATTAGCTCTATCTATGGAATATATATTGGAAGGTTTTGAATAAAAGTGTTCAATATTCGATATGTCTTATTATATCACACTGTGAACACCACCTACAATTCAGTTCAGTCATTTTTGAACATCACAAAATATGTTGTTTGAATTGTTTGCACCTTTACACTCCTTGCTTGTTCTGCTAGTTTGAGCATTATAATGAAGCACTTAATGTTTCAGATTTTCCTACGAACATTACAGTACAGATATATGTGTTAAGTTTTGATTCTGTCAACGAAGCAGCTATGGTATGTAACTTGTATTATTCGGATGTTCATTAATTCTATAACACGTCCGTGTACCCTCTTTCATGCCATGAAGTCGTCTCTGTAAACTTTGCTACTTTGTAAACATCAATTTAAACGTCAAATGATGGAATACATGTTTAAAAAATGGCATTTATATCACTCCTACGTTATAATTTGAATAATTTGTTGTCTTTTACCACAGTAATTATTCTATAACTGTAATTAAGTTGAAATTGAAAAGTATATGTTTCTAACTTTATATAAAACATAACATGCTGGTAGGATTGGATAGACTATTGAATTGGTATTTTGGCAGAGTGGTTTAGAAGTTTAAAAAAGTAGCCAAATGGCAGGTAAACCTGGTGAATATTAGTCTTGACTGACTTACATGATATGGATCCAATCAGAGCTTGAATATTTAATAATACAAATGACATAGTCCTTGACGTGTTTTAGAGAGATTTAAAGAAAACATGACTTATTTGACAAATCAATATCAATAATAGATCATTTACACTAATGCAGTTGATGTAGATCCTAGACTGTTCAAATGTTTAATGTGTGATTAACCGAATAAAGTCTTATGATATGGCGACCAATGTGATTTCATATCTTAAACTTTAAGTATACTTTCTGATAAATTTAACCCGAAACGCAACGATATAATATTCACTCTTTCCAAGATAATAAAGAAGGGTTAATACCGGTAAAAACTCATAAAATGTATTGTCGATCGTTTCGTGTCTTAATTCATTAAACAGCTTCGAAACTGAAACATTTGAAGCCCGACATTAGAATAGTATATATATTTATCTACAATGTTAATACGGAAATTATTTTATGAGGATTAATGGTTTTACTTTTTTCCCAACAGACAATAAATTCCGACAATGATAATTATAACTTGTTTGAAATTCAATGAAGTCTTCGGTATATTATGAATTTATCATTATTAGAGGAAAGTGGAACAAATCGTATATTTTACTATTATAAGATTATGTATCTCGAAGACGGATTCATGCTCATGAATTGCTGTTCTCTGACGAAAAAATAATAAATACGTCTGTTATACATTGTATTAAATCATGGTACAAATTTAATTTGTTATTTTCGTTATTGGGATAACACTTTCTTGGTATTGCACAGATTCTAGTGCTGAAAATTGGCTGAAACCCGAACGGGTTTCGAACAAGCAATCTCAGAGTCAGGCACCTAATCGCCAGCAATACATGTCAACCGTCTAGACCACTCGGCCAACGGACCCTCCACAAAAATAGAAGGCAGCAGACCGGTAGACTTTACTGCGAACATACATTACCCCTCTGATAATCATTAACGACACAGCTCCCATAGCTGATTATATGAGATGATACGATGTCATTTAGAAAGTGGTGTTGCAATGTTATTTTCGTTATTGGGATAACACTTTCTTGGTATAGCACAGATTCTAGTGCTGAAAATTGTTTGAGACCCGAACGGGTTTCGAACCAGCATTCTCAGAGTCAGGCAGCTAATCGCCAGTTGATCATTCCATCACTAGACTCTGTGCTATACCAAGAAAGTGTTATCCCAATAAGGAAAATAACACCACTCTCTAAATGACATCTTATCATCTCAACTTTAATTTGGTTTCTTGAAACGATAGAAAAACTTGATCAAATGACGCCTCCGTCGGTTTTTATTATGTTGGCATTAGTTTTGTCAGTTAGTTATCTGGTATTTTTAATCGAAATACCGACGAATAAAGGCTTACATAGGAAATCGATTGGAAATAAATATGTGAATGTATATTGTCGTCGTCCCAGTCCGTCGAACCCGTCCGTCCGCTAGTCCGCCAGCATGTGTTGTAGACATAATAGAAGCTACAATTTTCAATAGATTTTTAGGATGAGCATTGGAATTTATAAGACGGCGGTCAAGTTCGATTTTGAAGAGATTATCAATTATTTGACTTAATGCCCTTGACTCAAGTCAAAATTTTATTGTGGTTGCAAAGAAGCTACAATTTTCAATGGATTTTTATGAAGCATAGTGTGAGCATTGATATAGATAAGGCAGTGGTCAAATTCGAATTTGACAATTTCGATGAATAGTTTTTGAGTTATTGCCCTTGACTTTGTAAAATCGCTTCCAAACTTTATCGTGGGTGCAAGAAAAGCTACAATTTTCAATGCCATGGATTTTGATGGGTTGAGTATTGGAATTGAAAACGATATTTTATGATTTTTTTGAGTTATTGCCCTATTTATTTTTCGAATTTGACGATTGCGTTTTAGATTATAAGTACTTAGGCTTATTTATTCTGATTTTATTTTGTGAATCGGATCATTAGTAGTCTGACTTATTCATTCAGATTTTACTTTGCGAATCGGATCATTAGTAGTCTGGCATATTTATTCAGATTTTATTTTACGATTCGGTTCATAAGTACTTTTGCTTATTTATTCAGATTTTATTTTGCGATTCAGATCATAGGTACTTTGGCTTATTTATTCTGATTATATTTTGTATGCGGATCATAAGTATTCTGGCTTATTTATTCAGATTTTATTTTGTGATCGGATCATAAGTACTTTGGCTTATTTATTCAGATTTTGCGCATCGGATCATTAACAAAGCTACTGTGTGGATTTATGTAAACATGAATTAAATTAAAACACTAAGATATATGGATATACTACTTCTGCATTTATTACATACTACGTTTCGAAACACATACAGGTAACGTTATCAAGTATCGCTTCCTATTTCTATATGTCTTATAAACAATGAATTAAATTATTGAACATTTCAGCATTTTGTGAGCATATATATAGATGCTGTAAATCAAAGAAAAAATGATTAAACAGGGCTGAGGTGTGGGCGTATGTTATCTATAACATACCAAACGTGTCAATGATTACTTATGTAATAAATTATTATTTTGTTTTTGTCATGATTTTTGAAAGAAAGGTTGACCTGAAGTTAACCAAGTCTGTTTTCATTTCAGGATTTTTCAATGAGTATATTTCTGAGAACTAATTGGACAGATTCGAGATTACAATGGACAGACAATAAATCGGATAAATTAAAAAGATTAGAAATAGATTCGAAGTTAATGGATAAAATTTGGATGCCTGATATTTATTTTGTTAATGAGAAAACAGCTGTAATACACGATGTTACAGTAGAAAACAGATTGTTACATATTTATAGAAATGGTTCCATACAGTCAAGTATTAGGTACGTTACGCGTATTTCACCCTTTCTGGATTCGATATGTGTTTATTGCTGTTGAACAATGGCATCAAACTAGGTTTGGAATGCCATAGCGTAAAGATGTTCCTATATTGTCTTCTTTTGTAATTTCGTACTTTAAAAGAAAACACTGAGATAGAAAATAATTATGTCTGAGAGGTTTGAAAAGCATGTATTAAAAACTCATGATTTATTTATCAAATAAAATTGACCTAAATCAGACATGTATTTTTTTATTTAAATCTCTTTTTTATACAGAATATCTTTAACAGCAAGTTGTGATATGTATTTACAAAGATATCCACACGATCAACAAACGTGTTCCTTACGTATTGGTAGTTGTAAGTATAATTATGTAATAGGATAG
This sequence comes from Nipponacmea schrenckii, assembly GCA_030562195.1. Lineage (NCBI taxonomy): Eukaryota > Metazoa > Mollusca > Gastropoda > Lottiidae > Nipponacmea > Nipponacmea schrenckii. The sequence continues at coordinate 1,524,474 of JAUJPP010000007.1, forward strand.
TTTTTAAAATGAATTAGTCCCTGTAAATTACAGTTCCTTGACTAACTGTACAATATGAAACAGTCAAACATGTACAGTCATCTGTATTCAGCACGACCTTTCAACTACCATTGCAGATCATATTGCCATATTTGAACAGTTGCAATTTCCAATGGATAAAGCCGGTTTAATGACGTTGGATTGTCGTTTTGTTACACATTTATGAAGCTATTAAATAAATATTCTTCATACACTGTTTATATATTTTGATCAGTGTATGATATCTACATGTAAGAACTAAACTCGGTGCACTTTACCGCTCGTCTATAATGAGAAGAATTTTATTTCAGATAGTTACAGTTCAGATAATGTCAAATATGAATGGCACAGTCAACCTATTATCATGAGAAATGGTCTGACATTACCAAGATTTAAAGTACACAGTGGAAATGTAAAAAATCATTGTGATTATGATTTTGATGACGGTAATATGATTGTTGGTAAGTGCCTTTATATTCCTTTTTTTTTGGGTTTTTTTTTGGGTGTTTTTTTTGCCACTGTTTAAATTGCTGGATAAGTTGATTCAGATAATAAATAAATAATAAGTCAATGTCAAGTGTTGGGTAAGTGTTTTGAGATGTTGCTTGTTGGTGCTAATTTAGAATTGTGGGTAAGTTTATTCAGAAGTTGTTAGTGTACAGTTTGGTTAAGTGTTTTGAGATGTTGCTTGTTGGTGTTAATCTAGAATTGTGGGTAAGTTTATGTAGAAGTTGTTAGTGTACAGTTTGGTTAAAGTGGACCAGGCTTCATTTGTTTCGGACAATCATCCGACAGCCTCAAACACATGAAATCTTTTGGTTAGCTAATCAGAAATAGTCTACAGAGCTTACCTTTGAAATTTGAGCCTTCAAATCCATGTGTATCCATAATTATCCGTGTTTGAAAAATCAGAATGCCTTAAGAAATTACGAACGTCCCGCCATATTGGAAAACGGTTCGTCTTGATAGTCAAAGCGTTATCCTTCCCGTCGTGCAATAGCGGTCATCTATATAAATAGACTACAACGCATTTTCAATTGTAGACTTTGTCAACAGGACACACAATTTTCAGACTGACTGGAGACCAGCCGCGTACAGCACGGAAAAAAAATGAAAAGTGAAATTTTTTGTTTGAGGTATATTTCAAGGTATTTTGCGATTTTCTTAGAGCTTGAGGACTGTTTAAATGTAACAAAGGCCCAAAACGACCCCTAAAAATCAAGCTTGGGCCCCTTTAAGTCTTTTGAGATGTTGCTTGTTGGTGTTAATTTAGAGTTGTGGGTAAGTTTATTTAGAAGTCGTTATTGTACAGTTTGGTTAAGTCTTTGGAGATGTTGCTTGTTGGTGCTAATCTAGAATTTTGGGGAAGTTTATTCAGAAGTTGTTAGTGTACCGTTTGGATAAGTCTTTTGAGATGTTGCTTGTTGGTGTTAATTTAGATTTGTGGGTAAGTTTATTTAGAAGTCGTTAGTGTACAGTTTGGGTAAGTGTTTTAAGATGTTGCTTGTTGGTGTTGATTTAGAGTTGTGGGTAAGTTTATTCAGAAGTCATAAATGTAAAGTTGATTAAGATGTTACTCATTAGTGTTAATTTAAAGTGTAGGTAAGTTTATTCAGATACTCGTTAATTAGGTGTTGGGTTACTTTATTAAGATTTTGCCCGTCGCTGTTAATTTAGAGTTCGGGGTAAGTTTATTCAGATAATCTTGGAGTCGTAAATGTAAGTTTAATAAGACTTTGTTAGTTGCTGTTAATTTAAAGTTGTGGTAAGTTTATTCAGATAGTTCTCGAAGTCGTTATTGTATAGTGTTGGGTTAGTGTATTAAGATTTTGTTCTTTGCTGTTAATTTAAAGTTGTGGTAAGTTTATTCAGATAGTTCTCGAAGTCGTTAATGTATAGTGTTGGGTTAGTGTATCAAGATTTTGTTCTTTGCAGTTAATTTAAAGTTGTGGTAAGTTTATTCAGATAGTTCTCGAAGTCGTTATTGTATAGTGTTGGGTTAGTGTATTTAGATTTTGTTCTTTGCTGTTAATTTAAAGTTGTGGTAAGTTTATTCAGATAGTTCTCGAAGTCGTTATTGTATAGTGTTGGGTTAGTGTATTAAGATTTTGTTCTTTGCTGTTAATTTAAAGTTGTGGTAAGTTTATTCAGATAGTTCTCGAAGTCGTTAATGTATAGTGTTGGGTTAGTGTATTAAGATTTTGATCTTTGCAGTTAATTTAAAGTTGTGGTAAGTTTATTCAGATAGTTCTCGAAGTCGTTAACGTATAGTGTTGGGTTAGTGTATTAAGATTTTGCTCGTTGCTGTTAATTTAAAGTTGTGGGTAAGTTTAACAAATAGATTTCGGAGAAGTTAAGAAAAGTGTATGTCTTGCAGCTTCTTGTTTTAATATTAGATTAATTAATCTGGTGAATGGCTCAGTGGTTAGCGAGTTGGACTGTCGTCTGCTAGGCGACTAGGTGCCGTGGGTTCGAATCCCGATCGGTGCGAGGAAATAAAAATTAGGTCTGATTCCTAGGCCCGTGCTTTCCCGGAACTACGAGATAGTAGTTTCCCCCGCTCTATCAAAAATGCTTTCTAATAGTCGTTTTCATAATTGTAGGGGTATGCTTTATTGTTATAAAGAAATATTGGTCGTTGAACTACTTTCAAACGGAGCTTTATTCGTTCCTTACCAAAACCATCCTGGGCTCGATTTAAATCGTGTTAAGTTTTAAGCAAGACAGGAAATCCACTTTTTCGGAAAGGTCATCACTTTATTCACTTTGCCTCTAAATTGTGTGTTAATAGGACTGGTATTCGGTGTTTCCACCTCAGATTATAGGTCTTATAACAGGCAATCCATTATCATGTTTCTAATTACATACATTATTTATACATTCTAAATACTTCTAACCAATCTCTAGTTATTGTGATTATTCTTTTGACTGATTTTCTTCCTTTGATCTGGAAATGTAAGTAATATATATTTCAAGGTGTGTGGTTTTTATTACACCCTTTGATAATATATGGAATGTGGCGTAGAGTTTTGGTGTTTAAATTTTATGAAACATCATTTCTTTTATATACCATGGTATGAAGGCATGACATTATATGGCATGCATATGTATCATATCACAATGATGAAAAATATCACATCATAATATATAGTCATATTATCATACCATGATATCAAAATATCAGGCTGTTTATTTTATCGGTGACTTATACTATACTATCTGTGTGTGATGGTTGGAAAGATTTGTGGTTGTTTAAGTATGTGACCACAACCACATCCGTGCTGATCTACGCAGTGCTACGCAGAAAACAAATCATTACACATTTTTTATTTGTTTTTTTTTCAGGTGATTATACATGTATACAGACAGATTTTACCCTACATAGACTATTTGGTTATTATATAGCACAAGTTTATATTCCCAGTATATTAATAGTGGTGCTATCGTGGGTATCATTCTGGATTGATATTGATGCTATCCCAGCTAGAGTATCGTTAGGTTTATTAACAGTATTAACTATGACCACACAAAGTACTGGTGCACGGTCAGCTCTACCCAGAGTATCATATATTAAAGCTATAGATGTATGGATGTCTATGTGCTTAGTGTTTGTATTTGCTGCCTTATTAGAATTTGCCTATGTAAATGTTCAAGCTAGGGTAGAGAAAAGACGAAGGGAGTCTATATTACACTCAACCAATGGTAAAAGTAATGGATTTGATATGAATGGTGAACCCATATCACTTGACAATAAAGAGGTATTTTTTTTAAATACATGTTTCACCTTTGAGCAAATACCGTAAGGCTACCAAATATGCAAAATTGGATTAATTTTTAATTTTAGGCATTAATAATAATTAATGATATTGTCTGCATTAGAACTGTGTTCTCGATTTTTTTCTGCGATTAGATAAATTCTCATGGGAACAATAAATCTACAAAATCCAACAAGCAAGACAGCAAGACTGTACTTTATTCGCCTTGTTAATACTAAAAGCTGATTCTAATAATTTTCTTTTCAGATTTCTGTAAGCCCCAATAAAAGATTCCTGTATTTAAGAGATAGACTGAGAAGGCAGAGAGCTCGAATGGCAGATAAAATAGCACGTGTTGCCTTTCCATTAGTGTTTCTCGTCTTTAACGTTATTTATTGGGTGGTTTATACTTTTTATGTGTATGACGTGTAATTACATTGTGACAATCTCCACATATTATACTATGTCATATCAATTATTGGATGTACATTGAAATCGATCAGTTTTCAGTTTGAACATAACATTTTCAGTTCCATTGAACAACATCGGAATATTCTTTTTTTTAGGAATTTACGCTTCTAAATGGAATTGAACCTGTTTATTTACTGAATACCTCTTGCATTTCTTACTGGACGTCTCATTTTTACACATTTTGAAACGTTGGTTTTGATCGATAAATCAGTGCTGAGTTGATATTTTGATGAATGCATGCTTGACTGTTGAAGACCTGTGAATTAAGACTATTAAGAAGCTTAATATCTTACGGATTTTCATTTTTCCTAACCCAAATTTAAATTTCATAAACTAGAACTGAAAGAATGTTCAATTTAAAATTGACCTTTTAAGGCTTTAACGTCTTTTGACAACTCCGTTCTCTTCAATGTTGCGTCAATTTAAATGTCATATTATTTTTGTCTAAAAAAATGTAATGGATGAATAGTTAGTAATGAATTTAAAATTTAAAGTTGTTTTTATTTTTCAGCTGTCTGAATCTTTTAATCAATGTCAACAAATTTAAATTGAATTATCACTTACTTATCGATATATTACTTATTTTTCCTGTTGGCTATTTTTATACGCTCACATGAAATGGGGGGCGTATATTGTCGTCACCCATGTCCGTCCGTCCGTCCGTCGGTCTATTCGTCCACAATTGCTCATAAACACTTTAGAAGGCACAATTCTTGACGGATTTTAGATGATCACGCAAGGATGAACCCTATTGAAAATCAGCGAAATCGGAAAAAAATAGTATCAGTTATCGCCCTTGTTCAACTCTGTCTGCTACAGCACTTTTGGTGTCAGGCTTTTTCCCAAACCAAAATATCAGCGATTTTCAACTGGAAAATTTTGGTAAAACTTCCAAATCATTTTTCTGAAAGTTTGAAAAAAAAAATAGAAAATGGGTTTCTGACTGAAAAAGACGTAGAAATGGATAAGCTTTCATTTGATGCAAACATTGCTTGAATGACACGTAAGCACTCTACAATGTGCAATTCTTGGTTGGGTTTTGATGAAACTTGGTGTTATAACTGAAGGATGAACTCTATTGAACATCAGCGATATCGAAAAATATTTAGTATGAGTTATTGCCCTTGTTCTTGAAAACACGTTCAATTTTAATGCATTATTTAAGCATTCTAGAAAGAACAATTCTAAATGGATTTTGATAAAACATTGCTTGAGTATAAGTCATAACCAACGGATGAACCCTATTGAAAATCAGATAAATCGAAAAATATTTAGTATCAGTTATTGCCCTTGTTTTTGAAAATGCGTTTACCTTTTTGGCTCGTAAACACTCTAAAAGGCACAATTTATGACCAATTTTGACAAAACTCACTGAAATTGTTTGATATCACCAAAGGATGAACCCTATTGAAAATTAAAAATATCAAAATATATTTTATAAGAATAATTGCTCTTTAAAACGTAAATACTCTACAAGGCACAATTCTAGACCGATTTTGACGAAACTTGCTGAAATTGTTTCATATCACCGCTAGTGAAATAAAATATATTTCATATGAATTGAGGCCCCTGTTTTTTTTAAATGCGTTTGATTTTTGGCTCAGTAATTGAGAACGTCTCAGAATTTTAGCTGGTAAACATATAATAATAGAAGGCACAATTTTTTAACAGATTTTGACAAAAACTTGCTGAAATTGTTAAATTTAATGAAACTTGGTATACATGTATATATTGATGATATCTCGGTCAAGTTCGAAAATGGAAATTATCGAATGAACGGATTTTGAGTTATTGCCCTTGACTTAGTAAAAACGACGCGTCAAATTTGGGTTGTATCCACAATAGAGGCTAAAGTTTTTATCCAATCTTATTGAAACTTGGTATGCATGTATGGAAATTATCGAATGAACGGATTTTTATACGCGCACATGAATATGCGGACGTATATTGTCGTCGCCCCTGTCCGTCGGTCTGTCGGTCCGTCAATATTTGTTGTAGACACAATAGAAGCTACATTTTTCAATGGATTTTAATGAAACTTTGTGTGAGCACTGGAATTGATAAGACGGCGGTCAAGTTCAAATTTGAAGATTTTTTCGATGAACTGTTTTTGATTTATTGCCCTTGACTTATTTACATCACGTCAAAATTTATTGTTGATGCAATAGAAGCTACAATTTTCAATGCATTTGAATGAAACTTGGTATGAGCATTGGAATTGATAAGGCGGTGGTCATGTTCAAATTTGGCGATTTTTTGATGAATAGTTTATGAGTAATTGCCCTTGACTAAGTAAAATTGCGTAAAAATTCATTTTCTGTAGACACTATAGAAGCTACAATTATCTATGGATTTTAATAAAACTTGGTATGAGCATTGGAATTGATAAGACGGCGGTCAAGTTCGATTTGGACGATTTTGCGATAAACAGTTTTGGAGTTATTGCCCCTGCCTCTATATTCGTTGTAGACAAAATAGAAGCTACAATTTTCAATGGATTTAAATGAAAGTTGGTGTGAGCATTGGAATTGATAAGACGAGGTTCAAGTTCGAATTTGAAGATGTTTCGATGAACTGTTTTGAGTTATTGCCCTTGACTTATTTAGATTGCGTTAAAATTCAATAGAAGCTACAATTTCCAATGGATTTTGATGAAACTTGGTTTGAGCATTGGAATTGATAAGATAACAGTCGAGTTCGAATTTGGCAATTTTTTTGATGAACAGTTTTTGAGTTATTGCCCTTGACGTAGTAAAATCTTGTCAAAATTTTCCACACAAGTTTCCATACAATAAATCCTCCAATTTTCAGGGGATTTTCATGAAACTTGGTGTGAGCATTGGAATTGATTAGACCTCAGTCAAGTTTGAATTTGACAGTTTTTCAATGAACTGCTTGAGTTATTGCCCTTGACTTTGTAAAATTGCGTCAAGATTCTATTGTGGTTTCAATAAGAAGCTTTAATTTTCAAAAGATTTTGATTTCAGAATAGATAAGACATTAGTCAAGTTTGAATTTCCGACTTTTTTAACGAATGGTTTTTGATTCATTGCCATTGACTTAGTAATATTGCGTCAAAAATATTTGTGGGTGCAAAATAAGCTACAATTTTAAAATAGATTTGATGAAACTTGGTATGAGTATTGAAATAAATATGATGGTGGTCAAGTTTTAATTTGACGATTTCCCATGAACAGTTTTTGAGTTTTTGCCCTTGACTTCAATATCCATTTAGTGAATGTTTTTTGAGTCATTGCTCAATTTATTTTTCAAATTCAATGCTGCCAGTGGGCGTATGTTACCTTGCCTGGCAAGCTATCTTTATGTAACTTGTTGAAAAACACAAAAAAGTAAATGACGAAAGGGTTGAATATTTCATTCCCCTGATTGTTAATGTAATGTCAATTTTCAAAATCAAGGCTGCCAGTGGGTGTATATTACCTTGCCTGGCAAGCTATCTTCTGTTGACTTTGTACATGTATTTGGAAGATATTTTGACGACTATAGTTTCGTTGACATCCCCAATGATAAAATCATCAGTATATAATATACATTATATACGGCGATATCGATATTGAATCATTTTTTTTTTTCACAAAATAAACGAAACAGATAATTTATCACCGATTATTTCTATAAAAAAATAGCATGTTCCCTTTTCCAATTCTTTTTGATTCTATAAATTTAATCATATTTCTCACATTTATTGCTGCCCATTGTTTTCATAATATATTCATTCCATTTATGTATTGATCATCTGCCAATTTTGATAAGGCAGTCTGTATTTATTGCTGAAATTGGATTATTTTTTATTTGCGTTTTTAAAGTGTGTGTTTATTTTTTATAGTCCTATAAAGGAAGACAAGGCACGTACTAAAGATGGATACTGGGGTTATACCTATATTCATTTTAGTACGATCCCAAGATGATTCAGAAAACCTCCGACTGCAGAAATAGATATGGCATATTGATTAAGTAAGGGATTGTGGTATTCTGATGCTTATTGTACTACATCTTATATGGTAAAGTATCGCCTTTGCGAATTGGAAAGCATATGTGGTAAATAACTGACATCATGTGTTGGGAGTTCGAATTGGGCCTTATTCTGGGGTGGGTTTCAAAAGCCTACCGCCAACCGCTGCCAACCGGCCTACCGGAAGGAAAAAAATGCGCCAAAATAGATACTGTTAAATTTAAGGATCGTAGATTTTCATACAATAAAACGAAACTATTCAATTTGATGAATTAACTTATACAATCCATGCCAAAAAAGCAATAATCTAATTTGTATTCAAATGGGACACACAATAAACCGTAAAAGTACCCTCAAATCTTTTTTAAATGATCACGACAGGAAGGTCGTTTGTTTCAGAGTTACTTCCCTTAATTTATTTATTTATCGTCGTCGGCATCATGGATGATCAACAAGACCAAGGGATCTTTCTTCCACATTTTAGAATTTTTTCAAAGTTAATCCTTGATGTAGACTATAATAATTCTGCGAATGCTCCTCCTGTTAATCCAACCAAATCAGCAGTATATTTAGTAATAAAACGCTTCACCAAGACTGGAAGCACACTTCCAGCACTTCGAAAAATCAGGTTTCCAGACACAGAACATTTAGGCCTAAAGAAAAAGATGGAACTGATGTGAAGAAAAACATCGTGAACACGGAAAGAAAATATTTATTTATTTCGTTTCATTGTAAATATTTTGATTTTTTATAAATAAAACGTCAACATCAATTTGACAAATTATAGTTGACGTAATTATGGAATCAAAATTAAACCTTAAATTTAACAAAAATAAAAATTATTTTTGGCGCATTTTTTTTCCCTTTCCATCAGTTGGCAGCGGTTTGCGGTAAAATTCTTTTGGGAAAACCCGATTATTCGGGGGCATTCACAAATTATGAATCTACATCAAGGGGTTAACTTTGAAAAAATTCTAAAAATCAGGTTTCCAGACACAGAACATTTAGGCCTAAAGAAAAAGATGGAACTGATGTGAAGAAAAACATCGCTGAACACGGAAAGAAAATATTTATTTTTTTCGTTTCATTTTTAAAATAATTTTGATTCCATAATTTTGACGTCAACAAAAGTTTCGTCAAATTGAATAGTTTCGTTTTATTGTATGAAAATCTACGATCCTTAAATTTAACAGTATCTATTTTGGCGCATTTTTTTCCTTCCGGTAGGCCGGTTGGCAGCGGTTGGCGGTAGGCTTTTGAAACCCACCCCTTATTCTGCCTTCACAACACAAGGAATAACATCAAGGGAAATAATTTTACCAGTTATTTTAAAGGGGCACAATCTTGATTTTAAGGGGTCGTTTGGGCCTTTGTTACATTTAAACAGTCATCAGAAATACTCAAGCTCTATGTAAATCGCAAAATACCTTGAAATATACCTAAAAAATTTCACTTTTTATTTTTTTCCTACTGTATGCGGCTGGTCTTCAGTCAGTCTGAAAATTGTGTGTCCTGTTGACAAAATCTACAATTGTTATTACATGTACTTTCTTTTTGTTTTATCAGCGTGGGCCTGCGCAGTAGTCTATTTATAACTCTTTGATTTTCCAATATGGCGGGACGTTCATAATATCTTAAGACATTATGATTTTCAAACACGGATAATTATGTATACCCATGGATTTGAAGGCTCAAATTTCAAAGGAAAGCTCTGTAGACTATTTCTGATTAGCTAAACAAAATATTTCATGTGTTTGAGGCTGTCGGATGATTGTCCGAAACAAATCAAGACTGTGCCCCTTTAAGAAAATGTTTATTTCATAGTCTGCCTGGATAACAAGTGACTAAGTACTGTCCATGTTTGGCTACTTTAATTAAAGTAACTAAGTGAATATAAATTACTTCGTGCTATTGACTGGAAAATACTAATTGCCATTATGATATTCCATATGTCGGTAACTGGGCGACATTTTGTGGCCATTTAAGTTTAAAATAATGGTCAAGATTTCTGTACTTTAATTTAATGATTTATTTATCATTCAATACCCTTCAATCGTAAATTTGAAATATTTGATATACATGTGTAATTAAAATCGAAATCATATAACATTATACAATGACATAAATAAAACCACTCAAATATTAACAACAAGGCACCGGAAAGCTTGATTAACGTTGGTAAATATTTTTATATTACAATAATACTAGAATGTGGAATACTGCTCAATTATATAAAATATAGGTGTTGTGTGTATAATATTATATTAAAACTGCAACCCTAAACTCTGATACCTGATATACAAAGTACATACTTCACCCTTTAATATAAATACTTCAGTTTAAAATATTTTACTGTTTATTATACATACTTTACTTATATACATAATTCGACCGTTTAATATAGATACTTCAGTTTAAAATACATACTTTACTAATATCCATAATTTACTGTTTAATATAGATGCTTCAGTTTAAAATACACACTTTACTGTTTATTATACATAGTTTACTATCGCAAGGCTACAATTCTTGGATTTAATCATATACATCTTATACCGGAAGTCAGAATTATGACATTAAACTGAAAACCCCTATCTTTGGTTTTTCATATATTAATGGAGTACTCAATATAGATTATTAAAATGCTCTACTGGTCCCAGAGCCACAAACCATTCCATGTTCAGCTTAATTTTTACTCAAATTCTTAATGCCACCGAATCAAGAGAAGGTAAAACTTGAAGATTAATGCGATAATGCCAGAAACATTGTAACCTAATAAATACAGTGAAACAATTTTTGAATTTGTATTAGCTACTTTAAATTTGAGTTAAATTTGAGTATGAAAAGGGAAATTGGAAGTGGTGACAGTCGAACTGGTGTTTTAGGTCGTAGAATGCAATTATCATATCCAAATAGAGAAATTAAACTTTTATCAGTTGGCATAATAAAACAAATATATAAACGTATGTAATCCGAGTAACATTGTCTAAAACGTGACAAAAATGTTAAAAAATAATAAGAATTTGAGATTCACAATAAATTTGTTAATGTTAACTACAGTGATGTCAAGACAATATACGATTAATTAATGTCATATAAATCCCCGATATGCCTACCTTCAAGAACGCTTTGGTACATGTCATATATAAGGCTGCCATATAAAAATATATATATTTTTAAATCATACATTAAATACTATAACCTGAAAATCTTGTTAAGACAACATCAAATTTGCATATAATAAAATGTCACTAAATATAAAAAATAAAATACTATTGGGTAAGTGATATAATACATTTTCAAACAATAATATTATATATGTTTAAATACACTAAATGTTATAAATATTCCAACAGTAAAAGCACACACATACCATTAAAGCTAATTACTAATTTATGATCCCAATTAGTCCTGAATTAATTAACTACAATGTTATGTTGAGAATTGTGATTTCAAATACTGTAGAGGTAATCAAATACTATGAGTATTTAAAGCTAAAATCAACTATAGATGAGCCTATAACAAATTTCAAAAATTTTCTTTGTGCTATTTATGGTTTATGGTAACCCATAAGAATTTAAATTTTGTAGTCTTGGTTATTATTTGTTTCAATATCAAAGAAAAGATTTCTTCCAAATTCTTCCATCAACTTGGACCATGAAGGTACGTATTCTACATAAATTAATTAATTTGAGATTATCAGTATCAGAATCTGTACAACTACACTTTCTAGGGCTTCACGTTTTTGGTTTTTTATAACATTAGCCTCTGAATGTACGTATTGTCGATCTCACAATTGTTATACAGTATAGGATGTGTCTGATTAATCTGTCATCTCTATTTAACTTAAATTGATACACATTAATGAAATTACAATAATCATGTGCCCAATACATCAATTATAGCGATGCAAAAATATTCTAGTATATCATTTAATTTAAAATTTGGGAATCGAAGTTAGAAATTGCACCTATTATGTTGTCATTGTCCTTGGTAATACTGCATTAATGGTAATGTAAATAGTTTGTAAATAATACTGTACATATTGTATTCGCCTTCAAAATAAACAAATCTCGATAACAATATAATCTCAAATGATGTCTGAATGTTGAAAATAGGACTAGAATAATACAGCACTAAAATATAACAAATTGCCATTTCCTTTGAGAGAAAGTTTATCTGAAGAACTAAAATTAATGGGTTTCATCAAATCAACGTAATTGTTTTCCATGATATTACGAATTTTTGGAATTCTAATCAACAGATTTCACCGATTTTTCAAAAGCTGACAGGAATAACTTCTTAATGGTGCCCATTTACTCCGTTGGTATAATTTCTAGCCACGTAATATTTCTTACAGAATTCCGCAATTCTATCACAAGCCTCGGCAACTTTCGTCTCGGGAATTGTTAAGACCACACGGAAGTAGTTTGGATATTGAAAGCACTGAAACATAAAATAAACGTAAAATCTTCAAGAATTAAGCTCATGTACAATTCACGGCAACATACAACGGCTCATTCCCCATCATCATCATATAATGGCCAATCATGGTTTAAGTTTTTGTGATTAATGATAAATGACTTTCTTTAACTTACTGAAGCAGGTAGACAAAATACACTTTGTTCTTTTACTAGTGCTTCTACAAACTGGATATCACATTTAAAAACAGGAAAGTTTTCAATATCTATACCAACCTTGAAGAAATCAGACATCAATATCAGTTAAAAATTACTTTCCTGATGAAAATACAATTACATGTACTATCAAATAACATTTTTTTCCTTTTTTGACCCCTGTATGAAGTGTTAAAGATAGCCTTGAGAAGCAAAGTGGCATACTCCCACCAGAAGCTTTGATTGCAAGTACAAATCATTGTTTGTCCATTCACATTTGGTTCATGTCTATTCTATAGAGAATTGTAAGCAGACACTTTCAAAATCAAAAGAATCAATATATAATTATGGTTATCTGTAGAGTGAGCAGAGTTGCACTATGAAAACGAGAACATAAGTCGGATACAATTTTTCGATGAAATATTATCAGATCATTATGAAAATCAATCTAGATAATGACAATAATCTACAAAATAAAGATAAAAAAATCACGAAAATGAATAGGGATCATCGTCATAATATGATGACCCACAAAATAAAAATCAAAAAGAATCCATAAAGAATTGCACCCTATAGCTAATGGAGTGAAAAACAGATACAGATACAATATTTTGGTGAAAAATTATCCGATCATCACGAAAATCGATAGGGATCATCTTCATAATGCCACTGACCATCAAAATCCGTAAAGTATTGTAGCCTGTAGAGTGAGCACAAACACATGTGAACGGACCGATTACAATATATAAAAAGTGTTTATTTTATAATGAGAATTTTTGTGCTTTGCAATAATTTCAAATTACGATTATTTATGTGATCAACTATTAAACAACACAAGGATACTTAAATAACATATTTTGTTTACCATCATGTACATAGCACCCTGTGGCATAATGGCTGTTAATCCAATTATTTCTTTAAATCTTGAATAGAATACTTTAGCATTGTTCTGTAATACAATCAAAATCATGAAATAAAACAAGGCAGTACTGAAATATGTCTTTGAAACGAAAAATAAATATGAAAAAGCAATACATAGTCCAACGTACAGAAGGATGCAAATGTGTTCACATCCATCATTAATCAAACATTACAGTGCACACAATATTGAGTCATCATGACTTGAATAGTTAAAAAAAATACGGAGCTTTGACGATGAATATGAAAAATATCAAATATTGGTTTATAAGATGAGCCTTAAGCTTTTGTTTAACTAATGTAAAATAATCACAATGTCGCGTAAAAATCATAAAATGGTTTAAGTTTAGTCTACTATCCTAGTTCCATATTCAGAGATAAATTCATTAGATTCAAAGATGTTACTTATATTAAAAATTCTAACCTGCATGTGCACCAAGGTATCCTCAAAGAATTCTGATGAAGTGTTTTTCAATATATCTGGAATTGCCTGTTGAACTAATGTATTTGGACCCAATATTCTCTGAGATAATTTCACTAAACCGCTTCTTACCTGTGATGGGAATCAATAAAAGTAGAATTGGTTGGTAACTCTAGAACCTAAATGACTTTTACCATTAGTTGTGAGACATGATAGATTTCGATTCAGAGTAGGAGTTTGAAGTTCACCCTAAATTCATATATCGAAATGAAATTATTCTTATCCAAACCATCAACTTTGATCAAATTCCTTGTGTCGAACATAGCGATAAACATCATCCTTCATGAGCTCCTGTAGATGCAACATAAATGGTCACCATCTTACACCAAATATTACAGTATCGTTATTACAGTTAACTCAATCACAGCCGCATAAATACTTCGAAGCGGTAAACTTACATTTACAAATATATCGTTTATATCATGTATAACAATCCACCCCATTCTCCAACCTGGCACTAAAAATCTGTAACGAATAAAAAATGTCCTGTGATTATCTTTGTAATATGCGATAACACTGGATAGCAGTGACTTTAACCCCTATTTCATTTCCAATACAAATAAAAATGTGATTATGAAGTTTTAGGACTAACTCTGGTGTTCTGCATTTGAGTTAATTGTTGAACAAAAACAATGACATGAAATCGTGTATAGAAAGAACGACAGAGCTTCTACAACAGAAGGAATCTTAAATTAAGAAGTTGTACACTCGGAAATATAGCTAAAAGGTAAAAAAGGTCGCGTCCATTCGGCTAATATTTGTGTTTAATATTAACTATTGGTTAAATAAAGTATACATTCCACACTATAACAATTTTCAAAGATAGCTTGTCAGGCAAGGTAACGTACGCCCACATATCAGCATTGTTAAATCATTTTTTCCTTTGATTGATAGCATCTATATATAGAAACAAACCCTTCTTCTAAGTCACCAAATGTGCACTTGTACGCCGTCAATTCCAATGCTCACACCAAGTTTTATCAATAACCATTGAAAATTGTAGCTTCTATTGCACCCACAATAAAATTTTGACGCGATTTTACTAAGTCAAGGGCAATAACTCAGAAATCGTTAATGGAAAACTGGTCACATGCGAACTTGACAGCAGTCTTATGAGTTTAAACGCTAGCACCAAGTTCCAGCAAAAAAAGTTGAAAATTGTAGCTACTATGACACCCACAATAAAACTTCGACGCGATTTTACTCAAGGTCAAGGGCAATAAATCGAAAACCGTTCATCAAAAATGGTCAAATTCAAACTTGACCGCCATCTTATCAATTCAAATGCTCACACCAAGTTTCTTTAAAGGGATAATAGGCGTTAGAACGAACATAAAATTTTAAGTTCACTCAAATTTGGAGAATAACAGTGTAAATCCATCAGTGGACTTACCTATACATCAAAATCCCTCTAAAATCCGATAAATCCACAAAATAGAGTAGTTAATCATAAAACGCTTGAGCCATCCATCAAGCGATTTTCAAATCGTGTAAATATAAAGGGACGTAACTCTAATATGTGAGTCCTTGACCCCTACTGTTGAATTCCACAATGATGTTTTAGCGTTGATTTACCAGACGCTTTTATTCTCAAACTGAATGGAATCGTCGCTGGCTCACTTTTTTTTAAAATTCCGAATATATTTTTATTGTGGTTTTTTAAAATTTGGTAAAGTGTGGGATGCATACTTATTTAACTAATAGTCAATATGAAACACAAATATAAGCCGTAGGACGAGTGTATTCTAAGCCTATTATCCCTTTAAAATCTATTGAACATGATAGCTTCTATTGTGTCTACAACAAATATAGAGGCAGGAGCAATGACTCAAAATCCGTTTATCGAAAAATAAAATATATATAAAATAAATATATTGAAAATTGTAGCTTTTATTGCACCACAATCAAATTATGACCTGATATACTAAGGGCAATAATTCATAATGGTTCATCGAAAAAGCGTCAATTTCTAACTTGACCGCCGTTTCTAATGCTCCAACCAAGTTTTATTAAAAAACATTGAAAATTGTAGCTTCTATTGTGTCTACAATAAATGTTGACGGACAGGGGCGACGACAATAGACGTCCACATATTCACGTTATTATATTCTCAGTTATTAATATTCGTTGAAAAATTGTGTCAGTGTTATTTATTCTAAATCATATGAATAGCTTTTTCTCGGTCTTCCGTGAATTTAAATACCGTACATTGGGTGAGGACTGAGAGGTCAAATTAGGTGTTAGTGTTCCAAGTGAGTGTTAACACTGGCGTTAGTACAGAATTGTGACTCTATCATCGTAGTTAGATATTAACACTGAGTGTGTAACACAAGCTTATTATCGGTATGGTTTCTTGGATGTTAAATATCACATAGAACTGATCTGTATATTTTTTCAATGATTTGAACGATATTTGCTATTTTTTAAACGTGGTTTGTTTAGTGTTAACACCAGATAATATAATGTATTACATGAGGATGATGAAATATACTGTTATTGGCTAAATTTGAGTGAAATTTCATGCTCCTTCTCAGACCTATTATACCTTTAACTGTTTCCTGTGGCACGGTACATATACATGTATTAGTTACCGTTACCATTAGTGCTGGTTATTTAGGAAAATCAGGTATATAAAAATAGTCACGACTTACCTTTTAGTCAGTCCGGAACATGATAATATAGGTACTGTTGTAGTTAGTGATGCTAAGGAATAATATTTACTTCCATAAAATACCTGGAAATATGAACATACATTATGTTGGAAAAAAAGGTATGGTCTACAAACCAAAAGCATAATGATATTACATATAAACGCAATGTCGACCAATTCTGTAGTCTCTAAGTCGAAAGTATAACGTTATACGCAATGTCGATAAATGCTGTAGCCTATAAGTCGAAAGCATAACGTTAAACGCAATGTCGATCAATGGCGCAGTTGACAAATCAAGAGCAAAACGTTATGCGCAATGTCAATCAATGCTTTAGTCTATAAGTCGAAAGCATAACGTTTTGTGTAATGGTGTAGTATACCAATCAAGGACATACGCAATGTCAATCAAAAGATGTAGTCTACCAGTCAAGAAAATGGCGATAATAAATATACCTAGAGCAATGGTGAAATTCTACAAGTCAAGAACATTACGATACTATATATACATAGAATGTCTAAACCTGTTCTTTAAGAATATATCCATTTGTATTATATCTACAGGTGTGAAGAAGCGGTGTGATACACAAGGGTAGTTTATATTACAATGAGAAATCCACCTTTCGTGACATTAGTTAACTCGTCAATCCATTTTCACAATTAACAATGCAGCAGATTAAAAAATTAACCTCTATCGCAATCCTCTTTTTCAGAATGTACCAATGTATATTTACATGTACTTACAAAATGTTCGTAAATTTCATCAGCAATAACGGGTAATTTATTTTTTTCGCAGATTGCTAGGATAGCTTCTAGATGTTCTTTGCTATATACTGATCCACATGGATTGGATGGATTATTCACAATAATACCCGCTGTATTCTCATCTATTAATTCTTCTATATGGTCCAAATCTGCTTCCCAGCTTTTTTCTGGCTACAATTTTCAAAATCAAAGTTACTCAATGCTGAAAATATTATAAAAGCTGTTTTTAATTCGTTGCTTAGAAACACCTGATGGTCAGTGCCAAGTGAACTGAATATAAGATAATGATGTATCAAACTTACCAGTAATTTATAACTGCGAACCTCAACACCAAGAGATTCTGCTAGTGTTTTATAGATAGAGAAACCAGGTAGAGGTATTAATATATTCTGTCCAGGGTTAGCTAAACATGAGATACATAGATCTAGAGCACTGGAACAACCACTTGTTAATATCACATCCTGTAAGCAAAGAGATCAATTGTTTCAATACTATACTAAGATAATAAATAAATCACAAGACATAAACATTTACATGTATATTAAACCATATCAACTACTGTATATGGCACCTGAAATATACATTTTAGTTGTGCACGACGATTTTAGTACCGTGTCCTGTGCCTATGTAAAAAATAGGCCAAACTGTGCCCTTTTGATGTTTAAAGATTAATAAGATTCATTCTTTGATACGACAATCTCATAACCAGAATGGATAAACTGCATTCCGCTCATAAAACGAACTATCAAGGTATATATTCGTAAGATTGGTACATATCTAAAAAATGGCCAAATATTGAAGGGTCCTATCTTAGAAAATGATTTGGACATAGTAAAAAATTAATATAAGTTTGACGACATTATCATGTGTCATCATCTGACGACGGCATGTGTAAATTGTGTTGAAACGTTATGTATTTTATTACTATATTAAATAACTGTGCTTCCATAATACCGTCTTGTATTTGTGATGTTAAGATGTCATGAAAAGGAATCAACGAAACAAGCAGACTGTGGATGAGCCTTCAGTTGAGACTCGACATCGACAGCAGTTGACGCCACCACTGAAGGTGTACGCCTACTTAAATGGGTTGCAATTCTAGTATATTAATAAAATTTACATCATGTCATTACATATTATTAAAAACGTTTATAATGTGAAAATAACATTTCATCACTGTTGGGATGTACGTGATGTTTTCTATATATTTATAACCTTGAGTTTATTGTAATTTTTTAAAAATAATTACTGTGTGAATCATGTTAATCAAATGATGTAATATATACAATTTTAACATACTTTTTAAGTCGTATCTTCTACAATCGTATGCCATTTGTGACGTAGACGAGTTTTGGTAACGAAATTCATATTTTAAGTATCCACATGTATATCATTTACGGTAAGAATAACCGTAAAGTAGCAAATAATTATAAGGTACATGGCTGGAATTTTACGTCCGCCAACTCTTCTGCACCCAGCATATAATGTAGATTAACTGATGGTATCATACTTTATAATACGTAGAAAAAACTATATTACATCAAAACTTATACTGTTATGTAGAATAAATTTATGGTATAGTGTTACAACTTATATTTACAATAAATGTATAGATCACAACTTATATTTAGAATAAATGTATGGCAATATCCAATATATAGAGTAATTGTATGGTATTATATTAATATGTACAGTAGCTGTGTGGTATTATAACTAAATGTAGAGTTATTAAAGGGTAACATAACTAATAAGTAGAATACTGTTACTGTATTGTAATATAACTTAATATATAGCTAGTAATTGTGTGGTAATATAACTAATATGTAGAGTGATTGAATGGTAAATTAATATTTAGAGTAATTTTATGGCAATATATCTAATTATGTAGAGTAACTGTATAGTTTTATAGGGGAGCCGTGGTGGCTCAGTGAGGATGACGTTAACTGGAGGTTCCAAGGTCCAGTCCCGACAAAGGTCGAGATGAACTTTCCGATTTCTAATTGTCAGTGATGCATGTTGGAGGGACTGTCATGGATGGGACAATTATAAGAGGAATTATATGGCAATATAACAAATATGAAGAGAAACTCTATGGTAATATAACTAATATTTAGAGGTAAGGGTGGTTGAAACGTAGCAAGTAACTATTCAACAGAAGGAAGAGACAGACACAGGGCTGAAGCAGTGTTCAAAAACCTATTTAAGGGTTATTATGTCAAACAAGTTAATAGTATAATAACTAATATTCAGTATAACTAGTATATAGGGTAATCGTATGGTAATATAACTAACATGTAGAGTAACTGTATGTAACAAAATGTAACAAAAATAAATTTTGTAGAGTAACTATATGGTAATATAACTAATATGTACAGTGAAGAGTAATTATTGTAGTAAATCTAATATATAGAGTAACTGCATGATGTCATAAAAAGAATTACAATAAATGAATAATTGAAATAATTTCGCGATTTTGCAGGTAATATCAACCAAAGGTGGTGACTCCGGGATTATAACTAAAATTATCTAGGACATTATAATGTTTACCTTTGCTGTCACTACAGATGCTGGTGTAGAAGAATAATCGGCCACAGCTTGCCTGGCACTCTCGAAACCTGGTAATGATAAGTAATATTTTTTTAAATGCAAATATAAACATTGCCCTTTAGTTAAAACCCAAGAGTCTAATAGAATGCAGTTAAAATAAGTAAACGTGAAAAGTTCAAGTCCACGGTAAAGTTGTCACTCATGCTCTAAATAGCTAAAATAACTTTAAAAACTTGGCTACAGCAGTGTTTATGTTTTCTAAACAATGTGTCACATATAACGTGAAGGTATTTTAGATGATGACTTCTATTAAATACAAATGATATAATTTCTAGGTAATATAATTAATAATGGATTTAGAGATTAAGGCGATTACCAACTGAGGCTGTATAACCATTAGACTTTCTTCCTTTAATAGCTTCTATCACTGCATTCTCAGCTACTTCACAGTAGGGTAGATTACCAAATATAGTTGGATCCCCTTAAAAAGTGCTTATCTTTTAAATAATTATATAATCTAAATTAATCGCATAATATTAATTACAGTTGAATTAAATAATAGAGCAATGGAGTTTGATTCTTTTTTAAATTAAAACGTGAACTTGGAGCTTTTCTACTGGTAAACCCTCACACTCACCTGTCAGTGAGGGAAATTAGACTAGATAGCATAGAACATGGCATAAAAAAGGTGTACACTGTGGATGCTAAAAGCCCCAATTATTGGAAATCTAACTTAAACTAAATGCAGTTGCCAGTTTCACTAGTAAGATAAAATGCAGACAAATATATGCTTATGGTTTTTTCGCATGTCTTACAGTTTATTTTCTGTGAATTCGTTAAAATTACAAAGTAGGCCAAAAGTAGGTTGCGTGGAGTTGAAATTCATTTATTCTTATTCTAACCTAGTTGGCAAATTAACCTTTTTATTCTATAAATCTTTTAGATAAATGTCCATTTTCTTTTTTGTGACATTCATTGTAGCATAGCCATGGGCATGTTTATTTCTTATTTCTACAGCACGGACATAGATGTAATGTAATGACAACCAATAATTCAAATTGATTGAAAATTTTAATCAACATAATGAATAATAAATAGAATAGAATAAATTATTCTTACCTATAGAAAGTGCTATCATATCTTTTTCTGGATTTGGTGTAATTGTCATACTATCTACTAAATTCCGTATTGGATTGATTGAATTTTCAGCCATTACAGAGCATGGAACATTCCAGATTTTACATTTCTTTATCTTATCAGACATTTTTGTTTGATTACTTTAAAAAAAAGTAATTAAAAAAAATTAAATTAAAAGACTATAATTAAAGTTGTTTGGTTTTATTATTTGGTTATAAATAATTTGGACTTAAAATTAATCTCCAAAATAAGTAGGCCTTTGACTACTGAAATGTGAAAAGAAATATCGACGTATTATAAATAGTCAAAAGTACCATGTGTTAGTATAGATATAAAGTGTACAGTGACCTCTTCCTATACTCACCTGATCAATTCTAGAACAGTATAAAATGTTAGTATTTACTGGTATAACTTTAGTGCTTATTTTTTCCCATTAGTTTATAGAATAGAAAAAAGTGAATATCGTTATATTAAACACTATTTACCCGAAAAAGACTGAAGCTTTTAAAAAAGAAATACTGTTGACGTTGTCAGTCCTACGATTTATTGAAATATTGGATTTAACCTTCATATACCGATATATATATATATATAATACTTAAGTTTCATTGGTCAAAAATTAGGCATGTTTTTACAACCGTTCTCTCATTGGATAAGCTTAGAGGTGAAGTGAAGGGAAAAATTAATGGTAAACAATACAACTTGAAATGTTGCATCATCAGGCCATAAACTACGATATTGACCTAATTGCGAATTATTTACCGAAATATAAACTTTGCAATAACCAACGAAGTTAAAAAACGACATCATATGCTATCAACAAACCATAACAAGTTATTTAGGCCAAACAATTATACAGGTGGAAACAGGTTGAATTTATTGTCAATAATCAATCACTTCTTTAAATGTTCACAATACATATCAGCTTCATATGAATGAAATGTGCAGTCAAAGTTTATTTTTCTAAATGATCCGTGTGCGATTTGTAATATCTAAGAGGAAAACAACAAATGTATTCTAGTCTTGGCATTGAAGATGTCACCAAAATTGTCGCGTTTTCCCTTCTGCTATGGAACGCCGTAGCTGGCTTATGTGGCATTAGTATCATTATATGGTGTCATTGTGGTGTCACAACTTCATTATGTGGTGTCCTAACTTCATTATGAGGTGTCCTTACTTCATTATGTGGTGTCCTAACACAAATGCGTTGTCCTAACTTCATTATATGGGGTCGTAACTTCATTATATGGGGTCGTCACTTCATTATATAGTGTCCGTTACTTCAGGGTATCCTTACTTCATTATGGTGTCTTGGCTTCGTTATATTATGGTGTCGGTGTCTTAACTTCATTATGTGATGCGTTCGGCAGTCTAGATTAATAGTCCGTTAGTTTAAGGCCTTTTTAAGGAGACTACTCTTTATGCCAGGATACTGTTTAAAATGGACGACATATCTAAAGTTCTATGCAAGGTCTCCCATGGGAATCTTTATATCAATTTTCAAACCAACAAATAACGCGATTTTAAAGTCTGACTCCTTAACTACTATTGGGGATGGAATCAGATTCAGAGAAGCAGTAAGAAACCGGTGACGTGAAAGCACTGATTTTTCAAGAACATAAACAGCTAATATTGTATTGTCCATGCTCTGTGCATTACGAAAATCAATATGTCATGAAGTTGGAATCGAATTCACTTTCCCCATTCGGGGACATAGTTTTCTGCCAGCTGACAGAGTGTTCGGCCGGGTTGAGCAGATGATACGTAAGCACGAAACAATCCTCCACCCCAATGGCTACTATGATATATTACGTAAACATGGTAACCTGTACATTTATGGTGTTGATTGGAATGTACAGGATTTCAAATCTGAAACAAATAATTTTGTAAAATTACAGAGGTCTTTCAAGCTTAGTGATGCCCGGATGCTGTCCATCACGAGTGACAAGATTGGTTTCAAAACAACCTATGCTGCAGAATACTGGAGCCCCTCCTGATATTATGGATTACTATCGCGGAGCTTTGTCAAATGCTGGGGATAACAACACTGAACCTGATAGTGATGGTAATTCTGATAGTTAGACTAATGATTATGTAGATTGAATCTGTGAACTTTATTAATCGTTTTGTTCATCAATTTTCCCATGCATGACGGATATGTCTCATTTTGTAAAATTTGTCACTTTTGGATAAGTTGTGTTTTGCCAAATAAATTATCAAAGTTACTTTTTTCTCGAAAACTTAAAATTTTAGATTTGTATTTAATGTTACATGTTGAAGTATTCACAGAATAAAGTCTAAAAACAAAATGTGACTCTCTTCCCAAGTTATGTATATTGTGGGTGAAAAATGTCATTTTTATCAAATGGACTAAAATGGATATATCTCGTTTTGCGATGAAAATCTTCAAATATTCTATAACTTGCATATTCCTGAATTTCCGGTGCCAGTAGGAAAATTAAAAATTGACACAAATTATGTAGCATCGCAGTTTGTTAATGGTATTATATTCATATGTAGAGTAGCTGTGTGGTATTACTGTATAACTAAATGTAGAGTTATTAAAGGGTAACATAACTAATAAGTAGAGTAACTGTATTGTAATATAACTTAATATATAGCTAGTAATTGTGAGGTAATATAACTAATATGCAGAGTAATTGAATGGTAAAATTCAACAAACAACTAAACAATTAAAAACCTGTCAACAACAACAAAAAATAAATCGCGAACTTTATTTCCAGCTTATGTGCATCCCTGAAGTGAAAGGTGTTCTTGCTGAGATAAAATTTGTGACACTTTAAAAAATATAAGTAATCTAACACTTGACAATGTGTACATTGAAGTTAAGAGAACAATTTGTATTATTAGTCATTCGAAAAAATATTTGTCAATTTGATTATCAATTTATACCAAAAAATTAAGATATCCGAAAATAGCACCCTATTACCTGACAAAAACATCACGTTACCATTTAGGCACGGTTGCTAGCCAAAAATAAGTGACAAAATAGTTATAAAAAACAAAGTTTTCTTTCATACCATCTATTTGAATGCTTCGTTTTAACGATTTAGGAAGAAAATATATAATTATGTTGAACTTTTGAGTGCTATATAAATATTTTATCATTGTATGGATGGACAGTTGTGTATTTGTTTAGTCCAAAAAAAAAAAAAAAAACTGAAAAAATAAAGGGTTGGCCTTTCTACCCATACACAGAGTTACTTAATATATAAATCTAGTTTTCTTCTATAAAAATCACAGGCTTGAAAGTTTAATGATAATGATATGAAAAGGCTATACAGTTGCAGATTTTTGCACCCCTGTAGTGATGTTTGTTAGAAATGAGTCTACTTGTAATTTAACAAGACGCAAAGACTCAATGCAGGTATAGGCTTGGGCTTAGGTTCTGAAACTATGGTCAGATTATATCGGACAAACATCACAGGATTGCTTAGACTATAAAAATGCTGAGAACGCATTTTCTCGCTCTTTACGATGCAATACTCTGGCGAGAACAGACATTTATTATGGAATCCCTGAGAGAATTAGCGCAAATACGATAAGAAAATTGATAGATACTTTCACAGAAAGATGTTGAGCTACCATCTGGACAACAAAGAATGACACTACTTTTGTCATTTTGTCAGACTTCAAAGGCAATCATTCATAATTTTCGGCTTGTTCAAAGGTAGAGAATTACATTTTGATTTGTGGCCGAGGGTAGAAGGAGTCGTGTCAGGCTTTGGAGTAGCTACAAGTATATACGGCCGACGAAGTAGAGAAAGTGTAATGTGGAGGTACCTTTTTGTGCAATGTGGTTGGCCTACTGTGTACGTTGAGGTTTAGGAGGAAGTGACAACAAGGGAAGTAACTTGAACCGGATGTTGCTTCTCTTCCTCGTGTAATAAACTAAATCTAAATCGTATTATCTCTTTTTTCTTCCACAGGACACAGCAGGGTACGTTGTTTCCATGCACAGTATTGCAGTGTTTCGAGTAGGTCTATTTGTCGTGTGCCAGGTGTTCACTGTTAACTGTTTTGGTCTCTGGCTCTTTCTTTGCGGATTCCAGTCATACTTACTTCTCCTTCCAAGCCGAGTAGACGAGTGTAACAAAAAGATGTTCTATCAGTGTCATTCATCCTAGTAGAGGTAGGCTATAGACCACCATACTCCTTGTGTGACAAGTAGTCCTTAAAAAAATGCCCGACTTACTGAGAAATTTAGTGTACTTTGAGTTAAGTTTTCTGTTCAATTGGATTCATTTTTGCAGATTGGGCTCTTTTGGTTTGGTTATGTAAGGTTTGATTCATCGTTAAAACTATACTGAACTAAAGAAGACTTCTTACTTTATGAGAGTTAGTGAAAACCTCAAATTTGGTCATATATTTGCTAAGTTCATTTTACTTAACTTTTTTTCAAATTTTTGTTATCAAATTTTTGTTATCATTTATAGTGATTATTGGACTTGTAGCAGGGAACCTTTTAGAATGTGTCATGGTTTTGCCAACTTGCAAGGTTTACCTTGCCCTTAAACTACAATCTATCTATTATTATATATATAAGAGGAAGGGCCAGTGTGTGTATGTGTGTGTGTGTGTGTGTAAGGTCGCCATAGCTCAAAGACGGAGGCAGGCAGGAAGGAGATGCTGTGCATGCACAATCCTGTATATGCAAGGATGTGCACCTGAGTCTTTGTTTTTTTTGCTTATTTCCTCGTACTATATGTTAAAAGGAAGTGTCCTGGCTTGAACTTGACGACACCCTGCTTCTTCCATGGTCAGCTCCAGAGTGGGAAACCCCAGAAATCTCTTCATACTGACACCAGTAGGGACAACGAAAAACGTAGTCTACCCTGAAGTCCTTCAAGACTGATCAGTCAAGGGGCATCCAATGCAGCTGTATAACCAATATCAATCAGCCCTCCAAACTATTGAGCTTTTTGTGTGTATATGTGTGTGGTTTGTGTTGGTGGGTGTGAAAGTCAAGACATTCAAGTGAATGGTAAATAACCCAGGGCGAAGCAGGGAATAAGCGCTAGTTCAAAATAATACAGAGCGTAACAGGATATAAAATACATAAAATATACAGAAAAATAACTTATAGAATTGATTCGGTGATAGTATTGACCTCGTTTCCCCGATTAATTGACTACAAAACTCTGTAATTGTTATTCCATAAAACGTAGTTATTATTATTATACTACCAATTACTAAAATAAAGAGTTTATTATTATTATTATAAATGCCATATAAAGAATAAATTGAAAGCATGTTGCTTATGTCACGTATAGTCATTTCTGATTCTAAAATAATCTCAATATCTTCTTTCTTAATATCAAATTCATAAAAACCACATTTATTCTGAACACTCTCGGTTTTTTTATCCTCGAATGGTAAACAGTTTATTCTCCGACTGGTCTTCCATCCCAATACACTTATAATCATAAACAGACATTTTAGGTACTATCAGGAGATAATTTTTGTTCCTGGAAAACATTTTAATAATGGACAAGAGACTCAAAAGACTTATAATGAAATTAAGACGCCATGTAATGAAGTTAGGACACCATGTAATGAAGTTAGGACACAATAAAATGAGGTTAGGACACCATGTAATGAAGTTAGGACACCATGTAATGAGGTAACGAGACCATATAATGAAGTTAAGACTTCATATGATGAAGTTAGGACACCATAATAAAGTTAAGACACCATTAATAAAGTTAGGACACCGTTTATAAAGTTGGGACACCATATAAAGAAGTTACGACACCATATAATGAAGTTAAGACACCATATAATGAAGTTCGGACGGCATATCATTGAGGTTCGGACATGAATTAAGGACACCATATAATGATGTTAGGACACAATATAATGAAGTCGGGACACCATATAATACTGTAAGGACAAACTATAATGGAGTTAAGGCACCATAAAATGGTGTACTGACACAATATAATGATGTTAGATCACAATATAATGCTGTTAGGACAAACTGTAATGAAGTTAGGGCACCATATAATGAAGTTAAGACACCATATAATGAAGTTCGGACGGCATATCATTGAGGTTCGGACATGAATTAAGGACACCATATAATGATGTTAGGACACAATATAATGAAGTCGGGACACCATATAATACTGTAAGGACAAACTATAATGGAGTTAAGGCACCATAAAATGGTGTACTGACACAATATAATGATGTTAGATCACAATATAATGCTGTTAGGACAAACTGTAATGAAGTTAGGGCACCATATAATGGTGTTAGGACACAGTATAATAAAGTTAGGACAACATATAATGATGTTAGGTCACAATATAATGAAGTTAGGACACCATAAAATGAAGTTATGGCACCATATGATGAAATAAGGACACCATGGAGTTGGGACACCATGTAATGAATTCGGGACGCCATATAATGAAGTTAAGACACCATATAATGAAGTTCGGACAGCATATCATGAAGTTCTGACACAATATCTTTAAGCTAGGACACCATATAATGAAGTTAGGACGCCATATAATCAAGTTAGGACACCATTAATAAAGTTAGGACACCATATAGTGAAGTTGCGACACCATATAGTGAAGTCACGACCATATCATGAAGCTAGGACACCATATTAAGAATTAAGAACGCCATATAATGATGTTAGGTCACCATACAATGAAGTCCGGACACCATATGATGAAGTTAGGACACAATATAATGAAGTTAGGACACCACATATTGAACTTAAGGCATAATATAATGAAGTTAGGGCACCATATAATGAAACCAGACACATATAATGAATTTAGGACACCGTATAATAAAGTTAGGGCACCATATAATGAAGTTACGACACCACGTATTGAAGTTAGAACATAATATAATGATGCTACGGCACCATATAGTGAAGTTAGGACATAATATAATGATGTTACGGCACCATATAATGACAGCAAATAATGATGTTAAGACACAATATAATGAAGATAGGACATATTAGGCCACTAATACTGAAGTTACGGCACCATATAATAAAGTTAGGATACCATATAAAAAAGTTGGGACACCATATAATGAAGTTAGGACACCATATAATGATGTACTGGCACAATATAAATGAAGTTAAGACACCATTTAATGATGTTAGAACAAAATATAATGATGAACTGACACAATATAATGAAGTTAGGACACTATATAATGATGTTAGGACACCATATAATGAAGTAAGGATATCATATAATAAAGTTAAGACACAATATAATGAAGTTAGGACGCCATATAATAAAGTTAGGGCACAATATAATGAAGTTAGGACACAATATAATGAAGTTAGGACGCCATATAATGAAGTAAGGACACAATAGAATGAAGTTAGGGCACAATATAATAAAGTTAAGACACAATATAAGGAAGTTAGGGCACCATATAATGAAGTTAGGACACAATATAATGAAGTTAGGATATCATATAATAAAGTTAAGACACAATATCATGAAGTTAGGACGCCATATAATGATGTTAGGACACGATATAATGAAGTTAGGATATCATACAATGAAGTCAGGACGCCATATAATGAAGTTAGGACACAATATAATGAAGTTAGGACACAATATAATGAAGTTAGGACACCATATAATAAAGTTAAGACACCATATGATGAAGTTAGGATATCATACAATGAAGTTACGACACCATATAATGAAGTGACGACCCAAAGTTAGGACACAATAAAATGAAGTTAGGACACCATGATGTAAGGACAAAATATACTGAAGTTAGGACACCATAAAATGAAGTTAGGAATCATATAATGAAGTTAGGACACCATATAATGATACTAATGCCACATTAGACAGCTACGGCGTTCAAAATTCTGCCCTTCTGATCCAAATTGGCAATCCCCATAGCAATGGGCTATGCAATATCCTAGGTGGTAATAAGTAGAATTTTAAGTCTTTTAATTACTATCGAAAACCATTACCTTAATAATCCCTTCAATATAGGCGAAAATAAGATACATACAAGAAAAGGAAACAACGACAAAAATTATGCTCAGTACTCGTCCAATTATACCCCAATTTGCATCATCTTGGCAGCTTATTTTAAGAACTACAGTATGAGAACAGGAGCTACATGTTCAATGCATCATTTTTTATCATGCAGCAATGGTGTTATGTTAACACCACCCTATGTAATATTAATGCACTATATCTGGTTTAAAGTACAGTGGTTGGCCTACTCACCATTACTTCTTAAAACTGTTCACTAACTGTGTAGTATTTCTTAAGAACAGTTCACTATAAATGGTCATTTGTAAGCCAATTCATAAAAACGTTTCGACATACTCTCATTAAAACCTACGCGCATGATTTAATGCGGAAGTCTGAAAAAAACTCATTACATTTATGGCAAAATCTAGGAAAAAAATTATTCCAAAACAGCAAATTTTTCAAAATCGTTAAAAAAAGACCCTTCCTAGGGGATCTCCTTCCCAAGTCGCAGTATGATGTTGCTTATTTAGTCTTCCATCGCTTATATAAATCACACACGAGAATAGGTCATTATATTTAGTATAATTCGGCATTGGCATGCTCCTATGGTTTGTTGGGAAGGGTTTATAGGTTTCCCAAAAAGAATATTTTGAAAATTAGGATTGATTTGCGAGCATCTGAGGTCATTCTGACCAGCCATCTTGTTGATGTACAAGATGGTCAGGTATATTTGACGATTTAAATGAATTGGGAGGTATATTATCGGTCTAAAATACTACAAAAGACAAAATTCTCTTCTATCTCGTGAAATATCGAAAACGAGATTATACTTTCACTTTCGTTTGAATAACAGCGATATTACCGCTGTAAATGAAAGTGTTGATTAATAAAATATTATATTATTGATAAAGTATTATTATTCCACTGTCACTCTTTTTCAATTAATACATTGAATAGGCCAAGACAGACCATGACGGGTAATTTCATAATTTACATGCCACAAACGTGGTCATTTTATACTGCATGAGACCAGGAACATATTCTACCAGTATACATGGGACCAGGAACATATTCTACCAGTATACATGAGACCAGGAACATATTCTACCAGTATACATGGGACCAGGAACATATTCTACCAGTATACATGAGACAGGAATATTTTACCAGTATACATGGGACCAGGAACATATTCTACCAGTATACATGGGACCAGGAATATTTCCTGCCATTATACATGAGACCGGGAATATTTCCTACCATTATACACGAGACGAGGAATATTTCCTACATTATACATGAGACCAGGAATATTTCCTGCCATTATACATTAGACCGGGAACGTTTCCTGCCATTATACATTAGACCGGGAACGTTTCCTACCATTATACATGAGACCAGGAATATTTCCTAACATTATACATGAGACCAGGAATATTTCCTACCATTATACATGAGTTCTGTTACTTATCGACAAATTGAGGAATGATCCCCCACAGATTGGCAACAGTGAATACCAATAACATTTCTGAAGTCTTATCCACAAAGTGGCGAATATAACAAATTAAGTATCAAATAAATATACCATGGTCCCACATCGACCAAAACTAAAAAAAATAAATTATTGTGACGAATAATATACCTCTATGAGGTCATATAATTTGTATAGTTGAACCCGTTGAGCATAGATTGAAGTAATACATGAGGGCCAGCATAAAAATAATGTTACCTTAATTTTGTGGGTGTAATTGTATTTTTGTTTTCCCATAGGGTTAAGCTATGTTTTGTAGTGAAATGTACAGAAATATATTTATATTTAAAATTAAAAATATAATTGTTTAGGACTACATTGTAGTCAACCATGTATAATATTACTTCAGTCCATGTTTACATGTTCTCCCAAAAGATCGTATGTAAAATAGTCGGCATTTTTTGGTTTGATGATTTGTGTCTTCAGAAGTATTAGAAACAAAAATCGCATTTATAATACCTTCAAAATAAACCTTAAATTAGATATTTCTGTATTGATACTGATACTGGAGTTGAGAACAGTATTTTCTCGTTACATTTTCATACAAAACATGTCAACCATTTTAACTGTGTAGTATATAATATGGTCTCTTCTGGTAACATTTACCATGAACCATTTTCAATGACTAATATTAGTTTGTAACGATGAACAACCCTTTAGATCATTTTTTTTTTACCGACGACCGTTTAGATGAACATTTTACGGATAACATGAAAATGCGAGTGCGCATGTGTAGCTGTAGCACGTGTTGATTTCGATCTCTGAAATTTTGTCAAGATTTTCCTCTATTTTTGAAGAGAATTAGAATAATCCATGAATGAAAATTAAAACATAGATGATCAAGTTACCCTTTCAACTAAAACTACCGAATAAACGGAGTAATTATTGATAAATAACTCAAGATTTCCATTTGAATGGGTTTGTTTATCGGTCACTTTGAAATTGAAGTCGAAGTCAACGAAAACTGTCTGCGATCTCCCAAATAATACTCCAATAACAGATTTAATTTATGATCAACGGGTGAGGGCTTTCTTCGCCGAACTGGTTGTTTTTTTACTTTTATTATTTATGGACGTGCTGATTACTGATCACTATGCAAGCTGAAGTAAAGTAAGACGCCATTTTATTTGTTTGTAATTTTCATTGACAACGACCACTAAGCCGATACCAAGTCCATTTTTGATCAAAAACAGAAAGCCTACCATCAACAGAAATATATCATGAGTCATGAGGCGATGTCAATACCCCAAGACCAGACCACAGCTGATGTCAGTGATGTTGCTAAAAAAAACGCTCAAAAGCGACCCAGATCCAGTAGTAACAGCGATGCTGAATTGAATGTTTGTGTAATGTGTGAGCTCAAATCGATCTCGCTACACTGTGCAGTCTGCTAAATCACCCATTTCCCATGAAACTATTGAACTTTTCAACTTAATGCTAAACAGAGCAACAGCCAGTCTGAAATGGTCATGTAAATTGTGCACCTCAAACTGTTGTGTATTTGGATAATTACAACACACAGGTATTAAAGGAATAATAGCCGTTAGAAGGAACATAAAATTTTAATTTCACTCAAACTTTGACAATAACAGTGTGTTTTCATCAGTGGACTGGTCTCATACCTATATGTAGGCCTATAAATCCACAAAATCAAGTAGTTAATTATAAGACGCTTAATACATCCATTAAGCGATTTTTAAATTGTCATTATAAAGGGAAGTAACTCTTACATATGGGTTTTCACGCGTCCTTGACCTCTACTCTTGAATTTCCTTAACATTGTCAGACTATGAACGATATTTTAATTCATGGAAAACCGAGAAAAAGCAATTCATATGATTTTGAATGAATACACTGACAAAATATTCAACGAAAATTAATCATAATAATATTTGTTTGTATACACTGAAGAATGATTGCCATAGCGCGCTTGCGCAAAGATGTTTTAGCGTTGATTTCCCAGACGCTTTTATTCTCATACTGAATGGAATCGTCGCTGGCTCACTTTTTTTTTAAATTCCGAATATATTTTTATTGTCGCTTTTTGAAAAATTTATAAAGTGTGGGATTAAAGACAAATAATGGCCGTAGGACGAGTGTATTCTAACGCCTATTATCCCTTTAATCATGACGCGTTTATATTCTAGATTAGACTCTCTGGAGAAGAGTTACATAAAGTGAAGTAAGTAATGATAAATTCAGAACACAGTTATTTAGTCCAGTGGTTTATAGTCTTATGACACAACATCTCTCTCCTAAATTGAATGTCCTATGAAATTAATAATATGTAAGACTAAATGGTCACTGAATTGAAACTAATTCTTTCGTATGTTTATTGTCTTTTTGCGGATTCACAATTCTTCCTGAACGAGTAGCATTATTATGCTGGTTGTTGAGCTTCTTGTTGTACTAAGGTTGTTTTCTATAACAGGTACATGTACTTCGGAATGAGTGTAAGAATCGGAATCAATTCCACTTTCTGGATTTTCTTCAGACGAACCTCTATGAATATGATCTATTTGCCGTTTCCAAATGCGTCCATCTGTTAGTTGAATGACGTAAGTTGAAGGTTCATGATGATCTATGATAATTCCAGAATGCCATTTCTTTTTATATTGTCGTTACCCATGTCCGTCCCTCCATCGGTCGTCCGTCCGTCCACAATTGCTTGTGAACGCTATAGAGACTACAGTTTTTGTCGGATTTTAATGAAACTTGCTGTGATCATTAATATTGATGAGATCTCGGACAAGTTCGAATTTGGCGATTTTTCGATGAACGGTTTTTGAGTTATTGCACTTGACTTAGTCAACACGCGTCAAAATTGGCTTGTGAACGCGATAGAAACTACAGTTTTTATCGGATTTGAATGAAACTTGCTGTGATCATTTATATTGATGAGATCTCGCATAAGTTCAAAATTTGCGAATTTTCGACGAACAGTTTTTGAGTTATTGCACTTGACTTAGTCAAAACGCGTCAATATCGGCTTGTGAACGCGATTGAGACTACAGTTTTCAACGGATATGAATGAAACTTGCTGTGATTATTTATTTTGAAGGAATCTCAAGACAAGTGTGAAATTGGCGATTTTTCGATAAACTGTTCTTGAGTTATTGCCCTTGACTTAGTCAAAACGGGTCAAAATTGGCTTGTGAACGCGATAGAGATCAAAATTTCCATTGGATTTGAATGAAATTTTATGTCATTTATATTGATGAGATCTTGGACTAGTGACGATTTTTTGGTGAAATTTTTTTGAGTTATTGCTCTTGACTTAGTCTAAACGCGTCGAAACAGACTTGTGAACACCACAGAGACAACAGTTTTTATCTGATTTGAATGAAATTTGGTTAGATCATTGAAGTTGATGAGATGTTGGTCAAGTTCGAAATTCACGATTTTTTTTATTAACTGTTTTTGAGTTATTGTACTTGACTCAAAACACTGCGAAATTGGCTTGTGATTGCGATAGACAATACAGTTTTCATCTGATTTGAATGAAATTTGATGTGATCATTTTATTGTGAGATCTTGATTAAGTTCAATATTTACTATTTTTGATGAACTATATTTGAGTTATTGTCCTTGACTTAGTCCAAACTCATGAAAATTAGGTAGTAAATACTATAGAGACTAGGTTTCATCTGATTTGAATCAATTTTAGTATAAACATTTATATTGATGAGAACTTGGATTAGACCTAAATAATGTTTGAGTGACAACCTTTGTTAAAACAAAAAATATACTTTGCTAGGCAACCGCTTGTTGTCATTAGGTGTAAAATCTCGAAATATCACTTTCTCCCCAAAGAAAGAAAACGTTGTTTTACTCGACCATCATGTTATTCTTTCGATGATGATTCCGTTGAGGAACATCTGCCATGATGTCCTATAGATAATTCTGCTGGAGTCCGTAAGGTAGTGGATTGCGAAGTGCTAGGGTAAGTCAGTAGAAAGTTGTCACTTACGTGTCTGAATGAGAAGTTTTTGGGTTGAGAACTCTTCAAGGCATTCTTGAAAGTTTGTACAAATCTCCCTACTTGTCCGTTGGATGCAGGGTGATATGGAGATACATTAGTGCACTGGGTACTATTCTTTTTGTGTATTCAGCTGAATGAAATGGAGGTCCATTGTCTGAGACAATTTTCCCTGGTAAACCATATCTTGAAAATATACTTCGTAAAGTGTTACACTTGATTATTGTTACGGGAGATAATCAAAAGTGTCATGGTCGCTTAATTGAGTTATTTTAATCAATTGGGAGTATAAATACATGGCCGCTGGTCGCGTAATGAAGGTGGCCGCTTATTAGTTGATAATTACATTGAAAACTCGTAGGGGGGATTTTATTGTGGTCGTTTATTGAAGGTGGGCTCTTAATAAAGGTGGTCGTATGAGCAGGATATACTGTAATTGTGGCTTCCGTGTTAGTTGTTTTCATTGGACCATGGACTTCAGGCCATTTGGAATAAGCATCAACTAATATCGGGAAATGCTGACCTTCATGAGTAGCAAAATCAATATGTATGCATTGAAGTGGTCTGGAAGGCCATGTCCAAGGGGTGGGAGGAGCCCTTGCTGGATTATTACTAGTTGCTTGACATCCGTTGCAATCTCTGGTGATGCGCTCTATGTCGGTGTTTATGTTAGTCCACCATACATAGCTTGTGGCTTGACTTTTCATCTTGACAACACCCATGTGACATTCCTGTGGTTCTTGGAGTATGTCAGCTTGAAGATTTTTGGGAATGATTACTTTGGGAATGAAGTCCCCAGAGCAAAACAAGCTCGTTCACTGGAAAGTTCATTCTTAGGATGAAAGCAGGGCTTTAAGCTACAATCCTAGCGATTTTCAATCCATCCCTTTTCTGTTAAAAGGATTGCTTTGGATAATACTGAGCCAACTCTACTTTATCTGAATATCTGAGTAGGTGTGATAGGAAGTTTATCTGGACATGAAGATATTGAATAAATAGTTTCTTCTGCAGATCTATCTATGGTATGAGATAGTGGAATCTAGCAATCTCTTCTGATTTCTTGTACTTGATATCATATGTATAAGATGAAAGTAATAATGACCATCGCTGGATTCTGGCTGTAGCAACCACAGGTGTGGGACCCTCTGGTGCTAAGATCTTTAACTTATGATCTGTGAAAAGCGTGAACATCCTTTCATATAGGTACATGTAGAACTTGGAAACACCAAAGATGATGGCTAAGGCTTCTTTCTCGATTTGAGAAACTTGTGAGAAATGAGATTCTATACTGACTTGCATCACATTCTAGGATGTTAGGAGGACTCGGATTATAGTGAACCAATACCTGTGACGAAGACAAAGCATCTTTAGCAGACTGAAAAGCTTTCTGGCAGGCAACTGTCCATTTCCAGAATTTTTCCTTCTGAAGGAGTTGATTTAAAACTTACAGCAATATATAAAGATTGAAAATTTCATAGTTTTGCCTTTTACTGAAAGTGGCCGAAAGATCAAAATACAAAGGCTGTGGGCGAAATGCCCACTAGTCAAACACAGGGTACTCGGTCAACTCGGGTACATGTCAACCCGGAGACACAATTTTGTTAGTTAACTCGAAGAAAAAATTCCACTCGGAGACAATATTCTCCAGTCAACCCGGGGACAAATTTACCGATGCCGTTATTATATCTTTAGTTCATTTTTTAGGTCATTCAAATAAAGATTATTCATTGTTATTAATCTACGTCTAAACGCCTCCGATTTAAATGAATATGCTTTGGAAAAGTCGCACCTTCGAAGATGCAGAAATTTCTAAAAAGCATAATAAATAAGCAGTATAAATTCTGTCTCTACGGTGGGTTTTTGTATTTGACATTTAAAGGCAAATGAGTTTCGTATTTGAAAACTGTTCTGGTTATACATGTAAATCTGGGTGATTTCAACCAAGTTATTAGTGTTACTTGCAAATGGTCAAGTGATGCAGATAAGGCCTATTGTACGATTTGACATGTAGACTATGTACGGATTGACGAACAGAGACGATAAGTACTCTCCCACAATGCATTGATCAGTCACCTGATGGTTCACTTCCGGATCAATATTTAGCACGTTATACGTGAGAGGAAAGAATACAGACACTTACAATGACTGAACTAAAGACCTACAGATTAGAAGAAATTTCTAAGCACAGAACTGCCAAATCAACATGGCTCGTTATACATGATGAAGTTTACGACGTGACCAAATTCTTAGAAGAGGTATGAATTTATGTTATGTTGCGACCTGACAGATAGCATGTGGTATTGCCCTCGCTGAAGCTGAACTTGAAGTGAAGCGAAGGAGACTTTCGACACATTCGTCACTTTTGAAGTCAGTAAATGTAAATAAGAATGAATAAGCAGTTTCTCGTTTAAAGTTTTGTGCATCGTATTTTTTCTGTTTCAAATACTCCTCTTGACAATTGCGTAAACAATTGAACCATTATTGACACATCATAGGCTATAGAGGTTTACTCACATTGTCACATGAGCTTACCTTGAACTTGATTGAATATTGATATTCCCTTCTAAATGCTCTGTTCTTATAAGATAATTTTATTTTTCCAAACTTGGTTTGACATGTTCCAAATTGTTGAAAATTTCTTGATTTATTCACTTCTTTACTTTACTGTTACTGGATGAGATCCACACACTACTTCTAGCTTTGTATATTTTTTGGAGAAAAAATGTTGAAGAACTGCCATTTTGGATCAGTACACCAATGCATATATTAACAGCCTTCAAGTTCAGGTTGCGCTTGCAACTCTATTGTTTTTGTTAATTTTTTAGATTATTTTTTTTTTTTGTTGTTGACAAGAGACTGTAGTAATACTTAGACTTAACTTAAAGGATTTTGGGCAATGGGCAATGCGCTGACATTCCAGAAGTAATGATTAGACTTTAAATGTATTTCATGTCACCAGACTCCGTCCCAAAGTGATGAATCAGAATCTCCTAAATGTTAGACATCTGCTATTAAATTTTGTGTGTGTATTTTTTTTTTTTTTTTTTTTATTTGCACAAAATTTGCTAGATGAGTAGAAACAAAAATTATCAATTAAAATTTCGAAAAAAGAACATTTTTCTAAATTATCTCAAAATTTATAATGTACACATTCACAGCTTTCAATAAATGTATCAAGTAAAATGCATTATCAAAATTTGAGAGTTTTTTTTTGAAGGTCTAGATCTATATTAACATAGTTTTCATACACCTAGTTTACTGTTTTACTAGATATGTTTCTGGTGACAATTTTACAACAGTCATCTATGGCTCATTAAACACAATGGTCAACTATGCATGACTAGTGGTCACTCTAAACCAGAACAGTATAATAGATTTTTCCCAGCTGTCTCAATAAATGTATTCATGTATCAGTCATTTAAAAATGGTATTGTATAATAATAAGCAAAATATTGTGAATATCGGTTGAAAATTGTGCTCTGCTAAAAAAATCTTGTATGTACAAGTTTTAAGGGCTTTGACTACCAGTAATCACATTCAAATGTTTAATCTGTGTTGAACATTAGTATCCATGGCAATCTGAAGAGTTGAAAGAAAAAGGTGAAAAGATAAGAATTGCTGTGATATTCTTTTTATTTATAGAATACCTACACACTTTGTCAAGTATTTGTGTAGGCCTATCTTATGATAAAAATAATGATAATAAACTTACTAATTAGTTTAATAAGACTTCACTTGATTTATTTATAGCACCCTGGAGGTGAGGAAGTATTATTGGAACAAGCAGGTTTGTGCTATTTGAAATATTTTCTCAGATCATTGCACTTATTTTGTGTGTTAGTGTGAGGGCTTGTATTATTACACTATATAATTTTAATAATGACCATTTAAATAGCATATTTTTTGCTAGTAAAATTCAATACTTGTTTTTATCAAATTAAATAAGATTCTGTGAATTAAAGTCAAGATTACCCATTTTATAATTATTTATTTTATTAGGTGGAGAAGCTACAGAATCATTTGAAGATGTTGGCCACTCTACGGATGCTAGGGAATTAATGAAAGAATATTTAATAGGAAAAGTACATGAGGTGGGTGAGGAAATGCTCTAGTCACATTATCTGCCATTGAAACAAATTTGTAATGTAGTCAATGTCATAGAGGTGCATAAATTCCTTTATGAATGTGATTGTACTTTTGATGTTGGCGTTCTCTGATAGTGTGATTAAGCAAGTGAGAATGTCATAATATTGTCGGTAATATTTTTCTATTAGATCTTTCTTTCTTTGGCTTTGCAATATTATATCATATAAATGAAACTATGGATCTGTAATCGCACCCTGTAATTGTTAACTTTGACCACAACAAGGTGTGCCAACTAAACAATTTTAATATCAATATAATGATCAATTAAAGATATTTGAGGAAATTTATTTTTATTTTTGTAGAGCGAGAGGAATAAAAAGAAGACAAAGGTAAGGTTAAGTAAAAAACATATATGATCTGAATCATGTAAATTAAAGTATCTTCATGCAGATAAAAATATCATGTTATATACAATTGCATAGATATCAGTTTTATCCTGTAAAATCACACTTTGTAATTTAATGTTTGTTTATTTAGACTAACACTGGAATTATCACACCTGATACAAGTACAAGGTATGTGTTATTTTATAATGGATACATTTATATTAGGGCTGGCAAAATTTATCGAAATTCCGATTAATCGTCGATTACTTACCTGCCGATTACGATTATCGATCTAAATTCCATAATCGATTATCATGATTCAATAAATTATATCCAATCAATTTTTTCAAACAACTGTTTACAAGATGGAATGAACAATACTATCACAAAACCTACCAAATAATACCGCTATCGACTTTTAATACGACACAATAACAACTATAGGCCTATAAATAACAACAGTGTAGAGCTCCATCTGCTGGGAGGATATGCTACTTTCATTTTCAAATGTACTGTGTTTACGATACTCAAATGTGGTTATCTCCCTTACTTAAAATAGACATGAAAATTCTACCGATTATTAATCGATTATCGGTCGGTGCACGTCACCGATTATTTGCCGATAATCGATATTAAAATCATAATCGATTCCCAGCCCTAATTTATATTTACATGGATAGGAGTTTAATCTAAGGTTTCTCTTTGTCACTGGTCTGGAATGTATTTGCACCTCGAGATTGAAGTTGTAATTGTTACTTCTATGTTAAACTGATCTTAATGATGTCATTTTATTCCTATTTTGTTCCTTTTAAGTGCGGTAGTTGATTTCTCATCATACATCATTCTTGCCTTTAGACCAAATGGCAGAATCATGATTTGTTCTTTACCAATCTTTTTTCTTGTTTAATCACTAGTATCATGCCTGTACTGATAGGGCAAATTATTCTTAAAAATTATTTCACATGACACAGAATTTTCCTATGAATTTGGTTTTGGTTGAACAATAATAAGCGTCAGGAAGAAAGTAAATATTCTGTACATGGTCTTTAAGTAATAGGTCGTATAATATAAATGTTTATCGGTGGTAGCCTATAAATTTCAATGTAAAGTAGTATTAATTCTGATAAAAATTATATTAACTCAGCATATTGAAGAATTAAATAAAGCAGAATTGTCTTTATTTTTAGAAAGTACTGTTGTATATTACATGGGTAACTGAGCTATTAATACTGATTGTGGGTCATAAGACAAAATCTCGAATATCTTAGTAATCTGACACTTTCGCTAATCCGATATTATTTTGCGGTCACGATGTATTTCTCTGAGTATACTGTATTATGTTAGTCGAGGTGGGAATTTTGTTCGTCACCAGTATCATTTTTACTGGCGTTACAGGTTACAGTGTGTAAATAAACAGATTCAGTTCAGTCTGCATGCTCTAAATTCATGAAATAAAGGCTTTGCATTGTTGGGCTCTAAGTCACTGAAAAAATCTTGAAATAAAGATTTTGTAAACTGTTGTTTGTTTTCTATTGCAGCTCTAGTTGGACTGGTTGGTTGCTACCATTAGGAATTGCAATAACTGCTGCATTGGTGTATCGCTTTTTGCTAGCCCCATCCCAAGCTCACTAATAATACATCAAATAGACATTGTGATAAATACAGCTACATTATGTGCTAGATTAAAAATATGATCATAACAATCTTTAGCTTGAATGGTACTTTTTTTTTTTCTTTAGCTGGGAAAATAATAAAAAGTATATGAAAATTGTGAATTTAGTTTATAGTGTATTACTATTCTTGTCTACAGCTGAGTATGGACATTCTTATTTCTAATTGAATATGTGTTCAAAATTTTGCAATGATTAGTTTTTCCAAAACTTACATGTAAACCCAGATACAACATAATTGTAATAAAATTAAATTGTGGTGCTTTAATGCCGTTGCATTTCTTGAATAATTATCATTGGTCAAATTCTTAATGTGCTTTATCTCTCACAGTAGGTTGAAGTTGTGACTAATTTCCTTCATATAATATAATATATTATACTTATGGTCTATATGAATATATTTTTTGAAAATTTATTTCACATAAAGTGTTATGGTATCTATCATATTGTCTTCAAGCGTAACTAAATCATCTTCTGAATTGGTTATCTTTTACATAATATGATATCAGTACTGTCTTCTAAGGAGCATTCCAACTTGGTTGAGTTCTCACAAATGTTTCAGCTCATAATTATAAATACTTAGAATTTAGAAGATATATTACAAATGTAATGATTAGTAGTGTAGAAATATTTCATTGTAATTTTAATAAAGTTTATGTTTTATTTTTGTTTATTTCCTTGTTGGAACTGCAAAGC
Source organism: Nipponacmea schrenckii (assembly GCA_030562195.1). Classification (NCBI taxonomy): domain Eukaryota; kingdom Metazoa; phylum Mollusca; class Gastropoda; family Lottiidae; genus Nipponacmea; species Nipponacmea schrenckii. Next base: position 1,566,156 of record JAUJPP010000007.1, read on the forward strand.
ATAAAATGCAGATAACCATATATGATCTGATTCTTCATCAGATTGTGTTGAATTATGACATATTAGCATCAAGTTAATGCTCTCATAATGCAAGCTTATCAAAAGCATTATTATAAGTGGTTTAATGGATTTAAAATGCGTACAGCACAATCATGTTTGATTCAAAACATAACACACAGTCAACACAGCTTCAATTATTTAGATTACAAGCTGATATAGCTCAGTTTCAGGTTTTGTGCGTTGTAGAGCGTTAATGAGCTAAAAATCAAAGTTGTTTTAAAAAAAAAGGGCAATAGTTTCATATTAAATATATTTTCAATATTCTTTATTTTCAAAAGGGGTCATCCTTGGGTGATATGAAACAATGTTTTTGAGTTTTGTCAAAACTGAACAAGAATTGCCTTCTAGAGTGTTTACAAGCCAAAAATTAAATATGTTTTAAGAAATAAGGGCAATAACTGATATTAAATATTTTTCGATTTATCTGATTTTCAATAGGTTTCATTCTTAAGTGATAAATACTCATGCCAAATTCATCAAGATCAAGAATTGTGTTTTCTAGTGTTAACAAGCAAAAATTGAACACGTTTTCAGAACAAGGGCAATAACTCATACTAAATATTGATAACAAGCAAATGTGGACCGAATGACAGACGGACATGGTTGACGTCATACGCTTCACATTTCATGTGGGCGTTTAAAAAAAGGTCTAGATATATAACTTTTATAAACCATATTAAACTATAAATAACATACAATAAAAAGTTGAAATAGTTTTGATATGTGTCAAGAATTTCAATCTGAAGTAAAATATAAGAATGTACAAATTTAAAAATATTGCTTTTAACATCAACACATACATGAAATAGATTGATAAAATCAATAGTCATCACAAAGCAATGATATCTCAAACATTTAATGAGAGAAATATCAATTAAAATAATTGTTAGGTTTATCATTCAGATATTTCATCATTGTAGTAGAGGACATCAATTAAAGCATTGAAAGGCGTAAATTAGCGTACTTGTGTGACCTTATGTCATCAGATCCAGTTTTATCGAAATGCTAAAACAAATGTAAGTCTTCTGAAAATACCAAAACAAAAATAATTTGTTTTGTCAATAATTCTGAAATCACAACAATCTTGTGTAAAGTATAACCTTTAAAGGGACATGTTTCGCCATTTGCTTGAACTGTCATACCTTGGTGAATATATATTAAACCAAATAAACCTCTGAAAATAGAGAACCATGTCCTCTCAGTGCAGTGAACAACTAACCAAATACAAAATTGTTTGAAAAACATTGAAACAAAGGCACTGCTTCATTTATGGGTATCACAAACTAATGTATATTACATGGATAAAAATTACTGTAGCTCTAGTTTTAAAGGATGCTGTTTCCATATTTAATCTAAAATCCACAACAATTTTATAGAGGTTGTCATGAAAATATTGTATAAAGGTACAAAGTCTAACTAAACATTGGTATTGGAATGTGCAAGTATATGAGATTGAATGAAAAGATAGCTTTCATCAGTATTAAACAATAATGTATTCTCTGTAACTTCAGGTGAATGTAATCTGATCAATAGAAAGTTATGATGTATTTAAATACAAAATAGTAGGGCTTCTCAAGTCTTCGCTAAAGTGTTATATTTAGAACTGTGTCTCATTGAGGCAAATTTATGGACCGGTTCAAGCCTGGTAGCAAAATTGCAAAGTTGATTGCATGTATAATTATGCTTTACATGAGTGAAATCACCATTGTTGAGACTATTTATCATATTGTCACATGCAAAATATATATATATAACAAATTCATTTTCACTAATATTACGTTTTTTTCTCAAATTCTTTCCCAATATTTTTAAAATTTCTTAAATCTGACAGATTACCAGTTGAGTATAGTTCAATAATATTAATTCCTGGAAAGGTGCAATGTGATCAATAGGAAGTGTTTTAAATTGTGTTAATCTCCTTCAGCAGGGTTGCATTGTGATCAATAAATTTAGTTTGATTTATGAAATGAAATAGTAGGAATGCTTCAATGTGATCAGTGAGCAAAACTGTTGCAAGCTTGTTGACATATAGGTCCATTGTAAATCTTAGCATATACTATTATACAGTATTATCTCCTCTAGGTGGTGGTAATTGTAGGCTATTAGCAGATGATGGTAGAGTATCGATGGGTTCCCAAGTTATTCTACTACTACTTGGCCGGTCAAAACTATCAGGTGTCATATTTCGTGTATTTGTATTGTTGTAAGCAGCTACACCTGAAATAACACAACTAATTTAAGGATATTTGATATGAAAAAAATATTTACTGTTTCAGCACAAATCTGAATCTAGATCAACAATTCTAGAGAAGTTGAGTAACAAGAGCAATATGAAAAGACCTTCATTGAAAAAAAAGCTTAAAATGCAGTAGTCATAATGATAATCAAACGGCCTCCGTGAAAGTTACGCTATGGCTCTGCAACAAATTATGGTTTACGAGGATTGCCGATTGAATGATAATAATAATAATACAATCATAAATAAATAATGATTAAGATAAATATTGAACACAAAAAGATAGATCCATTACATACCTGTGCCCATGATTCCAGTTGATATAGTTGGAATATTATTTAATTGATTGCCTTGATGATCTCTCCTGCGTTGTTTAATAGTTTTTATTATTAAAACCAATGTGATAAGAACTACGCAGGCCAATACAGCTACTGTTATTGCAACTACTGTATCTGTTAGTGATATTTCTGCATTCGGTGGTACTAATTTATTTCCATGACCTTTTGCATCATTAGTCCTATACTGTATTGTTGTTGTGCTATACTGAGTAATTGTACTATTTGAGATTTTTAATTCATCTGTTTTGGTCATGGCAAATCAAACAGGAAAACCTATCGTTAGAATTTTCTCCTTTTACTTTACAAGACCTTTTTCTCATTGTGTTTCAGCAAGCTTCTTCATTTATGCAATCATTACCATTAGGCATATCTATAGTCCAAATCTAAAAACAAATATAATTTAAGATGAAACAAATAGTAGGCCCTACATATAATACAGTCAAAATTTGTAATAGATCAAATAGATTCCTATTATGTCAGTGCCTTTTAAGTACAGTGTATCATCCACTGTGAGTGATAGAAGATAGCAGTAGGCCTTAGGCTAAGTCTAGTTATAAGGGTGTTGTAAGAGATGTTCCTATAGAAACATGGTGTAAAACATCCTCATGCATATGACTTGTACCCACTGTATTATCATGGAAAACAACAACTGCATACTCTTCAGGAGAAAACCATAAATAATGATATTATACTGTAATCCCAACAATGTGGGTCTGGAGACAGTGGAGTTTCTGTTAAAAGATTTTCGTCGGGATTAAAAAAAAAATCAGCAGAGGGAAGACACTCAATACATCAAGCCATTGTTCGAAATACCACTGAAATCGGTGAAGGTGTAGATAGTATATTATCTACATTCGTACAAATTATTTTCGTCTTGTACCATATTCTCCTCTCCAATGTTCATGACATGCACACGTCTGTGAAATATATCACCTCGTCCTTCTAAGTCAATTCTTTTTTCACAGTAAACAAAATTTATGAGTGTGTTCGTTTTTATGTTTATGTGATATGTGCTGTGGTTTCCTTTTCTTAATTTAGATTTTTTTGATCAAATCTGGCATATATAATTACATTACAAATTCTTTATCATCCTTTTCACTGCACATGGAATTTTAAATGTGTTAATAATACGGACTACCCTATTATAATATAAATGTCATAAATGTTTATCAGTGGATTATAATAAATTGTTATGATAAAGCGAACTTAGCCAAGGCGGAAGTTACACGAAATCGACCATTGTCAAAATTGCCCCATATTTAGAAAAAAACTAGCCAAAACGTACTACAATAAAAATTGGTTATCTACCTTTAGTAGCTTGTCTGAATAGTTCTCAATTTTTTCGGTCCAAAAACATAGCAAAAGTTTTTTATTGTGTTATTCAGCTTTCTTATTGCGACTTTTCTGCTTTAACTCATTTGGAAAATTGATGGGGTTATTCAATCCTCTTACTTTACTGAAAGAAAATGGGCGAAATATATATCAGATATCCACTATGCAATCTTCATGGGTAAAAGAATTCATTTACATTTAGTTATGTAGGCCTATATGAAAATATTAGATGACGCCATTGTCATATCTTCAACCTTTTTGTGCCTCTGTATATTTTTCAAGATCATCTTGGTGTAGCACAACATAGGTTAAATGGTCTACCAAAATCCCCGGCTCTTCTAAAAAGATAGGAATCTACAGCTTAGAAACATGTAAATAAAAATTGGCTACGCTAGCTGGATATAGCGAATTGAAATCTGTAATCGAATTGCAGAGAAATTCAGATTTGTTGATATTTTAGGCCCTATCTACACCTGGTGTGAATGAACTCAATGAACTCATAAAATAAGAGTATACAATCTAAATGTTTGGATTTAAATAGCATCTGTCTTATTTCATATTACTATTTACAGTCCTCTCGTTGCTGTATAATTTTAAATAATATGCTATTTTCATAGCAAAATTGAGATTGGGAGATAACCAGAAATCGGTTATCAACAGTTAACTTTAGAGGTTCAGTTTGAAACATTGATAATTCTATCAGCGTAGTGTCTACAAGAGACAAATTTCCAGGATCCGAGATTATGATTTTGAAAAACCATTTTCGAGGTGTGGAACTAATTAAATTTTGGCTTGATAATGACTCAATATTATTAGTTGAAATCTTCCTATACAATTACGCATTTATTTTTGATTAAATCCGTACAGTAGTTTGCTTATACCTCAAAAAAAGAAGAATCTATTGGAGAAGGAAGTCTCCTTATTCAACGTCTGTGATATGGATTTGTTATCCGAAGCGGACACCATCCATACCAAGAAGAAAAAGAGGATGAAAGGTAACTCAACGTCAATGACGCAGATAAGGTCTGCCTTAGTTTTACTTCCCCAAACTGTACACCGTGGCGTCTATAATCATATTCACTACAAATTATTTTAATATAATTTCCTTCTTGATCAACTAAAATATTGTTCGATAATACTTGTATAATCATGGAGGATCTAGCTATTATCTCTGTTTTATGACTATGAAATCCCAGTTTTCAAATTCTTTAGTCAATCTTATACCTAACTATTTTTATGGTTCCCTTTATTGCACTGTCAGTGATTTAAAAATATATATATATTTGATCTCTAATGCGCTGTAGAGGTAACAAGATATTATTTATGAAGTAAGGTTATCTTAAAGTTAATTATTTCCTGAAGATAAATTCTTAAATTAAATCTTCCTTCAAATTTCTGCAGATAACAATAAATTTTTCTCTATAGTTTGCCAAGTATTTGATTAAATTTTCTTCCACCCCGCTGATCAACCCATTGAAAGAAACATTAAATCATTCAAAAGCAGGGCGTTATAATAATATTGAATAATTATAATGAGATGTGGGTGGTGATTGCAATTAACTGCATCGATTTTAATTTAAATTAGGTTCCTGTGTACTATGGCAAATTGACTGCTTTTTTTTCAAATCTTCACCAGATATAAAAGCATCAAATAATATTATTATCAATTAAAAATAGTTTAGAAAGTTTAAACAACACAAAAATTGTTACCTTGTTACAATGCCTGATTAATTAACTAATTAGGAGACAAAGTTATCCTCCCCAGCTACCCCATGGCACCTTAAACGTGTTTTAATTGAAAATCTTGTTATCCATACATGGAATATCATTTTGTTCGTGTCACTTCGTTCAGTAATAAATAGATCACTATTTTTTTTTTTGTTTTGAAAAAGCATATTTCCTTTATACACGTCACCACGAGTTTAACACGGGCTGGACACTTTATTGGAGCAATATGCTAATAGATTCCAAGAAAGATTCTCTTAGGAGAACGACATCAAAAGCTCAAAACAACCGCTTCGAATTTGGAGGTGGAAGAGAGCCATTCAAAAATATTAAATACATCATTGAACGGGCGATAAAGCTTCCACAATACAGGATACGAATCGGGATAAAAGTGTTTGGGTTGCCATATGAAATGGACCCAATATACATTCAAAGATAAACCAATACTGTACGGCAACAATACAGAAATCACCCGAACATTTATAATTGGGTATGATTTATATATAAAAAAAAAGATTAATAACCCTATCCCATCCTACATTACCATTCAAGGATGTCGATTGGGTATCCAATATGAGGGACAACTTCAACTCGATAGGCACTGTTATGAGGGACACGCTGCCAGAGATTGTCCATCAAGTCGCCCTCTTCTATTATACCCAATCCGAGATTCCTTAGTTGGGTCTGCCCTTACAAAACCAGACTAGCCCCCCCCCCACAAGGACACTTAGTCAACGCTGTCCAGAGGCTGCCCAAAATAATTCAAGCCACGTCGACACCAACCATAGCTCAGGTCCCCCTCCCAAAACCAAAGTAACACCCGGTTGGGCTCTAGATGATGCCAGATGGGGGAAAGGTGGATTTGGTGGATTATGATAAAATCAAGGAAGAAATTGAACAGTGATCGCTAATGGCCAATTACCTAACAGGGTGCACACGATGGGGCCAAACCTAAGACATGCCATGAAAAACCCGCCCGTTTTCAGGGAACTGGAACCGAGACCGAGACTTCTAGAAAAAAACGATATCAGTGAACTAATCGAAAGTACAGGAAAGAGCAAAAATACATAAGATGAAACATTCTCTACTTTTGAAAAAAAAATAAACATCAATAAAAACATTTGAAATAAATTTACACACTTAACTTAGGGTAAGTGTGCGATTAGGATGAAATGGCTAGTACAGTTAACAGTATCAATGTAAAATACATTCTCTAATCTAAAATCAAGGTTTCACTTACTGCCTGACAAACAGGAGATAAATAAGCTTTGCTGCGGTGAAATTAAATTTCAACACAAGAACCTGGTCTAAAAGATTCTTCAAATAGATGCTTTCACATCCAGAATTTCATTTGTTTCCATTTGTTTAGGAACCTTGTTCATGAAGATTCATGAATGATGCTTTATAACCGGTTCTTATGCTCAATCGATTGATATGTGTAGCACTGTCAATACTAAGAGAAAATTAAAGATTTCTCAATGCGATGTAACTGCAGATCTGTGCTACAGCGATTGGCCAACATTCACTTCCAGCGTAGGATCTCTATCTTCTGGTCAATGAACTATTCTAGTTTTTCATTTATTTTTGACACCTTAAAAAATCACAACATCCACTCTTCGGTGAACCAACAAAGATGTCAAACTACAAGTAGAAATCACATCACCTAATATGAATGTGGTAACACAGCATGTGACCAGACCTTTGGATGGGACCTTCACTTCATTTCGCTCTGTGGTGGATACTGTAGCAGCAATTAAAGGTATTTCAAAGTTAAGTCGTAGATCATGCCCGAACAGACCTTGATGAGCCTTTCAATATTGGCGGACGTATCGGAGCAACTGTCATACTAGACATCATCTGTCTTACTGGTGAATCAAAATTCTCATCAAAACTACAAGTACAGCACACGCCATTGGCACCCGAACTAAGTGGCCACGCAGAAAAATGTTTTACAAGGATGTATAATCTGGATTCTAAAGGTGGTGACAACACGATGACCGTTCTAGACAAACAATTTGTAGCATCAACTATAAAGAACAGATCCGAAATCCATTTTCATTTTCACCAGTGCCACAAGAAGTTTTCGATGCCCAAATAACGTGTAATGGGGACAGATTTCTCCAAATAACTCCCAACAGATTTTTTGTGTCTGATGTTGGGTTTACACCTTAAATCTTCGTCATCGAGACCCGACGTGTTCTCGAGAAATCTACTATATCGTATGTTTATCTTAGTTGACTTACATAACTCTAATGTATATGGTAGGTGATTCACAAATGAACAACGAAACATTGCTCATAGTACAATTCATTCGAGAACTGGCTATTGTATTGTACAGTGGTTTGAGATTGAGCTGGAGAAATTGTGTTCTATGGATGGGCAGATCTATTAAATATGTAAACAAATTATCATTACCAGTAGACAGATGAGCGTACATGCAGTACCGTTGTATTAATATCAATAAAATTATAGTAACGCTTTATGTACGTATTGTCATTATGTTGCATCGTTGATAATGATAATGATTCATTTATTCAGTAAAACAGGCCTGTGGCCCATAGTTACAGAGCATATTAAACAAATAACATAACATATGTACATCACATTTCAATCATCTGTGTAATAAAGGACACTTTATCTATATACAAGTAAATTGAAATATTTTTCAAATGGTCTCTTCTACGTTTAAACAGATTAATTTGATACCAATATCTGAAGAGGACTGACAAAATTTAGGTAATATAAATCTGTTTCTAATATCCTGATAAAATATTTAATCTAACATAAAATGACACATACCTTCTGTATGATAAATACAAAGTGGACATGGTGGTCTATTTGCAGTATTTCGTTTACATAAATAAACGTATGTTGCTAAAGGAAATAATTTTAATCTGAGTTTAGCAAAGTTGCGCTTTAAATGATCACTTACATTACAAGATAAATACTTCTCTTTAACAATGTTTACTTTATATGAACAATAAATATTAAGACTATTACTATTATTGATAACACTTGATAAATCCTGAATATTAATATCTACAAGTCTACGTTTTAAACTGTTGATGAAATTCCGAGCTTGGCAAACATTTTGATATTTCCAAACATAACCAAAACCGATGGTAGTGAGAAGAGTTCTTACTTTTGTTGCCCATGTTACAGAATCTAATTTCATCAACATTTTATACACTTGAAATGGGAAACTACTCGGAGGCATGCGTATTAATTTTATCCTATATTTCATACAAGAAATCATATAATCAACAGCAATTTCATGGCGACCCCATTCAGCTAATGCCCCTACTGTTGTACTCGATTTATGGATTTGAAGTATGAATTTGCAATATTGATTATGTACAGCTTCAATTTTTTGCATCGTGGATTACACGTAGCGTTTGATTATTTTGTGTAAATGAAACAGAAATATTGCTTTTTGATGTACTAGTATATAGATGCGATATATTAAATTAAACTATATTCTTTATTGGTCACTCTTTACTATTCTATAAAAAAGCAACCCTCGGTCATAATTTGAATGTAAATGGATGTTTCAGACTGGTGATGGTTGTTTTTTTTTCATTTTGCCATAATAGGCCGAAACTTAGCGTTTATTGGCCTGTTGAGTAATGGGGGCACCTGAAACATTGGTAATCGCCACATTATAGGAAAAATACACTTTTTACAATCTGAAATCAGTCACTTGCTCATTCCGACCCTCTAGTTATATCGATTATTGCCAAACCCAGCATATATTTACCACACTTTTTTTTTTTGCGCAAACACTAAGGTTACACTTTATTTAACTAACCTAATTTTTGTGGGACGTTCACTATTTTTAATTTGAAAGATTTAAAATTGCAGACAGGCTCATTGCCATACATCTAACCCAATAAGACCAAAAGATAATAAGGTGAAAAGAAAACGAACTTTGAGTACAGTTGACCCGTACCAGACTCTGGTACTGTTTATTCTAAAATGTGTTTGACAATCATAGTTTATTGTGTTTAACTGATAGAATGAACTATAAGCAGACTCCAAAACTTATCGACAAATGATAAAGAAAACTCAATGAACTGAACTGGTTGCCCTTCGAACTTAACCACTCTTATATCAGGTACATATCTAAGAAAAACAGTTCATTTATTTTCAAGTGCCAAATTTCTAAATTCAGACACAGTTCTGGCCTTGTGTATCGACGTAATGATTCTGATAGAACATACTGAACAATCACTCAGTGCCAAATTTCTTTTACATTTCATTCCGATAAAATTAAGAGTTGGCTGGTTCAATTTAAATGTGTAGACCTATTTGATTGATAACAACTTGCGCTAAATTGAGATCAACTTTTTTTTTTAAGAACGCATATCAAGAAACTTATATGTAATCAAAAAATGGTTAAGATTTCGTTTCAAATGGATTATGACAATTTCAATATGTACTTTCCTAAAATATAATATCAACTTCACTCGGCTTATTTTATTTTGTATAATCGCACACATAAATCAGTGCTGTTAAATATTAAAGCGGGGTTGTTTCCCCTTTACCAATCCAGATAATGCAGATTATATCCTTCGAACATACCAACGAACTTTCTGTACAACAAATTATAAAGAGAAATAAAATCATGTTTCTTCCAGACCTATTTGAAAGATAATATGACATGAATGTTCATTTCCATCAGTGATCACATTACATTTAGAAAAATGGCTTATACCAAACCGTTTTCAAATTGGAGTTGATGTTGACTGGGTTATACAAAACAATGAAAAGGGTTTCTAGGTCATCGATTAATCGTATTTCATTTTATAGTGCAATTCGCTTTAGTGGTTTTCAGAGTCTCCAATGTCCGTGGTTTAAACTGGGTTCATCTTCAATTTCTACTAAGATCAGGTTGATCGGTTAAAGTGGGATTATAATGATTTACAAATAGTCATTGTAACTCTACTCCATTCATTGTCTGTACGGATTGACCCTAGTGTTAAGAAATTCATCAATGCTATTAGTTGATTTCATTCATCTTGTCGAATATGAAAAGGTTAATCGCTTATGATAATATTGACACTCGACTCGTGTCACAATAACTTGTTAAACCACAAAAACTGGACAGAATATATTTCTGAATATAGTTGACTATAGTATACAAAGCCTTACATTCATTACCCTAGAACAATTCAATTCTTGGCGTTCCTTAGATTTTCATGGTGAGGCCCTACTCGAGAATACGAACTTTGTTTTCGTCTCTATACCACACAGATGATTTATAGAATTAAACTTGCATTGGCACGATTCTTTTCTGTAAATTATGGAAAAAATTGTCTTAAAATTACTTTCGATAAATCTTTAACAGTCGTAGGTCTGATAGTCAATGACAATGCAGACAACGTTCTCGGAATGATTATTATTCCGACAACACTGCAACTTATATCTTATTCCTTGAAGTATCGTACAATAATATGTAAGTACTGTACACAATAAAATCTTAACTTGTATATTTTTCTTCTGCTTTATTTCAATAGTGTTATAACGTCGTTCCTCATAGATATCAAACATTTATAAATCCTTTTAGCTTCCACATGAAAAAATAAACTACCGTAATGCCCACTGATAAAGTTTTTATACGCCCACATGCGTATTTGAGTTATTGCCCTTGACTTAGTTATTTCACATCAAAATTTATTGATGATGCAATGGAATTGATAACGCGCTGGTCAAGTTCGAATTTGACAATTTTTCGATGAACAGTTCATGAGTAATTACACTTGACTCAGTAAAATTGTGGAAAAATTCCTTTGTTGTAGACGCTAAAGAAGCTACAATTTTATGTGGATTTTAATGAAACTTGGTTTGAGCATTGGAATTGATAAGACGGCGATCATCTTGGATTTGGACGATTTTTCGATAAACGGATTTTGAGTTATTGCCCCTGCTTCTATATTTGTTGTAAACGCAGTAGAAGCTACAATTTTCAATGGATTTTAATGAAACTTTGTGTGAGCATTGGAATTGATAAGACGGCGGTCAAGTTCGAATTTGAAGATTTTCCGATGAATGTTTTTTTTTGAGTTTATTGCTCTTGACTTAAGATTGCATCAAAATTTTATTGTGGGTGCAATAAAAGCTACAATCTTCAATGGATTTTGATGAAACTTGGTGTGAGCATTGGAATTGTTAATAAGGCAGTCAAGTTCGAATTTAACGATTTGGGGGGGGGGGCAGTTTTTGAGTGATTGCCCTTGACTAAGTAAAATCTTGTCGAAATTTAGTGTTGATGCCTCCAATTTTCACAGGATTTTGATGAAACTTGGTATGAGCATTTGAATTGATTAGACCTGAGTCAATTTTGAATTTGACAATTTTTCAATGAACGGTTTTAAGTTATTCCCCTTGACTTAGTAAAATTGCGTCAAATTTATATTGTGGTTGCAATAAGGAGCTTCAATTTTCAAGGGATTTTGATGGAACTTGGTGTTAGCATCAGAATTGATAAGACAGTAGTAAAGTTTGAATTTGACAACTTTTTTTAATGAATGGTTTTTGAGTTATTGCCCTTGACTTCAATATTCACTGAATGTTTTTTTGAGTTATTGCTCAATTTATTATTCAAATTCAATGCTACCAGTGGGCGTATGTTACCTTGCCTAGCAAGCTATCTTTGTAATTTTCATGACATCGTTGACCCGAAAAAAAACTGAACATTTATAAAACGATTTTGATATTTAATTAGAATGTTCAGTAACATATAATTATTAAATTGCTTTCTCCATATAGTTCTACATCAGAGATCATCACTATTTTATCACAAAAATCGTTTATGAAGCGGAAGAAGAGAATTGGTTAAACTCGACATTAAGTGAATAAATTATAATAATTTCCCTCTATGATACTCGAATTGTTATTATATCGTAATTAAAGGATTAAGTTGGCCTATTATTACACTAATCATTAACCAATAGTATTATAAATTCATCTATAATCTCATCTGACATTTTATACTAATCCTTTAATGATCCTAAATGTGTCCAATGTAATCATCATTAATTTCACAAATGATTAGATTCTTCGACTGAACTTGTTGATTTGTCATTTACATAAATTAAGTAAACTCTCGAGAACTGCGATTAAGGACACAAAATCCACCATTAAGTCATACTGGACAGAACCGCTTACTTAGTTGTTATTATGTATAATGTGGTAATCTGGTTTGAACATTTATTCAAAATTTGTTTATACAATATGATTGTTTGAAATATCAACAAAATTTGTAAGAAAGTAGAGCGGGAGCCACTGATTTCAAATGTGGTTTTGAGTCTTCATCTGAATCCATTTATCTCAATATCTGTCAGGGTTGATGTAGACCTGTGTCTTCTTGAAACCAATTGTTCTTAAACCGCGATTTCCTAAAATAATCACTGTTATAGAAGTGACACAAAAAGCTTATTGTTAATGGCCGTTTCTTTAAAAAAGCTCCGAAAAGGATTCGAAGATGATATATATTTTGTTCAAACCAATGCACAATTTTCTTTTATTTTAGTATCCTAGGCTTGTGACGATAAATATCAAAGTCACATTAATTCAAATTTTAACTATGTTAACACGTATATTTGCGTTTTTGTGATAACACCTTCCTGGTATAGCACAGATTCTCGCGCTGAAAATTGGCGTTGGTCCGTTGGCCGAGTGGTCTAGACGGTTGACATGCATTGCTGGCACTTAATCGCCAGCAATGCATGTCAACCGTCTAGACCTGACTCTGAGATCGCTGGTTCGAAACCCGTTCGGGTCTCAGCCAATTTTCAGCACGAGAAACTGTGCTATACCAAGAAATTGTTATCCCAATAACGAAAATATTGTTGCAACATAACTTTCTACATAACATTAAATCATCTTATATTAACACCTGTTGAATATGTTTAGAGAATGATGATCGTGAGCACATATTATCTAAGGAGAGCAAAAGTTAAGATTATGCGTATTGACCTAAGGCAACAAGAGCTTCTAATCCTGACTACTTTATGCACGATTCTTTACAGTATCCTCATTTCAATTACATTAAGTAAATAAAAGCTAATCTTGACTTTCTACAAATATGTGAGTTATGATTAAACTGATCGCATTAGTAATGTGATATGTATGGAATTTAGAGATATGAGCTGCCCTTTTGTTGTTCATGCCTTTGTATTTTAAATGAAGAAGTGCAGAGTTGTATTCTGGTTATCGTATGATCTGAATCATATTTCACCTTATTTAGCTCATATTTGTTTCAATTTGTCGATTTTGTGGGGCCTTTCTTTAAGTAATTAATTTGTGTTTCAATCTACGCCGTCTCTTATATAACTTATAAAACCACTGGATTAATGGCAATGCTTGATATTGTTGACTTCAGCAAGGCGTTTGATTGCGTGTAACATGAATTCAGTTTGGTAACGGTAAAGAAGAAACCGAATAGTAAAATAGTTGGAGGACGTATTGTCATATGTGTCGATTTTCCCGAGAATTTAGATGTAACAATGTCGAAATGTGTACGACTTTTGGAGACGATCTAATTACCATTTATTATAACTTGACACTCAAGAGCCCCACTGGAACAAAATATATGCAAATTGAGTCTGTATAATTTGATATATATCTTTAATCCAAACCTGTATTTACATGTGACATAATCTTATTAAAAAAAACTTAAGAAATAATAGGTCTAATATAATGATATTTTAAATTTTGACTGTCTTAAAAATAAACTTTTACAGATAGCACATATCATCTACATCTCTGATATAACACGTATCAGGATTGAATACCATTTTTGTAACGTTCAATACCCACTCCAGTTTGTTATAAAAGATCTGAATAATTAATGGCAAAAAGCATAGAGAATGTCCATGCAATTACAAGCTCAACTAGCAATAGCACAAAGCTCAATACTGATATCTATCCAATAGAATATCATTTTATTCAGTGATCGCCGGGATGTTCTTGATCTTCTTGCGTATTTTGTGCTTAGTTTTTGCAATAACCACAGAAAGTCAATTGAAAGTGCACTTAAAGCGAATGTGTTCGAAAAGTGCTATCCATGTACATATATACAAATAACTGACATAAATAACTGAAAAATATAGATCACGGTAGAGTTAAACAAACGTAACATTACCACACCACAGTCGAGCACTGCTCATTTCATTACAACTATTATTTTAATAGAAAAATTGATAAATTTGACATCAAATGTGAGATAACAGCATTACTAATATAATTATACTTAATGTCTTCGAGAGAATTTGTACTTGAAGTAAAAACAGATTCCTGAAATATTCCGCAATAGATTAGAATTGTCGGTTATTCACCTAGAGATGGAATATGTTATCGATTGACGAGATATCACACAAGATCAACACCTTCTTCAACATACAGACTAGTCTGATGAAAACGGGTCTAATCGTTACATAAATAGGTTGATCTATCTCTTTAGAACGTTTTCTTGTTCAGGCAAAGGAGACAAGTGAAATTTTCTGAAAAACATAACATGGAACATGGTCAACAAATCTAAAACAATATCAAAATGTTATAACATGTTTTACCCTCGTGATTTCTAATAATAAAAATATGCAATGGACTTTCATAAATTAGATATGTGGATATGAGCAAAACATAAGACATTAAGAGAATGTTTCAACAACTGCATGCCGATGTGGGCGTATTTTCATGAAATCCACTTTTGTATTATTGAATATGCAATTGACTTAATTCCGTTAAAATGAGAACTATAATTTAACGTGTAGTAAGATTTAGAAGAAAGGTTAAGTTGATATAAAAACTGAAATGATATGATTGAAATGTATAGATATCAAGTGTATCTTATCTATTGTCATGTAAAATGATAATAATAATGATGATGAACTAACTGAACTGTACTATAAGACAGTGTAAATTATTGTTGTTATTTTGATACTTTCTACTGATAATAATTATACTGATTATCCAGATAAATAGACTGTATGTTTAACATGGTATATCTATCATCTCACCGCCAATTACATTGAAATTTTTCTTACGTCAATACCCCATTCATAATTCTTAATATTTCCTTCATCAGCCCACACAGACTACAACTTCTATAAACAACTTTTTTTTATCTTCCACTTCTTAAAACTATCAATATCCAGACTTGGTAGAACATGAGAAAGCTTTTCGCATACTTGTTTTAATTTATGTCGAATTCCTTGAAATTGCATCAGTGTAAATACATCTCTTTCTACTTTATTTGCCAGGTAAAAACATCTACCAGAACTCTATGAACGCAATGAATCTGTTATGGAACTGTGAGTTCTGAAATAATGATCAACAGTTATGTAATTCAATCATTTATGATTTCGGACCCACATAAGTCATTCATATTAGTTATATATAAGTTATTCAAATATATATATTTGCATATACAGGTAAATATGAACAAATGAGCTACAATGTTCATGTTATATCCATATTCTTAGAATGTACAAAGTGCATAGAAGCATTGTAAAGTACCTGCTTTTATTTATAAGTATTGTATGTGTCTAGTTCTTCTTTGATTGTACTCTTCTAGATTTTCTGTTGATCTATGATTGTTGTCAACTTTTAGGTCTTCTAATCACTGCTCATTATTGTATGTGCCTAGTTCTTCTTTGACCGATGGCAATTGTACTCTTCTCGATTTTCCGTTGATTATATGATGATGCTAACTGTACTTCTCCAGATTTTCCATTCATTGATAATTATTTGCTTCTTTTTTTTATAGAAAATCTTCTTTTCACTGATGATTATTGTAATAAAGTTTTTTTCAATAATCTACATATAATTATCGTCAATTGACTAATGGATATCTTGATCTTTTATCGGGTGGTGAGCGTCGAGATTCATTCGATTTTTATGTAACATGTTGAAATCGTATCCTACAATAGTACAAAAGTTACTTTTTGTAGCCCTTGTAACAATTTTTCCAAGTCACTGATCATTTGTTTACTTATATCAGTTAAGTAAAAAAAAGTTGGTCGAGGCGAGTAGCAGGGTCATAGTTTAAACTCGTACATTATGAAGAGCGTGCTTATAGAGTGAAGAAAGAATCACCCAACACTTCTTATTAATCTGAGTAGCTTGTGGAATCTCACGTTTAATTTGGTAAGAATATATAGAATTGATAAAGACTTAGATTGGATAAATATTACACTGGTTGTGGGAGGTGTAAATTCATGCATATTTTAAAGTTATTTTTTTTTTCTCTAAATTTCCGTGTAAGCAACGACTCCATTTGCTGTACTAAATTCTTTTATTCTAAATATAGTTCCATAAACTCCCCCCCCCCCTCCCAAAAAAAAAAAAACGTAGTAATCAGTGAGTCGGCTCAGTGGTTGGCATAAGGAAAAACGTTTAGTCGTCTGTCTGCTACCTGTAACCAGAACCCTTGCGTGTTACTAAATTATATCACAAGTCCCTGGATAGGTAATATAAGCTAATGACACAACACAATTTTCGCCCTAGGTAGAACGCAAAAAAAAAAAACCAGTTTATGTGTCCTTGTGAAACTTACAATACAGTAATATGATTGGAGTACCGAATACACCTAAAGATATAAATGATACGTAAAAAGACAACCATAAAAAAACGTGTAAATCATGTGGCTTCTGTAGTGAGATATGTTTTTGTATTTGTGGCTAGAGATATGACATGTAATAATTTACCTCTGACACTAATGCATGTTAGGCATTTTTAATTATACAACTAATTCAATTCATGATTTATATTAACATATCAATATTCTAATATTTGATATTGTTTTATTACATACAGCTCACATTTTAAGTCGTGATGCACATGATACGCCTATTTACATTTAATACTTAAAACATAAATTGAAAACAAAACATGATATAAAATGCCCTTAAATAAAAAAAAAAGCGTTCAGAAGACACATTACAAAAAATAGCGATGGCCATCGTGATACGCCAAAGGTTCATCCTTACAAAGCCTCATATCAAGTTTCGTCAAAATCCATCAAGAAACCAGCTCTCTATCATGTCCAGAACAATTGTGGACAGACAGACAGAGGGGATGGCTATATATGCCTACATTACTGTGTGGGCGTATAAAAATTGCATATCTTAAAAAAAAATAAAACCTACAACGATCGATCGTTATACTATGTTAGCAATCACCCTTAGTCTGGTGAAATGTATTTCGCGGTAATTTTCAGGTCTCTTAAATGCTCCAGATCCATAAAATCAAATCTAAGAAAAGGATAATGGCTTATTTGATCGCAGAACGGTTTTTTAAAAATACACATATGGGCACAGATGGCAACTGAAAGTTGAATATGTGGATAATGTTTAAAACTTGTCTGCTGACATCTATGTCGGAGATTTTGATAAAACCTTGGTCAAAACTTATGAATCGGTTAAAGCAATAACCTTTCTAAGAGGTTTGTTCATAACTTGCGACGAAGTTCTGGCAGTTAAAGACAGTAATATCGCCACTCATTTATATAATATAGTATGTGATAATATAATTTTCAGTATTAAAGTAATGGGATATCCCACTGTTTTCATGATATATATGCCATTACGTTAATGCTGAAAATTAAAGTAAATTATTTTATGGCTTCTGCATTTAGACAATAATATATTTATTCATTGAAATATAAGATAAAATAGAATTAAAATAAAAATAGCTGATAAAGCACCCTATGTATTGAGTACTTTGTGAACCTTTGATAACATAACCTAATATAAATATTTATCTTCATTTTACCTATTTATCATATAACCCTGACCCTGAATTTTTTCACCTTATTATATTTCCACTACATCTTTTTTTTTTATTAAAATGTATATTGAATATAAGTTGAAACAGTATAAGTATAAAATATTTATTTATACGAGTGTAACTATTCAATTCTACAAAGAGAAATATATTTCAATCATCCCTGGAGATTTTCAGTGTATACTGCAGAAAATTGAATGAATGACAGGAATGTCGACCGAGGCGAGCATTTTTAGTATTGGTGAGTAAACTAATAAACATAGTCTCCCATCTATAAAGAATGAGTAGACTAGTCAATAGATAGGAGATATAGTTAAATACAGTCGATGGATAGAAGATATAGTAAAGTACAGTCAATAGATAGGAAATATAGTTAAGATCAGTCAATAGATAGGAGATATAGTTAAGAACAGTCAATAGATAGGAGATATAGTTAAGTACAGTCGATGGATAGAAGATATAGTAAAGTACAGTAGTCACCAGTTAATAGATAGAAGATATAGCTAAGTACAGTAGTCATCAGTCAATAGATAGAAGATAAAGCTAAGTACAGTATTCATCAGTCAATAGATAGAAGATATAGCTAAGTACAGTAGATAGATGAATATATAGCTAAGTACAGTAGTCACCAGTCAATAGATAGAAGATATAGCTTAGTACAGTCGATAGATGAAGATATAGCTAAGTACAGTAGTCACAAGTCAATAGATAGAAGATAAAGCTAAGTACAGTAGTCATCCGTCAATAGATAGAAGATATAGCTAAGTACAGTAGATAGATTAAGATATAGCTAAGTAATGTAGTCACCAGTCAATAGATAGAAGATATAGCTAAGTACAGTAGATAGATGAATATATATAGCTAAGTACAGTCAATAGATAGAAGATACAGCTACGTACAGTCGATAGATAGGAGATATAGTTAAGAACAGTCGATGGATAGAAGATATAGTTATGAACAGTACTCACCAGTCAAAAGATAGAAGATATAGTACAGTACAGTTGATAGATGAAGATACAGCTAGGTACAGTAGTCACAAGTCAATAGATAGAAGATATAGCTAAGTACAGTAGTCATCCGTCAATAGATAGAATATATAGCTAAGTACAGTAGATAGATGAAGATATAGCTAAGTAAAGTAGTCACCAGTCAAAAGATAGAAAATATAGTTAAGAACAGTCGATAGATAGGAGATTTAGTTAAGTACAGTCGATGGATAGAAGATATAGCTAAGTACAGTGGTCACCAGTCAATAGATAGAAGATATATCGAAGTACAGTAGTCATCAGTCAATAGATAGAAGATATAGCTAAGTACAGTCGATAGATAGGAGATATAGTTAAGTTACAGTCGATAGATGAAGATATAGCCCAGTACAGTAGTCACCAGTCAATAGATAGAAGATATAGCTAAGTACAGTCGATAGATGAAGATATGGCTAAGTACAGTATTCACCAATCAATAGATAGAAGATATAGCTAAGTAGAGTAGTCATCAGTCAATAGATAGAAGATATAGCTAAGTACAGTAGTCATCAGTCAATAGATAGAAGATATAGCTAAGTACAGTCGATAGATAGAAGATATGAATGAAGGTAATTATTCATTTATCGATCCAGACCTATTTCTTCTCGAAAATCATTAGTGAATGAAATATTTTTCACCAACACAATTTTCATGACATCTGCACAATCAAAATGAATGAACAAAGGAAGAAATTTGTTTAAATCATCAGATGAAGTAAAAAATTTCCTCTTTTCTATATAAAGTACAAAGATCAAGGGTAGTAAGGATTTCTAAAGCAATAGTGATCAGCATACCATTAATTTTTCTGATTAAAACTAATCCTAGGAATTCTCTGAGGAACAGTTTGTTCTTTTTAATTCTCACTTTACGATGTTTTATCTCTTTTCTTAGCATTTATTAACAAATGAATGGAGCTTTGTAGAACAAATGGTAAGAAGATAAGAATATATTAGCACTTTTTGGCAATAAAGATTGAAGATTAATTTTAACCAGAATGTTATGACCATGGGGTTGCGAAAAAAAACCCATTCCTGCTGATATGATGTCAAGTTTGGCAACTTGAAATGATAAGAAAATAATAGAAAGATAAGAGAAAATGAAATGTGCAGTGGTGTGAGAGAAATGTGTTAATGAAAGAAAAACAACGAGTTTATATCAATCTTTATTTCTATTTCAATGTAAATATACTTATGTAATTCAAAATTTTAAAACTTCCTTGCAAAAATATAAATAAAGAATAAAAATGATAGAATAACAGAGATTTAGTTTGTATGTGTTTTTTTTTTTTAATATAAATACATGTGTTCTATTTATATGTTTCTTTTTCTTGACGATTGCAATGATATCGTTGCAATGCTTATAAAACAAAAAGATCTTTTCGTCACTATTTTTTCTTGAAGAAGTTTAAGGTTTTGCGTGACACTGATGCTATCTATTCAATAACGTGTCTTATGGTGACCATATCTAATACGATTCGGAACATACGTCATTTCCGGTTTGCAGTTACAGCACGACTGCTTCGGTAATTTCTAAAAATGAACTCATGTATGTATTTGTTTTTTTACCTGGCAATCTAATGACCTTAAAGTAAAACTGAATGAGTCACTATAATTCTGACCAAGGTAATCGACAATATGTCAAGACAGAGTAATAAATTATATTATACCAGAGAAAACCTATCAATAACTTTGAGTATTTATACCGATAGTCACATAAAATAGTCATTAATTGTTTTTCTTTCAAAGTACATTTTCTTGCTGCAGATGGTAGTTCAAGTCTGTTACTACCTTAACGGGAAATAGATCTTTTTCATCAATAAATACCTAAAAGTTATGCACCTGGTTAAATGGCAAATAATTATGAATAATCCAGAAATTTCCTTCTTATTAAACAAAGGAAATTAATTGTCTCCGCTCACATGCATAAAACACAAGTTGATGGTGAAAACAGTTAACCAAGATTTAGAATTTAGATCTTTTCACAGAAAAAACACAATTTTTAATGAACTAGTGGTTTGATTTGCCGAGGATTTGGTTTACTACAACAGTCATTTGCAGTTATTTCTATGCTGTCATATTTAAACTCATAAGAGAAATCCCAAAAATCTTTAAATGTTTTTTTTTTTGTGTGATCCGCTGGAGATGTGGGTAGATGTTTTTATCAACCTTCGTGACTCAATAATGGAACATACGATTGCAGGAAGTACTATCGACAAACCTTTGCATGTTATTACAGAGCCGCAAATTTAGAATAAATAAAGGTTTGAAGTTACATTCCAAAAATAATTTCCGAAGTCGAAAGAAGTGGTACATTTATTTTTGAATGACGCCCCTGGGACCTGAATCACTGGCAGATGAAAAAAGAATTGAAGCACACGAATGTATACTTACGATCGTTTATTTACCCTATACTTGTAATCATATTAGGCTTTGTGAAACTTGTCAGTCGACTTTCAGATTAACAAGCATGTCACTAAACCACCGAAACACCGCCTCTACAGACATCAGATGCAGTGGTTTGTTCTTCCACATGTCAATGCAAGATACACAATACACCATAATATTCATTTCCGCTGACTTTTATGCATCTGAAAATTCTTGTCAATTGTTTATCAAAGTTAAATTAAGTTTTTTATATTATAATAACAATATTTATAGGTTCATAGGCTTTGAGAACTGTTGAAACCTGTTTGTTATTCATTTGAAATTAGAATTGTTTTATTTACATAAAAACATGTTAATATGTGAAATAATAATAAACATCATCTTACAACATTGAACCTACCAATTCTAGTTATATTTCAGATAGGATGCTTCTCATTAGTTCTCAGTAGTTTTTTTCATTGTCATTTTCATTCGATTAACCATTTCCATTACATTCAAATATTTCGACTGCGAAAAGAAATGTGTGTAATTCTGTATGGCTGATTGAAAAGTGTTTGTTTCACAATAAAGACAATATCATTAAAGTCATGTTCAATGAATATATATTATATTTTGTAAATCAACATGTGTAGAATAAGTCGATGATCTGTGAAAAAAGTATCCCAGTTCTACAACAAACATAATTACCATCTAAAGTTACAATTTTGGACGCTATTGTAGTACATTATTAAGACAAAAATGTCGCATCAGGTTAAAAACTTCTCTTTCATATTGGTTAACTTTATCAGTTTGTTGTGATTTTGGAAACGTATCTTAGGACATGTACACAATAATAAAGACAATAATTTGTCACAATAACCGGTGATACATGTACAATGTATAGTTAAATTGATGATAATATTGACTTGTCCTGGGTCCATCATTGACGTAGTTACATTATCAGTCTGATTGTAATATCTTATCAGTTGCTTTCACTGAGATTATTTTATATGTATGTCTTAAAGGGCGATAGTCGAAAATTTGATCATTCAAAAGTCTGTGAATAATCTTTATTCTATTAAATTAAGCATTAAGCACATACACTAAAATTATAAAAACCAGCATTGGTTGATAACGCTCTCTTGGTCAGTCAGGGGTATATAATTGTGGGTTTAATCCCATTACAGCATAAACTGTTTTCTGCGATCAGAATGCAGTCCAGGTATTCCTCAAGTAACGCACACATAATTTGGTTTCTTAATAATGTCAAGCAAATCAGCAAGATATTGGCAAGTAGCGTATCATTACTCAACTTTAATAAGATTGAAATTTGAATATTTATTATTAACACTTCTTGTAATTGAGTATTTTTAACAGATTCGTACCGCATAACTCTACTCTTCATATAAAAGTCAAATAAATTCTTTATTTAAATTATATACACAAATATTGTTCTACTCTTGACATAGATGTACATATTAACTATTAGCTATTTTATTTCACTCGAATTTCTATAAGATATTTTGGTACTTGCTATTCGTCTATTTTACTTAGAAAGATAATACTAAAACATTCTATTCAAACCAAATCAAACACGACTTTGAATGCATCAATGCGAATTTTCTGAAAAAAAATCGTAGAAAAATATTGAAGAATTAGACAACGTCATAAAGTGTATCCTCGGGGAAGCGGCATTTTTAAAGATCAAAGAGGAATATTTCTTTGATAAATGCCGACTTCTTTTCTTCAGGTGTGATCAAATCAAAGATTGCGAGTAGTTTGGGTAGTATATCAAACACTCTATTGATGGAGAATATCATGCTTTAATATTGAGAGGCGTTGGTTGAAATACCAGACACTGTTTGACAGGAATCACTTCTTAAATCTTACACCTGCCTTGACTTACTATTAAACTTACTTCTTCTGGTACGCTACTTTCACTAAGTAGCTCGTCAATTGCGTTTAAAGTCGATGTGATAAAGTTAATATGAAACATAAGAAGTCGTTAAGTAGGTAACATGACCAATGTTCAAGAGTATTTTATTAACGATATCAGTTGACAACAACTCTAGTGGTTTTACCGATTGTTAAAAATCATCGACAACAGATTCCGTCTTCTAATAACTGAAAAAGAGATTAATAAAACATCTGCTTTTAATCAAGATAATAATCTACTTTGATGCTTAAACAGACGCGTGTCTTTTCAAATATTTACACCTGATATCAACGATCACAAACACATCTAATGATTTTTTCTGATAACAATTGAGAGGTCTAGGCAATTCGTGTGAAGTTAATTTAGTGTTCAATTAATATATAAAGGTGATAATCAAGTGAAAGCAAATACAGATGGGCAACCACAAGAAGTGGTCTAATGAAATCCAAAAAGCATTCTTGCTCCAAGATGTGGATGCCTGTCATTGTACATGTATGTGTAACTGTACAATGGTAAAAGTAAAACAAGGGAGACGTTTTTTTTAAAACTCAATCCAATCAACCATCGGATGGTGAAACCAGGGTGAACCTTGTCAGTAATCACCGTGAAAGAGCGAGAGACGAAACCACACAGATGTATCCAGTGTCATCAAGGAAGCGAAGGAAGTACATAATAATAATCAAATGGTCCCTTTTTATTGTTTCTTCTGTTCGGGGACGCAGAAGAAGACAGGATCATGCCATGTGATGCAGAACAGTTACAAGCCGTCTAGGAAGCTCATGGTACCTCATTCAAGACTTGTTTCGAACATCTTCCCTATTCGCACTTTTACCAGATTAACTATGGTTTTATACCAACAACATAATACCGAAATTCTAGAGGAACATAATCGGCTCAAAATGTAAAGGTCGAGTCTCTATGTAAACTAGTGTGGAGACTATGACCTCTGTCCAGATCCAACACAGACCGCGGTGAGGCAGCAATTGGTGCTATCAGTAAGGTGTTGAAAGAGCATGTCTCCACCAAAGGTTGCTTTAATAATCTGAGATTTTGTTTTTGTTTTGTTATAAAAGATCTAATTTTATAACTAGCACTTAGCATTGAATATATTATAAATGTGTGGTGAGCATCTGTGCAATGAGTAATTGTTCTATGAGCATTTAACACCTAGTAGCCCCCGGAAACTTCCTTCAAATCTAAAACCAACAATGTTCTATCATGGTAAATTCTGCTGTAATCATTGGAGCTTTTTTGACATTCTGTTAAAGTTTTCTAATTCATAACCGTTTTAGATCATGCTTTTCGGTGATAAAAAAAAAGTCGGTCCGATAAGAAAATCTTAAACAGTCGATACACAGCTGATTATAGTAACAGATTGTATAACCTTGAAATTGACAAAAAATTCATATCAATCGATACATAATAGGTTTATCAATTATCAGCTGTTGTACCGTAAAATATTTAACTAAGTTCTAGTTGCAATGTACTGAATTAGATTTAAAAAGCAGACAAATGACATGTGCATATTGTAGATAGTAGTTAAGTGTACTCTCATCAGGAAGTAATCTAGGTATAAAGTTTACAACATGCATTGCATACTGTAGACATCACGTGACACGTTCACTGACATACTGACGAGTCTTTTTAAAATTTATTATAATGTATTAATTTTTGAGAAATTTTTACAGATGAAGATTGTTTTTTTTTTTCGATCAGTTGGATTAAACAAAGCCAATTGTATCGTTTCGTGTTGTTTAGTTTTTTTCGGGTGACTTGTCATTCATCATCTGACGATATTTGTACACATTTTTAGAGATTTAACCAATCATATCATCTGTTCAGTACATGCTTTGTGTGCTCTTTAACAATAATTTGTTCTTGGAAATACAACGGAATCTTAGGGTAATAATTTCTTTTTGATGAGATACAGTTGAACTTAGTGTCGTACCATGCAGGTAATTTGAACTGACAGGTAGATTTAATTTCAAATAGCCAATCTTTGATTCGGAATATAACTAATAACCGCCGTCTTATAATAGTACATTAGTATAATATTTGCCCTATACTGAATTAAAACTGGTGGCCCCGTTTTTAGTGATTTTTACTTCGAAATTCAGAACTATATTTGTATATACCATAGATAGATTTATAATCTAAATTTGTGTATTTGATAGAAGAATTTACAGCTGTAATAAAATATAATATGTATGTTCTCAATAACTTTTATGTCTTAGCCATTTCATTAATACTCGACCCGGTTTATTACAATGGTATATGTTTGCCCTTTGTCCATAAGCTAGAGCAGCAACTAGATACCTGGTGAACTGAACATCTATTGAAAACAACACGCTATCGAAACAAATTATGTTTATAAATATTCAAAATATCACCAATACTGATGGTGCCTTTATTGTGACAAATAATTTAATTGTAAGTACAAGTCTTCGATGTTCATCCGGAGCACTTTAGTTCGCCATGTTATAGGAGATATTGGAATACGAGTTACAAAGGGTTGTCGTTGAATTACAGGTATCCGTGTCGTAAGAAGGGTATCGGAATGGTACGATTATAATATATCATTCTTCTTTACACTTCCATTATTTGAAGAAGAAAAAAAAAACCTTCTAAAACCATCTGGATTCAAAATCATAAACAACCACAATATATTTCTGGTTAAATTTGACGATCATTTGCTTTAAATGTCAAATATTTGGAAGTGCATTAGACGTGGAACGTTAGTGCAATATCATATATTAAAATACTTTGTTAGGTTTTTCTATGTAAAACGTAATTATGTTAGTAGTTCTTGTGTTAAAGAAATGTTAAGAATCATTATTGAGTCTATCTACCTACTGGTTTGTATGTAATAAATCAAGAAAACTATTTGCTATTAAGTCATTTGTCAGGTCTTATTGTGCCAGTTATATTTTGAGATGTCGGTATTGTAGACAATTACAGGTGAATGGGTATAATTTGAAAGATTCCGCACCGTACAACCTAAAGTATATGTCCCTTGGTGCATTCTGGTGTTATTTTTACTCTATATTATCATCAAATCAAGTCTCTTAAACCTTACTAAAAATAATAATAATAATAATAATCCGTCTTGTATAGCGCTGGTACACTCAGTAAAAACTGCTCAGTGGCGCACAATTCAAATAAAATATAAATGTAAAGCATAGTTTAAAAGCAAAGGGAAGGCTTAAAGTTAAATCACCGATTAAAAGCTTGATTAAAATAGTATGTTTTTAGATTCTTTTTGAATGTTGAAATAGAGCAACTTTGTTTAATTGATAGGGGCAGTTTATTCCATTCATGAGGGGAAGCAAAGCAGAAAGCTCTTTCTCCAAATTTCGTATTGGTTTTCTTGGTTGTTAGTTGTAGAAGATTTGATGATCTGAGGGAGCGTTTAGGAATATATAGCTGTATTAAATCTTTAAGGTAGGTCGGGGAGTAAGGGTCGTAGAGACAGTAGTAGGTGAGAGTGTTGATTTTAAAACTTATTCGATAGTTAATGGGTAGCCAGTGAAGATCTGCAAGCATAGGGGTTATATGTTCTCTGATGTTAGTTCTTGTGATGATACGAGCTGCTTTATTTTGAATTGACTGAAGTTGGTGTATAAGGTATGATGGTAAGCCGTATAACAGTGAGTTTGAATAGTCTAATGCAGATGTTACAAAAGCATCAATCAACATTTTGGTTGTGTTGGTGTCTAAGAGGTTCCTGATTTTGCCAATTCGGTACAGGTGGAAGTTGGCTTTCTTGCATACAGCTGAAACATGATTTTTCATTTTCAATGTTTCGTCTAGTAATACCCCAAGATTTCTAACACAATTGGTGGTTTCTATTTGTGTATTTCCAACCAGTACAGACTTGCCCATAGGAAGCTTAGTCTTGGATATTGCCTCTGTCTTGTCGTCATTAAGTTTGAGGAAGTTGGACTTCATCCAAGTTCGAAGCTCTTCAATACAGGTCTCAAGATTTTTAATGTTGTTGTTGTTAGCATCAACCTCTACATAAAGTTGGGTGTCATCCGCGTACATGTGGTGGTCAAGATCATGACTTTGCATAATGTCAGCAATTGGTGTGGTGTAGGCTGTGAACAACAGTGGGCCCAGTACTGATCCTTGTGGTACACCATAGCGAAGATATTTTGGCTGTGATCGGATGTTGTTGATGGAGACTTCTTGTTTTCTATCTGTGAGGTATGATCGTAACCAGTCTAAGGCAACCCCGGTTACACCAAGTCTCGAGAATACACGATCCAGCAAAATCGATTGGTCGATCGTGTCAAAAGCTGCACTTAGGTCCATCAGAACTAGAGCTACAGTTTTATTATTGTCAACAGAGGTTACGACGTCGCTGTACACACGTACTAAGGCTGACTCGGTACTATGACATTTTCGGTACGCTGATTGGAATTTTGCACCCAGACCATTTTCTGCCAGATGATGGCAGAATTGTCCAGCAACTACCTTTTCAATAAGTTTGGACACAAATGATAAGTTTGAGACGGGTCTATAATTCTTGAAGATGTTAGGATCCAGTGATTGTTTTTTTAGTAGTGGTGTGACGAGTGCGGACTTTAGGATTGGTGGAACCTCAGCTGTTGATAGTGAGGTATTAACGATTGCTGTTATAGCTGGTAGTAAATCTTCGAGGCACAACTTCAGAAGCCAGGTTGGCGTGGGGTCTAAGGAGCAGGATTTGGATGCAGAGGAAGTTATTAGCTTCTTTACCTCAATCTCAGAAACATGTTTGAATTCAGTGAGCGGTTGTCCTTTGAAAGTTTTATCAGATAAGTAAATATCTGGTTGGTTATTATCAAGCAGTTCTCTTAAAGCAGATACTTTGTTGTCGAAGAAATCAAAGAAGGTTAATTGTTGGGTAGTTTGACCGGATGGAAGATTGGATGATTGAGTAGGTTGCAAAAGTGTATTTGTAATATTGAAAATTCCTTTAACATTTCCTGTGTTTTCATTTAATTGCTGTTGAAAATAATGTTTTTTCGCTGCTGCAACAAGGTTGTTGGAGTTAGTACGGCCAGAATTGTAAATCTGACGATCAACTTCAAGCTTTGATTTTCTCCATCTCTTTTCGGCCTTACGACGAACTTTCTTTGATTGACGAATTTCATTGTTATACCACCTAGTATTCGGTGATATAGTTATGGTTTTTGATTGAACTGGAGCATGAAGGTTGACTAGGTCGGTTAATACCCTGTCGTATATTTCGATGTGTTTGTTGGTGCAGTTTTGTGATATCATTTCCTGCAATTAGGCACTAATCCTGATATCCTCACGAAAACTGTTTATATTTATGTTTTTTGTTTTCCTCGTTTCAAGGCATTTTTTGATGGGACCAGGTTTTGGAATATTTAGCTCACAAAAAACGCTATAGTGGTCGGAGAGAAGATGGTTTACATCATCGCTTGAGTGGATGATAGAATCAGTATCTCTGGTAATTACTAAATCTAAGGTATGGTTATGTTTATGGGTTGGTTTATGAATGTGTTGCTGTAGATTGAATGACTCTAAAAGATGAACAAATTTCGAAACAGTTTCTGCACCTGGATTATCGACATGGATGTTGAAATCACCCAGTATGATCAATTTTCCCGAGTCAGTCACTTTGTCACTTATAAAACTACAAAACTCTGACAGGAACAAGTTAAATGTTAATCCGTTTGATTTTGAAGGCGGGGGCGATAAATGGAGATAATGATGAAGGTTTCATTTTTCACTTGCAGAGTTAGTGCCATATGTTCAAAGGTGGTGAATTTTGGTGATTTTATTGCCCTTGTACAGGAAATCGATTTTTTGAAGATATTGATGACCCCACCCCCTTTTTTTACAATTTCTATTAATCAATTCATAGTCATAGTTAGTTGGGATAAGTTGGTTGAGTAAAATGTCATCTTTATCCTTTAACCATGTTTCTGTAATAATGAATATATCTAAATCATTGTCAATTATGAACTCATGTAAACTGTCAAGTTGATTTTTAACTGATCTGGAGTTCAGTAAGCACAGAGTAGGTAATACTTTCAGAGGAATGTTCACTAGATTGTTTCTATTTATGGTTGTAGTATTGCTTTTAGTTGTTAGTACAGGATTAGGGCGATTTGTAATCAGAGTTTTAATCGTTTTAGGCCACTGTTTACCACCTCTATACCCTCTATAGTTACTCCTATAACGATCTGTAATCACCATAGTAGGTTCACTCAAATGATCACATAAAGTTGACTGGTCCATTTTACATAAAACTGAGTACAATTCACATTCCACAAAGAAAATAAGTAGAAATGGCAAAAACTTTCTTAAAATGAACTTTTGTAGAAAATTAAACAGTTCAATAGTTTCAAAAGTTAAAAATACATGCTAAAATCCATTTAAATAATCCAATTGAAAACAGAGGAAAACAAGAATAGTTAGAGAGCACATAAAAAACACAGCTGCCACTAAGGCGACTCATACAAAATTACTGCCTTTAATCTTTTTAAAATGCCTTCTTTATACAAAAAGTGATATACTGTAACATTATATCTGTTTTGAGAAGAACAGTGGATTCAGAGAAAAGTCAATGTCTCTGAATTGGTTATTTTTCACCATATATTTGCTGTACAATTTCCAAGTCAATACTTCGCAGTTGATATAACAGGAGAACATCGTAATGGAAGCAGATGACTTATAATTAGACGAGGTTAACGGAAGGCAGGGCGAGGATAGAGATATATTTTATATGAGCATCAGACAATATTGAAATTGTAGCTTTAGACGTTGGCTGATTCAAAGATTATACAGGATATTCGTCTATTAGTGTAGAGTATATCACGGACTGATGGTTTAACTCACCTCCCATTAGTTTCTTTAGGGCTGATGTTCTCTTGTGTATTTTGCCGACGGATTTCTTTAGTGTTTTTTTTGTATTTAGTAGACCTAAATCTAGACCGATGCTTAGGGCCAATAGTCTACGTTCTTCTTTTTATCAAGATAACCTTGGACCGATGCTTTCTTTATTTGATCAAAATTTAGCAATAATGGTCACATTTGGAATACTTCTCATATCTAATTAGAGCCAATAGCGAAGTGTAAGTCTGAAAATATCTAAAATTGGCCAAACGTTATCTGAGTGATACCTAGGAGATTTGTGCTTGTGGCATAGTGCCCTGAGTTTTATGCTGATTTTGTGATTTATAAACAATTACGACGTAATTTCAAACTTTGCACTTTGCAAAATAACAATAATACTATTCTATTTACTCATTTTTGTTTAATTTGGTTTGTAAATTTTTTTTCCTAAGCCGGATATCATGAACAGGAATTAATAACTTCACTGAATCCTAAATACAAATACTTCCACTTATTTGCAATTATTCATATTTACGCGCATATTTTCTTTATCCTGAAATATTAGTTATTGACGCTGGAGAAGTGATGCTTCAAATTATATGGATTTCGGATGTTGGTTGTTGAAACTACATTAAACTGTTCTGGTTTCATTAACCAAAGTCGAGCACGGGCGTCTATAAATTGTCTATCATAATTCATTTATATAACTGGTTATCTGGGTACGTTATCTTAAAAATTACATAATAATTTAAACTGTTTTGTCGTTAGTGGGATGTCTAAATTTGTTTGTTGAAACTTTTTCAGATGTTTAAAGAGGTGTTTTTGTAACAAAAACTTACTTTTCAGGTTGGAAAAAAGGTTTATGTTTGATTTTATCGCGGAAAATGAAACAAAATTATTACTGAACGGAAGGATTACGATTATTCAATTATTTTAACCTGTTATAAATAAGGAAGGGATTTGAAATTAAATATTCAAATAATAAAGTGGTGATGACATATCAACGAGGGTATGTTATGGTTTGGAATTTTTGCTGTACTTAATAGGCTTATTCAGGCTAAGTGACACAAATCTAGTATTATTTATGCGATTAGTTTTTGTACTATTCTAAGAAAATTACAGCCAAAAAGCCTCAAAAGAAAGGTTTAATTTCATAGCTTTCAAACCAAACAATGTCCATATAGGACACCCAGTTGATAGCTTTTGATAATGGCCACTGTACCTTGTAGA
This sequence comes from Nipponacmea schrenckii, assembly GCA_030562195.1. NCBI lineage: Eukaryota > Metazoa > Mollusca > Gastropoda > Lottiidae > Nipponacmea > Nipponacmea schrenckii. The sequence continues at coordinate 1,598,039 of JAUJPP010000007.1, forward strand.
ACTGATGGTCTGAATTGCTGGTTTGAATTTTTAAGAAATACTTGTCTTGAAGAACTAATGCACTTTAGAACTGATGGTCTGAATCTCGAAGAACTGTTTGCCTAAATTTTGTAGAACTAATAATCTAAATCTTGAATGGTGTCCGTTAAAATACAGAAATTGATGGTGAAGTGGTGTCCGTAAAAATTGATAGTAAAGAATTGATAGGCTGCACCCTGTAGATCTGGTGATCTAAATCTTGAAGAACTGGTGTCCGTTATCTCACAGAAATTGATGGTGAAGAATTAATAGGCTGTTCCATGTAGAACTAAAGATAATCTTGAAGAACTGGTTTCCGTAATTGATGGTGAAGAATTGATAGGCTGTACCATGTAGAACTAACGATCTGAATCTTGAAGAACTGGTGTCCGTCATCAAACAGAAATTGACGGTGAAGAATTAATAGGCTGTTCAATGTAGTATTAATGATCTGAATCTTGAAGAACTGGTGTCCGTAAAAATTGATGGTGAAGAATTGATAGGATGTAAAATGTAGAACTGATGATCTAAATCTTGAAGAACTGGTGTCCGTAAAAATTGATAGTAAAGAATTGATAGGCTGTACCATGTAGAACTAACGATCTGAATCCTGAGGAACTGGTGTCCGTAAAAATTGATGGTAAAGAATTGATAGGCTGTACCATGTAGAACTGATGATCTGAATCTTGAAGAACTGGTGTCCGTAAAAATTGATAGTAAAGAATTGATAGGCTGTACCATGTAGAACTGGTGATCTAAATCTTGAAGAACTGGTGTCCGTAAAAAGTGATGGTAAAGAATTGAAAGGCTGTACCAAGTAGAACTAACGATCTGAATCTTGAAGAACTGGTGTCCGTAAAAATTGATGGTAAAGAATTGATAGGCTGTACCATGTAGAACTGATAAACTGAATCTTGAACAACTGGTGTCCGTAAAAATTGATGGTAAAGAATTGATAGACTGTACCATGTAGAACTAACGATCTGAATCTTGAACAACTGGTGTCCGTAAAAAGTGATGGTAAAGAATTGAAAGGCTGTACCGTGTAGAATTAACGATCTGAATCTTGAAGAACTGATACCCGTAAAAAGTGATGGTAAAGAATATATGCAACATCAGATATTATTAGTACAGAAATTCCTGTTTGATGAAAAATACTTAAATGGGTCGAGAATTTTCGAGAAACTACTATCTAAGTCGTCTTGTGAAAAAATAATTTTACAGGCCTCTAATAAAGGGGGTCGGGCATAGCCATATAGTGTCTAATGCGGAAATTTTTTGCCTTTAAGGCTAAATCTAAATTTCTCTAAAAACAATATGTAGTTTATTGATAACAATTTATTTAATTTTTGATTGTGATGACATACGTTATGTTGTCTAGCGAACGACCCTTTCTTTGGTTGTCCATGATATGGGTTATCATTCAAAATCCAATATATTTTTTTTTACTTTAGTCACTTCCTTGAAGAAATGATGTTGTCAGTTAAGATCTGAAACAATAACAGAATTTCAATCAACACCATTTGGCCCATTGAAGAAGATAAAGCCAATGAAAGCAAAGGGTTGTTATCATAATATCATTTTCATATATCAATTACTGAGCATTTCTATAATAAATGTTACCCAGGTAGACTGGTGATTCGTCTTACTTAATTTCGTATAAAATTGTTACTGAAAAAATCTTTTTTTTTTCTTTTAAAGATAAGATGTTTTTATTGTATACGCCCACACGTCGGTACGTCCGACGACATTTGTTGTAGACACAATAAAAGCTATCATTTTTAATTGATTTTAATGAACCTTTGGTGAGCATTAGAATTGATAAGACCAAGTTCGATATTGATGATTTTTCGATGAACGGTGTTTGAGTTATTGCCCCTGCCTCTATATTTTTTGTAGAAACAATAAAAGCGACAATTTTCAATGGATTTTTATGATACTTGTGTGTGAGCATTGTAATTGATAAGACGGCGATTTTTCGATGAAAGGTGCTTGACTTATTGCCCTTGACTTAGTAAATCATGTCAAAATTTGATTTTCAATGGATTTTGATGAAACTTGGTGTGAGTGCTGGATTTGATAAGATGGCAGTCAAGTTCAAATTTGATAATTTTTCGATGAACGGTTTTGAGTTGTTGCCCTTGACTTGGTTAAACCAGGTCAAAATTTTACCGTGGGTGTAATAGAAGCCACAAATTTTAATGCAACTTTGTCTGAGCATCGGAATTGTCTGTTTTGAGTTATTGCTGTTGACTTAGTAAAATTGCGTCAAAGTTTTATTGTGGATACAGTAGAAGCTTTTCTATGGATTGTAATGAAACTTTGTATGAGCATTAGAAGAGATAAGAAGGAGGTTTGGAATTGGTTAGACGTGGGTCAAGATCGAATTTGCTGATTCGGTTTTTGAGTTATTGCCATTGCCTGAGTAAAATCGCTTTAAAATTGTATTGTTGGTGCAATAGAAGCTGCAACGTTCAATGGATTTTGATGAAATCTAGTTTGAGCATTGGAATTGATAATGTAACCGGGACCTGTGATGTGGAAAATCTTTAAACTGAAGGTAGGTTTATCATGGTGTTCACTAACATTTCTTGTACTATTATTGTTGTTAAAAAGCAAGTCTGTAAGTTGGTAAAGGTAGATATGTGTTAACCCTCACACAGTAATCTCCACATAAAGCAAGATATTGTTGGCTTTAAATGTCATATATTATGATCGTTTGTAACCATTGTAGTGTATTAAGTCTTTGACCTGTACGAGATTGGTTTCATACTGAATAACCCCGAACAATAAACCCTTATAAGATAGGCTTACATCCATTTAAGCCCCTCTTATATAAACGATAAAAGGGACTATAACCATTTTTAACTGTACGTACTGTATAATCATTGTACGCTGGAATAGGTAAAATTGGTGTCTCGCTGCAGACTTTGAGATTGGAGAAAGTTGGTTATGTTTGCTTCAGAAAGAACTGTGAGGGTTGATGAAAAAATGACGGAAATTAGAATCCAGACGATCAAAGTCGATCATTTCCTTAGTAACCCACTGTTTCAAACTCCAATTTCAATTCATAATATGATAAGTATGCTGATTTTATCTGAAGCTGAGATTATCGTTTGGGTCAAATACTATAACTGTAATAGAAATGTAAGATAATGCTAATTCAACAATATTCTATAGTATGGACCCTATCTATTATTACTTGTGTAAAAGCGACTCAATCCATGACTATATAGATATATTATAAGAAATAGCTATCTGTCATTTCTATCTAGTAAACTGAGAAGTGACACTTGAAGGCTGAGCATTGTAATTTATTTTTTGTAAGTTTGTATAATTAAATAGTGAATAAAATACCATGATATTTACAAGAGAAGGTAGAGGTATACACATAAGAATTGCAGATAAAAATAAAGTGTAATACTGACAGCGTATTTTAGACACATTATATTTTCAACCTCTGTGAGCATTTCATTGTATATACACATTTTCTTTAGTCAGAGAGGTCAAATTAGTCTGTCCTATTCAAAATGCAGAAGGATATTTCATTGCACTGTAAAGTGTTCTTTGCAACATGTTCACAGTAATTTATTATGATTTAAATTGAACAAATGTTAATTTGTCAGTAAAGTTGAGATTTCTTGGTTTTTATCCACTAGTTGTTGATATCTAGATATTATACACATACATTATAATGGAGGTAGAAGGCGTGTTCAATCATGTACAGTGTAAAATTTCACAGTAGTATGCTAAAAACAGAACATTATGTCCCTAAAAGTCTCAGTTGAAGAATTCTTCTTAAATACTTCAAAAAAACTTTGTACATGGCACTATATTAAACATATATTATACCCGTTTTTATATCGTCAATCTAGACTTTTCATGTCTTTGGCTAGTAGCTTCTTCACAAGAAGTCTTTTATAACAACACAACTGCTCTATTATAGCAGATTGTCAAATAAAAATTATAATCACATTCATATTATTGCTTTATGGATTAATTAGCTGATAATCTAGCTAAACAAGTCTGAATATTGCAACATGCTTCCATTCTTAACACCGAAGCTAGTAAAGTTACAAGATTAACTATAACACTTATAAATAAATGAAGTAATGTGACTTCAAGAAAATTGAGTTATAAGTTTGCCACCCTGAGATTGTCTTCCCTCGTTTATTTCTAGTGGTAAACATGCTGATGGGGTGTTGTTCTAGCTGAATATATCATGCAATAACCACGAAACTCTCGTGTAGGTCGAATATAGTATACTGTCCCAAAAAACTGTCACACTAGTTGGTTGGGAAGAAGAACGACCTGTGGAGGATGAAGAGATGACCACCGCCTGAAGCTATCTATCCCAGTCCTATCGTTCAGTAAACAGTATAGGTAACTCTGGTCCTGGTGTTAACTGAGTTCGAACTGATGGTTGAATATCAAATTTATCACTAACAGACATTCTGAAATTCTGACAAATCTGAAATTACAAATAAAACATAATCTGAGTATTGTTGTGAGCGAAAATTTCATTCCTAACTCAATGGACACTCTTTACTGTAACCAGATGATGAGTTTAGAATTCTCAATCGCCACTGCTAGTATTCCAAAAAATATATCTATAATGTAAACTAATATATACTTACCCCTACTGTTGCCAAATAGATTTCTGTTTCAGCAATTCTACGACCTGAAATCATATTGGTATACGTGTATATACAAGTCTTAGATGGGGTAATAATGATAATAATAATAATACAGTAATGAAAACACTTTTATTTGAGTATACTTAATCTCACAAGCGCACATATACAAGGTTACCGAATAACGAGTGTAATAGAAAAGAGTAGAAAAGAACTTACCAACACAACTCCTAGCTCCGTAACCAAATGGTATACTAGAAAAAGGATGCCAATCTTTAGCTTCAGCTCGTAACCACCGTTCTGGTATGAATTTGTCTGGATTAGTGAATATCTTCTCATCCCGTGCCATTGTGTATTTGTTGAGTAACACAATCGTCTGCAAAGAGAAAGGGATGGAATAAGTCCCTATTACATTCTGCAGAACAATAATGCAAATACGATCTCTGAAAGCTGTACCTTTAATTATCCAACGAGGATAAAAGTGGCATACAGATTGTCAGGAACTGACATGCAAGAATCTTAACAAATATGCATCATTATTCCTTAAAAGGTGTCAAATCTCGTCCAAAATCACGTTCTGTGAAAACCAAACATAAACTTAGTAAAAACAACATTGATTATTTACATAATATGTACGGCAATGAGTAATAAGTAGGTGTTTAGTTTTATTGAACATTCAATAATCAAATAATAAAAAACTTACTCCTTTAGGTATTAGAGTATTATCAATAATGGTATCTTCTTGCATTACTCTGGCATTAATGGGAATCGGTGGATACAGTCTAAAATAAATATGTGATATCATTCTTATCTAAACAATGTATATTCAAATTAATTCTTCGTGTATTTTTGTTCAGTTGTTGTTTAGAATTGCATATGGTAGCACTAGGTTCAATTTTCTTTCATATGACATATTAATACAAGGCCCAGTTTGAGAGGAATTCCTTAAGACCGAATCATTATATTTTTAATCAGATTCAGTTCCTCTTGCCTTACATTCAGAAAACTATTCGTCTACAAGATTGGTCGGAATCTGTGGCCAATCAATCAGTCAGTCCCCGATCTTAATGTAAAAATCATATCTTTATACGACTTTATATTTACCTTAGAGTTTCTTTTACGACGGCCTTTAAATATGGCATACGTTGAAGGTCTTCATACGAGCACACTTTACCCCCTAACACTCGGTCTACTTCTTCGAGTAACATATCTTGAGACTCGACATGTTTAGCCAATGAGTATAGTAGAAATGAGAAGGAGTTGGCTGCCTGTAATTAACAAACATTAAAATAAAATGAATGGCAGGTACAGAACAATTAAACAGCACAACATAAATAATGTAACAACCTTATCCAAAAGACCTTGAGGTAAGTTGTCAAGAGTTAAACATCAGTTATTTGTGAAGTGTACCATCATCACTCAACTTTCCACCCGATCAAATAACTCAAAAGACGCAATATCTTATACACGACATTCTCAAATTTAAGGATAAGTTATTTCATATTTGATTGAATTTTCTCATGATAAAAAATTGACATACAAATGCACTGTGTCAATCAACTAAATTTTTATGACCTGAAAAAGTAGGTTTGTGTATATTTTGTTAGACATATATAGCGATGTTGATACCCAACTAAAAGAGGGGAATTTGGTGAACGTTGTGTGTACTGGAGTTAAAGTGACATGTTTATCAAAAACAAACACAAATATTTCAACTGAACTCTTTTAACTGGGGTCAAGGCGTACCAAATCTTAAGACATCCATAAAAGAGTCTTTTTCAAATGATGGAATATAAATCAGGTATTTATAGATCTTTTAGTTGGAATTTTGCTCCAGGGCAATATTTGGCAATTTGAAATATAGAAGGATATAAAATTGGAAAAAAATGTCAATAGTGGTTTATTTATAATGTATTTATAATATGTAAAATTACGTCTTAACAGTCAAAGGTTATTTCAAATATTTCGATAGTATCTGGGAAGGTCATAAATTAATGTGAAGGTTTCAAATATGGTTCAAGTAGAACATATATCATTTTCTACTTGACTAGTCCTAAAACCCCGCCAATTTGTACCACAATGTTTGTTTATTTGTGCTTTATTTAGCGAAACCAAGCATAAGATACATACACGCGGTATTATTGACGACTTGAATACAATATTTAAAACACATTTTCATTTTTACAACTATATTAGTGTTATTTGACAGTGAGGGCATTCTGTTAAGCTCAATCAATGTTGTGTATGTTCAAAATCTCTGGTGCTGAAAGCATTTCACAAACAATTATTTTGTAAAGAGAAAAGTAAATTGATAAACTTTAAGAAAGAAGCGGATATTATTACATACCGTATCAACTCCACCTAACAACACCTCTGTAATATTCACATAGATTTCTTCTCGGCTTAATTTACCACTCCCAACTAAATACGTTAAAAAATCTACCCTTTCTCCCTCTTTTATATCACCGCTTAATCTCTCAGCCACATCTTTCATTCTTTCATCAATGTAATCCTGTGCTGAAATTTGCATTAAAGAATGTCATTATGCCGAAGAAACGTCAGAATAATTAAAAGATTTGTGTGCGGCAAAATAAAAAAAATTTGTTTATAATGTTATATTGGCTATATATTAATTAATAAATCGAATGATCATAACGCCATATCAGCTACTTTCAATATTGATAATAAAATTCTTTGTTAACGGCAACAAGCAATATTCAACTTATTATTTGTCAATAAATATCGATAAATGTAATTAAAAATCTAAAAATCAAATATTCCGTGAACGTAGATGGTGGCCAAAACATCTATGTCCGCAATGAATTTTAATTCAATAATTTGTTTATTTCGTCAAACTATAGACTAACAGTGCAATCTAATACTATGTTGACAAATCGATATAGTATCAAAGTAACCAAAAACATTCAATATTGATGCGGAGCGTGAATACTTTATTGTTCATACCTATTTCATAAATTGTGTTCCATGATTTCACGTGGTTTCTCCAAGGCTTGGTGTTCAACCTTTGATGCACATTAGCGAAAATCATCAACTGATGTCCAGTTAAAAACATAGTGGCTATTGAGGAGATAAAATTTTGGACTTTTTCTTCGACTTTTTGTTCTAAACACCCCAATCTTTTGTCCAATAGTACCCAGCCAAGAGCTGAAATTGAAAATATAACACAAAGGTAAGTAAAGGAAACCAAGTTAGAATATACTTTATAAAAAGGTGTTTTAAAGTGATGTTTAAAGACAGATTGACCTATATCTGTAAAGTTAATATTGACCAACATTTTTAACACATAGAAAACATTTCTTGAACAGTTTCTTCATTAGTCTTTACTAAGGAAATATTTCAAAATAAATTTCCTGTTCAAATAGATTTATACTGCATTCTTCAGAAACTAAAAGCAGTTTAGGCCTACTGCTCTTCAAATGCGCCGTAGTTTATAATTCATAGGATATTCTTTAAGCTCTCGGTTTTGAAGTTAAATGTCGGCAATTGCCCGACCACGTGTCAGAGTTGACATAGTGTCCACCTACCCTCCATTGTAAATTTGCTCAGTTCGTTAGGTAAATGAGGTATAGGTTCACCATCTCCTGTCGCATCTTTCAATAACCTGAGACGATCCACAAACGATGCTACTACACCATTTATGCCTTCTACAAATTCTCCAACAGCTTTGGGTCGTAAAAACTTTGGATTCATGACACTCCGACATTTTTTCCAATGTTCACCATCACTGCAAGATAGGACAGGAATATGCTGTTTTATGTATTGTTAAATTGTAGATGTATTTTGACATGATGTGTATATACAATGTGGTATAACCACGTGTATCTAGTCTATTAGCTATATTAATGACCGGTGATGTACTGGTGGGTCATATCAATCTTGTCACAAATTACAAGCACAGTAAAATAACATGTTACATACCATATTTATGTTACATTATAGTCAAAATAAATTAAATTTACAACACTTTCAAACCAAAATAGAACATGAAATGAGTAAAATTATTACAATGGATTTTGGACAAGTCTTTATCGGTATGTGGTAAAAGGTAACTACACAAATGCAAATACATGCATATAAGTACTTATTTACTAAGTATACAATACTCACGCTGTCATTGTTCCGCCTTTTCTATTGTACATTTCATTATATAGGATCCAAGATTGATAAGGAGGTCTGTATGGATATTTGCCCTCAGTTCGTAAGATTTCTTCAACCAAAGCTGGGTCTGATATTGATAGATTGGTGATAGGTCCCAAACGTTCTTTAAATATTTTGCCGTACTTTTTGTGGAACCCTCTCTGAAAGAGACAAAAGCCATTCTTGGATTATAGACAATCAAAAAGCATACCATAAGACTAAAGCAAGCTATTCTTTGACAACAGAATAAAGTCCCATGTTCATTTTTACACGAAAAATAACTTGAAAAGATCATTAAATTTTCCATGAAAGATAAAAGCAAAATATCGGATTGGAGTTATTTCTTGTACATGGAAAAGTAAATCTATACCATCATCAGCTGCATTTTATCGTGTCTACGACCGTTAATGAGAATTTTTGTTAATAAGATGAAAGAAAAGGCTTGATAACAACGATCTCAATGTAAATGTATGCAAAAAAATACACTATAAAGGGGTTGTATCAGGGCGATCTTCTGAACTATGTTATATAATGTAATTTCCCAATAAGACTGCATGTACGGCAGATTATATGAAATAATACGCAGCGTCTATGGGGAGCCGAGGATTGTTGTTACAGCTGATTACCTATCGATAACTCACTTCTCTATTCTTTATAAGTGACTCGGTTTGTGTGGGTCTTTTGTTGCCAATAAAAAGAGAAATGAATTGATGCTTCTAATGTGAATAGAGCTAATAATAATGTCAACAATAGTGTATATAGTAAACAGTAGATATATATAAATTCATAAAAATCTCTACTAATTTCTGACGCCACAGAATTACGTAGAATTCTTTCAAGACCTTGATAGTTCTAACCCTTAAAGTATGCAATGAGAGAAAGTTTAACAGGACAACCATATTCTCTTCAACAATTGTCGAGGTATCTTTAAAATGCGCAAGTATTGTTGACATTGTACGAATGAAAGAAAGGGGTCGCTTGAAACTAAATACCTCAAGGATTATATATATGAAAGTAGTATTTGAGGCGACTTATGTCAGAATATATAGTAGAGATAACACAAAGACTAGATAGGGGATATCCTTATATACAAGTCACCATCATGTAAGTATTTAATACAATGATGCAAATAGCTGCAGAAAAGGTAGTTGGTAGGAAGATGTATTATAGTAAAACTGGTTTAAACTGTTGTTAACTAGGCTTATATCAACTCCTTAGTCTCAGTAAACTGTTTGATGAAAACTTGGACTGGGTTTAAATATAAGCTAAAACAAGTATTTATTTATCTTTTAACAATAAATTAATTAGTCACACGTGACCTCCACCATCCTTTTATTTATTTTATGGTTTGAGTTGATGTACAGTGTGAGAAAATTTGTATCCAACTAACCCTTCTGTACTAGGTTTAAAATTCAGATCTTTTTCAAGTCAATATGTGTCGGCAAGTTAATAAAATAATACAAGTATTCAAGTTACTAAATCAAGTAAGAATGGAACTTCGTTGACAAATGCCAAATTGATCTGTAAAAACTGTAGAGATTGAGTCAACAAGCTAGCGATGAGCGGTCGCGTAAAATCGTGTTTTGTGTTCATTGGCCATATTTGTCTTGGGGATAAATGAGAAAGGAGAAACGTATAGACAACCATAAAAAAATCATTTCTACTTGAGGCGTAAGGATGGCCTTGTTGACCTTCACCATCTTAGCTGGTACACGCTAGTGCTTGTATATTTAAACTAAAGGAACAAAAACGTATAACGGCAACTTTGAAAAAAAGACAGTTTTTATTCCGAGGATTACTCGATGAATGTAGAAGTTTGAATGATATTGTTAACATTAATTCCTCAATCTACAACCACTTTGCTGGCTCACATTTTGTAACAATTTTATTTTTTTTAAAACGAAGATTAGGTCAAGGTCACGTATTTGGTGCTCTATACTACATAATAAATAAAAATGTCTAAAATTGACGTGTACTTGTAAAAACGTGGTTACGTTGGAAATACTGGTTGATGTTCTCTGCTGATCATTTGTGGATCGAACATTATAGGAACAAAGGTGATCAAGAGATCAAACATTTATCAAATGTTGGTGGAATAAAGATGATCAAGAGATCAAACTTTGATGGAATAAAATCTGTTTTACAAAACAACATAATCCAATCATACATTAATATCATAATTTTTATTACAGATTTTCTTCTAACCCATCATTATATCTTCAATATAATTGAAACATAATACTATTACAAAGAAATTAATAAGACACTAAATCTATGGGATGTGGGCTACTTCAGGTTAACTACAGAAATTAGAACTCCTAGTAAATTTTTCTTGATTTGAAATTCATTTGTCAAGATAAGAAGAAGCAGATGGTGAAGTATTTGATGACAGAAAGTATGATTAGTCTCCTCCCGTGGTCTCTTTATTCAATCTGATCATGAAAACATCTGTCGTCAACATTATTAACCTAAAAGCATAGTGAACTTTTGACAAAAAACAATAGTCTCAGTCTACCGACGATTGCAGTCTGAACGTTCACATGGTATTATAATAGTACTAATAGATGTTACATGACTGATACAGATTATTGCGGACCTATTTTGTCGTAAATATTTGTTCTTTTTGTGCAATGTGCAAAAATAATTTTCTTGTTAACCCTGTTATTGGCTAGTTGTATAGGCTCAGGTATCATATTGTTTATTGCATGAAATGGTTGGAAGCGTATAGTTTGTCTTAATCTTCGTTAATTTTTGTTTTTTTTAATTCATGATTCGATAACATGTGAGAAAGTCACAAACACATTACCAAATTATTTCTAACCCATGCCTTTAGTTAATAGTTACAAATCAACCACTAATCCTGTATGTATACGTATTTCTTAACAAGTATTTATGTAATGAAATGTGTGTGATTAATTAAGTGACTATGGTCGATTTGCCTCGTAAGATAAGTAAAGATAAGCTTATTATCTTATTAACCTATATCTACTAGTTGTGTAATTAAAAACCACAAATATGTATAGAAATAAGATAGAGTAGGAGGTTAAGTGAGGCAAGGTTGATGCCAGATATTTGTAAGGAAGTGTACTGTTACTTATTTTTCTTATCTTTACCATAACATCTACATACTTTACTGCAATACATATCTGAGTTTTATAGTTTTAACTATTTATTGAGTTAGCTCCAAACTTCCATCATGTTTTCCATGTATCGGAAGCTACAGCTGAAGTTCAAGAGTAATATTTTTGGCTGCGAGTTGAAAGTTGTGTTTGGTTTGTTGAATTTCACATCTGGCCCCTGTTCTCTCTATCTTTATTTGGAATTGGCATTATTTTCTTCTGCTGACATTCATTAATAAAAACACTTGGTCTTGTCAAGAACTGAGGTAAAAGTGAAGCCGTGGAAATTCTTTTTTCTGACAGTGGAAGTGACGTTTTGGCAGTTTGAATTCACCTGTTCAACTTATCTACCACTAACATGTTCTATACACATTGTGCTCTTTTAACATCATGCAAGTTTTATATAAAATAGATTTGGTAAAGGCTGTCGACTGTATTTGCTACAGGGTAGAATGAAGTAGGCTAGTATCATAGATATGTAAAAACTATTGTTCATGTCAAATGAAAGTTATCAGCCGAGTGTAAGGGGGATATGTAAGAGATAAGAATGTCTTTCATCACTAACAATACATATATCAGATTTTTACAAGATTTTTATTACATATATATATATATATATATCCTTTTGTTTCTTACAGGATATTACCATTATAAGACATGTTTCATCTCTCAAAATAGCCTTAAATCTATCAAAAACAATTCTTTTCTCCTATAGTGTTTTACGTTAGCTATCTATAAGTATATATTGTGTTCTATGGAAGAAATTTCATGTTGAGGGTTACAACCACGGCCCTTTATGTCACTAGCCAGGGGCGATTAGGAACGGGCAAATATTTATCTTTTTCTTACCAACATATTATTCAATAACTCATTTACATATTCTACCAATTATTCATCAATTTGATAAAAGTATTTGTTCCAGTTCAATATAGGTTACATGCATTCAAATGATTTCATCTTTTGTTAAGGCACGTTTTCTTCTGAAAAGCCATCGACTATTTCTATCTGTACAATGTATACATGTTTAGTTTAGTTGAGGTCAATAGAGGTTGTAAAGAGTAGTTTTTATACGATAACATTATATTTTCGTTGTCGATTTTCTCTCTCTTATAAAATACTGGTATTAAAACATTGTTCAAGTGTAGTTTTATTGATCGTATATATAAATACATTTCATTGAGTAACAAGATAAATGTAAACCGTTTAGTAACTTTAATACGATATATTATTATACCTATATCTAAAGTATTGATATTCTTTCTTTTGTTCCGTCTTTTCATAAGGGCATTCGGTTTTTACAGTTATTGGTAAAGCCTTTGTAATAGGCATATAGCCAACATTATACTATTTGTCCATTCGATATAAACGGTCAATCTGGTGCATATATACGTTCCAAGAATTTTTTATTTCTAGCTGACTTGCAAAGATAATATGAAAAATATTTTAGGTTTTGAAATAAAAAAGATAAATTAGAAAAGAAAGGTAAAGTATAAAAGCTAGGGGAAGGTATCTATTTCACGAGCTAAAATTACTGAAACATGACAATATCAATTAATTAGGTTCACAAAAGCTGCAGCAACAGAGTGCTTCGTAATGAACAATAAGGTACACAGTCATTTTGTATGAAAGAGTAGCGATATATGAGTTACAAGGTATAAGATGTGATATAAAGATTCTAAAAAGAACGAAGAATGGAAAGAAAAATCGTTTCATAAGCATTTAGCTTTAGTTAAGCGAAACTGAGATATAACGAGATCCATAAAGAAAAATATTAAGGAGAAAACGAAGCATAAAGAAAAGTTATATGTTAATAAAAAAAAATCCATTATCTATACAAGATGAGAATAGTAAATGGGAATCTATTAGTGTTAATGTATTTGAAAAGAATCTATAAGAGTTGGAATATTTAAACAGAAAAAATATACACCTGTTATAGAGGCTATACCTTATTGACATTATATCCTCCACATATGTTTCTCATATCTACCATATGTAAGAATGTGAAAATTCCATAAAAACAAGAAATTTATCTTACCTGTACTTCATGCATTTGTCCTTGATTCACTAAGTATTTCAATCCAGTCCCAAATATAGGTACCCCATTAGGGCCAGGTAAGTCCTCGAAACTTTTAACATCTGACATGACATCGGGTTCTGCAGTTGCAGTCGCTGTCGTTGTAGCGTCCGTAAATAAACATCGTACACTGTTTTTACACATTGATCTGCCATTTGTCACAATTCTACGTAATGCTGATTCTGCCATTGTAAAATTTGAAGTTTTTCTAAAAACTTAAAATGTTATGTTATAAACCGGAATTGTACACTGTTCTACACCATTTTCCAAAAAATTCAAACTGTCAGTAAAGTCCTAGAGAGACGACTATAGGCTGTAACCTGTAAAGTAGAGATGGTTACAGTATTAAAAGACAAGTCCTCAAAAGATGCGAGTAACAGGTAGAAATGTTTCAAAAGGGTCAGATCAGTACACCTACTTCTCTATCATTATACATAATAATAAACGAAATGTTTGGAGAACCACGCGTTGAAGATGTTACCGCACACATCATATCACAAGAATGAACTAAACGAACTGTACCGAGTCGAATTCTCTTTGAGACTTATTAAAGGTACGATTTTACTAATATAATACCTTCTCGTGGGGATTTTTTACCAACGCGGTAGCCCATGGTCAAAGAATAGGTGGCATTCAACGAGAGATACTGATCGCTCGTCCGCCTATTTTAAACTACGAACCAATCGGTGAGCTAAAGGCACATCTTCTCGTGTATTTGGTTAAAACTTAGCCCACTTTACCTCGAATACCATAGTAAGAAGGACTTTACATATCTTTACTTAACTTTATTTTTATTTCGGTTCCGCCTTTTCTACTTCATTCATGTATCAGCTTTTTTCGGTTTGAATTGAAATTCAAACTCTTCGACATTCAAAAGAAGATAGTGTACGTTAGCTTCTTTATTTACTTAGCCTTCTTTTTCAACCACAAAAATGTTAATAGAACAATAGCGCTATTGTATATTGTATTATAACCGTGTCAGTATTAGATATTTCACGTGTAAAAAGTGCAATGTTAAATAAGAAATGCTGATTTATAGTAAAAGAGTCGGTATTTCTCTTAATCGGATCTCTATGCGCTAACGTTGAAAAAATTTTCGTCACGTTCTATAAAACGCATATCTTTAGTTACATATATTCATACTTGCGTCCGTCAAGTGTGATGTCTTAATGTTGAAGTCTGCTATTTGAAACGTTTAACTGTTTCACAACAACATCTTTCCATTCAATTCGCGAAGTGGCAACGCACGAACTCTCTATCAAATATCTCGGTTAATTACTTAAGGCTTAAAATATCATTGATTTGTGTATAACCGTTACTTTTTGGTGCACATTTATAGATTTTGTAAAGATGTTGGATTATCGCGGCTGTTATTTCATTGCTCACGCACAATGATAGCGCAATACCGAAAATACAAGTTGTTAAATGAAATGAAATTTTAAACATGATAAATGTACAAGTTTAAGTGCACTATCTAAATGATAAAAAATGAAAATTTAAAAATAATCCACACCTCCTGTCCACGATATTTCTATATAACTGTTATTTTTACACTGTAAAAACTGTCCGTAAATTATTCCTGTCTGTAGCCTGCACTGTTCTACGACCTGTTGTTTCGATGACCAGATTCGTTTTGACGGCTTCACGCTTTCACGGCCGTTTATGTTTCGTCAATAGTATAGCCTCATTGTCACATACTATATATGACAGAACTGCTCCTGGGCCAGCTAGTGTGGGGTCAATCGGTGCGTCAAGTCACGTGGTATTATCATGACAATTACGACAATCAGCTTGATATACTTGTGGTAGGCAGGTATTTCATATTTTAGTCCCACCCACTTTATATCGCAATTAGAAATTAAAACGAATAGGAAGTCCTTCGATACACTACCGTGTTCATATAACTTTACACAGAAGATAAACTCGTACTTTTCAGTTTTGAAATCTATAAAATTACAATTCATTTTGTTTATACGCACCGATGTTTCGCCCTAGAACTAACTTAAAAAACCTCATCGAATAGCTGAATGTTAAACATTATTTTCATGTGGAGATATCTGAACCGTCGTGTCGTTTAGTTCAATCAACAATAGCTCTTTAACAGTTACAAAAATACACCATTTAACATTCGTTTTATTTCTTTTACGTAACACATACCTTTTATTAACTGAAGTTTTCTTGTCCGAGTTCTATCACCGCTTCCTATACATTTTACTCTTGGATTTTGAGATTTGAACAGAACAATGGTATTGTTCAATACAACGAATGATAAATAAAAATGCTGTACTCACTTAACAAAATTGAGAAGGTATAAAATATATAACAATTGATGAAGCCATGTTATGTTCATCTCAAGAATTCGAAAGTTACATGGAAGAAATTAGGCACATCGGGAAATAATAGAAGTGGTAGAAAACAAGTGGAATGCAATAATTATTTTATCATTTGTGTACTATATTATCCAGGTAAAATACTTGTACCTAACAACACTCAAAGATTCTAGGTGGAGTTCTTCACGTGGTCTATATAACTATCTAATTTATAGCATAATATATTTTTACTTTTTTTCATACAAAAATGTTTAAAGATGTCTTCCCTCCTGTCACTTTTTATGTTTGATTTCCGTCACATTCTTACCCGAGGACGAAGCGTGTTGTTTTAGATTGAAATAAAAGTTTGAGATTTTCATAAGAAGAAACATAAATACCAGAGTGCATAATGTGATTCTAATTACAATGAAAATAACGAATTAACCCTCTTGTTGATTTTGCTCGGAATACAAATGAGCGGCTTCCATGCCAGTACCAGTAAAACTGGACTATAACAGAGATTCCATAGATATTTCCATATTCTATTGTAACTTCCTTTTATTAGCTGTAATATTCCGCAAATACCAGTATATGTTTTAATTATTTCGCTGTTTCTTGAACCAGGTCATATC
Organism: Nipponacmea schrenckii; assembly: GCA_030562195.1. Lineage (NCBI taxonomy): Eukaryota > Metazoa > Mollusca > Gastropoda > Lottiidae > Nipponacmea > Nipponacmea schrenckii. The sequence continues at coordinate 1,614,983 of JAUJPP010000007.1, forward strand.
TATTGGAAGTGCTTAGTTACAATTTTTTATCAACATCACTATATAAAAAAATGTTTTCTTAATTTCAGTTGTGCTTAATGTATGTATAATAAGAATAGTCGAATACTAATTTTAAAGACTTTATTCGAATGCATATAACTTCCCCTATGATAAATGTTCGACAAGACCACATAAAATCAAGTTGGTGATCAAATAGTAATGATTTTCCCATGCTGCATACATTCGTCAAAATATTTGTTTTACCAGCTGGTAGAATTCAATTTTCAAAATTAGATGTCTAATCGTTCCCAAGTATTAACTATCCCAAGTTATTACAATCATAATTGCGAGTGAAGAGGGAAGAGATATTAATATCTAATACAAACATTTCCAATTTCTTCCTATGTGCAATTTTGTTTTTGGAAATAAAACAGCGCTACATAATTACAGGTCGACTTAAGATTGTGAAGATTTCGTTCTATAGACGGTTCATTGCGAATCGTAGTTAATACAATGTTTGGAACTGTTTCTCTATAGAGTTTTGCTATACGTGTTTCTTCCACTGTGAAACCTGCTACAGCTGAATAAATATCTACTCAAATGTTCTGAAAAATAAGAATTGGGGGAGGGAATATTTTATTTCTTGTAAAGTTTTCATCCTCAACCTTTGTATCTGTAATACACGCTTTTCTGATTTCTTACAATTTGATTGTTGACAAACGTGCAGAATATGTATGTATAGAGTGTTCGAAAAATTGAATATGACATGTAAATAGACTTTCACACTTCATGCTGAAGTGATATAATATGTAGAGGAAGCTGCTGTATTCTGCAGCTGCTTGCGATCTTTAATTTCATTAGGTAAAATTTTCTTTTTTTTTTTCGAAACAGGTGAATCACATCTCAAATGTAGTTTTTAAATATAAAATTTGGTTTGGGTTCTGTGCTACATTTACCCCAAAAAATGGATAGATATATTGTTTTTTATCAACAATACAAAGAAATATAATATCTGTTTTATATCTTGGTTTTGATTATGTGGAATCCCAATGATGTATACAAAATAAAAAGACGAAGATAAGTTTTATGGGTGTTAAAGGATTAACCAACTATCTCTAGTTTGCACTGTTATTTTCTAACCTTATGTCTATATATATATGTACGTAAAAATCTGCTACAAAAAATAAACATAAACGACAGAAGTTTTCCATTTAATCTAACAGAATGTTAATTGAAAGATTTGCAATTCCATTCCAAGTTGGTGGGCCAAGTTATTGTGGCAAGCCAAATAAATAAACTTTATTTTTAGATTAACATTTAAAAAAACGAGGGAAATTATAAACTTTACAAATTGCTAGAAGAAACATCGACACATTTTAGAATACCTTACATATGTGTATCTTATATTACTAAAAAAAAAAGTTAATCTACATGTTACTAGAGAATGTTTCTACACGTATATTTGATCCTCTCCATGGGTTGTGACCGTATGAAAGAAGTTACGAATGACATGTCAAAAATATACGTTGACATCTTGGAGAGGAAGGGGCAGTCTGGTATGGGTCGACTGAATATGAGTTTGCAGTTGACCTTCACGTAATAAAAGTGTGCACGTTTGAACCTGGCGTATAGAAAAACATTTGATGTCACAGCCAATGTTTTCGAGCTCTCCAAGTACTTGTTACTTTGTTTTTAAATGAGCTTAAAAATGCGGTAGCTTTTTTCATTAAACTACGTCTTAGTAAATTTGTGTTGTAAAAATAATTTCTTTTAATCAGCTAAACAGTTATTTCTCATTAAATTACCCACACCCGTCCGTCAATAATAAGTAGGTAAAAAATACTTGTGAATAACTGACTGTTTTAATTGACCGCTTTCTGAGGAATGTGGCCACGTGCACTTAAAGTATTTTTGATCAATAAGATTTATTCACCACTGAGAGTTGTCGTAACTTAATAATAATAGAAATAGACAGATAACAGATGGTAATGTATACAAGTGTAAGAAGGATATTACAAGCTGCACAGTGTAAAACTTATAAATTTTCTGGTCAGTGTTGTGAAGATGAAAACAACACATTTTAAAGATCCAGAAGGGCGACCTGTAGTTGAAGTCCGAAACGTGCCAACTCTTTCAAGCCTCTGAATTGAACATGTGTTGAGTTGACAAAACCCAGGTCAATGGTATTTCGAAAGAGAGTACACGTATCATACACAGCAAATATCATATTCGCATTACAAAATATAGATTCTTCTTTTGCGTCGGGTAATAAAATTTCGTTTGTTGCCTATATTTGTATATACATGTATTGACCAAGTTTTTTCCAGCACCCAGTAACAACTATCCATGGTAAATAAAACAGATCTTGACCAAATGTCCATGGCTTAGTTATGTCCGCATTGAGAATCAGTGGTCTTTAACACCTGTCTTCCTGCACCTCATGACATCTTTGAAGCTAATCACAAATTTAAGATTAAAGAAAATCAAACAGAAAGGAGTTTGTCCACATGTATTCAGTGTTAATTAAGCGTGGTCTTAAAACCAATTACTGGAGAAAGAGTTAGAACATAGAAGAAGGTTAACGGATCTTCTTAGTGCACTTCTATTATTATTGTTCATATTTAACAATACATCAAGCTTTACAATACAGAGGTGTACAACAAACCATGACAGTCGTGAAAACATTGTGATTCACGCTCCATGGACATTGTAGTTAATAATGACCACTTACTTAAATTAGATTTATATTTTCGATTCCATAGACCTACTGCTTTCTCATACCTATAAAGGCAGAATCAGTCTTGTATGAAACAAGAATAATAAGATAAAGAAATGATTCTGATGTGCAGCTGGCTAGAATATCGAAGAAATGGTGTATGCTACACTCACCAATGGAGATGAAATGCACAATCTTATTATTTGCAAAAGGTTCCAGCTGAAGTTAGAGAAAGTAATATTCAAACATTTTCCCTAGTATGCTTCATCTAACCAGACAACTGCAAAAGTTTACATATATATGGAATTCAACAAATATAGATGTCATGGAACTTTTTTGAATTTTTTCTCTTAGATACAATTGATATTCTATCAAATTTTTAATCTATGAATGTTACTAAAGACAGTTTTGCTCACTTGGTATTGTTCACATATTTTTATATATGTCTGATACATAATGATAGCACAGGTACGTGTGGACAGGATATGAGTTCGCAAATGATCCCTTCATGAAAAATATAAGTGTTGTTTCATTTCCTTAAAGGGATACTGCGTCTTGGCATGAACATAAAATTGCAGTTCTCAAAATGGTCAATATGACTATCAGCGAACTTACCTGGTGTCATTAAGTAACAGAATACCTTAAAACTAAGTCATTTTTTGAAAAACGCCTAACCATTTATTAAGCGTTTTTCAATAATCAAATGCATCTTTATGGATAATTACTTAGTTTATTGGATATTTTTTTATTTTTTTGTGTTATTTATGACAGCAGATATATTTACTGATGAATAGAGCTCTTACTGGTCAAGTTTAAAATTTTATGTTGATTCAGACTTATTAGCCCGTTAAAAACGTTTAGTCAAATTGTCTTCACTTAAATAGATTTTCGAAATAACAGAAAAACAACATTTGAGATTTTTGCTGGTAGATTGATATGTATAATAGAATTAAAGGTACGACACACGAGTTTATTTACTTTTCCCAAAACTTCCACAATCAGCTCAAAATATATTTCAGTAATAATTTAAATCAATTTATTAAATCAGAGCTCATTGAATCTAGTTATTCATTGTGTTTCCCTTCCGATTTACAATGTTTTCAACAATTGTAATGAATGAAAAGTTGTTAGGCGGAAGTGCGAAGCGCACTATCTCGCTCTCATTGGCTCCTTTTTATGTATTGCCTTGACCAGAAATGGTGTAGAATTTTGCAAACTAAGATATTAATAAAAGTATTTCTTAAACCTAATCTAAGAGTGCAGAAAAGTTACTGTTGGCATTGCAAGAGTTAGTAGTAGTTGATAAAAGAGATATTCTGCCACTGAAGCACTGGCCTATGGCACAATTTGAGATTATGGATTTCAACATTAGAATACATCAACTTGGTAAGAAATTATAAACTTCTAGAGAGATTTCTATTGAAATTAGTGACCAAACTTTTTGTATAGACGTTCAGGGCATTCATCTTGGAGTTCTTCATAAAAGCATTTGACAGTTGGTACATTGCAGATAGTGAACACAACCTGCAAATTCTGTGATCTAATAAATCAATTATTTTTGATGGACAGAATTCTCTTTCATCAAGAACACCAAACCGAACTGGCAGGTTTCTTGGAATCACACATACTTTGGACTCTTTTCAATATAAAGCGATTAATGAGAGTGTATTTTATGAGAATTAATCTGTTGATCAATCTAATGAGTCACATTTTATTGTGTCTGAGAATCTTAATGATGTCTTAAACAGTGTCTTGTTACCGATTCAAAGTTGTAACTTGTCATTCCAAACGGTTCTAAAACTCTTTGAAGAAGTTTACAGATACCACTTGCTCACAGTTCTCACTACTGACCGTTACCAGGAGGTATGGTATTGTAATCAAGACTCCCAGACACAATAGGACCACCGAGAGAGGAACTATGCAGGGTATGAAGTGGTCAGACGATTGTTATCTTTACTCGTCTCATCTCTAACTGATATACCAGATGGTAGTAGTTTTATGGTGGTCAAATATCCAGACTGATCATACTTACTAACCAGACGAGACATCATCATTACCATTAACCTTATATAACGTCACCGTCTACTTACTTTATTACGTCATCAAATGTCCTGACGAGAGTTACGTCAACTTAAACTGCACTAACATAATGGTGATAAGATTAGATGTAGCCTATATGTGACATAGTTGTAAATAAGTGCGATGATTACAGGTAAAAAACGCCTTCATCATTCTATGTTTAGTGTTGTGTGGATAAAGGATTTAATCAGAAGGTACAACACTGAACCCAGTGACCTCAGCTTGTATTGAAACTTTCTATTATCTTTATAATAGAAGGGGATATTATTTAACAAAATGTTACCTATTTTGACACTTGAATTATACCAAATGTCAGTAGTAAGAGCTGATTGTTCATTTATTTACTTTCTAAATGTTTAAGTTGACAGTTGAAATGGTTTCCAATACTTCTGTCAATTTATAACTGTTTAAATAACAGATTTTCTTGATAAAACAACACCGAGACGGCATTTTCCATATTTTCTGAAGTGCACTCCAAATCTTCTCTGAAAACAAACTATTTTTCTCCGTATTCAAATATTGTTATAATATCAGAAACCAAGTATGATATTATTATGATTTTTATTCAACACATATAAAATTTGATCCGTCGATTGATGAATTATTGACAATTTTTATTTGTGCAGGATAACTACCATTCATGAAGACGTGTTTGCAAAATACGATAGTCACTTGGTAACGTGAAACAAAAATTCATTTATGAACTAAGGCAACCTGATATCATAAGGTAACTGGTCCCTGTAAAATCTGGAAAACTCACAAAGCTTAGAAATGATTGCAAAACGCTCAATAAATTCATGAAGCGTTTTTCAATAATCAAATGTATATATATAATTTTATTGGATTTTTATGTTATTTGTGACAGCAGGTTTATTTACAGATGAATATGTGCGCTAATTGACCAAGTTTAAATATTTTGAATTTTGTATTCATTCTAAGACGCAGTATCCCTTTAAAATGGCATATTGTTTGACGTCTTCATTCGTTTCAGCTAATATCAGGCGTCCTATATAGGCCTACCATTATAGATAATATTGAAATTTTTCATTGGAAATGTAAAAACGTTTTGAGCTTTTTAGTTTGAACTTTTTCAGTTTAATGCTATGTTGTCTTTTGATTGACAGTCATGTTGTTCATTGAAAGGATTGAAAACAATATACTAGTCTTAAAGAAATACCACGTAAAGGGCCTGGTAGTGCTAAACGGTACGTCAATGAATATAAGGGGAAGAACTAGAACTTTATATTATAGTAAAAAAAAGTCGGTGAAGTATTAATAAAATGTAATCAATGAAAAAGTTCTTAATTACATTAACAAAGTAACGGTTAAATACAAAACATCAATCAACGGCAGTTCAGTAACTTTTATTGTATGAAGTTCAAGATTAATACCCTGTAAACTGAATGGACGCGTTAAAGCTCTTCCAATAAATTAATATACAAGTCCTGAAATAGCACCCAGTGACCAATAATAAAAAAAACTATATCGTGCAAGCTGGTCATTGAATTTTAATCAATTGCATCAAAGCATGATGAAGATATTGTTATCAGTGAGATTGTTTGTAAGGTATATATATTACAATAAGTACTCAACGAACCTACTTAGGTATATTAATACTTATTGATTATCTATATACATTGAAAAGTTTACACTACTTAAATAATTAGGTTTATTATAATATATAATATTAAGTCCGAAATTTTCTATTAACATATTCATAAAGCTATATTAATTTGGATTTCTGGGGTGCTTGGTACACCGGATCATAAAACGTTACATGATACAAAGCAAACATAGTCTTTTTGTCATTTTCAACTATCTCTAATTCATCTTTGCAGAGAATACGCGAAGTATTTCGACAATATAATTGATTTTATGAGTTTCAGTAAATGAATCACTGCAACAGGAAAGCGAAAACCTTCGATTTTGATGTATACTAGTATTTTAATTAAAAGAGGACAACTGCGCTTTGAGTTTGAAAGAATGTCACAAATGTAAAGTAGATAAAAGCGTTATCGCCAACACAAATGGCCTTTAACTTTCAGATTAATATGTCGATAGTACCATCTTACTATTGTTCATTATTCTGAAATAATTATTACAGTATCAATGTCCAGACTGGTATTCGTTTAGTAATTACACTCCAGTATCAATAGTATTCACATGGTACTAGTCAATATTGCTCTCAATCACCCTTCACTAAACATTACACATTACCATCATCAGTTGATTGTAATAGTGGACGGTCAATAATACCCTCGTTTTTCCTTTAACAATGTTGACTCAACTATTGACCATTCAGGAGAACTCTGTACTCAGCGACCCTGTTTACATCTCATTTCTTCAATATGGTGCCTCCAGTCTTCTAGTCTCTATTCGTTATCCTTGTAACTAGTTTTCAAATATAAAAACAATCCTTGAAACAAAAAAGAGACCACGAATAGATTTTATCGTAAAACTTAAACATCATAAATAACTTGAAAAGATCAAATTATTTTACACACAGATAAACACCAGAATTGGCACATAATAAAACTATATATAGCATGCAACCAAAATATTGATGAATTTTCTTATTTCTGTATGAAATAAATTGTAAATACGAGTTCACTTCAAAAACGAATCACTTGTTTAGCCATAATCTGTCTTTTTATGTGCACACCAAAATAAAATAAATAGTGAATTAGAAATGTAAATGTTTTTACTATAAATAATTTGTACATAAATCAAATATTTATGATATGGCAAAACGCTGTATAAACGCTTCATTATTGTCGTTACATCTAAAATGTATACATGATGCCTTACACTTTACTCTATGTTGTAAATATTATACAAGTATACATTGTTGAAAATATTATGCACCCTTCTTAAGGTATACCCTTTGTTGTAAATATATACAATTTACTAAAGGTATACGTTGTTATAAATATAACATATTTTACTCAACGTATAAGTTGATGTAAATATTATACACTTTCGAAAGGTGTACGTTGTTGTAAATATTATACATTTTAGTAAGAAAAAATTTAAAAATAATGGTATAATGCAATAGATATATGTACATTTTATATAATGCTGGGCTTTATTTCAAAACTCTTGCATGCATAATCTATGCTGTATTTGGCTGTCAATATAGGTGGTTTTAATAAGCCTTTTGAAGTTAATTATTGTAAATAGGCTAATTATGCCAGAACTATACAATCATTATAGAATAAGTAAATATTTAACCACAACAGTTACCTTAGATATTCTTTACTTTCTAATATGGTTTAAACATTGAAATATGAATATTTATTCTAGAACTAATGGTATTCTTTACTTACTAATCATGTAGTTTATATATCTATATAGCACGAGTAACTAATGGTGTAATTTATATATTGAAATATAAATATCTAGTCTAGAACTAATGGTATTGTTTACTAATTAATGATGTAGTTTAAATATTTATCTACTATGTGTGAAAATGGTGGAATTATATAATTATATGATTATGATTCATAATAACTATGTGTATATATAAAATTATGGTAAATATTGACTAATTTAGCTACTGATATTTTTCTTAATTTGGAAACACTGCAGTTTAAAAATATTACTAATATTGTTTTGTATGTAATATTTTAAAATGACGTTTTGAAATGAGTTCTAGTGTTCTGAAGGCCATTAGCCATTTTGAATTGTGTTTAGTCTTCTCAAGGCCAATTTCAACCATTTCTTTTTTTATGTAATTACAAAATGTAAAGCAGCCTTATCCAATAAGTAAACAAGACAATGCACATTTTCCATTATTTATGTTGTTTTTATAGAAGAATTTTTGTCTATAACTTATTGTGTACTGGCTAGTCAAAATTAGTTAAGTGCAGTGGTACCGAGTGCATTGCTATCAAAACTAAAACATTGGAGCACCAAGATACCCTTATTCAAACTGAATTGTGGTCAGCCATGCCTGGTTATATTTGGACTTTATTTGGGTGAATAAAGGTGTACTGTAAATAATCGTAGGGTTAAAAATCTGTTTTCATACTTTAATCTACTAAATTTACCAACATACTATACTGTTATTGAGTACAACTATGCCAGGTTCAGTTTACTTCTATCATTTTCTGTACTTGGTCACCGGTTTGTTTGGATTTGGGCAATTTCTAGTGGGCTCGAAAACAGGTGCTTCACATAAACAACATTCTAAGGTAGTAATAAGTAAAAATTGATTAGTCGCCCAATTTGTCTGTTAATATGTCGGCTACATATGTTAGTATCAGTATTAAACTAACATAAGCAATGGTTCGTGACATTCTTTGTGGTCACATCAACAAAAAATGACCGACAAAATAGAAGACAAATGGGCAATTAATAATGATTGAATGATTTAGAACTAACTGACCATGCATACAATATCTGAGTATGAACGAAGTAACCTTTCTGGACAATAACTTTATTCTGATTCTTCTTTTATTATGGTTCTGTTTCATCCTCCGCTTCTTTTCTCAATACCATCATTATCTGTTAATGCACGCGATGACCTTTTATCATTCTATTATAATGTGTACACTGCTTTCATATAATGTCCATTGACGATATAATATACAATTTCAAAATTTACTTTTGCTAACAATATTCCAATAAATTCCCTTGTAATACATACTCAGTTTTCTCGTCATATTACGACTTGTTATAGATTAGAGAGTGAAATGTTTGTAATGTCGTACCAGTTACACGGGTCAATGTGATCAGGATGAAAACCTCTAATCGCTCAAGTTCCTAAATTCCACACTCACTCTTCTAATCATTATGTACTTAATAACACCCGTCAAATTTATTACTCGTAAAAAAACATATTGTCACATACTGTTTATTCATGCAATATTTGTTAAAAGGTTAAAATATTCACCATTTTACGTGGGGAACACAATATGAATTTATAAATTTGTTCAAATCGCATTTACTTTGACATTTCGTAATTTGTTAGATTTATTATAATATGGTATGCTAGTCCCACGCGATACCTGCCAATCATATATTACTCTTTTGAATTATGTATCTGAAAATGACACGCTGTAAATTATGGCATATCTTAAAAATCTTACACTATTTAATCTGTGCGTATAACGAGTACAAAGCATATGCGTGTTGACAGATAATATATATTGAGATAAATATTAGCGCTACAAAGGGTCTCGGACTATCCTTTTCATCTGAATCTAGGATTGTCATCTTTAATTATAAGAACATATTTTGAATTATTAGAAAGTATAAAATATAACTAATTTTTTTCGATTATTTTTTTAGAGGGGGCAGTGGGATTTGTAGATGCATTTTCTCTTAAATGTTATGACTAATATAAAATAATTCTTCACTTCTAGTTTACACTACAGAGATTATAAGGTGCTTATTTAGGGTTTGGCGTTTGCCACAGAATAAAAACCTATATAAATGATTGCACCTTTCAAAATAATCAAAAGCAACCAACATGCAAGTGAATGGATAGTGAAGTTTAAGTAAGATATACTGGACAAATTCTTGGCCCTAAACCCATCACAAACTGGGTTTGCAAGGAAAAGATACAGCAATGTTGGTAAATGTTTTGTCTTCCTTAGCCATAAAAACGATATAAGGAGATTCTTTGAATGCCAAGTTGCTGCAAACGCCCAGTGATCCCACTGACCACATTTCAGAATGATATTTTCTCTTTGTGCTACTAGGCTCATATAGAGTCTATAAATGTTTTTTTGTTGTAGTTTTAATGGAGTGGAAACTGGGATTTGTTGTCTGCCCACCAACAGCGCACTTTATTTTACAATATAGATCTTTTGTTGAAGAAAAGTTGAGGTTTCAAATATACATAAATGGACATTTGATAACAAAATTCTTCATCCATCGAAGATATTTTATGAAAGGTGGGTACGTAAGTAACTTGTCATTTTAATAGTTTATATACTGAAGCATTCCATAGACAGTGAGGAGCCTTTTAGCGAAATGAAAAAGATTGGTGACAATTAATTTGATTAGTTTCTCTTAAAAATCGGTCATTCGAAAGAGTGGTATATTATCATAATTGGTTATGAATGAGATATTTGATGAATATTGACAAAATTATTTAGAAGTTTTATGCATTGCGCTGAAAATCTTAATGATCAATCAAGAAGGACAATTGAAAAATAATTTTAAAAACATTACGTTGCCTCCTGATCTTACAGATGTTGCATGTACGGAGTAAAATTAGATAGATGTTAAAGATTCATATTTGGTTTATTTTAATAAAAAAAAGTGCGGGAATTAAGATTGTCCAGACACAAATATCGATGCACCTTGACCTTGGACTAGTTGATAAGCTATTTCCTCAAGAACTGAGCCAAATATTGAAACGGACAATAACTACTAGGTTGGGTTTATTGACGATCGTTTTATATGGTCATCCAAAATGAACAATGGTCAGTACAAATCAACAATTTAAAATCAATGCAATAGAACCAAAACTAGTTAGTATTTTGATGACCCTTTCAATGTCAATCAATTGTAATTGATAAAGTAGGTCAACACACTATTACCAGTTTTTGCTCAGCAGCACAGCAACATTAGATATTAAATCTCATATTTAATATATGATATTTTAAATTTGTTTAATTATTTCTCTTGAGATTTTAAATTTGATCTAATTTCGTCTAATAGACCAAAATTATTGGTGGCACATGTTCCTATGGACTTGTGCTCTTTCTTTAACTCTGTCTGAAGGTGGGATCGGAGAGGCGTATCTCCGAGGCTAGATTCAAAGGGGGTGTTAGATACTAACGGATTTCAGAGGACATGAGATAAATTAAAAAACTTTAAAGAACCTATTTTGTAGCATGTGTGATGGATATAGTAAAGATAGAGGAAATGTAATTAATGGAAATGAAGTTGTTGCCCTTGTCACATAAAGTAACAACCATGAGATTGAAACTTCTCCTTTTACCCACAATTGCCGAAGTGAACGTGATCCATTGGAGTAAGATTTGTACTACGTCTCTACTGTTCTGTCATACTGTGGTATACTCTAGGAAACCCTTATAAAAACCAAAGTTATCATTATCAACCTACAATGTACTTGCATTGTCTTTTTATTCATTCTAAATCGCAATTCACGAGTCATCAAAAAGACAAATCACGCACTGAGAACCAAAATGTGAGCTAATAAGTCTTTCACCCTTGCTGTTCAGGGAAACACCTTATACCGCTTTTAAACCGCAAAAGAAAATCCTTCTATCCAAATGACTTTGGTTTTAACCAAAAGTTATCCAAATCTACCTCGAGAAGTGGATAGATAGAAAGGGCGAAGTATTGGGGTATCACATGAATTAACACTTAAATCGCGCCTTCCATTAGCGGGGAAATGAAATGAATGGAGTTTTACGTCCTACTCTTCTGCAACTCTATGGGCAAATGAAGACGGGTAATGCCATGCAGTGTGCAATGAGGGAAATTTTGCCAACTCTCGAGGGATCTTTAACGTGCACAGCCTGTAGTATTGTCCCTCTGACCTGCATCACTGACGAGGGTGCCCGACCTTTACCGGGATTGAACCCTGGACCTTCAGGTTAGCGACCAAGCGTCTAACTCACTGAGCCACCGCCGCTCCTCCTGTTAGCGGGGAAATACTTGAAAATCACAAGAAACGAATTAACTAAGTATATAAGTTGTTAAAGAAAATGGATGCATATATGTATCGGATGAGGAAAAGGAAATAAATTATTTTTTTTAGCCTATGTTTAGTCAGACACTTGACATGGCGTGTTACTAAAATATCTAGAAAACTTTACGAGGCTGTGTGAAAGGATTGTGGTGCTTATTAAAATAAGCCAAATCAAATCGATCTGAATCTGACTTTTCTATTATGATATCCTAACTGTTATTATTTTTATTGAGAAATCTTGTGAAAGAACGATATATTGGAAATTATGGTAAATTGTGTAATAATTAAAATAACTGTGTGGATTGGCTTTAAAGCAATTTTCATTATTAGCTTCAAGGTTAAATCTGTAGATATCATTGTATTGTATAAATATTTGATTAATCAAATTGCCATAATGTAAAAACAAAATATATATATATATATATGTACATACACACGATAAAGAGAAGATTAACAAGACAGGCGAAATGTTCGATATCTAACCCAAGCCTACCAAACTGAATATACCATACTTCAACTGATGTCGTAATTTGCAAAAACTGTGTTCACCTGATCAAATTTATGAAAGGGTTTTTGGGTCTAAATGAGATGATCTTCTAATTTATGTAATGCATTGTTGAAATGTTCAGAATGTCAAAAATACTTACTATGGTACAGTCAACTCGAATGTTGCGTAAGTGAATTGTAATAAAACAAATGTCTTTTGTCGTTTCCTCACCTACTACACGTTTACATATCATTTTGGTATTATCATTTTCGACATATCATTTTCGAAATATCTTTTTCAACATTTCTCAAAGGTCAATATGCAAATGAGGTCTAAAGGCGTGGTTTTTAGAAAAAAGTTTTCAGTCACAATAACATCCTTCCATACAAATTTGTAAAGATTTGAATTTTGGAGCTATCATGGAGCTATGTCTTCGCGGTTGTCGCTTGAGTGTTTTGTTGTAATGTAGATGCGAACAAAGGAAAATTAAGTTTAATCTTACCTGAAAACAGTCTGTGCTCTGTATGGTCATTAGATATCTTTATTAGTAATTATCTTCATAATAAAAGCCGTCAAAAACCTTAAACTTGAAATATTTGATGAAGTATTTTTTCGAGAACGTGGGCAAAATATATATCTTGATTTCTACTATTTATTATTTCATAATTTTATAAAATTTATCGCTTTTATCGGTTTGATTACGCTAATATACATGTAAATGCTGTAAATTTACGTAAAGCTATTAACATTGATCTAATATTATTTCAGTCAAACTAATAATTTATCGTCTTTTTATATTCTCGACGAATTAAATTCGAATGAGCAAAATGTGGGAATGTAGATATGTTGCAGAGAAAGTCCTGAAAATGTTTAAATATGTGTCGTTTCTCTTTTCATACATACTCATACCAGTTAAATAGTGGTGATAGTCTTTTCGGTTCCAATTTTGTTAGGAATCAAAACGCTGAAGAAAACATCTCTTTTTCCACACGAAAATGATGTTTACATCAAATTATCCGTAAAGAACACTTCCGATTCGATACAAATCGGGAACAAATACGGCTATTACCTACAACTTGTTTTCTAAATCAATAAAAATAGCTTTCCTTTAAAACGGTAATTCTTTGTTGTTGTTCAAAGTTTGATGTCACCACTACGGGCAACGGATACCACAATAATTACCACGGAAGCCTTGAATCTTTAATTCTATGGAAATAATAGAGTAGAAATTAATACATCTCCCACTTGTTGTTTCCATATGTTAACAAGTCTGTATCTTTAGGCTATCATTTTTACTGACTCTTTCCATTTCATTACTCTTCAATTTTACAAAATAAATACACATCAAAGCTAACCAAAGAAAACCTTCTTTTGATAATTTTCATATAAAGACGAAAGAATTTTGCACTTCCGTTTAGACGATGTGTATCTTATGTTGAATTCGACAAGGTAGTAACAAGTTTTCTCTTTAATCAAGTAGAATAAAAAATAGACAAACAAATTGGTGTCTTTGGGTGCACGTTTATCTTTAAATATTATTTAATCTTGGTGCGCTATAGCCTTGAAACATCGTATTCCAAATCTTGGGTACTTCTGGCTCTCCTATGGCAGACAAAAGTGAGTAACCAAACAGTTCAATACGAAAATGTCAATTATCACGATGTCGATCAAATAAACAAACATGTCTTTCAATAGGGCGAATGCTCATAGAAACTGCCAGAGTCTGTTCACTTTTGTTTATCGTTCAACCTTATTAGTGTTGGGGGGGGGGGGGCGTTTGCGCTATTTTAAATCCTGGGCTGTGTCGTGGCATAATACTTCAAATATCCTCCTATATTGATATATAGATTGCCAGGCAAGGTAACTACATGTCCACACAGCAGCCTTGTTAACTTTTTTTAAGATTAAAAAAAATCAACATAAGGAAATTAATCTGTCATGTTTCTATTCAATATTCATTGAGAAATTAATCCAATCCTTACTCGGAAGCTGATCAGTTCCAAGTTAGAAAATGACAGCTTCCATTGTGCTTATGTACAAATTTCGACGCTCTTTAAGTTAAGGACAATAACTGGTCAAATTCAAGACCTCATCAACGTATGCTCTTACCAAATTTCATTTAAAGCAGATCAAAGCCTGTAGTTTCTATAGAGCTTACGAATACATTTTGACGCGTTTTGACTTTTCCTAGATAAGATTTCATTTAAATCGGATGAGAACTGTAGTCTCACAAGCATATTTGACATGGCTAAGTCAAGGGCAATAACTCAAAAATAGTTCATTTGAAACTTTCGAAATCATAAATATATACGATCACACCAAATTTTATTTAAATCAGATCAAAACTGTAATCTTTAATGTGCTCGCAAATATATTTTGACGCGTTTTGAGTCAAAGGCAATAATAAATCGAAATGTCATCAAAAAATCGCCACATTCGAAATTATCTAAGATCTCATAAAGATCTTTGACTACACCAAATTTCATTAAAATAAGTCTTTATTAGAGTTCGGACCAACGGACAGGGGTAACGGCAATATACGTCCACATGTCCATGTGGGTGTATAAAGGAGTCGTTATTGCATTCATGACAAACAACAAATACCAAATTGAATGGTGTAATATTGTGTGCATTAATCTGAAAAAAATACTCCTAAGACAAAAATATCTTCTCTGGTGGCAAAAAGTTGTTTACGACTCTCTGGCCATTGAAAGTACAAGTAGGCATATTCCCTTGGCACGTAATTGGAAGAACACACATACATAAACCTCTTTTTATAATCTTGAACGCACACCTTTTCTGTAACACATACATCACCTGGTTGAAAAAAGGGTAGTAAAGTTCCTGACAGTATTCTTCTAATTCCATTCTGTGCAAGAGTTTTTGAAACAAGAGGATGCCACATTCTGAAAATCTCGGGGTGTCTGTAGTATGATATGGGAATTGACGATCTCAAATTGAAGACAATAGAAATCATAACAAGTTGGCCTTTTGTAGGTGAGTAACTGACACCAAGACTATCATTCCTTGCATTAGACATGAGCTTGTAGTTTACGTCAATGTAGTTAAAAACAAATGTGAAGATATTGTGAACAGATGCAATATAAACATTCCTACTAAATATCTATCACTCTAGAACTTCTCTGAATTATTATCTCTACATTACCTATTTGATTTCAATAGCATTTTACCTCCATCTCACCTTTACTTTAGTTGACTGAATAGTTGAAAGTCTAGAAACAGAGGCACCGGGTACGATTTGATGTCAGTCTATTTTATAAGGTGTTGGTTTGGTTTGAATTAAAAGGTTAGAAATAACCATTTAGTATTTGGTTTGAAGGTAAAAAAATAAGAAGACAGTTATTAGAAACAGGTAGTTTATTGGCAGATCATTATAACGATTGACTACAGTCTTTATAGTGAGTAATGGGTGAACTATTTATTGTAATGTTCTTCGATTGCCAGTGAAACTTTCCAATCCACACCTGATAACCCAACCGAACCAAATCAAGCCAAAGGCTACCATTAGACAACCAACCTGAGATAGTGGTTAAACGAAATAGTGACTTTAAAAGGGTATGGTGGACTGAACAGTTGTGTAACCATATGATAGAGCTCAATATCTGCAGTATATAAGTTATACTTAATTTGTAGACTAACCGACAAATTCCAGAAAATGTCTTTAAATGTGAAGAGGTTTGATTTGAATGAAAATCTACTAAAAAACAGCTTTATCTGTTAACACGTCTACGTTTATAGAGAGAATATCTACGAGGACTGCCACCAGGATTATAATGGTGTTTGCATAAAAAGCTGCATTCTCGGTGGTATACAAGTAATAATATAATTAATAATATAGAGCAGAATATTGAGCAGTCAAATTTCAATTAATTGAAAGATAATGTTGTCAAGATAGGTAAAGTATAGTACTGTCATCAAATAACATAATAACATAATTAATGTCCTTGGTCGTGCTTAGTCAGTTGTACTTCATTCAAGACAAGCTGGTTAGTGGGTAACTGTTTATGATTATAATGAATTGAGTGCTTTTACATTAATCACTGTACAATGTATTGTATTTTATGTAGGTAACTAGGTTAAGTCGATCGTATAACTGATTTATAATGTTCTTAATTACATATAAAGAAAATGTCCTAATGTGCTTAAACAAAGTTATCGGCATATAACCCGAATTGACAGATATAATACCGACCGATAAAGTCATTTAAATATTGTTTTATATACAATATAACAAGATAACAAAAGTATGATAACCAAAGATTATAGTTTTAATATAGAAAATATTACGGTTTGTATAGAAGTTCCTCACAAAAAAGGAGGCGTATAGATACGATACCGTGAACCTAAAAGAATTTATAGGAATTACAGAAATAAATTTTTAGCATTTGAGACTCGAAATAGTAGTAAGAAGTGTTAGGAGCGAGATAAATATGTAATAGAAACGTGGCATCAGAAAATAATGTAATTAAAACGCGCTATGAGAAATATTTCAGGGTGATGAACAAGAGAGGCAAGAAGATAAATACGAAGTTCGGACTACCATTTGAGAAATATTGCGTGAAATATATTCATTCTTGTTAAATGAATCAGTGCTGTAATCACTAATCAATAAGTAGCCTTAGGAAAATAAAAGACTATTGCAGGTCCTGTTATAGTTTACCAATGATAGTTTACTAGATGATACACTACTTATCTTGTCGTCACATTAACTATGATGTAGTAATATAAACCGCTATCAAACCCAAGTTCAATTGGTATAATACATACGAAAGCCATTCAGTGTTTTGTATATGGAAAAAAATCGTATTAATTCATACACACTTGCTTATTCTTACAAACCAATTAGAGTGTTGCATTAAACCTAAAAGTTCCCATTATCGTGTAGGTTATTGAGGTCCTTGCGGTTATTTCATTCATTGAGATATTTAGATGAAGCCTACTCGACATAAATAACATGTACCATTGTAGTTGACACAATAAAAACACACCGATTGACAAAGGGTTCGAACTCGTTCAAAAAACATTTGCGAATCGACCATGTATATATTATTGAATATTACTAAATGTCGTGACAAAAACAGTTATGTAAGTGGAACAAAGTAGAAAATAGGTTATTGAAATGCAAAACTACTTTTATTTACCACGTGCTGAGCTTGAGAAATATTGGGTAAGCTTCGAGGTAAATCAGTTCATTGTCATTATAGTTTATGTACTTACAGGTAGCACGATATCGATTGTCAACATTCTGTTAAGTCAGGTAGGTTATGCAAAAGATAACTGGGATTTATAAAAAGATTGTCAACAATGTAGCCTACTTTGCATAAATTCAGGTTACACTCGAACAAAATAAAATACCGTTCCTAATCTGTGAAATCTGAAGGTTTCATATAATTACTTAGATTGGTAGAAGCGTCTTAAAGTTAGTTCTAAAAGGTGATTTTTCGTGACGTACGGGTTCGATCAGGACTGGGATTAGATGATCATTAAGTAAGCCATTGACCCTTTTTTGACAAAATTTCCTTGCGCACTTAATGGCTTTATCCGTCTTCATTAGAACTTCAGGAGAGAAAAGTAGGAGGTATGAAAAGACAATTTCTTTACACTGAACCTTGAAATAGTTTTGGTGATATAGCTTAAAATATCAACAATTAATGATTATCAGGAGTCTTTCGTGTGATAAATGGAACCATTAACCTATATAACAATTCCATGATGCCAAGTTCATTAGGCCAGTTCGAAGCCATCATGGTAAATTTAGAATCTGTGGAATGTAAGACAAGTAATAATATCAATAATAGTTACTATATGTAGTAGAAGTTAGTATTATATGTAGTATATCGATCAATTAGTACTTAATGATCTTACACGTATCAGATAGTAATAGTATATCGGTAAATAAATAATAGTTTGATCCTACTATGCTTACACTAATCGTCTATTTAGAGTTCACGTGAAGATGGAAAATATTGACTGCACTAAATGGCCACACAAACCATATAATATATTCATCACACTTCAATAATTCATTACATTATTTATTATTACGTTTTTGGTTTTTTTTATTTAAACAATATTTCATTCACAGATATATTCAGAGATATACATTATCAAAGGATTGGTAAACAGGCTTCGCCTATATTATATTATGTTGGACTTCAGCTGACGATATTTACCATAACATTTACCATCTTAATCTTGTCTTGATGACAATTTACAATAATACAATCAGTCAGTTGCATTAACATTTGGGATGTGTAGAATTGAAATAAAAACTATAATAATTATTAAATGTTTAATACATTATGTAATTCCATGGAATTCTTTTACTTTGCGGAATAGTTTTATTTTAGACTTAGCAACTCTGCGTAGAGGCACCGTCATTTCAAACCTTGAAAGAATTATGAAATATAAATTGAATTAATATTTAAATGACAAATGAATTGCAGGCTTGCTGGTGAACCGGATTAAATACAATAATACGAATGAATATTGTATCGTTTTTATCAAAAATAATATATCAGAATTTCATCAAAACATTCTCCATATACGTTTTACAATAGTGTATGTCAACATCCCAATATACTGCCCTTATGATAACTACAATACCAAGTGTTGAAAGTATTCAAACTCGACTGTGAAATCCTTGTATTTTGGAAATATTTTGTAAATAGAAGATAGAACAGAGGGTGTCATATAATCTGTACTCGTTGACACTGTCTCTACAAAGCATTGCCAGTTGTAAGATGTTCAGATTAAATGTACCTGCTTGAACCTTGTTTAATAGTTTATTATACAGTTTGCACATACATGTGCACACATGGTTTAAGTTTATTTGAACAATGATATTTTCAAATTAAGACCAAGGTAAAGAAGGTAGATTATTTGTAGACTATATGACCAGAGTATTCTAAAGTTCCTACCCTCAATATAAACAGTAGAAGAGGGTTGCCCTGAAAGATTTATAGGTTTATACTGAATGACCTACGACTAACACTTTATAATTTGTCACCTAAGTTTAATTACACGGCATGCTATCACACTAATGATATTCACTTGTAAAGCCGTGGTCAGTTACACTTGTTGTTTTCTGGCCACAGATGTCCTATTTTAATTGAGAAAGGTAAAGCAGTGTAAGGAGATGAACCAATCCATATTATAATAGTAGTGTAATTGGAATTAGCTCATTAACCACCGAGTAGGTAAAGGATATTAATAAAAATCCCCTATTATATTCTATAGCTCATTATAAAAGCACTTGAATAAGTGTCATGAAATGTGAACTATATTTTAACTAGAAATAATCTATTATAAATGACAACAGGGGACTCGAGTAATTTTTCATCCCGTTGTATAATATTACAGATTGGGTTGCTAGTATGTACTGGGTTAAGGTTTCACGGTTAATTTTCTAAGAAAACAAGGGTCGTTTTTGGACACTTGAATCTCTGTAGGAGCTGATATAATACGATTGTTCTCAGCAACTAACAGTGGCAATGACACGAACTTGTCTTGTTCATTAGTAAAATAATAGTGAACTCGCTTCAACTCCTGTCATGATTTAACACTTGCTAAACCATTTAAACCGCGTTTCAAACAATCTCAGATGTACCAATTTATATTATTAAGATGATTTAAACTCCACCCCACCTCCACTCAACGACTTCTTATTAATTACCTTAGTGTTTTTATTTGTTTCATGTTGGGGTCACTTACTACTTAAATACTCTCTAACCCCTGCTATAAAGATAGTTCTGTTATTTGTAGTTGAAACCCCAGGGATTAGAGGCAAGGTTACGAACCAATTGAGTTATCTCCCTTGTCTTCTTTGAACTCGAGTAACAGGCTTGAAACAGGCTGCCTTTTGACAATTCTTCAAGATAGAAGGATTCAATAGATTTATCTACATAGGATTGAAATAAGCAAAAATGCGTATTTAATCAATTGCTAAACAAACTCGTAGTTATCCGTTGTGTTGAGTTCTTCTGGAAAGGCTTTTGCTGTCAATATCATATTTTAAGAATGACAGGACCGAGCATCCAGAATTGTAACTTAAGAACGAAAAATAATCCAAACTGAGCCCCTTTCGCACTGACCACCACCCCCCGGGGCCCAGGAACGTTTCGTGACCCTGGAAAAAATGTTGATAGTATTCATGCCCCCTAGATATGCAGCTGGCTACGGGTCTGAACTATTTCCAGATATACAGGAACTATGATCTGATTACTAAGAATGTGTGAAAAAAGAAATTATACAAAAATAAAATACTCTCGGTCAATTGGTTTATTTTTCGAGGGTCTAAGTCTTCTAATAATTCATCTAAACTAGTTTGTCTAATCTATAGCAATTTGTATCATTTTAAAGCATGAAAATTTAATGTTAATAAATATAAACAATCAACGTAAACTGTAGCTGTTTTTTGTTTGTCGATCTGACCACAACTATATTGTTGGTACTGAAAGTTATTACCATCTTTCTTGTTGCCCACTTTTTCACTATCTCGTGCTTACTGACATACTAGTGTGGGCAAACAAAATCTGACGCTATCGAAGTTCGCCATTCAGGCTTAGAATAAAAACTTTCAAACCTGTGGTGGCAGAAATTTGGATTTTTCTTAACCAGGTTACAATTCTAAAAAGATGTAAAATGTTGATCATGTCCTTCATTGATATAATAATAAAGAATTCGAGGTATATCATCTTCAATCTCAGACTGTCTACAGGTTAATCCATAGCTTTAATTTATCAAGTAGACCTCGAGTGTTTTAACCGGGTGAAAGAGATTAACTAGGCATTAAAGTATTATATTTATGTCTGTGGATATATTTATTAAGATATACATGAATACTATGATTATTTTAACTATAATATAATCAGATGGACAAGATAGATATTCTTACAAAAATATGATGATTTCCACTGGACATTGCTAAAACTGGCAATTTAAAGCAGCACATGGCCCAATTCTTCTTATTCCAAGTAAATCGGATATGTTTATAGTATTCCTGAGCTAGATTTTTGTTCAATTTCGACAAATCTTCTACAAGCAATTATATCACACATTATGAATCAAGAGCAAAGAACGTTATGCTATATGTTCAGCAGAGTGTGATTTTTTGTCACCTATCCACCTGCCAACTAATATGTCAATCACATCTTAGACAGAAGAAAGGGAGGAGTTTAAATGTTATTGATAACAGTATTTTTATTTATCAGTAAAGATTACTATCAATGTCTACAAAGAAATATATTGTATTAACCTTCATTAGTACACTTGGTTAATAGAGTGAAGCATTTGTCTGGTCACGATTCTTTCTAATTATTCTTATATTATGTCCATAAATCATTTTAAGGTTTAGTGCATTATCGTATGAATCGTTAACAATTATTCGAGGCTTAACACATTTACATCAAGTACAATTAGCTTTCTTTTTGTTATAGTCACAGACCCCTGGATAATTCAAGTCTACATGTAATTACAGATCAAATACATTGTTAGCAAAAAAACCCATTGGCAACACATTATCCACAATCACAAGTATAGATCCATTACCATTACCAGTACAAATCTATAACCAGTGACGGTATAGATCGACAACCAATTCAGATCTACAACCACTGTCGGTACAAACCTTATAAGTCTATACTGACGAATGTTATAGGACAATACTCTGTGAATGAGTCTTCATATGAACTGCCAATGATCACAGAACTGTATTGATATTTGTTAAAATATGTACATGTTTTAATATCTATTGTCAATGAGTGTAGGTCTGTTTTATCAACCGTTGCAAACTGGTCTGTCCTGACAATGGTTGTAGGTCTGTATTGACAACGGTTGTAGTTCTGTACTGACAGTGGTTGTAGATCTGTTTTGATAATGGTTACAGCCCTTTACTAATAATAGGTTTGTACCGACAGTGGTTGTAGATCTGTTTTGATAATGGTTACAGCCCTTTACTAATAATAGGTTTGTACTGACAGTGGTTGTAGATCTGTTTTGATAATGGTTACAGCCCTTTACTAATAATAGGTTTGTAACGACAGTAGTTGTAGAACTGTTTTGATAATGGTTATAGATCTTTACTAATAATAGGTTTGTAACGACAGTGGTTGTAGATCTGTTTTGATAATGGTTATAGACCTTTACTAATAATAGGTGTGTACCGACAGTGGTTGTAGATCTGTTTTGATAATGGTTATAGACCTTTACTAATAATAGGTGTGTACTGACAGTGGTTGTAGATCTGTAATGATAATGGTTATAGACCTTTACTAATAATAGCTGTGTACCGACAGTAGTTGTAGATCTGTTTTGATAATGGTTACAGCCCTTTACTAATAATAGGTTTGTACCGACAGTGGTTGTAGATCTGTTTTGATAATGGTTATAGACCTTTATTGATTATAGTCATTGTCAGTACAGATCTAGAAATGTTGTCAGTACAGACTTACAACCATTGTCGATATAGACATACAATCATTGTTAATGCAGATCTAAAACCATTGTTAAAACAGAAATACAATCATTGTCAATAAAGACCAACAATCCTTGTTAATAAAGATCTAAAACCATTGTCAAAACAGAATTACAACCATTGTAAGTACAGACATACACTCATTGTTAATACAGGCCAACAATCATTGTTAATACAGACCAACAATCATTGTCAGTACAGATTTAAAACCGTTGTCAGTACAGACATACAATCATTGTCAAAACAGCCCAACAATCATTGTTAATACAGATCTAAAACCATTGTCAAAACAGAAATACAACCATTGTCAAAACAGAAATACAACCATTGTCAAAACAGAAATATAACCATTGTAAGTACAGATCTAAAACCGTTGTCAGTACAGACATACAATCATAGTTAATGTAGATCAAAAACCCATTGTCAGTACAGACCAACAATCATTGGCAATGCAGATCTACAACCAATCTCAGAACAGATCTACAACCCATATCAGAACAGCTCTACAACCATTGTCAGTACAGACATATAACCATTGTCAGAACAAACCTAAAACCATTGGATTTTCAACAATTACCAGTACAGATTTATAGCCATTGTCAGTACAGACTTATAACCATTGACATTACACAATAAAACCACTGTTTTACAGTTCTGCAATCAATGGCAGTTCATGTGATAATATCATTGGGAGTGTTGCTCTTCTTCCATGGAATGTACAGACCTACAATCATTTTCAGTCAGTGCCTCAAAACCCATTGATCTACAACAATTAATGATAAACATGTCTAAAGTATTTGGCATCAAAATAATGTTGATCATTGGTTATGATGATTGAAATGCAGATCTTCGATCATGAGAATACGTTTTATATCTACGATAATGCACTCTACAAATCTATGAGAACAGACCTATCTGCAATCAAAGACAATTATCTTCACAATACTATTCGAAATTGAATATATAAAATGATGAACAATGACCTATTCCCCATAAATAAATATGCTGTCGAGTAGCGCCGACCAAAAACTATGAAGTTCCATGTGTACTATTAGAATTGAAAATTAGATATTTGATATTATTCATAATATAAGAATCTTTTGCTAGGATGATTAATCTAAATATTTGAAATTTAGTTGTATAAATAAAAAAGAATAATAAATGCCATGTACATGTATGATATATTACGCCCAGTAATCATAATAATGACTGTACTTCGGTAATTTTATATAAATAACTATAAAATGTTTAAAAAAAAAATAGTAAAACGTGGTGGGATTTTGTAGTCGTATATAGATATAAAAAGAATATAGTTTAGTCATTGTTTTCACTAGTCTCTTCCACTAGTGTTAATTGTTTATTATTGATAGACATATAGCCTTCATCAAGGCCAATAACCTTATAATATATTAATAAAGGTCAAAAAGGAGTATTTTATGAGAATTGTCTTCCTGAAACTAATTGGTGGAAAGTTATTTCTTCATAAAAAGAGACATGCTTGTTCTCCCAGAACACACAGGATCATGTCCTCTTGGATTCGTGAGCTCGACAGTTATCTTTTTATTTTCTTTTTCCTTTTTTTTTCTTGGGGAGTAGGGAGTGGTGATGTGAGGCAGGGGCGGGGTGGGTGAGTAAGGTCTTACTTTGTATTTAAGACAATCGTTAGTTGCGCGTATTCCTGTAAAACAAACCTCGGTCTTTTACTTTTTACCATGAAGCATTATGACGGCTTAACATTTTTGGAGCAATTCAAAGAATTCCAAATTTACTCTCAGGTTGCAGTGAATATAGTGTGAAATCTTTGTTCTCTGACGTCATGAAGATATGATATTTCTTTCTTTTCTTCCAGAATATACAAAGTAAAGGTTCTGCGAGGACCCCTGTTTAGATCTAGCTGTGGAATGGCGCATCCCGCTAGTTAACAAATGTTTTATATCAAAAATATTGAGAAGGCTAGATTGTTCAAATTCGTGCCAGAACCCCTGTGGATAAATTCCAAAATGATATACAAGAAGTGTTTATATATCATTTTCGACGTTTTTTAGAATTATAGACTATGTCTCCTCCAGCATTCTTTTCAATATTAGAGGAATCTTGTTTTTTTACTGTTCAACTTACCACACGAAAGAATGCTATCACCTGTATTATGTTTCAGAATGAAATTTTAATCACGTCCACAAACAATTACATACAAAACATATTCTTTTATTTTAACATAATATTCTCTTTCTGAAAGTAATGTATCTAGACATGAAAACTGTTTGATCATCTGCAGCAAGTTGTAATTCATGAAGCAGGCAGTATCTCAACTGCAATCACTCTCTCTTGATAAATTGATTCAGGAAAATATATAACTACAACAATATATTATTCATCGGGATTCATGTGAACTTAAGACAGCACACAGCCCTCCAAACATTGATAGAAAATCATTAGGAAAAGAGATTTGATGCAGCAAACAAAACAAGTTTTAAAAAATCCCATAAAACTTTTTTTTTTCTAAAATATTACAACTATCCCAAACAAAACGTTATAAATAAGCGTAATAACCCGAGTCTATTGCCTTATTTCAGGCTCAGATTGTTACTAGAGACCCTTGTTTTCAAGGAACCAAGCTAAACACTACGAATATGAACCTGGTAACCTGTAATATACATGTGGAATATTTCTCTATTAAATAATGTCCTCAGTGTTTTAACCCTGTTAAATATGTTAAAGCATAAAACCTGGAGTCTATTACTAGGGTTACAAATGTTTACAGTTCAGTGCCATATGTTTTCACCCAATTTCTGGGTTTAGATTGGAAATTATACTTCTGTTTACATAAAAACTTGAGGTCATGACATTTTAAACTAAAACCATATGATTTGATATATCATTTCCCTTCTTTACCGATTCCATTTACCCTTCCATTTTATTGTTGTTTTAACAGACACGTTTGTAACCTTTTAAGTACATTTGCTCGTTACGCAATACTGAGATGTTAATATCTATTTACCACTTACGTTTAGCTACCAATTCTACAACAAAAACTAAGTGAGCGAGTTTAAGCTTTTATTTATTATTTATGTGGCAAATTTATAGTCCATATATATGTAAGTATGATATGATATATAAGTAAGATACTGACTCTATTTGATAAAATGTGCTGTGATAACTACATACATAATATAAGTAAAATGCTGGCTCTATTTTATAAAAATGTGCATTTGGGACTATATACATAATATATAAGTAAGATGCTGACTCATTTTATTTTGCTTTGAGGACTATATGTACTATATAATTAGGTACAATGCTGACCCTTACATATTAAAAAAGTCGGTTGCATTGGATTTCCTCGAAATTTCATAGAAATGTGCTGATGGGACTGCTGTAATAACTACATACATTTAGTTACATAATATATAAGTAAGATTCTGACTCTATTTTATAAAATGTGCTGTGTTGACTACATACACAATATTTAAGTCATATGCTGGCTCTATTTTATAAAATGTGCTGTGACGACTACATACATAATATATAAATAAGACGCTGGCTCTATTTTATATAATGTGCTGTGCGGACTACATGCATAATATATAAGTAAGATGCTGACTTATTTTATAAAATGTGCTGTGACGACTACATACATAATATATAAATAAGACGCTGGCTCTATTTTATATAATGTGCTGCGTGGACTACATGCATAATATATAAGTGCTGTGTTGACTCTATTTTCACGACCACATACATAATTAAATAAGATGCTGGATCCATTTTATCAAATGTGCTGTGTGGAAAATATATACTACAACAATATATTATTCATCGGGATTCATGTGAACTTAAGACAGCACACAGCCCTCCAAACATTGATAGAAAATCATTAGGAAAAGAGACTTTGATGCAGCAAACAAAACAAGTTTTAAAAAATCCCATAAAACTTTTTTATTTCTAAAATATTACAACTATCCCAAACAAAACGTTAAAAATAAGCGTAATAACCGGAGAAGTCTATTGCCTTATTTGCTAGCTCTATTTTATAAAATGTGCTGTGACGACTACATACATAATATATAAATAAGATGCTGGCTCTATTTTATATAATGTGCTTTGTGGACTACATGCATAATATATAAGTGCTGTGTTGACTTATTTTATAAAATGTGCCACATACATAATAATTAAGATGCTGGATCCATTTTATCAAATGTGCTGTGTGGAAAATATATACTACCACAATATATTATTCATAATATATAAGTGCTGTGTTGACTACATACATAATATATAAGTAAGATGCTGACTTATTTTATAAAATGTGCTGTGTTGACTACATACATAATATATAAGTAAGATGCTGACTTATTTTATAAAATGTGCACATACATAATATATAAGTAAGATGCTGACTCTATTTTATAAAATGTGCTCTGGGGACTACATACATAATATATAAGTAAGATGCTGACTCTATTTTATAAAATGTGCTATGTTGACTACATACATAATATATAAGTAAGATGCTGACTCATTTTATAAAATGTGCTCTGGGGACTACAAACATAATATATAAGTAAGATGCTGACTCATTTTATAAATGTGCTGTGGGACTAATATATACTGAGACGATTTTTTATAAAATGTGCTTGTGACTACATACATAATATATAAGTAAGATGCTGACTTATTTTATAAAATGTGCTGTGTTGACTACATACATAATATATAAGTAAGATACTGACTCATTTTATAAAATGTGCACATACATAATATATAAGTAAGATGCTGACTCATTTATAAAGTGTGCTCTGGGGAATACAAACATAATATATAAGTAAGATGCTGACTCTATTTTATAAAATGTGCTATGTTGACTACATACATAATATGTAAGTAAGATGCTGACTCATTTTATAAAATGTGCTCTGGGGACTACATACATAATATATAAGTAAGATACTGACTCTTTTTTATAAAATGTGCTATGTTGACTACATACATAATATATAAGTAAGATGCTGATTCATTTTATAAAATGTGCTCTGGGGACTACAAACATAATATATAAGTAAGATGCTGACTAGTTTTATTTTGCTGTGAGGACTATAATAATATATAATTAGATAAATGTTGAACCTTTCATATTAAAAAGTCGTTTGCATGGGATTTCCTCGTGCCAGGTCTATTTCATAGAAATGTGCTGATGGGACTGGCGTCTAAATGTAAGATGCTAGCTTTATTGAATAAATTTGGTATTAGTTGTTATAAAGATATTAGTATGGATTTCAATATTAGGATACCTATAGATTGTGTAAGAAATCATAAACTTTTGGAAAGACATATAAGATGAACAAATAATTCAAATACGTAAAGCGAATGGGAGTTGATGAAAAGAAATCTAATCATCATGGTCATTGACAGATTTTTGTTTCTTTTGTTTCAGTGACCATGAGGTCTGTTTACATGTTACTCTATATTAGATATATTCGTATGTGTGTGGACTACATATATATTTATATGGCACATGTAGTTCGATTTTATATTTTCAACAGTAAACGGTGCTATCAGGTCTTTATATAGTCAATTCGTACGAACTTGATATTTTTTTTTTTTTTGCGTGTGTTTTTTTGTTTTCTTTCAGTCTAATAGCTCGTATTGATTACATATTTCAAAAATTAGAAATGTTTAGAATATTTTAACAAAGTTGAAGATTAGCATCGTATTATGGGTCTTAGTGACACCTCTAGCCTTTCTTAAAATAACTAACAAATAGGACAAGACAGTGTTTAAATGCACCTAACAGCAACATTATAAGCTGGCTTTTAACTTGAAATCGAATTTGACACCACAACGTTAGAGTAACAACATTCGAAAATCTTAAATAAACATGAAATATTTTGTAATTTGGTAAACCTTTTCGTGCAGTTTCATTTCTGTGAACTAATTTATGCATTTGTTATTGTGTATTCTTATATTGGAAGTATAATAATTGTACTAAAGTAACATCTAAGCTGGTGGATTAAAATTTACTTCTGCGATCTACGATCACAGAAATGTTGTTTTTGTAGATTCTAAACAGGATAATAATTGACATATTTTTGCAATAACTTGGTACACATCCTGTTACAAATTCTAAATCTTTTTTCTTCATTATGGGCTGAACAAAAAATATAAAATCCTACGAAAGCATATCCGACTGTTTGACATTCTGATGAATTGGACCTAAACATATAAAATAAACATAATGCCTCACGTTTAGTCAAGAAATCAGCCACGAAAGTGTTGTTGGCGTACGCCAAAGGTGAAAAGGTGCGAGCAATGACACGTGGCAGGTGACAACAAAGCATGGCTAATTTCAAATTTGACTTGCGGTATTCCATCTTGTCTGACATATTACATCTATATTAGATAAGTCTATCCATCATTTATTAACGCCTCTTTATCATTCTAAACCTACATTTTATCATTTTGCATTAGATTTGATGGAAAGTATCAGTTTTTAAAACCTTAACAAGCTTCAGATGATCTTGAGTTATATTTCTAAACAAAAAGCAATTGTCATTAAGGTGCAACTTCACAGAGACGTTAAGACTAAATCAATGGTATTTTAAACTTCAGTACGTTTACCGAACTTCAAAACACTTAATCACAATCATTACAATAGAAACTCAAAAATATTGCAATATGCTTATTCTTTATAATGGAATTGACAGGAGTTATAAGTTGTATAATGTTTTCGACCTAGGTATCGCGTAGCTGAACATAATGGCATATAGTTGTGTCATAGGCCTACGGAAGGTTTTGAAACTTGGGGTGCGGGAGAGAAATGTGCCCGAATCTCGGACTCTACCCGTACTACTGAACGCGGAGCCGCGTCGGGCCAAGCCAGACTACGAGAAGCGCTTAAGGCGCGAGCCAGCTGCAGGGGGGCGGGAGGTCCTCCCCCAGAAAATTTTGAAAATCTGCATTCAATCTGTTTACTTCTGAGACATAATTGGGGGTTGATTATTGCCCGAACAACCAAGGTAAATATCACCAGGCCTTAAGGCTTCCACACGAATATCTCAATATTCGGGTATTTTTCTTCAATAGAATCTAGGGATTCGGACAGGAATCGGTTCCCGGCAATATTAGTGGGTATTTTTCTAAAAACTCGGGAACTTTCAGTGCCCGAACATGTCGAGAATTTTGCGGTCGCCCCCCCCCCCCTGCTCCCCCCTCCCGTACGCCTATGAGTTGTGTTATTTTTTACTGTGAGAGGTTTTCGACTGATAATGGATTCTCATTACGTTGAGTTGGGGGGTTTCGAGCGTAAAATGCCTTGGAAATCACGAACGAATTTTGTTACCGACGAGAGTAGGCTGTTTAGTCTAGTTTATCTCCCGTATGCCCGCACCGACAGGATTTTGAAAATCAAGTTTCTTTGATTTATGGTTCTTAGTACAGCTCTTAGATGGGAATAATCGGATCCTACTTTGTGTCATCTATCAGAGTTTTTTTTAACTTTCCTTCAACTTGTCAAGAAAATCAAACAAACCTTAGCTTTAATTAAAGGGGGATAAATCTGAAAATAATATGTGTGTTGAAATGAAATGAAATGAATGGAGTTTTACGTCCTACTCTTCTGCACCTTATGGGCTAATGAAGACGGGCAACGCCATGCAGTGTGCAATGAGGGAAATTTTGCCAGGACAGTGGCATTAGCCTACTGTTTTTGCGATTTCCAACTGTCGAGGGATCTTTAACGTGCACAGCCTGTAGCACACGGGGCCTCGGTTTATTGTCCCATCCGAACGACTAGACGCTTTTTCCATGTCAGTCCCTCTGACCTGCATCACCGACAAGGGGAAACCGGGCTGAAAAATCCGAAAGTTCATCTCGACCTTTGCCGGGATTGAAGCCTGGACCTTCAGGTTAGCGAGCAAGCGTCTAACCCACTGAGCCACCGCGGCTCCCACACCTTTGTTTTGAAGCAACACCGTTACCCATTGTGTCTGAACCACGCCCTCATTCACCCTATAGGTAATGGGGCGAAAACGCTAAGTCAGACAAATTATTTCGGTGAAATAAAACTCAAAAGAACCCACATAGAATTGTAGCCTGTAGAGTGGGCACGAATTGCACCCTTTGGATAATGGGGCGAAAAACGCTAAGTCAGACACAATATTTCGGTGAAAAATTATCACGTAAATCGATGGTAATTCATAATGCTACAGGCCCACAAAAAAATCAAAAGGATCCGTAAGGAATTGTAGCCTGTGGAGTAAGCACAAATTGATAATTACAATATACGACCGAAATAAATTTGTGGGCGTTTCAAAAAAAATATAGCCCTATGTTTTGAATTTCTAAAAAAATGTCCGTCTGCAATTCCCATTATAAATATTGCACCACTAACATGGCTGTAGAATGTGAAAAAAATTGCCATTTCCTGGTATGGGCGCCATCTTATCCCAAAATGTGACATTCCAGTGAATTAAAATTACCAAGAAATATTTTATTTCATTAAAAGTTTTGCTTTTATCATATTAATAATAATATATATAATATAATATATTATGATTAAATTCTTTACTTTGGCCACAACTGAAGATTTTAATGAGTTTGATTTTCACCATCTTTTCTAAGAGCACCTATTTTTTAATAGTCTTCGATAAACAAATTTTCCTTCGATTTACAAATGGCGATGTATAGGATTAAAGGCAGGGGACGTGAATTTTGTAATGAATATTTTGCAGTGGTAGTTGGAGATGACAGACAGAACAGTTGCGATTGGTTTGAGGTGCGTAGATGTAAATTGTGGCAACAGAGCAGCAACTGGGTCTTTAATTCATCATATGACTGCATGTTTCTGGTGTCTGTAGAGGACCGTACAATGACTGATAAGAGCACAGAACCTGAAAACTATAACATGGACAACGGACAGTAACTGATGGTAACAAGACATTGTTAAAGGCCGTAAATCAACTGATTTTAGCGACTGATCGGTTGCGGTGTGTAGGAGTTGGTAATTGCTATTAAAGACCCTGACCAAAAGAACAGAGAATAAACCCTAAAGGTGCCTGCGATTTGTATCATTAGAAATAATGGAGATTAATTTCAAAATCTGAATAACTGATACAGCTTGTACAATAGTTAAAAATTCCTTTGGATCTAATAAAGCAAATCTTTATTCTGAATACTTGTATTGTATGATCACAAAATTTCACATCAGAAAATGAATATTCTATGAAATTCTTCATTACAATTATTAATTTACAAAAGTGATATATGAAAACAATAGATGAATATTGAATATTGAACATTTTAACACTTATTATACCAAAAGTGTTATGTATAATGGTCTAAAGATTTATACATGAACTCAAAGTTTATTACGATTGCAACAATTTTCATAGTAATTATCTAATCTATGGCATGATTTCTATCTTACTTTTACAAGACTGGTCAAAACATGACAGATGATAAAAAAAACAGTCTGACTTTTTAAAATTTGTGTTTCCATTATATGCTCTAATGGAGAAACTTTGCTAATGGTGTTTTTTTTTTACAAAAAACAAAGCCAAAAACAAAGTTAGTCACTATGTTGTACATTTCATGTATCCTTTTAGTGACTATTACGATTTAATTATACATCAAGAAAGTCACTATGAGAATTTAATTACTGTCACTTCCATCACTATCACTATCTCCTTCCTTAACATTAACTGTGAATTTATATTCTTGATCACATCCCATGTAAGCATCACTCATGAAGTA
This sequence comes from Nipponacmea schrenckii, assembly GCA_030562195.1. NCBI lineage: Eukaryota > Metazoa > Mollusca > Gastropoda > Lottiidae > Nipponacmea > Nipponacmea schrenckii. Next base: position 1,648,161 of record JAUJPP010000007.1, read on the forward strand.
TATAGTATAATTATAATGGCCGGGATTCGGTGCTACAAAATCTAGTTTAACTTTAGCTTTCTGTTGTAATGTTAATCGTTTGATAGATAACAAAGAATTAGTTTTAGTATCACCAATAACAACCCACCAACCTTCTTCTCGACTCTGAAATAAAATAAAAAACTAGTGTTAAAATAATAACTGTAAGCCTTATTATTGCCATGTACAATGAGTGCAAATCTAGAAAGACTGTAGCCATAGTTTTATTAGGAACATGAAGAAGCAAGCCATCTATACAAGCTGTATATTTAATTTAAAAAAAACCTTCATTGGAATACATCATAATTATGGAACCAATCATTTCATTCAAAAAACACAATTTGGATTTCAGAATAATCTACTTTCCAATGATATATAAACCTTACCTGTGGAAAGAAGGGTGCAATTACTGGACCTACTATTTCATCTTCTCTTTCTAATGTAACAGATACATTAATACCTGATCCACTGTAATAAATAATTATAACCTTCACTAGATTTTTATTCTTGTCAGGTTAACAATACTGTCTACAATTTTCCATTGCTTACTGAGATTTTTTTTTGACTCAATTGATTGAACAAGTTTTCTTTATTTTCCTTTATCAAGGCAAACTTGATTGAAAAGTCTGATCTATCACAGCAAACCTAGTGCTTTTTAATGTATGATATATACAAACTGTAAGTTTACCTTCTGATCTGTTCTTTATCCTGTACTTCATAAGTCAGTTCTATATTGGGATATCTGTTAGAGAATCTGGCTACATCTGCCATCTGACTATCATTGAGTTGTAATAATTCATTTCTCTCATCATCTTCCATCTCCATTATATCAAATATTGTATCATGTCCCTAGAAATTAATATTGATTAAATACAATATAAATTAAAGAGATTTGTTCCTAAACAAAAAGATTTGAAAAAGAATGCCAACGACCATAATACTTTTGAATATCATCATTATGCAAGTACATATATTTCTCCTGTTCACAATAATTAATTAAATCTTACACAATAAACAAGAGCTTTACATGAATAAATATTGCCATGATTCTAAACTATTGCATTTCATCTTGAAATTACAAATTAGAAAAAGTAAAGTGCTTGTCATTCAATTGTTAAATTCTTGGTTTCTACAGACTTATCTTGATAGTGGATATAAAATAGTGAATCTTGATAAGTAAATATAAAAATTATAGTTACATGTAATATGACGTATTAAAAGACAACAATTTTTATGGACATAGACTTCTATTTAAATAGAGGTCTATATCCATAAAAATTGTTGTCTTTTAATGAGCAATGATACTTCTAAATGTCGTTCAAGTATTATGTTATATGTATACTATAACTTGCATTGGTAGTTATATTTCACACACACTGTCATTTCTAATTCAAATCAACCTCTAATTCAAAGATGATAATTTATTGAAAAGATAGCTTGCCAGGCAAGGTAACATACGCCCACTGGCAGCATTGAAAAATAAATAGAGCAATAACTCAAGAAACATTCACTGAATATTGAAGTTAAGGGCAAAAACTCAAAAACAGTCATGAAAAATTGTCAAATTAGAACTTGACCACCATCTTATCTATTTCAATACTCATACCGAGTTTCATCAAATCTATTAAAAAATTGTAGCTTATTTTGCCCCTACAAGTATTTTTGACGCAATTTTACTAAGTCAAGGGCAATAACCCAAAAACCATTTGTTAAAAAAAGTCAGAAATTCAAACTTGACTAATGCTGATGCTTACACGAAGTTCCATCAAAATCCTTTGAAAATTAAAGCTTCTTATTGTCAACCATAATAGAATTTTAATGCCATTTTACTAAGTCAAGGGCAATAACTTAAAACAATTCATTGAAAAACTGTCAAATTCAAACTTGACTGAGGCCTAATCAATTCCAATGCTCACACCATGTTTCATCAACATCCTCTGAAAATTGGAGGATTTATTGCATCGAAACTAAAATTTTGACAAGATTTTTCTAAGTCAAGGACAATAACTCAAAAAGCGCTCATGCGATTATTTCTATTTTCGAACTTGACCGAGATATCATCAATATATTCATGTATTACAAGTTTCATTAAGATCGGATAAAAACTGTAGCCTCTATTGTGGATACAACCCAAATTTGACACGTTTTTACTAAGTCAAGGGCAATAACCCAAAAACCGCTCATGCGATTATTTCTATTTTCGAACTTGACCGAGATATCCTTAATATATACATGTATACCAAGTTTCATTAAGATCGGATAAAAACTGTAGCCTCTATTGTGGATACAACCCAAATTTGACACGTTTTTACTAAGTCAAGGGCAATAACTCAAAAACCGCTCATGCGATTATTTCTATTTTCGAACTTGACCGAAATATCATCAATATATTCATGTATACCAAGTTTCATTAAGATGGGATAAAAACTGTAGCCTCTATTGTGGATACAACCCAAATTTGACACGTTTTTACTAAGTCAAGGGCAATAACTCAAAAACCGCTCATGCAATTATTTCTATTTTCGATCTTGACCGAGATATCATCAATACATACATGTATACCAAGTTTCATTAAGATCGGATAAAAACTGTAGCCTCTATTGTGGATACAACCCAAATTTGACGCGTTTTTACTAAGTGAAGGGCAATAACTCAAAAACCGTTCATGCGATAATTTCCATTTTCGAACTTGACCGAGATATCATCAATATATACATGTATACCAAGTTTCATCAAATCTATTAAAAAATTGTAGCTTATTTTGCCCCTACAAATATTTTTGACGCAATTTTACTAAGTCAAGGGCAATAACCCAAAAACCATTTGTTAAAAAAAGTCAGAAATTCAAACTTGACTAATGCTGATGCTTACACGAAGTTCCATTAAAATCCTTTGAAAATTAAAGCTTCTTATTGCAACCATAATAGAATTTTAATGCCATTTTACTAAGTCAAGGGCAATAACTTAAAACAATTCATTGAAAAACTGTCAAATTCAAACTTGACTGAGGCCTAATCAATTCCAATGCTCACACCATGTTTCATCAACATCCTCTGAAAATTGGAGGATTTATTGCATCGAAACTAAAATTTTGACAAGATTTTTTTTTTTATATTAATCTTTACGCCTAAAAAGGGAACTGGAAGTCCATTCAAACTTTCTTACCTTTTCTTTACAACGTTTAATAATCTCACTAGTAAAGTGTGGTAATTGTTTTAAATAGGAATCTTTGCCCCACATAGCTTGCGTACACATCTGAGCTAACTCCATAGCAGCCAATGCTGGACTTAACCATCCATTGCTGCTTAATACATCTACACAAGCCTGTATCAACCTAATGGCCTACAATAATAAAATCACAAAATATTCAAACTAATCCAAAAGACATTACACCCAGACAGCAGAAAAATGTACTACTACAACAATAATTATGTATCAAAATCGAAAATTGTGGGACTTCAAATCAATCAAAAAGTAAACAGATAAATTCATTAATTGAAGAATTCATAGATTTGATAACTAGCCATCTATCAGTAGCAACATACCTTGCCGAGTATTTCCTCAGTATCGGACTGTAATTCTGCTGATAAAGTCATTCTAGACAGATGTGCTTGTAGTAATAAGTTGGTTTTAATATGTGGATCATTGTATTTAGGGTTGGTTAGTTTATTAGGCAATCTGGAAGCAAGCTGAAATAAGTCAAAGTAATAATTGCTTCATTTTAATCTAAAGTTACTTTTTCTTACATTTGCAGGATCCAATACACCAGTTTGATGTAATATGTCTTTTCTCATATTACGAGGGTGCTAACAATAAAACAAAATCTAAGTTCTTACCTGTTTTAAAATGTTATTTTCACCATGTCTTATAGGTATATTCTCATATTCAGCTGCACTAGCTATAATCTCTATTAAACCTTTTATCTTAGTCTTATTATTTAAAGACATGCTGAATAACTCTACAATCAAAATTAAACACATTCAAATACACAGTGAATATATGTTATTCCTATCTGACAGACAATGTAAGGCAATTGTAATATTTCCATAGTTTGTCCTAAGATAACCTATGTATTGATGTTAAAACTGTGATGATGGTTTAAAGTATATAATAAGAATAATCAATATCTTACCAATAGTAGTATAGTTGATGTAATAATAAGCAGCAATCATTCCTAAATTTAATGGTGTAACATCCATATCATCTTCGATACTGATACACTGTTAAAATAAAGTTATAGATGTAGATTAACATTGCATTTATTGAGATTTTTTAAACTATTCAATGCATCAAGGTGTAAAAGAAAAAAAAATCTAAGGTTGTAAACTTAAAAAAAATCTAAATCAGTTACAGCATCATACTTTGGATCCCATATACAACTATCCCTGATTCCCCATCATGCTTGATTTAAACCATTTTTTTGTTTTCCACCTGCACCATAGGGTTACTTTCCTTCTAAGCAGACAGACGTTCTAGCTCTTTTGCCTTAATTGACATGAACCTTACTAATTCCTTAGCCAGATTGGTAACCCTCACAGAATAATACTCATACTACATTGCAATGTTATCATAATAAGAAGAGTTATATTCTACTAACCTTAGACTGCTCTAAATCATTGATAGTATTTTCTACTAGTTCTGATAAATGATCAGAGAGATGGCGATGTGAAACACCTAAAATATCATAATTATTATATACATTATTATGTACAATATTATACATATCTAAAATATACAAGCAATGTATTTGTCAAAATATGACAAGCTATGAGATTTTTTATATTTACCTATCACTGATGCAACATGTCAAGTATCTTTAATGTGGACATATTTGACTAAATATAGCAGATACATTAGTCTACATACCTTGTAGATTATAATAGTTCGGATTCTGTGTCATTCTACGATATATAAACGTCCAGGTTAAATAATCTACAGCATCCTGTTTATTTTCTATAGTTTTGGTCACAACTTCAGCACAGAAATGGTCATGTAAACAATGATCTAGATGGCTCTGAAAATATATCAATCCAGAAAACCATAACAAACCAATCTTGTTGAGACAAAATCAGCAGCTGAAAATGGTCCAATCACTTCATTGAAATTGAGTTCCTATAGATAAGGTTACTCATCTGGAATATCTGTGTTTGTTATCTCAATTTCTAGAAATAGATACAGATGCAATAAAGACAGATAAGAGAAAAAACAAATAATGTTTCAAATCAATACATACTTCTATAGGTAATGGTTCATATAAAAACTTCTTGAAGAACTCTTTCTTAGAACTTTGACATAAAATGACAGCCTTAGCTGAAATAGATATTAATAACTTATGTGACAACAGAAAATAATTATAGTACACAAAAACAACTTGATCATTTAGTACCAACTTCACTATGCAGTATTATAGAAATCATATAAAACTATTACCATCTTTATCTTGTAAAGGTCGATTAGCTTTTCCTACCATTTGTAATACATCTGTTACAGGGTAGTCTTCATAGCTACAAAATAGCAATTAAAATATCTTGATTGAAAAGTTTAGAATACACGAAAAACAATTTAATTTGTTCTTTTGATATAATTCTTGAATATCTTGACCAGATTGTGAATTCTCAGTAACAATGGCTGTGCAAACTAAATAGTTCAACCTTTACTACTTACGAGTGTGTTTTGCCATCATAATATTGTGTATCCATTACAATAACTAAATGTGCTGTAATATTGACACCCCAAGCAAGATTTCTAGATACCACAACAACTTGTATAGCTCCAGTATTAAACAACTGTTCTACAACCTTCTTTTCTCTATCATTTAAACCTTCATGTAAATATCCCACACCATTAGTTAATGTTTCTTTTAATGTCTAAAAATAACAAAAATACTGTGAAACAAAGAATTTTGATTGTTGATTTATAAACATTTCACTAAAATTCTTGGATAATTTTATATGATGTCTTATGCTTATGAATAGCAAAACATAAAATAAAAAATTATCATTCATGTACCTTATCAGATATTTTATCTAAGAAAGGGTCCAAATCACTTTCAGCAACATGCAAGAATGTACTTTGTGGTTTATCATCAGGACCAGGTTGCATATCAGCTGCTGCAAATGTTAATATATCTATAGCTGTTAATCTGGTCTGTTTTCTTGATGGTACAAATACAGCTACTGGTCGTTTAGGTGAATGACGAACTATGGCTTGATAAGTTGGTTTAGCCATAGCCAGAATACGAGATGCATTGTGGGACACATTTAGACCCTGAAACACATTGAATTAAAATTTTAATTCTAATAATCCCAACAATCAATTATAATCGTAAAAATACTTGTTTATGATTTAAGATAGCTTGCCAGGCAAGGTAATATACGCCCACTGGCAGCATTTATTTCAAATAAAAACTTTTCAGTAAGGTTACAATAAGTGGAATGAAATATTCAACCTTCCAACCTATTTTTTTCTAGGGTCATCGAACGCGTTTAAAAGAACAAGGGCAATAATTCATATTAGATATATTTTGATATTTTTAATTTTCAATTAGGCTCATCCCTTGCGATATCCAACAATTTCAGTGAGTTTTGTCAACATTGGTCATGAATTGTACCTTCTAGAGTGTTTATTAGCCAAAAAGTTAACCCCGTTTTCAAACACAAGGGCAATAACTGACACTAAATATATTTCGATTTATTTGATTTTCAAAAAGGTTCATCCTTGGGTAAAAACAAATACTCTAGCCAAGTTTTATCAAAATCCATTAAGAATTGTTCTTTCTAGAGTGTTTACAAGCTAAAATTGAACGCGTTTTCAAACACAAGGGCAATAACTGATACTAAATATTTTTCGATTCAACTGAATTTCAATAGGGTTCATCCTTAGGTGATTACAATTACTCATGCCAAGTTATGTCAAAATCGCTCAAGAATTGTGACTTGTAGAGTGTTTACAAGGCAAAAATCCAACACATTTTATAGAACAAGGGCAATAATTCCTATCAAATATATTTCGATATGTGCTATTTTCAAAAGGGTTCATTCTTGGGTGATACTAAACAATTTCAGCAAGTTTCGTCAAAATCGGTCAATAACTGTGCTTTGTAGAGTGTTTAAAAGCTAAAAATTGAACGCGTTTTCAAAAATTTCAGAAATTTTTTTTCGATTTGACTGGTTTCCAATAGGCTTCATCCTTGGGTGATAACAAATACTCAGGCCAAGTTTCATTAAAATCCATTAAAAATTGTTCTCTCAAGAGTGTTTACAAGCTAAAATTGAACGCGTTTTCAAGAACAAGGGCAATAACTCATACTAAATGTTTTTCGATTTCGCTAATTTTCGATAGGGTTTATCCTTGAGTTATAACATACTCTCACACCAAGTTTCATCAAAATCGGTCAAGAATTGCAGGTTGTAGAGTGTTTACGAGCCATTCAAGAACAAGGGCACGAACTCATACTAATTTTTTTCCGATTTCGCTGATTTTCAATAGGGTTCATCCTTGCGTGATCATAAACACTCATATTAAGTTTCATCTAAATCCGTCAAGAATTACACCGTGTAGAGTGTTTACGAGCAATTGTGGACGGACGGACGGACGGAACAAAAATGTGGGTGACGACAATATACGCCCCCCATTTCATGTGGGCGTATAAAAATATGATTCAATTAATCATTGCCTTTTCAGTCTATCAGAACAGACCTTCCATTAAAAATCATGATAAAACAGTGTTTCAGGACTGATCAGTTAGAAGATGGACAATTACTATACCTGTATATGCAGTTCTAATGGTACTGGTCTAACATTAGGATGAAAATTAAAGAAAGATGTAGTACCACATGATAACCATTGCGCTATGTCCTTGGCATTAGATATCGATGAACTCAGTGCTACAATACGAATATTTCTCTCTAACTGGGAGGATATATACCTCATTCTAGAACACAATACTTCTAATACAGGCTAAAAATATAAATAAATACTATAAGCCATGTTTATTGAAATATATCAACATTTAAGACATCATATACATTATTTCTTGAGATTTTGTCATGCTTTGATCAAGATTTATGTGGTTAACAGAATTGTTTTGCTTATATATATTATACATTCTGTTATAATAGCCATACCTATATTGTATACAGTGTATATTAGTCTAGTCTTATATAATTTAGATAAGCAGAGAAAATATGGAGACTTTGAAAATTGTACAAAGAATGTCTTCAACTGAGCAATGAAGCTCAGACATTCTTCCAAATTATGTTTCCATAGAAGTAGTGACTGACATGTTTTCCTTCATGAAAAGTAAATAAATAGTATCTCATGTACTTGAACTTACCCCAGCTTGTCCATCTAATAAATGTAATTCATCCACAATAAATAAATTTGTGTTTTGAACATTTTTCCGTTGTTTCCATCTTCGTGACAAGACATCCCATTTTTCTGGTGTTGATACAATGATATTACCCTGGAGAGTAAATACATAAAATCATCATTTATAACTATAACCAGGAATTTGATGAAATATAGTTGTTAGTACCTAACATACTAAATACAAGTAAAACCAAACTCAATTACTTCTCTTACAGGAAATACTTCATTTCGGATTGTACAAATCTGGGTATTCAATAAAAGAAAATTATAAATCATATGCTCACCTTAGCAAGTAATTTTAAATCTGTACCAGTTTCTCCAGTTAATATGACAACTTTCTTATTCAACTGAGCAGCAAATTTAGCATAACATTCATTGTATATCTAGCAAAATAACAAAATTTTACACATTTATATAGCAGTCATTGTATAGATTTCACAAATATTAAAGATGTATAGCAAAAAGAATCAAAATATTAAATCAAATGAAACACCTGTATTTCCAAGTATTATTAAGCAAATTACCTGTTGGGCCAAAGCTTCTAAAGGTGCAACATAAACACATCTACCATCAGGATTTTGTGTAAACATTCTTAGAATAGCAAACTCAGCACAGGTTGTCTTACCACTACCAGTTGGTGCTCCAACAAACACATTATCATCACTATTATATATAGCATTGAACACTGAAATATTAAAACATTATAATAGCTAACGCATTATCATTACTGATATATTTAACATTGAAAATACTGAAATATTATCACCACTGTTATAGATAACATTCAACACTAAAATCATAAAAAATTATAACCACTAATAATCCTTCAATGGCATATTAGAAGCACAAGTGTAGATAATTGAAAACAATTGTTATGGATATAGTATATATATACTTCTAGTATATAAATATATTTAACATCGAAAATTTGAACTATTAAAAAAAATATAAGCACTATAGCATTATCATCACTGTTATATAAAATTGAGCATATACATATTACAACATTCTGAACACTGATCATAATTGTGGGGATTTAAACTATCATTTCTTACTTCTTGCTAAAATAAATTAATGTTAAACTAACTCACCTTGTGTTTGTATGGGATTAAATATAGGAAATCGTTCAGAATACAAGGATTCAAATAAAGAATTTCGTAAAGCAGTAATAGGTAGTGGTTGTAGATCTAGTAATTCTGTAGGTGGGGGGTATTTCTCAGGTAATATAAGATGACGGAATGATACTGGTAACTGAGTTTCTGATCCTGAAAAAAAAATTATAATAGCGACCATGATCATATATCATCATTGTAGCTCAGCATTTATATAAGCTTCAAAGATTATTCAAGTGCCAATATCATTTGGAAAATTTGATAGAATTTCAAGACCTTTCAAACATGTATAAGCAATGTAAAATATAAAAACTTTACCTATCCATTTATCAGAGACAACTCTAATAAAATATTGAGGTGGCAGGGGTTCAAATACAGGAACAAAAAACTTGACAATATGTTCATCTTGGGCAAATTTACTGAAATCATAATATAAAAAACATAAGATTGTTTTAACTTTCAAATCACTGTTAACATCTATAAGAAATTGCATATTATGCAACAATATGGTAATAAAACAAAACAATATTACTGTTTATAAAACATATAGGTATAGATGTAGGTAAAGAAGCACTAGATAAATGGACTATTTCTGATTATTATTAACTCAACATTTCACATGCTCATAATTATTAGAAGTCTAACAATAATACAATTATAGATTGACATCAAATAATTTTTTACAGGAAACACAATTTAGGGTGTAAAAAATAATTGTCTGTGTCCACGCTGATTTGAGATATTTACAAATATATAAAGTTTTTTTTATTCTGTACATTTTATTTTATAAAGATAGCAGAGATTTACATGCTAAATAAGGTATGATAAAAGATTTTCAGGGCTAGGTTTAGTGGTTCATTATATAAACCATTCCATTCCTAGTCTATTTATCTAGTGCTTCTTTAAAACAGTATTACCTTTTTAATAAGAAATATTCATGATGTAGTATCACTTCACTATCAACATCTTCAACTAGAATCCAAAAGGCCTGAAATAGAATGGAGGGAAAGTTGTCATTTCAGCTAACTTCAAAATTGACACAAAGAGTTACATTTTATTTCTATTTTCATTGTAAATAATAATCCATCAAACAAGATTATAACTGAATATATAAAGAGCAAAATTAAAAGTAATTTATGAAGGTTTACCTCTGAATTTTGATGAATCTTCTCTTCCCATTGAAAGTCTGGTGTAATAGTCAGTTCGACACGTAATGTAGATCTAGTTATAGGTTGTATATGTACTGACAAATCTAATTTAGGAAACTGGTGAACATATTTGTGTATTGTTTTTCCCATTTTAGGCATACGCAACAGCTCTCCAATTTCATTATAGCCAAGGTCATAAAGTCTTTCAAATGGAAAGTTTTTCTTCTCAATTTTCTTGACGACTTCTTCACCAATTTTACGGAATTGTCGTAATGGTGTCATTGACTGCCACCTGAAAATAATTACATGTTTACATTTCACGTATTTCAAATAATAATTTCATTCAAACTGAAATGATGAGAATGGAGTTTTACATGCTTCTCTTCTACACCTTATGGGATAATAAAGATGGTAATAATTTCAGTAAGAAGCAGTGCAGTAAATAGTGTGTCTTTATTGGACAACCCTCATTTTCTAATATGTTCATATCAATATGATAAATCTGTAAAGTTGTTCAAAACAATATATTTGCTAATCAGTCTATTAAATTAGTCAAGGTGCTAGATACTAAATACTTCAAAAAGCTAAACTAGATCAATAGTTTTATTGATAACTTACATTCGTTTATTCACCATCTTACTGAGAGCTAGAGCTTTATCAGCTAATTGTGCCCAACTTCGATGTAAAACTATTTCAAATATAGCTCTAATTAATCTTCCAGCAGACTGCGTTATATATACCATATCAGCCATCAAAGCAAACCCTTCAAGTTTCAGTTGAGAAATATAAGCTTGTAATAGAACATTCACCTAGAAATGACAAACAATTAATCAAATTTATATAAAAGATTTCATTTAGACTCATCTACAAATATTAGCATTAGGAGGACTTTTCAAACATAATAGGGGTTTTAGATAACTGATTAAAGTTTTAAAGAGAATACACAGACTTTGAATTCAATGCATAACAAATGTTTATAACTAGTGTAAAAACCTTAGCACTTGGTTCTTCTATACTCTCTTTAATAGGTATTGGTACTCTTTCTAACAGTTTTAATAATTCTAATTTCTCTTCCTGTAATAATTAAATGCATCAAACTTTGAACATTTTAAGGATAAAATATAATTGCTAAAATTTAACTTTTTAAAATTTGATGTTTCTTCTAAAAATTACTGTTTTGAGGTCACAATTTCTTGTCTGTGGTGGCAATATATTTCACAAGGCCTAAAATATCTTGTCATTTGAAGAACCCTTGCTTTCATAAAGCAGCAATTAACAATAACAGATGCATGTTAAATTGCAATGGACTGAATTCTCTTCTGGAATTGTCCAGCACATATTTTGGACAGCTGAACTGAAATTGATGTTACATTTCCAGAATTAACTAAATAAAGTCCTACCTCTCTCACGGTCAGGTTTCTAAACTCTGATGATAGAGAGAAAACTCTAAATAATTCTATCTCACTCAGTGTTGGTTTTAATAACTGGTTATAGGTAGCTATAGTTTCATTAGTACAATAGTACTGACTAGCTATACGTCCCAACTCGGTCACCTAAAATGACAAATTAATCATATCAGTTACATTTTCAACCAGAACTTGATATCTTCAAGCACAATTAAGATTTAATGTAATCCCCAAGAATAATTTTCTTTACACATTTCACTACTAAGAGTTTGATTTCAGCAATACATTTCAGGTACATTTCAAACTACAAACTATGAAATTTTCAGATGTCAAAATTATGTATTGATGTCAATGTAATATAACAAATTATTGCAGGAAATTCAGTCCCACTTATGTATTATATAAACTACCTGTAAATTGCCAGATTTTTTATCATAACGTATTAAATTATGTTTATGTAATGTAGATGCTGCTGTGTGTATTAAATCTTTACGACGTTGTTGTAATAGAGGATCATCTTTTAACTGATCATGGCTTATACCATACAGTGTTGGATTACGTAACATTCTAATATAAAGATAGGTATAACCTGGAAATCAAATATATATAATGGTTAACTATTGAACTATCTGTTATATATATTGGAAACTTCAAATAAGAATATTTACTGATAATCGGTTAAATATTTACAAAGATAATATACATGTATGGATAAATTAACAAAGTTTTATTCTGCAAACATATATAACAAAACTATTTACCTAACCAATCTACAGCTTCTTTTACATTCTGTACTGTTCCAAGTACTATTTCTGCATTCAAATTATCAGCTAGTTTGCTAATAAACTGACTTTCAACTGGTAACTACAAATATAATTCATAGAAATTTAGCTAAATGCCTTTCTTGCATTTTGCCCAATTACAGTTTCATTAATAGCATAATCAAGAAAATTTCCACCAATCTGTTTGTTGTATAAACAAGTGGGAGAAGCTTTGATGATTCTACTTGTGCTTTGAAGTAAATTGAAACACATTTTACTTTGTGAATGTTGAGATACTTACTGACATATTGGATAACAGTGCTATAAATATTACATATATCATGAATTAAATTTATCTTGAAAATTTTTGAAAAACAGGAATAAAAGACAATGCAATTTAAACAATCTGGTCTTATTAAAAGTAAACCTTGGCTCTTATGAAATAATCAAAATAATGACATTATTTCCTTGAGATTTAAACTTGAAAGGCACTTACCTGTTGATTCATCAAACTTAGGTAATATTGTAGTTCACTATGATTAGTTATCATAATACCTTCACCATTAGTATCATATTGTGGTCTACCAGCACGACCTAACATCTACATACATAAAACATTATATCATAATTCACTTTAAATCATGTCATACACTTTAATTGTCGAATTAATATATTTCAGAACTACAAACTTATTTGTTTTTTTTTTACTATAAGTCAATAATTCAAATTGGCCAGTTTATTAACTACTGTCTTTATAAAATCAGACATCATTTAAGGTAAATTTAAACATCAGCAGTACAGTCAAGTCAAAACATACTTCCATCATTATCACAAATATATTGACTATCTTGAAGTAGATATATTAAGTCTTGTCTATAACTCTTAAACACTGACCTGCATAACATCTAAGGCACCAAGTTCCACCCATCTGCCTTTCTCTGGATTATAGATCTGGGTACCTTTAATAATGACAGTATGAGCTGGTAGATTAACACCCCAGGCTAGAGTTGAGGTTGATACTAATACTTGTATATGTCTATCAGCAAATAAATCTTCTACTAGTGTTCTATCAACTCTATAATACAATATATACAATACAAATCATATAAGAGATGAAGATAAATACAAACATAGAACCAAGCATTGGTTGTCAACATAATTGTCACATGATTGAATAATAATTAATAAATAAGTATCCAATGTAGAAAATTTTGCAATGGATTTTTGGATTTGATCAAAAGACTAGCATAGTTTCTAAATGAAAAAATCTTGCATTACTGACCTTGTCATACCAGCATGATGTATAGCAAAACCATAAGATAGTAAATCTTTTAATTCATGATTCTACAAAATATATCATAAAACAATTCACAGATCACATTATAATAGCCAAATATATTCAAATACCTTCTACAAGATTAAAGTATTTTTTTATGTCCCTCCATTCTGCACTTAAATAGACTTTTTGGAATTTTGACAAGGGGGAAACTGGACTCATGCCTGGATTGATCCTTGGACAAAATCTTTCTTATGCAAAAGATAGCCAGGTGATAAAGATAAACTTCAAACTATTTCAATACTACTTTACTAATCTCATCAATAGGGCATATAAGTAAAAGTAGCTAAATACTTACATTGACTAACTCAGCTTCACGTCTTAAGATCTCAGTAGATGCTGAACCTTCCTTTAAAAATAGTCCCAATGAATCTTTTTCTAAACATGTATCTCTAACAGCACGAGCTGTTTTACCAGTTTCTTTACGGGAATGTACAAATATCAAGATCTAAAACATTTTAAAGAAATGGCTTTATTTACATAAATAAATCAAGAAAAATCAACACCTTGCAAATTTCCATCTAGGAATTTGGAAAAAACAGAAAATCAAAAATAACCATGATGCCAGCAACAATTATAAATACATTATATTTCAATATCAGACATGATTGGTAAATAACAGACAAATTCATACACTGGCAACTACCCAATTAACTTCATTATTACTTTTCTTCAGATATCAATAAACCACATACCTGGTTTTTACCAGCATGTTCTAAAACTTTTTCATACACAATATCATTCATTAACTGGAATCTTTTAACAGCCTTCTTCTCAGTTATACCAATAAACTGTTGTTCTAGAGGAACAGGTCGGAAACTATTATCAAAGAAAAACAGACCTTCCTTTGGGTCTACACGTAAGAAAGTGGCTACATCTTCATAATTTGGTAAAGTAGCACTAAGACCAACTAGTCTCACATCTTCTTGTGTAGTTTCTATGTTACGTATTGTTCTAAAATAAATAACAACACAAACTTCTAATAAATAATCAAAATATCTCAAAATACATAAATTTAGGTGAAAACATCCTCGTTAATATTAGCTAGAATAAGAAATATAAATTCAATGCAAACTGATTTCCTACTACATACAGCATGCATTTCAATGATCATGAAAGAATAAAACACAATAATAACGAAAACATGGACATAATAAATGTACATACCTAGCTACAAGTGATTCCAAGACAGGTCCTCTATCATCATGAAGTAAATGAATTTCATCCTACAAATAAAAAATATACTCAGTTAAAATAAAATATTGGCTTATTTTGAATTTATAGCCATACATAAGTTATTATTCACAGTAAATGGAAGCCACTTCATATTAAAAATGAAAAAGTTGAAATTGAATAATCAACATGGTTCTATTTTACTTACAAATATCATCAGTCTAACTAGCTGTGTATAAGTTCGTTCACCGCCTTTACGTGTTATAATATCCCACTTCTCTGGTGTACATACAATAATCTGAGTAGCACTAATCTGTTCTCGTGATAATTGATGATCTCCTGTTAATTCATCAACCTTTATACCATACGACTTTAATCTCTATAACAGTGCCATGGAAAAAAGGTGTTAATAATTATGGCCTCTATTGTGATCAGATATCAAGTCTGTCATGCATTGTTGAAAGTTGATCATGCTTAGCCTCACAATTAACAGTAAATAATGCTGTGGATCTCAAGTTAAATAAATAAATAAAACCAGAGAGAACTAGAAGCTTAATCTTTAGAAAATATAATAATACTAAAATATACTATAAATGAAGTGGTATTGTAAATAAATTGATAAACTGACCTTAGAGAAGGTCCCAACCATTTCCTGTACAAGTGATCTCATAGGAGCTACATAAACTATCTTAAAATCATCAGTATTGATAGTACCATCGGTATTGACATGTTTACCAATTTCTTTTAGTATACATAGTAATGCTACATTAGTTTTACCAGCACCCTATAATAATTAACCATTAGTAATGAAATAAATTTGGCACACATTCTGAATATCTCCACATTATAAATTAAGAAATCTTTCATGGCAAATTTAACTATAATATAAGGAATTTATTAAAGAAAAACTTACAGTAGGAGCACACAATAGAATATTCTGATCACTCTCCATTGTTACTTTACATAATCTACTCTGGATTCTATTTAAACTTTTAAAACCTTCAAAAGCAGGTTGAGCATATTTTGGTAACCTATCAATTGGTACCAATGACTAAAAAATATAA
Source organism: Nipponacmea schrenckii (assembly GCA_030562195.1). Classification (NCBI taxonomy): domain Eukaryota; kingdom Metazoa; phylum Mollusca; class Gastropoda; family Lottiidae; genus Nipponacmea; species Nipponacmea schrenckii. The sequence goes on from JAUJPP010000007.1 coordinate 1,664,549, forward strand.
AATAGGGGTGCTCTGAATGCAGTCTCTTCTCCTTTGCAGTCATTATAATCATAAATATTTATATTGGTACCTATAACAGCATCTTTCTAAAGTGATCATTTAAAAGGAAAATCTAAGATATAAACATGTAATACTGTACCTCGTCTGTATCAAATGGTTTAGGTTTTAATGCAGGTACATGAACTTCTTCATAACCTTGATAATATAAATATATTATTAACAATTTTATATTATCAATCATATTCAAGTGCTTTAATTTACAGGTTAACATAAAAATATCCTGCCAGATAAGGTAATAAGGATATTTAACACTCACACTTTATCAAAATCTGTAAAGAATTGGGAATTCTATAGGGTCAACGGGCAATTGTAGCCAGACGAATGGACATGGGTTTCGCCAATAAGTGTGTATGATCGTGTAAATCTAAATAATTGGAAGATCAACCCATCAAAAGTGGTGGCTTTTTCCTCTGATCTGACACAGAAATTAAAATTCACAATCTCTATACCTGGATTGAACCTCTTGCCCCTGGTTTACCAAGCAAGCAATTATCAAATTAACTACACCACACTTATTGTATCTATGTCATTAATACATTCCAAAGAATTTACACTTTGAATTAGAGTTTATATTACCTTTTCTTTGTTTTCTAAATGATCCATCTGGCAGCTGACATCTTTTGTTTGCCATTAAATGTGATCCTTGGGCAAAAATCAAATCATCTAAATCTAAATTCTGTACTGGACCAAGTTCCTAGAATATCAAGAAAAAAAAAAGTTAATTTCATGTTTATTTAGAATAAATTGGAATCTGTGCTTGTGTTGACTTGTGAAACTAAAACTCATTTTTTTAGATTTTCATCAGAATTCAATATTTATATCCCAAAATCATGAATCACTTACAGGTTTATCATCAACATCCATAGCTTCAATATCAGCTGCTACTCTTGACTGTCTAGCTTGTTGTCTTCTACTTCTTTCATCACTGACAATATCATCTCTTTCTGTTTCTTGTAAGGTAGCTAATATACCTCGTAGTTCATTGTCATTCTTCATCTTCTCTTCTATTTTATTTCTTTCTGATTTAGTCTGTGCAGACGCCAACAGAGTACAGTATAAAACTTAAATAGAAAAAATTCCTACTTTGGGCCAAAATGGATTTAAAGGTATAATCTGTTAGAATGTTCGGAAATTCATGAAAAATATTGTGAATTTTTAAAACTGTCTCTTTGATATAGCGATATTGCAGTACAAGAGATTTACAAAAAATAATCAAATGGAAGTCGTTTGTCTCTCCATTTGTTGCCATGATACATTTAACTAAATAGATCCACTACAATATTTTGCTTACCCATTTGTCTATTCATACGTAAAACTTTAATAAATTCAAACTGAGTAACACCAAGTAACATAACTAATTGGTTTTCACACTCTCTGTCATCACCAGCAGTCTAATTAACAACAAATAAAAATATAAATCACACTAAAAAATTCATAATCAAATTTCAACATTAAAGATTGCTACCACTTTATATGATTATTTCAAAAGAATCATTAGAATCAGCCAGAGCATTAGGTCTTTATGTTACTCAACAAAATTAATGAGCTAATGAAAAAATAAAAAAATACACCATCAATCATAATTAGAAATACAGACTGACTGTACATCTATATTTCTTTAAATCAAAATGGAATCCTGGTTTGAATCAAAGTCTCTTACATTCAAAATTTCTAAAACTTCTTTAGACTTTGTTTGTGCCATATTAGGATCATCAGGATAGGCTTTACTTAATTTACGTTGAATCCAGAAAGCATCTACATCTCGGGGATGTAATCCACCATCAGACTTGGTTGCTTCTTCTGATAGCTACAAAAAAATAATATATGGATTATTGCAAACTATCAAAAGAAACGTAAGGTGTAAACAAGAGAAATGTAGACATTGAGAAATATCTTTAATGCACTTTGCCATTATGAGATCTATAATATTTAGGCATGTACATTACCCAAATTTAAGTAGATGCATGTGCGTCTACAACATTTGGCATTTAATAGTGAATATCAGTAATACTTACATTAGCATGTAAGGTTACATCTAAATTAGATTCTTCTCCCTCATCAGCATCATCAGCATCTTGTACTTCACCAAACATATCAGCATCATCCTTAACACATACAATATATCAGAATATATAATATAACATTATCTAACATAGAAACTGTTTTTTGCCTTATTGAAGTCCATTTTGCAGATCAAGTGTTAGTGTCCTGCTAATCATAACAGTAAGATTGCAATATTGTTCCTTTTAGATTTGTCAAATTGTATGAAATATGTGTCTTTACTATTAAATCTTAGTACAACAGTACAAAAGATAAGTACCTCATCTTCTGATTCTTCAAACTGAACATTAACACCATATGTTTCATCTATATTCTCAGCTAAAATATAAATAATATACACATCATTCATACTAGAAATAAGCTGTAGCAGAAAAAAAACTATTAAATATAAGTTCTAAATGAAATGAATGGAGTATTAGGTCCTGGTGCTACGAGGGAATTTTGCTAGGATAGGGGCTTTAACCTCATCCTTTTGCAATTTCCAACTGTTCGGGGAATTTAAACTTGCACAGTCTGTAGCAGACTAGACACTTTTCCATACCAATCTCTCAAACCTGCATCAATGACAGGTGGGAAACACGGTTAAAAAATCTGAACATTCATCCTGACCTTCAGGTTAGCATGCAAGCATTCAACTCTCTAAGGCTTAAGTTTTGAATTTAAGTTAGCAGTTTTTGTTTGTTATTACATACCAACTTCCTAGATGAAAACTAAAGAGGCTATAACATTTTCCTAACACCTATATAAAATAGGCATATTAAATTCCCTTAAAATTGGCTTACATGTTTGTACTTTCTCTTCCTGACCATAATCCGTTATTTTCTTTCCCAAATTAACCAGTAAAGCAAATCTTTCTTCTGGGATAGGACCTAGTAAGTTCCCAAATTCTTTCATTCTTTCTTTTTCTCTCATTCTGTCATTCTTCAAGACAGCCAATACCTCATCAGCTGCACCACATAAAACATCTCTTGGCTGTATGATACAAACATTACCCATGTGTAAATAATCATGACAAATTCAACTAGTAATACAGTATGACCAGTAGTATGGTATGAATGAGTAAATTTGCAGCTACAATCTCGGACCAAAGACTACCATGCTATTTCCTACAATAAGATTTCTAAGAAAATTTACACACAAAAGAAAGATGTCAAGAAAGCGCAATTGATGACACCCTTCAGCATGACAATAAAATCTATAAGATAATAAATGTAGTATTTATATCCTACAAATAGGGACACTTATTTACCTGATCTCCTATAGCAGCCTGTATAAAACTTAGTAGTACTTCATAAGTTTGTCTGGTTTCTTGAGTTTTTGGTCTGTAAACTATTCCTACCATATCATCAATACCTTCAGATAACAATGTTGTACCCTTCATCTTAATCATATCTCTTTGTGCTTCGTCTCTCTTGTGACGTCTACAAGAAAAAAAAGTAAATCAAATGTTGAACACGGTCTGAATTAATGAGGTATGTTAGGCTTCCAATCTAGAATTGAATGATATACACTTGCAAACAAACACAAATTTGACAAAAAATCATTAACTTTTTTTTAAGATCAATGTGCACATCGACCTACTGAATGTTCATCGAAAGAAAATGTATTTAACAAGTGTCTCTTACTTATTTTTTCTTTCTTCCATTTGAGGTGGCTTGGATTTTCTTGCTTTATCTCCCATTTTTGTACCAATAAGTTTGCCCGTAAGGGACATAACCTCTCCTGTAGCTTCATCTCGAGCTCTTCTATCAATCAATGTTCTATCTACTTGAAGTACAAGATTCGAGTTCTAAAATGAAAAGATGGTGCTTACTAAAATTGTCAGAAGGATATTAATGCAATAGTCTTAATGGACCTTAGAATTAGAATTTGATTTTAACCAAGTTAGGAAGTTATTTAACTCTTAATTAGATGATGTGTTGCTTTATATGGTGATTAGCCTATCAAAGATTAATAATATTAGTTTGCAATTTATTATTTGATAATGATTAATAGATTTATGCAATCATTGATATCATGTAATACAATGCCTAAGCTTCACAGGGTCAAAGACAATGTACTTTTATTCACAAAATTTGACAGCACATGGATTTCTTATAATTATTATTTTAGCATGGACGAATGGAATTACATACAGGAATTAAATGGGTGAGTGCAGAAATTATGTACGGTACAGGTCTACTTCGTCTACATATTGCAATATTGGGAGTAGTTATAGTAGATAGATAGCCTGTTAATACAACATATGATCAAATCATGAACGTGATGTCATTAAGCAAAGGGTATGCAGGAATAGATAAAAATGTAAACAAACAAAGGACAGTTTAAAGGTATAGTTTGGTTATTTTGATGGTTTCTCTGCGGTGTCCTCTCATAACAACTTACCACTTTGTATTCATATTGCAGCGATCTAGCCGCAGCATCTGCCATGGCTGTCTTTTAGACTTTGTTTAGAATCACTAGATTTTGTTCTCGCATTAAAACTGCAAATTTACGACCAACACACGTTTGTGAACCAAAAATGGCGGCCGCCGGCTTACATCCGGTTTCTGTCAAATAAAAAAATAGATATTTCAAAAACGAAATATAAATACATATCTTTATTATCAATATGCATGAATAAGAAAACTTGTAGGTTTTTTTTTGGGGGGGGGGGCAAATGTAAGACCGTATTATCAATATCAACTCAAATAGAAAAATGTTTTTGGTTTTCGTTTTCGGTATAGTAATATGCTTTTTTTTAATTAACTGATAAAGAAAAGACAACTCTGCATGTTTTAAATTAGTTCATAATAATAATATCTGATCTAGTTTTATTAATATTTATTTGATGTAATTATTTATTTTATTATGATTATTATATTCATTAAGGTTATGTTCATAAAGTTACTGGCTATACTAAGCTAGAACACCTGACTCTAGTCTTGAGAATACTTCCTCTTAAAATTGACATAAATAATGGTTCAAGTCAAGTCTCAAACATTTGGTCAATACAAACATATATATTCATTAGTTGGAATGACCAGGTGCCATGACCAAAGTCACTAAGGAATATATCTCTATACTCTATACAGCATATATCCATTCAACTAAGTATTGAATTACAGTACACAATTACAGATGAAACTTTAAAAATGTTCTACTTTTCAGGTTGAAATGGCTGAAAAGTTAGAAACACAAGATTTTAATATGAAACCAATGGAAGGAGAGAAGAAAATTCACAAAGCAAATAGAGAGGACAGTGAAGAGGAATATTTTTCTTTTGATGAGGATGAGCTAGAGAAGCTAGACTTAGATAACAAGACAGAATATTTTGGCAAAAAGGACTTCAAAGCTAGCAAATGTACTGACACTGCAGATCACTGCCATGAAACAGATAAAAGTGAATGTGAAAACACTGAAAAGGATGTCATTTCTAGTGAAGATAGTGAAAATTTATGTAAAAATAAATGTGACAAAAGTGAATATAATGAAAATGTTGATAAGATATTTGAAGATAATGAGGATGTGGAAAAATTATTAGAAGATAATGAAGAAGATGATATAGAAGATAAAGAAGAAGAAATTGATGAAGAAGAATATAGAAGATCAATAGAAGAAACTTTATCAGATGATGAAAAATTGGTAAGTTTAACAAGGTGTCTTGTTTGATTTGATTTCAATATGATATGTAATCACAGTTACTACCTATACAACCCCTCTTTAAGTAATTACAGCACAACTTATACTTATTAACAAAGGTAAGGACATCATCCAATATTAAGACTTGGTGATGTCAATTTTCCTGTCTTTTGCTTTATATGCATCAATAGATAAATAAATATGACTTCTCTTATAACTTATTAAAATAAGCACAGATGCATAACTTAAGTGCTAAACTACAGTAGGCCTACATTCTGGAAACTCTTTTGTCACTGTTATTTGACAACCATAGTGACTGATTTAGAGTGATTTATGTATTATGTCATTATGATGTACCATGTATTTCAGGAACGGAAAGAAAAAGGTCAAGTATTAAAAGATGAAGGCAATAAATTATTTAGATTAGGAAATTATTCAGAAGCTCTTGTACAATATTCAGAAGCATTAAATATATGTCCTTATTCTTTTCCTAAAGAAAGATCTATAATGTTTGCTAATAGAGGGGCATGTCAATTGAAGCTGGTAAGGATATTTTTAGATTGAAATAATTTTGTTGTTGGATCACTGGTTTGATATTTCTATATTGCTATCCAATTGAAAGTTCACTGCCCCTGAATAAGCTGTGTATATATTCTATCAAATGTTACCAGTGGCTGCTCTTCGGATGTACTTTTCCTTAATCAAAGTAACTTTCTCAGAAACATCGATAGCTAAGTGGCATGCAGTGATAATGTCCTATATTTTGATAGTGAAAATTGTTTTACTGTGTTTTAAATGACATCCAGTTTAATTGATGATGATATTTATAGGATAATAGTAAGGAAGGTATAAAAGATTGTAGTAGTGCAATAGAACTTCACCCTCATTATGTTAAAGCTATATTAAGAAGAGCTGAATTATATGAAAAAACAGAGAAGTTAGATGAAGCCTTAGCAGACTACCAAAAGGCTGTAGAGTTAGATCCAAGTCAAACTAAAGCTAGAATAACAGCCATGGTGAGTTGAAAAAACCTTATTAATATATTTCCATGGTATAAATTCTACAGAAACTGCAATTTTTTTACATTTCCTTTGCTATGTATCTGTCTGTGTCTGTTTTAGTTTGTGGGCAGGTTGGCTATATATATGAACTTAATTTTATTCATACATTTTTGCAAGTAAATGGCACAGAATAATCAAATTGTTTGGCTCTTCCGTTTCATTTTTATAATAATTTTCTTTATAAGCCTTTAAAAAGTTTTGATTTTCTTCTTACATGTCTAAATTTAAGAATCATTTTAGTTTCAAATCTTGAATGAATTGTTTTCCATGCTCATGACAACTCGTTATATTTTTACCTCTTTTTTTATATTAGAAATTATCAGAAGAAATTAAAGATAGAAATGAAAAGATGAAGACAGAAATGTTAGGTAAAATAAATTGTGAATTCTATGCTAAATTTTATTATTCAATTATTTGATTGTCATATGACAAATTATTTTTCCAATAATTATCAAACTATCAAAATAAAGATTATGAAAAACATTTTCAGCATCTTGGTTTTCCTAAATTTTATTGTCTATTTCCTTAATGAAATCAGTGTTCTTATAGGGATATATATCATTTCAAATAACAGGTTTCTAGTTGTGATAATTTATGTTAACTGGATTATTGTTGTATAATTTCAGGTAAATTAAAAGATTTAGGTAACTTAGTTTTAAAACCGTTTGGATTATCTACAGAAAATTTTCAACTGGCACAGAATCCTGATACTGGATCATATAGTGTTAATTTTAAACAGAATTAATTGTGTATACAAAGGGTTTTTCAACAACACTTCTGATATATGATAGACTGAATGAAAACATGTTATGATCTTTTATATTTTGTTTTCTTTCCTTCACTGTATTTTTGATGTTGTTTATACTGTGTCTAACCCTAATTAACCCAATACTGTGGTTAAATAAGGAATAGAATTTATGTTGGGCTTATTACTATTACTGACTACTGGTAGGGTATAGTCAAGAAAAGGCCATTTTATCTGCTTCAAAAGGTCTGGACTAGCTCTATGATAGGATTTATATTAATGTAATATGCTAAAAGGGCTGTCTTTAGCTTACTGGTACAATTTGAAGTCTGAATTTGGTATGTGATTTGAGGAAAACTTTAGGCGGAAGTAGAGGTTACAATAATATGGAAAACAATTAAGCTGAAAATGCTGATAAATTCAAGTACCGTTACTTCTTCAGGTCCACTGACAAACATTTTTAAGCACACCTAATTTAGACACAGAATTTTAGGCACCAGGTCAGACAGACACATGTCATATAAATTGTTATTTAGGCATAGTGATTTCGGCTTATATTCAATTAGGCAAACTAATATTCTGTACAGCGTTATTTAGGGACAGTGATTTAGGCACACCTTCAATTTGGCACAGCGTACACCTTCAAATAGGTACTTATTCAATTAGGCACACTATGTTATTTAGGCTCCAATTTATCTGGCTCAAATAGAGGGATCGGGCATGATTTTTTAACTTCAACACTCCCTTCATTTTCCTAAACAAAAACAACATTTGGCAGTGCCTGCAACCCTGCAAAATCAAACATTGGCAGCCTGTAATGCATTTAGGCTTCAACATCATTTGACTTTCCAGCCTAGATATAACACCCAGGAGAGGAGTTGATTAGGCCCACAATATCGAGAGCAATTAAAGTACTAGCATACTGCTTGCACAATGATAAGAAATTTGAATAGGTTTTACCTGAAGGTGTGCTTAAATGAGTGTGCGCCTTATTTAAGGCGTGCCTGAATCTAAATAAATGTGTATCTTTTTTGAAGATGTGCCCAAATCACTGTGCCTTAATTACAGTGTGCCAGTTTTTTTTTTCTATTATTAAACATTGGAGCTGAAATCTAGCTCTTTTAATTTGGAAAATAATACTGGAAGCTGAAATCAACTCTGTTCAGTATGCAATAATTTTTGTTTAAGTAACTATTTAATAATGTAATTTACTGACATGTATTGTGTGTATTATTATGTTGTTGATGTACAATGGTTTATTCTGTTTAATCTATTTTATATATGTATATAAGGATTGTAATAAAACTACTTTATAACATGTATTATAATTATGGATGGAATATTCTCTTTGAAACTGAGACTCAACAGGCTACTTGCACTGTCATGAATATTGACACATTGAGATGGCTGCTATTTGTGCTGTCACAGTGGTGTTTCCTACTCCCTATGTGAAGGAATGATTCTTCCATTACTTCAAGGTGATATGGAGGATGAAAGGTCCAGCTGTTGCGACTAGCTGTTGCGTATCGAAAAGATATGGAAGTCTGGAAGTGGAAGAGCAGCTACCCATAGATCAAGCACGATACCATCAACCACCAAACCATCACAGTACAACAGATCCTAGGACGAACAACAACTTGGAAGGCTTTACTGAACCGATTTGTTATCAGTAAAGGTGGAACCGGTAAAACGAGCTAAGATTTTACAGCTCGATTTTGGAGCAGCTCCAATGAGCAGGAAGAGAGGGCGTTGAGAGTTGAAAGATCGTTCCTGCCTCGTTCCTACCTCCCGAAGGATGAGTTGAAATCCCTAATATATATTAAGATGCGGTGGGCCATCTCCTCAGGCTGGGATAAAGGTCGCACTGAACATTTGAGATGAAATATGGTATTGTAATATCATAATCAATTCCTGTATCTTGGGTTGTTCCATTGTATTGACAAGGTAACAGATAAGGATTAGCATTGTCATGGACGTGCACTTTTTGTTATCTACATCTGTAAGGGAAATGTGATGTAAGGGTTTGGGGGGGTTACGATTGAAACAGCTGAATATCTGTCACGGATATCCTTCTTTAGCCATTGTGAATATAAGAAGATGAATTTCAATCTATGTTTTATTTTTATTTTTGAAGTATGTATAAATTTGTATAATTTGAATGTTAGCCACCAATGACTGATAAGATAAAATAATCCAATGATATATTATATACTGGTCATCGTAGTCTTAATTTGGACAGGATGTCTGGTCTACTGTGTGGAAGTGGCTTGGATCAATGTTGTTACGTCGTAACATATGATAAATTCTATCAAGTTCCCCCTCATTAATTCCTTGTTGATTTCTTGTTAATACCCATGCTGTTTCTGAAATAAAAATTAAATTCTTGGTTTATTTAATGTTCGCTATTCCAGATCTTCCGAATTGAAATTACTACTTAAAGTTCCTCTGCAAAAATGTAGGCCTATCCCGTCTAGAAATTTGTTTTGCCCCTGCTCTCCCACTCACCAAACATTTCCTAAAAATTCCACTGTCACTGTGGCTATAGCGCTAAAACTAGATCTGAAAGTGATGACAATTTCGGCGACCAATGAACATTATCACTCTATCCGACTCGATAAAGGGTGCTATCCTTAAAAAACATAGCGTTTGAAATCAGATCGCTACAAAGCGCCAAGGGAGAACGGTAACACTCTTAAGCGATTCGATAGCGCTTCAATTACGATCTCGACAAGTTGGGCTTAAATCAAGATCAAGATGGTGTTCTGGGCGGAGGATAGGAGGGTAAACCATTGGCAACCATAGAGATCTGATAGGGATCCACTAGAAATCAGATAACGCCATAGATTGCCACCTTGTGAATTGGGATATAATTGATAATGAATAAATTAATCCGAATAAAAAAACTACATACCAGTCTTGAGGAATCCTAATTTTCTGCAAGAATATACTACAGCAAATGTTTCATAATCTGTTTCTACTACCAAATATGGTGCCGCAGGCATGTCTTTAATAGCAAATATTATGTTTTAATATATTAGTCTATATATTGGCTTTACCATACATTCTTCTTATAATTTAATACCCAACGTTTGTCAATTTAGGTTAAGATATTCCGATGGTGTGTGAGGTACACTGAGTGATTATGAACATCTTTAGAGAATACGAGAGCTTTTCGAGAGAATTGGAGTTGCCACAGGTCAACTCATATACTCCTATCCACTAAAACGAAACTCTCTCTTTAACCGGGTGGAATTTGTGAACAGTTTGTTCTTATTTGAAAGTAGACTCATCCTAGGTTGTTGTAATAACCAATGTATTTTCCGTGTGGAAAATATCTACGCGAGGACATATATATGTGTGCTTTCTTAAAAATCTGCTGATTTTATGATCATGAAAAACGAGCAAAGTACATAACTTACACGAAAAAAACTTAACCATAAGTTTACCACTTGAAACGACATAGGCATCGCCTACTATTTCCACACTTTTATCAAACCTTAAATAATACGATCACAAGCAAATCATTTTATTGTTTAAAGAGCTGAAAATATTGTGTATTGCCAACATTACTGTTTTCATTAATTTTTTACAAAATCCGATAACAATACATTTTCTATCCAATTTGTCACCTTGGTGCTTATTGTCTAACACAAACTTTGTATATATATATATATATATATATATACATTTTGTCGATATTCCTTTCAGATGATCACTATAAGTCGGTACCGCCAAATATTATCTTTTTTATTTTTAATTACTAACTGAACTAACAGCACTTCGAAATATATAGTTCTTGCTCTATGACCTAGGCCCGTGCTTTTTGTGAGAATGCTTTTTCATATCACCTTAACACAAAGTTTTTTGAAATCTGCCCTTTGGATTAAAAGCACCAGTTTACAAATTGCAATAGTGTACCCTTATACGATTCCAATACTTACAATTTGTAGTAACCTTGGTTAAAGACTTTGACATGCTGATTTGCTTTCAAAGAATAATTAGCTCTGCTACAACTAACACCGAGAGTAAATATAGCTGGAAATTCTACCTGACTGTACCACTGTCCGAGATACTAAAATATTGATTAATTTTTCCAATAAATCGCAATTTATCATAATTATTGGCTTGTTCAAAAGATTTATATATTTTGTTCTTAAATATGTCTTATTAGAGTGTTTGCCTTCTGCATTCCCCATTCATGCTCTAGTGAAATATTGTGTCCAGTCGAATTTATGTGTTCAGTTAATGGCAAGTCAAACGTCTTCAGAAATACTCGAAACAAAACATCCAAGTCCTTCATTTTAATGAGATTAATTAATAATGGTTTCTTACTCTGTTTAACTGAAAGTTGGACTGTGTTGGTGGAGTGGCACATGGTCCTACTCCTACTCTTCCTTCTGTGATCTGAACACATGCTATTAGTGATAGAAATATACTCATCAAAATTCTGTTAGAAACCATCTTGAGTTACTTCCAACATAAATTATAACGAATGGCAAATGAAATGATACTTAATGAAATATAAGTAAGAACATGTACTTCAATTGATATCCTCTTATCAACAACGTCATTAACTTAAAGACGTACTTTATGGTATATCCATAATGTTATTGCCTTAAATTAATTAAATAAATGAATTTGATTTTCATCATTATCATTTGCTTTAATTTCATATATGTCATTTTCTACATTAACAACTAACAATAATAACAATAAAAACATTTTAAAATAATACAAAACATGTGAATCAATAAATGAATTTATGGAAAATTAGAAATTTGCTATAAAATGAAATAATGAAATGAAATAAAGAATTGAAAGTCAAATTGAAATAAATAAATTATTAACAAATGAAACAATAATATGGAATGATTAGCATGAAATAAAGTGAAAAAAAAAAAAGTAGGCTATACTAAAGATCGACTATCGGGTTAAAGTCCATGGTCTTGAAGTGTCAATTCGTTCTTGATAACAGTGGGAAGGATTTCAAGTCAAATGAAACTTAAAGATAAGAAAATAATTAATATGCAATATCCTGTATAATTACTCGCAAGTCTTACCGAAATGGGTATATAACAAACAAAACCGAATTTACACTACAAACTTCAAAATGTACGTCTTAATTAGTTTGGTTTTAACTGTTTTGTTCCACTGTGTTTCAGGAAGATATGGAACTGGATCTTGTGCTAATCCACCGACACAATCAGGATTTCAACTCTCTAGGGTAAAAAATTAACAGCCAGTAGTAGCATGGGTAACTATTGGTTTTTATTTATCTCTTTCAATTAACTTTTTGCATTCTGTTGGTTTGTGATTATTATTGTTTTAATTTAACAACCGATTCTGTTTCGCTTTATCTGCTACAGAGCAGTAGAAGGGGCCGATAGGACTTATCTGACAGGAGTTCGAAGTAGTTCGAGGATTAATTGTTCTACATTAAGATTTAGAATTAAATTCTGCGAGCAATTGACAAAGTAAATGGTTTAGAAATGGGAGACTTAATTAAATAATCATTGATAATTTTGAATATTAACGACTGAATACATTGTGAACTACAATTTATGAATCAATTATTTTGTTTTCAGTTTTTAGGACAATGGTATGGTCAGCTAGAATATTCCGCTGTATTTAACATGGGAGTAAGTTGCAGTAGAACTTTATATACCATGAAACCAAATGGTCATTTAAAACTTTTTAATCAAGGATATTATCGATTGTAAGTTTAAACGTAACACTTTTAATTACCAGAAACATTTTAAATTTTAGTTCTAATCAAAAATCAAAGAAAACGAACTGTTGGGAAAAGCAGAAATGATGAAAACTCCTCTTCAAGAATGCTCTTGTGACGACAGTAATTTCATCAGCAACATTGAGTAAATTAATTGAAGTCGTCAATTTAACCTAATTGTCGTTGTACAACATGTTTCAGAATTGGTCAAGGTGTTAACGTAGAAGGTGAAGCTTACACACAAAGTTCTGATCCTGCTACATTAATTGTCTCGTTTTTTAGACGTAAGTGTAATAATTATTTTCTATTTAAAGTCAACTCTTCTTACCCTTGACATTTTAATCTAATCTGGGAACTAAATTACTTAGCCTAATACCCGTGCTTATATGTGAATTTTTATTCTATACCTTACTTAATACTTTTTGTTTTATATATTTTAGTTTTACCATCAGCGCCTTATAAGGTTGTAGAAACAGATTATGAAAACTATTCAGTAATTTACTCATGTTCAAAATATGGCTTTTTCAAATCAGGTATGTCATTGTATAGTCAACTTACACACGAAAAGTCAAAAGACCTAAAGTCGCTTAGGCTATTAACAATAAGACAGACATGAAATTATTTCCAAAACCATGTTCCCCACCCTTTAGGTTATCATCACTGATCATAAAGAAGCAACACTCAAATCCATTAATTATACAATCTACTATTCAAAGAGGGAATAGCACATGGTGAAAAACTATAATAGACGATTTTCTTTGTATTTTTTTATTTAAATTTTGTTATTTTCATTTCAGAATTGGCGTGGATATTAACTAGAACCCCAGAAGGTCTAGAAGCTAATGAACTCAACAGATTGTATAGAAGATTAAGATCATATGGTATCAATACAGATCATTTTGATACCATTACTCAAACTAATTGTCCTATCTAAGACTGTCCTATCGACGGAGGCTGTAAACACTCCTGCTTTCTATAAGGGAAAATAAAATTGTAAACAATGTTTCCACCGGTTTTGTTTTGATGCCGTTTTGATTCAGCATTATGGAACACGTCCCATTCTTCTGCACCTAATGAAAAACAAATCCTTGCGGTGTGCAATGAGGGTAATGTTTCCAGCGGGGGGTCTTCAATGTGTCCCAAACTTGTTGACTCTATTCCTAACATCTGATAGCTATTTGGAAAGATATGGATGGGGGAGAGTCAGAAAAGTAAGCTTCAAAAATTTGCGATTATCTGCACCCTTGTGGATGCGTTTTTTTTTAAACGTAATCACATGCCTCGAATCCACCAAACGACATATTTGATGTTACTGGATCATGAAATGAAAGTACAAGATGATGGTTCGTTTTTTCTATCACGTGACCGTGTAACGTCGGCGATTGATTGAAATGCTTTTGCATCGGTGGTGTAGGGTGATAACAGATAGATAGATAAAAATTTTATTTACAGTCGGTAGTTTGTAAAAGATAACATTAGCTCTGTAGAGCTATTATAACCGACTTTACAAAATACATATTACATAATACATACATTTATGACAGATATAAAACATACATATAACAGATATAAAACATGCATATAAATGACACACAAATAGGCCTACATATAACATACATATCACACATTGCTAACAGATAAGATAAAATAAAATGATATTAATAGCACATTAAAGGGGCCCAGGCTTGATTTGTTTCAAACAATCATCCGACAGCCTCAAACACATGAAATCTTTCGGTTAGCTAATCAGAAATAGTATACAGAGCTTACCTTTGAAATTTGAGCCTTCAAATCCATGTGTATCCATAATTATCCGTGTTTGAAAATCATAATGTCTTAAGATATTACGAACGTCCTGCCATACTGGAAAATGGTTCGTCTTGATAATCAAATAGTCGTACAATAGCGAGGGTCAGGTCATCTATATAAATAGACTACTGCGCAGGCCCACACTTACAAAACAAAAAGAAAGTAATAACAACTGTAGACTTTGTCAACAGGAAACACAATTTTCAGACAGACTGGAGACCAGTCGCGTACAGCACAGAAAAAAAATAAAAAGTGAAATTTTTTGTTTGAGGTATATTTCAAGGTATTTTGCTGTTTAATGTAACAAAGGCCCAAAACGACCCCTAAAAATCAAGCCTGGGCCCCTTTAAAAATACACATATCACATATATAAAACTAAGGAGCTCTAAAAAGAGAAATATCTATGGTTCATCTATTTATTAAACATCTAAGAATTGTTACAGGCACTGCAATGGCATGTTGAACCATTCCAGCTGTTGATTGCACTACGAAATTGTACATAGCCTACCTATGGTAGTACCCGAAATACCGTCATAAATATCCTAATTATGAGTTAATTAAGGACTTTTGGGACCATCTGTTATTTTTCCCAGTCATTAGAGCACCTCTACTTTTTATTGATATAAGTATTACATTACCGGCCAAAAATGAAATGAAATGAATGGAGTTTTACGTCCTACTCTTCTGCACCTTATGGGCTAATGAAGACGGGCAACGCCATGCAGTGTGCAATGAGGGAAATTTTGTCAGGACAGCGGCATTAGCCTACTCTTTATGCGATTTCCAACCGTCGAGGGATCTTTAACGTGCACAGCCTATAGCACACGAGGCCTTGGTTTATTGTCCCATCCGAACGACTAGACCCTTTTTCCATGTATTACCGGTCCAATTATGTTACATATATGTATATATATGAAAATAAGGGAATCCAACTTTAAGTCCAAAATAAATTCACAATATAACATACTCTAACCGATCAAGATATATAGTTATGACGATAACTGGGCTTTCATAAAAGTTTTAGTTTCAACGATGCGATGGGCTAAAGGAAATTGCCGGAAGTTAGCCGGTTTCATATAATTTTTGCCGGTTTATATAAAACAAGTACCCATGAATAAAAATAATGTCGACAACGTGAAATTCATTTTTGTTGGCAGACTTCTTAGGAATACGTGAGTATTGATATTATGTTGCTGTAATTGCAGGGATGCAGTTAGATCTTTAACTTAGCCTTGTGATATTACATCATCTTTAATTATTAAAAATTCAAAAGAATTGATACTATTTTTGTGCAAATTGTAATATAGTCCGAAACGTCTGTCATAATTTGACCTTATTCTTACTGTCTTATTTTTGAATTGTTTTCTATCTATGATGTTTGCATTTGGAATTTCCAAAATTGAAAGTGATATCTTATTATTTGAGGAAAGCAAACGTTTGTATTCTAAATTTTTGAGACAATTGGATTAGGCTTATCAGTCTTTCAAAATAAACAATTCACAGGCTTTTGCCACCATTATATAAGATATAATATTCGCAAAGGTTTTCATGTATGCTATAAATAATATTATATATCTTATTATACATTATATATATTACATATATTATTATTGAGTCTGCTATTACAATCATAAAATATATAGGCTACCGGGTAATGGTAAAATTTGAATAAAATGATTACAAGTAGCCTATATTACTAAATTTACCACCAAAATATTTACTTGTTTCAGAGAGAAACCTTGTCAGTAGTCCTTCCAAACCAAAATTATCCTTTATGTACAGAATTGTGAACTTATTACCTAAATGACTGTTTTAAGAAAATTTATACAGAGACATTTTCTTAGATTAGTTAAAATGGAGGCCAACATTCCAGTTCCTGAGGTAGGTTGGTTTTAATTTCACACTCAGTCTACAATAGAAATGAATGATGATATAAGTAAAGTCTTATCTTAATCCTTAAAGGATAATAGGTCTTAAAATGAACATAAAATATATAAATTTTAAACTTGGCCAATAAGAGGCATATTCATCATTTACTATACCTGCTGCCATAAATAACATAAAAAAATAAATAAATATCCAAAAAACTAAGGCCGTGCAAAGTAAATTGTCTGTTTTACAGCCCTTTTTTTTTTAAAAAATGGGGCGAGAGGGCGAATTTATTATTTATTATTTATAAGCGCTTTTTTAAATTTGGCACCAGAAGAAATCGGAGCGAAACTATTTATTATTTATTTCCACAAATTTCAAAAATAGATTTAAATCACCAATCAGATGCAACTATCAGATGTTTTTGGGGTTTGAATGATAATAGTTGATAGAAATATCAGAACTTTTTTACCTTTCAACTTCACATAAACGTAATCATTCCAACATATTTACTACCTCTGACAATTATGCACTTAGGGTACATCAGGGCTGATAATATTATGTCAAAACAATGTTATTCTTTTACAGTACTAATCCATTTCTATCCATCTGTAAACTGTATTTTAAAATGCCAGTGTATGGTACGGTAATACATCACATGACAAGAACAAAACAATCTGATTAGATCGAACTTCTATTTTAATAATTTTCATCTAGGCCTGTTACAAATGCTGATTTTTCGATAACTCGTACTAACGAAGTACTTCCGGTTTTAAGTTGAGAAAAGCAGAATGCGTTGAGTGATACCAATAATGAAAAATCGATCGTATAAAATTCGTATTTTCTTGTATTCGTTCCCATTTTTCCATAAATATAAACTTTTTCAAATCAATAGCAGAAAAAACCCGGTGCATTCTTTTACTAGTAATAGTAACGGGTCTCGATTTGTTCCACCATTATTATCCAGGAACAAAATCATCAAGATTAAGATTAATTTAATGTTTGGATGGTCCTCACGAAAGTGTGAATAATTTTTATACGCCCACATGAAATGGGGGGCGTATATTGTCGTCACCCACACCTGTCCGTCCGTCCACAATTGCTCGTAAACACTCTACACGGTGTAATTCTTGAGGGATTTAGATGAAACTTAATATGAGTGTTTATGATCAGCAAAATCGGAAAAAAATTAGTATGAGTTCGTGCCCTTGTTCTTGAATGGCTCGTTAACACTCTACAACGTGCAATTCTTGACCGATTCTGATGAAACTTGGTGTGAGAGTATGTTATAACTCAAGGATAAACCTTATCGAAAATCAGCGAAATCGAAAAACATTTAGTATGAGTTATTGCCCTTGTTCTTGAAAACGCGTTCAATTTTAGCTTGTAAACACTCTAGAAAGAACTATTCTTAATGGATTTTGATTAACTTTGGCTTGAGTATTTGTTTTTACCCAAGGATGAACCCTATTATAAATCAAATAAATAGAAATATATTTAGTGTCAGTTATAGCCCTTGTTCTTGAAAACGCGTTCAATTTTAGCTTGTAAACACTCTAGAAAGAATAATTTTTAATGGATTTTGATGTAACTTGGCTGGAGTATTTGTTGTCTCCCAAGGATGAACCCTATTGAAATCGAAAAATATTTAGTACAAGTTATTGAACTTGTTTTTGAAAACGCGTTCAATTTAACTCGTAAACACTCTAGAAAGAACAATTTTGAATGGATTTTGATGAAACTTGGCTTAAGTATTTGTTTTCTCACAAGGATAAACCCTATTGAAAATCAGATAAATCGAAAAATATTTAGTGTCAGTTATTGCGCCTGTTTTCAAAAACACTTTCAACTTTTGGCTTGTGAACACTCTAAACATTCTTTTTGACAAAACTCGCTGAAATTGTTTAATATCAACCACGGATGAGCCTTATTAAGAATTAAAAATATCAAAATATTATTAAGGGTGAACCCTATTGCAAATCATAAAAATACCGAAAAATATTTAATGAGTTGTTATTAGGTACAATTCTTGACAGTTTTTTTTATGAAACTAGAGACCCTAGAAAAAAATAGGTTGGAAGGTTGAATATTTCATTCCACTTTCTGTAACCTTACTGAAAAGTTTTTATTTGAAATAAATGCTGCCAGTGGGCGTATATTACTTTGCCTGGCAAGCTATCTTCAGAACTGTGCTTCCTTCCGCAAGTAATTGTATTTTCAAACGTTAAATTGTATCAGAATCAATTTCAGTTTAAAGTTGTAGAAGAAAATCTTTTTATCGGTGATGAAAAACGCATTCTAAGCCACTTTCTGTTTTTCGTTAAACGTCAAGGGAGATAATTATGGTAAAAAATATTTTCGGGAACGGGGAAATAAACTCTATTTTACACACATTTTTGGTGACGATTATTTATTAATTATTCCAAAATGTCAATAAAAAGTTTTGGAGCGGGGGGTATTTTACCGGAGCGCGCGGGGCCTGTAAAACAGAGTAATTATCCATACATATGCATATGATTATTGAAAAACCCTTAATATACTGTTTAAGCATTTTTCAAATATGATTAGTTTTGTGAGATTTCCAGATTTTAATTTATGACACCAGGTAAGTTCACTGATGAATATATACCAAGATCAAGTTGAGAAATAAGATTGTATGTTCATGCTAAGACGTAGTATCCCTTTAACTAAGCTTATTAATGTAGTAAATAATGAAGAGGCCTATATTTGGTATGTTTGTATTCAATGTATAATAGGTTGGATATTGGCATATATTTATATTACAGAATAAAAATGATGTGATGAATGATAAAAAACGTCAATCAACAACTGAAATTAAATCAGAAGAAGATATAAAAAAAACTAAGTTAGATGCAGATGTAGGTATTTTGTCATAATTATTTTCTGTTCTTTCACATAAAATAGAATTTTTCAAGGTTTAAGTAAAATTCCATGAGAATATCATTCTCTAACACATTGATTGAAAATTTTTCAGGCACCGCCACCACCTTTGTTAGGGAGATTAGATAAAAGTAGAAAAGTGGCGTTATTATTAGCATATTGTGGTGCTGGATATTATGGTATACAAATACAGTAAGTCCAACATTGTTCAACAAGAGAACATTTTTATTACCACAAATAAGGTTCAGAAAAGTTGGAAGTAAAACTCCATTCATTTTAGTTTAGGGTCTCATCAGAGATATTCTCCTATAGAAGCGCTGGCCTAGGTCACAAAGAGAAACTATGCTATGAATTTCAGTATACATCATTCTGGTTAGAAATTGTTTGCTTCTGGAGAAATTTACAAAATAATGCAATGATTAAAATGCAAATCGATCACTTCAGGAAGGTAATGAAAGTGGATCTTATCTTCCATGTACTAGAATATTACTCAGATATTTATTCCTTTTGTAAGCAGTCACCAAATGTTTTTAAAAGCGTTTCACAATCACAGAGGCATTTTTATCTATAGAATTGTAGGGGTGACAAAAGGTATAATTAGATTGTCATGCAGGATATTTAGACCGTGAGGTACAATTGTTTGTAATTGGTCTATCCATAAATTCTTGCTCTGCAGTCACTTTGTTGTAGGTTTTAGTGATTTTCTCAGTAATTTTTCATGAACTTGCATATGTTAGATATATGATGTTGATTTGAGAAATAAGGTTTAAAGGAGGACAATTTAAGAGTGTAAAAATTATTGAATAAGCTCAGAGTTGTCTAATGTTATATAATGATTTTATTAATATTGAATGTAATGTCTTATTTAGGAAAGATTACCCTACTATTGAATCAGAGTTATTAAGTGCTCTAGTAAAATGTAAATGTATAACACAAGAACAGGCTGATACTCCTAATAAAGTAAGTGTTCTAGTTTTACAGCCTAGGTTATAGATAAAATAACATTATTGATCAAGGTTTTTCTAGTGGTTAAGGGCAATAACTGAATTATTTGGTGATTTCTCATGTATAATGGACCTCAATTTTAGTAAACTCTTACGGTACTATTTTTAGATACAATTTCAAAGAGCAGCACGGACAGATAAAGGCGTTTCTGCTTTAGGCAATATAATATCTTTAAAGATAAGTATATTCTGATTATTATGACATATTTTTCGATTCTGATCGTTTTCAAAGACAGTTTATATCTTGTGAGTTTTTAAATTAAGTTAATTTAATAAGAATTATGATTTGTGTGCTTGAGCAAAGCAAGGATGATTAATTTGCTTTATTTTAAAACATATTTCCATATCTTAATGAAATACATGTAATATGAACTTGATTATGAATGGTTTATTTGTTTATTTACATGTGTATTAATAGTGATGATGTTGCTGATGTCATAAACCAAGAATTACCAAAACAGATCCGTGTTTTAAGTATGTGTTTTAGAGCTTTTTTTTTAGACTGGATTTGTCCAATCTCATCTGGAATATTTCGAGGAAGGTTGTAGTTCAATTGTTTAGAGAGTTCAAAGTTATTGGCATCAGGATATCTTGGGTTAATGAACATTGAGAATTAACATCTATTATGGTGTATTTGCCGAACATGTGTCTTAGTAATCATTTTTATTGATTGTAGGCTATATACGAACTACAAAAGGTTTTAATAGTAAGAATTTCTGTGATTCCAGAACTTATATGTATGTGGTACCTACTTATGCTTTCACTCCAGTTAACAAGGTGTGTGTATGGAAATTTATAGTGACTTAATATTATTACGAAAATTACTGTAACCCTAACCTTGAAACTGCTCACCCTGCATCAAACTATAACATTTGATATGTTGTGAATATGTTTGCTTTATCCTTTGACACTATTCATATTCTATAACTTTTCATTTTTTTTGTATTTTAGCCTGTTAATGATGACTATAGAATCAGTGGTAAGATTTATAGTTTTAAATAAGTTAAAATATTCTATAATATAATACTGAGTACTGTATAAATTGTACAATTAAAGAATAGCAATAGATATATGGAGCTCCTGTCATTGTTTTAATACTTTCTCTTTGTATTTTAGATGAGACTTTTACCTTGTTAAATACAGTACTATCCAAATATAAAGGCACACATAATTTCCATAATTATACTTCTGGAATGTAAGTGAAATGTAAGCCTTCTATTTTCTTTTTGGCACCACTATTATGTGGGTTAAAGAAAAGAGCTCAATGAACCTATTTATGTTACTATCTTCAGATTTACCAGGATTTATTATCCATATCAAAAATACTTGAGCCTGAGAAAGTCAATAATTCCTTTAATCATATAATTTTGAATTTCTTTTTATTTTTAGTAAACCAACTGATGCCAGTGCTAATCGATTTATCATCAAGTTTGAGGTAAATGCTTCTATTCTATTCACATTGTCAATAAGAATATTTGTAGTTTCTTCTAATGAAGTTCAATAATTCTTTATGATTAGATAGAATTACAGTATTCAATGAATGTTAAACATTATGTTACAGGCTGATAAACCAACTATTGAAGATGATATAGAATTTATAACATTAAAAGTTACAGGACAAAGTTTTATGTTACATCATATAAGAAAGATGGTTGGTAAGTCTTAAAAGAACCATAAATCACATTGTTACTTATGATCATTGAATATGAATGTTAGAAGATGATACAATAATACAATTTTATCTGATTCATCAGGTAACTGAAATTAATATAATAGGTTATTGTAATACATTTTGCTCTTTTACTATGATGTAATTTATAATTCAGCTTCAATAATATATTGTTATTTATAAATTTAGCTTTAACTATATTTTAAAATTGATAATTCGTCTTTAATAATAAGTTGATATTTATATTTCAGCCTTAACAATATGTGTTATTTATAATTCAGCTTTAACAATATGTTGTAATTTATATATGTTGTAGTTTATAATTCAGCTTAAAGGGGCCCAGGCTTGATATTTAGGGGTCGTTTTGGGCCTTTGTTACATTTAAACAGTCCTCAGAAATACTAAAGCTCTAAGAAAATCGCAAAATACCTTGAAATATACCTCAAACAAAAAATTTCACTTTTCTTTTTTTTTTCGTGCTGTACGCAGCTGGTCTCCAGTCAGTCTGAAAATTGTGTGTCATGTTGACAAAGTCTACAATTGAAAATGCGTTGCAGTCTATTTATATAGATGACCACTATTGCACGACGGGAAGGATAACTCTTTGATTATCAAGACGAACTGTTTTCCAATATGGCGGGACGTTCGTAATATCTTTAACATTATGATTTTTTAAACACGGATACACATGGATTTGAAGGCTCAAAAATCAAAGGTAAGCTCTGTAGACTATTTCTGATTAGCTAAGCAAAAGATTTCATGTGTTTGAGGCTGTCGGATGATTGTCCGAAACAAATCAAGCCTGGGCCCCTTTAAACAATATGTTGTAATTATATTTTTTAGCTTTACAATATGTTTTCATGTATAATCCATCTTTAACAATATGTTATAATTTATATTTTCAGCTTTAACAATATGTTATAATTTATATTTTCAGCTTTAACAATATGTTATAATTTATATTTTCAGCTTTAACAATATGTGTAGTAAAAGGTTTATGTGGGATAGAAACTATAGAAAAATCATGGCTTCATGATAAGGTACATCTAATGAAGTTTTCTTGCTTCCTAATGTGGAGAAATAAAGAATTTAGTATAATCATTATGCACATGATTTATACCATTGTTTTTGAAAACGGGACCTTAGTTACATGTTAGTACTTCTTAGTGACAGAAAAATTTGTGTTTCAAAGTGCTTGAATATGATTGCATTGAACAGAGAGCTGGAATATTGAATAATTCCAATTTAATACCTCTAAATATTGGTGGGTAGTCTTTTTTCACTTTTCAATATTTTAGGCAACATGCATTACCTATACAATTACATCTTATTGAAATATTTTTGTAGATGGATGTACCAAGAGCACCAAGTGAGGGATTATTTTTATATCAGGTAAACTAATTTTTTTGTGCTTGAAGGTATAAAAGGACTAGGCTACAGCTAACATTTGTGTTTTATATTGACTATTGGTAAATTGAGTAAAAATTGACAATAGAAAAATCCTGTCTGGGTAATCAACACTGCAACTTAAAAAAAACAACATCCCATCCATGCGGAAGCTCACTCATTAAATCTCAAATTTGCTGAAATAGTTTTCTTTTAACAACAATTAAGTGAAGTATTAGAGGTTGAAATCTAGATTTGTTTGTATATGTCTAAATAACAGGAAAGAACAAAAGGAATATTTGTCAAATGATAAGCATTAATTATTATTTTGGTTTTGTATAGACACATTATACTGGTTATAATAGAAGATATGGTACAGATGGTATACATGACCCTTTAGACTGGTCACATTGTCAGGTTAGTACAGTAAAGCGTTCTCAGTCCGGACCAGATTGAGATGAAATCACAAATTTACCTTGTTTACTTTTAACAAGTGTGCTGTGAATGGTTCCAAAATAGTAATTTAAATGGTTGACTGCTCTCAGACATTTTCTAATGGAACTGATGGGCAAAGAGTTATTGCATTAGGAATGAACCGTGAACATCAGGCTCTCTCCCACTTTACATTGATAGACCATTTTATAACAACTTACATCTTGGTAAAATAGAACATGAAAAATGCTTAACATTTTTTGGAACAGTGTTCAAGTGAAAATATAAATGATCCTGTACATTGGGAGTATATATCAAAGATTCATATTGGCTTCTGAATGTCAGTAACAGAAAGAGAGGCAAAGTTTTTCAATGTGTTTTTTCTTTTCACTTTTTTTTTTCTTCTTACAAAATATGTCCGTGTGCCACTTTGGTTGTTGCAATGCGTCTTAAGTGTGCCTGCAGTCGAGAAGGCCTGGTCGAGGCTTTCAGATGAGACAAAAACAAATAACAGGAGCATAATAGTGAGATTTCATACTTTATTTAGTTCCATTTCACATTAAGATTTTATTAGCATTGAAATTGCTGCTCTCTATGTGAGATTATGATGATTTTAATACACTGGTTAATACTTACCCAAGATAATCTACAAGTATTAGATTTGATGTATGACTAAGGACCTGTGAATCCTCCTAGAACTAACTTTAAGATGATATGCAAGCAGATCCTGTTACTTTCAATTGTTTTTTGTTTTTGCAATTTCAGTCTGAAGTAGATGAATTCTTTAAAACACACATTAAACCTTATATAGTGAAATCTGAGAAAAATGACAGAGTGTATCCTTTTACAAGCAGTCTATTAAGTTATATTTGAAGGAAAGTTTAGGCCGTTTACGGAAATTAATGATTATGCAATATGGGTTATTTATGTTCACACTGCAATACTATACACATCACACGCTTGGCGTGAAAAGCCTATAAATATACTGGAACCAAGATGCTTTTAGAAGGGGAGGGAATATTTAATGCCAAGTGAAAGATTTAATACAGAGTTTAAAAAAATTATGGCAAGACATCAGTAATACTGAAATAATATAATATATGAGATACTGAATCAGAATCTCATGGATTTAAAAAAAAATCCACCTAAACCACATTATTTATATCTTAACTTGGCCAGTGTTAAATTATGGTTAGATAATTTAAAATTACACACATTTGGTACTCGAGAAGATCATCAACATGACCGATTGAATAAGAGACAACAGGTAATTGAAGTTAACGTTCTTTTTCATACATAACTGGTTTTATTGAGCAGTCACGCAGAAAATTCATTTTAAGTGTCTGCTCTTTCTATAATAGAAAAACATTGGTCCAGAAACAAACAAACAACACACGATTGATGTACAAATTGAGGTAAAATAAATGGTAGTATTATCAATACTACTATTGAGTGCATCATACTCATCTTGATTTGATAATGAATATTTTTACAGTCTAATTTGATCTTGCGGTTGTCGATAACAAATACCAAATATTTCAGGTGACGAATGAAGTCAATGACAGTTATAATGGTAAAGAAACAGATACTGACACTGAACAATGTACTCCTCATATAGATAATATATCATCATCAGTATCAACGTCATTAGCAACAACAACAGAGCTTCCACTTCAGTCTAAAAGTTTGGAATCAGCAGAAAATGTCAATTCTTCAATGTCAGAAAGTCTTCCGAAGGGAAATAAAACTTGAGAAACATTATATTTTATTAATGATTACTTTTATATATTGTGAAATTTCATCAAACACACACTTTCGTGCAAATGGATTATTCAGATTTTTTTTATCCAAATCTTAAACCATTTATAATTCCACATTATGGTGTGAACTATGAACGAATATTATTACCACCTGTAAACAATAGAGGCTACAGTTTTTTTTTTATCAGATCCTGTGGAACTTGTTATCCATATTTATTATATTGATTTGGAAGGTTTGTAATATGTCATTATTTCTTTTATCAGTCATTTTCCTTGACTTAACAATAAAACATGTGAATAGGTTTATACTGGTCTGCAATGCTTTTAAATGAAACTTGATATGTTAGGACTATTGACGAGATCTGGTTGGATTTAATTCATGTGACATATAAAAATGAAATTTGCTGCTGTGTTGTCCACGGCTCTTGATTTATTTTTTTCCAAACGGACATTTTTTAAACAATGTTTAGTTGATGTCAAGACAATGTTACACTATTATAATTGGAATTTTATGCTTCCTGAATTTATTTTCATGCATCACATCATACAGTCATACTTTTATTTATGCCAATTTGTAGATAACTTTCACTGTTATACTTCCGGTTGATCATGAGAAAAGCGAAATTTGTTGAATGACACCAATACTGAGAAAAACAGCGGTATTCGAATGTATAGACGTTTCTCAAGGTCATCCCCATTTGTCTATAAATAGTAACTGTTTCAAATCCAAGTAGTAAACATAAATAAACACACATTTTTTTGCACAATGTGGTCCTATAGAAGACACTCTCAAACACTTTTTCCTTATGAATAGCTCAAAGTTGAAATAGATGGAGTTTACGTCCTACTCTTCTGCACCTTGTGGGCTAATGAAGACGGGTAACGCCATGCAGTGTGCAACGGGGGAAATTTTGCCAGGACAGCGGTATTAGCCCACTCTTTTTGCTACAGCACATGGGGCCTCTGCCTATTGTCCCATCCAAACAACTAGACACTTTTTCCATATCTGTCCCTCCGACCTGCATCACTGACACGTGGAAACAGGGTGAAAAAAACAAAGGGGCTTCAGGTTAGCAAGCATCTGACTCAAAGAGCCATGCTCCTTGCTCAAAAGTAAAGTGTTTTGTAAATAATTAATGGAACAAGACTGATGAAGTGTATTCTAACGATCAACAGTTTTCAGTTTTATTCTTAGCTTTATGTATGCCATGTTTCTCAACTATATCTTAACTAATAATAATAAAAAAATAAAACAGAAACACAAGAGATAATTTTTATTTTATAAAAATTTCACATGATCACTGAAATGATAGAACATGAAAAAGAAATCGCACTGACAAATTTAAGCACATTTGTTAATATAAAAAAGAAATATATCAGAAGATGTATAAATGTGGTTGACAAAAAATACTATTTTATGGACCTTAAATACCATTTTCTCTGTATTGCTATTACTAAAGAATAAAATGGTGCTATATTTATAACTGAAACTGGCCATTGTTCAGGAAACAGTCTGGTACTATACAGAATTAATGACATGTTATCTTGCATGATCAGTATAACTATAAACTAAGGTCAGACAAGGATGCTACGTTTCATGGTCATATGAATTGACTGTTCCAAGTTCCACAAAATGACAATTAATAGTTCACTAGTCCTTACACATACATCAACATGCCTGATCATAGACTTCGACTTACAGTAACACATGCCAGATGAAAGCATGTTAACATATTTATACAAATGATAATTACAATGATTTTCTCGTTATCCTATTATTTTAGGCGATAAATATAGATTGTACAGCAAATCTGACATTCCACATTTTCAAAAATTCCTGTAAAACAGAATTGCCACTGAATATTGATAGGTTTGGCTATACACCATCACTGTATAAACAAAGTTGTTCAGACTAAAACTTGCTAACATTTATCTATATATACATGTATAATTTGCAGCAAATCAACATTAAAACAAAATTTAATCAAAATAATGATGAAAATACATTTCATTTTCACTTAATGACAATTATTAGAAAATGCATCCAATTAGTATACAATTATATAATATAGATTTTGCTATGAGCATGTCTTTGGTTTTTTTGCTTTCAAAATATCTACTCTTGATATAGTGACAAATTAGTTCAATGTGATTTGTAAACTAACAATTTGACAAAAACAATTTTTGCATTTAAAATCAATGATGCCTTTTCTTAACCATGCTATTTACATTGTTCTTATTAACTATCTTATAACTATCGTAGGTAACTCCATTTATATTCATTGAGACATGACCTCAGATCTTGATACAGAGAATGTTTTAGATGAGCCGCTCAGGTGAAATTTTTCACCAATCTATATTAATTTCAAGCTTTTAAAAGCGAGTTCATTAGAGAACAAGGGCTCAGATTTTTCAAAATAATAAAGGCAATAGAATGATGCAACATTCTGATGTAACAATGTCTTAGTTGTGATGATAGAACCATCTTTGTAGTGACAATAGACCTATCTGTGATGTCAGTCTTGGAAGCACAGACAAATTTTGAGATTTCTTAAAGGTTTTTGCTAGGATTCCTTTAAATTGAAATGTTATGATGCTATGAAAAGAACAAAAAAGATGAGATTTAGAAAAATCAAATTTAGCTATGGCACTTGTCAATGATTAATAATGTTCACTGGGTTTAGGTTATTATGAGTTGTAAAATGATACCTATAATATGACCATATAATACAGATGAATATATATTTTTCTATTATATAAGACATTTTATAGGATGACTCAATGGATTCAAATAGCATTTTTAATATTCCTTATAGCTGGCCATGTTGCCCATTTTTGGTTTTGAATAGAGTCCTTATCCTACTAAATTCAAAGATTAAATCTTTAAATCCCAAAATATATACACTGTAATACATAGGTGGACCTTAACATAGTTAATCTGTTACATCTGCATCCATTTACTCTTATCAGGATAAGAATCTGATTTGAATATTTCTCTGAATTGGAGGGAATAATTTCTCTCCTTTTCAATGAAAATTAATCACTCCCCATTCATAATGTCTCAGTCATACACGCTCTTGCATCTGATTGTCTTCAACTAGACTATCTCACCAACACAATTATTGTTATCACCAGAGCTATCATTCTTACTGTATCTCACAATATCACCTCCAATATAACAGTCAGTTCTTCAAATTCCTAAGTACTGTTTATTAAACATTGAGTTATGAAACCTCTAATGAACTTCTTTACTTTCTGGTAAATGATTGCCTGCTTCAGCTAATGTACTATGGGTTGTAGTGTGTGGTGTACTATGAGGTACAACAGGATGAGGTTCTACTGTGGTAGAATGAACTCCAATTGAAGCAGCTGCAGCAGCTGCAGGATTAAAGGCTGCAAAGCCAGCACCATTCATATCAGCTGGAAATGGTGGTTGTGGGAAATTAGCTGGGAATCGAACTCCACCGGCAGCTAAAAGAGATGTTTTTTATTTAATAAGTATACTTAATTATGCATATATCATGAGCACCTTAATAAAGCTTGCCAAAAATGACTTACAAATAGTAAATTCCACTTTCCAGTCCATACGAAATTTATTACCAGTATGCAGTAATTTTATATATGCAAAAGCCATGGTTTAACTGTTATTGTCATATTGTTTATAAGACATAGAGAAGTAGAAAAGTCACATTAAATAATTCAGATAAATAATAAATTCTAAATACCTGTAAAGTACTCTTTATTCACACAATTTCTTAAACTTTCAGGAATTCGGCCTAATATAGCTCTCCTGATTTCAGCTGCTGCCATTTCACGTAGCTCTGTCACACTTTGATCACTATAAAACGCTGAATGAGGTGTACATATCATATTTGGACAGTCTTTTAATGGACCTGCAACATATCAACAAAATATTCCAAAAGTTAAATGAAAATTAAGCCTTGATCAAGCAAACAGCTTAACTAGATCATTTGTCACCATAGACCGAAAATAGTTCTTGTCATTGACACTCCTATAAATGTTACCTCCCTTAAATATGCAACAAGTTTCCTTTGTATTACCATTATCAAGATAGTGGCAATAAATTCTCTTTACATGACATTTATATATATATTTTTTTATATGTGTCACAAAAAGAGAATTTGTTGCCATATAGGTGATGAAAGGTGTTAGTTTGAATCAATATAATACATCTCTTAAACGACAAAAAAAGACTGGATTCTTAGAAATTACAAACATAAAATGAAACGAAGTCAAAGGGACACCAGAGAGTCCCCAGTAGTAAATGAAACAAGTTAACAATGAATTTGGTCAAATTTAAATGAAAAGAAAATAAAAGAAAAAATATTTTCAAAAAAAGTTTAAAAAAAAATCAGATGTTAATTTGAATATGATTAAATCTTATAGGAAGAGGGGAATTTCATCTAGTATCCCTTTTCACTCCTTTTAATATAACACCCAATGGGTATTCATACTACAACATATCACCTTCAATGTATGGCAGATTCAAGTTGCACGTACTTGATGCAAGATTGAAAGGTTCATTTTCTAACACATCAATAGCACATGCTCTTATTCGACCATCTTTTAATGCTGAAGCTAAAGCCATTTCGTCCACAAGACCACCACGAGCTGTGTTAATTAAAAATGCTCCTGAAATAAAAATAATAATAGTGGATACAATATGCAATCATAACAAGAGCATTGATTCATTTTGAAAGAGGAATATTTGTATCAATAAATCTGTTTTCCAAATAGGTTTGTAAAATAATTTTGAAAAGCTTATTATAAGTATGACATAGTGGTCCAGAAGTAATCAATTTGATTTCTTTATTTATGTACAAAAATTTTGACGAAAATATTTATGAAGAAACAGCTGAAAATTGGTATTATGTTAATAGTATTGAAAACCTTTTTACCTGGTCTCATTTGTTTAATGGTATAATCATTAATAAGTCGATGGTTATGTTCATTTAGTTTACAATGTAATGATACACAATCACTTTGAAATAACAACTCTTGTAATGTATACACTCTTGTAATACCTGTAAACAAATCACATTTGATAATTCGAACTTGCATTCAAAATGTTCACCAATCAATAAAGATCTGCCATACATATTATTGAGATATTGTGGCCACATGCAAGCAATTTGATTATATGATCTTTGAGGGTCACCATTGATCTATATATAGAGTTTATCTATATTTATTGAATTGTTATATGCCACTGATCTTATAGTTTAGTTCTTTCAAGTGTGTACATCGTTTTCTTACAAATTCTTACATTTACAAGGATAAAAAAGTGTCATTAATGAATATTTACTTCAACTCATACTCCATTATTAATTATACATGAGAAGAAGTAGATAGCTTTAATTACCTCCCTTACAAATAGTCTCACTTGACCTGTCACTCAATTTTATCACAGAAAGGGCCACGGTATTGGTCAAATAACCAAAAGAAATCTTTTGTAAATGAAATGGGTTTCTACCCGATATATTTAGTTGTTTTTATCATTTTATTAATAAGTGCATATCCCAAAAGTTGAGCAAAGTTGCAGCGGTCAGCTCAGTGAAGTTCTAGTATACTTGACGCAGCAGCTAAGATCATTCAGAAAAGACACAGGACTTCAGGGAACAGGCAAAAAGTGTGAGTGACAGGTGAAAAAAATTTCTTTGGAACATTGAGCCCAGAGTTCACTCCAGCTCTTGGCCATGCCCCTGAATATGTATTATGGATACACACAATTATAGAGAATTAGGCTTAGTACAGTGGTAATTGTAGGTAGACAGAATGAAAGCACAATTTAATCAGGAAATGTATTAAACAAGATGCTCCACAACATTTGCTGATTGCACGCAGGGTTTGATACTGCCTTCATATAAGATCAGTAATAAATCAACTACCACAGTCTATCTTACCTAGAGATTTTTCAACACCATCAGCGAGGTAGGGATCATAAAATATAACATTAAACCCAAATACTTTAGCTCTTATTGCGACTGCAGTTCCAACTCGCCCTAAAACATGAAATACACAAAATGAAATAAAGTGCTCTACTTCTATCTGGTCAATGTACCAATTTATTTTGTATGATTAAATATTTGAAAATAGAAGTATTTTAAACTTTAAGTCTACAGATAATCACTTACCTAATCCTACAATACCTAATGTGTCACCACGAATTCTAGCACAGCCTTGGGCTGCTTCTCGTAAATTTTCTGGACCATTAATCTTTTTCCCTTCTCGTACCATATTTGCCAACCAATATGTGCGACGATATAAATTAAGTATAAGACACATTGTGGAATCTGCTACCTCTTCTACACCATAACCGGGTACATTACAGACAGCAATACCTAACCATAGAACAATTTACATTATTGAGAAGCAGAGTTCTGTGGATTCAGTTTTTATTGAAACCACTCTAGGAATTTACATTAATTTCAATTATAATACAACACTGTGTTTGCATCTTTAATGTTCCATTTCTAGTCTAATTATAAATGTTTCCATAACAAAGTAAAGGCAAGAAAAAAATCTTGCAAACCAATTGATAATTTAAACATGATGAGTTATTGTGTCTGACAACAGAAATGCATGAATCCTGAATATTTCAAAAAAGGCTATTTAATTTATTTAATAAAACTTACCTAATTCAGCAGCGGCCTTTATATCTACATTATCATAGCCACTACCTATTCTTACAATAACACGTAAACTTTTAAACTTATCTAGATCTTCTTTGGTTAAGGTTATAGTATGCCACATTAATGCCCCTACTGCTTCATTTAATACCTGAAAAAAGTGTTCCTACACTACAGTATTGTACATGAGATGATTTAATGTCATGTAGAAAGTGGTGTTGCAACAATATTTTCCTTATTGGGATAACACTTTCTTGGTATAGCACAGATTCTAGTGCTGAAAATTGGCTGAACGGGTTTCAAACCAACGATCTCAGAGTCAGGCAACTTATTGCTAGCAATACATGTCAACTGTCTAGACCACTCGGCCAATGGACCCTCCACAAAAATAGAAGGCAGCAGACCGGTAAACTTTACTTTACATGTATTACCCCTCTGATAATCAGTAACGACACAGCTCCCAAGAGTACCAAGGCTGATTACATTTTCAGCACAAGAATCTGTGCTATTCCAAGGAAGTGTTATCCCAATAACGAAAATATTTTAACACCACTTTCTAAATGACATTAAATCATCTCATGTAATCGGCCTTGGGAGCTGTGTCGTTTCTGATTTTTAGAGGGGTAATGCATGTTCGCAGTAGAGCAACTGCTCTAGCATGTGACCCAATGAACATCGAGGGTTATTTTGGAGGGATTTTCAAGCTTATTCTAATGATATTCATAAAGTTTTTTTAATACAGAATTAAAACTCATCATTATTTAGAATTTTGAGATGAGCGGATTCTTCCTTAATTTCAGAAATCCGCTATTAAATGCATATTTTTTTTTCTATTTGCCTAAAAAAGTATTTCTATTCTTGAAGGAACCTTTTTATTCTATATGCACGGTGTGTAGGAAAAATCATCAATTAATTCAAAAAAAACATGTTCTGGAATTTGACAAACATTTAGAAGTTACCCAAAAAAAAGCCACAAAAATCCTAAATTTAGAAATTTCTAGTTGAAGTATCCCAATCAATTAAAACAAGTCATTAAAAACTATACACGTCACTTATTACTAAGTGGGTGAGGATATACCTAAATATATTTACGTCCAAACTTTGATTATTGCTTGTCTATTAACAAGTTGAACTGTCAGGTTTTAAATTTTGAATGGATGAGCTTACCAAAGAGATGCAATTTAAACAATCTACACTTAACCCTTAATTGACACCCAGTAGATGTAACAAATGCTGAACAGCTCTATAGCTGCAGATCCATGACAAACAGGTCTAGTTTTATATACCGGGGTATTGTATTTACATTAAATCATAAAAACATTACCAGTATAAATCAGTAATTATTAAATCATGATTGATGACAAGTAATTATATCCGTCACTAAAGAAGATTTTATTAACCTTTTTATTTTCCTTAATATTAAATGATGGAAAAACTATATAAGATTAAATTGTATACTGCTATTAATATGTCAAAAACAAACTATATAAAGTTTAATCAATAAGATGTTTGAACCACCTGTTACATTACAATCATTACTCTAGTATATTAATATATCTCATACTGGTACAATTGATATTACTGAACAAATTATTAGTCAATAATTCATCTTTATCAATAGTAGCATATCGATGGTTGACATACGAGGAACTGTCCAAGTCTTACATAAGACAACTCAATTTCAATAAATTCATTAATATTTAACATGATTTAATAGTTGTAAATTTATATGAGAAAAAAGTAGTCCAATAGGATTGAAACTACAATAAGATACCGGTATCATAATTATTACAAGGTTTGGCATTATGTCTAATTTGTTTATTGATAGGTTTCAAATGTCAGTAATATTGTTCAGTTCAATTTGTAATATTCTAGTAATACCGTATTCAGTTATATTGAGAATTCATTTTTTTAAAAAACTATCAAAAAGTGTGGTTCTTGGAAACCATATTGCCAGGTATGCTGCTGCATATTTATATCAGCAGATAACAATTATGTATATTTTTAAAAAAAGGGATGGCAATCCATTTATTTTTTCCCAGTCGGACATTTTAAAAATGATGTTTTGTCAAAACTGCTGTGCACTAAGTACTATTCAAGTAATATCCAAATGTAAAGTGCATTTCAATGAAATGAATGTTAATTAGTAATATTCATCATAATTAGAACTTAAACTTTCTGAACATATTGTCATACATAACATCACAATAACAAAACAATCCGATCATAAAACATTTACAGTAATTTAATATTTTTGTCAAAGTTACAAATGCCTATTTTAAGATGACTTGCACCGACGGTGTACTTTCGGTTTAACAAAAACGAAGTGTTTTGTATGACACCAATACTGAGAAAACAATGGTTCCTGTGGTCGTTCCGATTTGTCTATAAATAGTAACTGTTTCAAATCATTGTAGTAAGCAGAAAAGAACGATAAAACCTATATAATAACGAACATTTTTTGCAAGGAATAGTAAAATTTCAAAAGTAAATTTAATGACATTAAATTAAACTTTCTGTCAATTTTATAACTCTTAACAGAAGATGACCGGCAAACTATGATCGTCAAGAATTCTTTTTGTGAGGTAAGTAGTTTGAGATGGTTCTCTATGAACTGGAAGCGTTTCCGTCAGCCAATTGATAATTGTCAATAAATTCGTTGTTAATTAAGTGTTAGGAGTCTCATTGACTAAACATGATCATAGGTTAATTTAATTTTTTTTAAATTTTTTAACGTCACTGACTTAAACTTGATATTCGGTGGAGCCTATTTACAAACGGTCATTTTTGCATGACTGCTGGTTATGACTGGCATATAGAGCCAAATCAACAGCCCTGGTAAATATTTTTTGTTTGGTT
Organism: Nipponacmea schrenckii; assembly: GCA_030562195.1. NCBI lineage: Eukaryota > Metazoa > Mollusca > Gastropoda > Lottiidae > Nipponacmea > Nipponacmea schrenckii. Next base: position 1,700,164 of record JAUJPP010000007.1, read on the forward strand.
TGATTTTTTCAAGTTTTATCAGATTCAATCAAAAAACCAGCTTTCTATTGTGTCCATACAGAATTCAAGAACAAGAGCAGATAAATTTAACGCATTATTCAGATAACTAACAAATTACTTCTATGTATGGAATCACAAAACTCAATGACCATATCAAACTGGACCCTACTTGTGTGTAGGACTGTCCTTGGGACTCGCATCAAGAATCTTCAAGAAACAAGCTCTCACATCAAAGTTTTGTCAGACAGACCCCAACTCTACTTTATACTCCCACATTAATAGAGAAACTTAATAATCAATTAAGTCAAATGGATCATAAAATTGAAAATCTCTAGAAGGTTATGTCCAGTTCCTCACATCCTTATTTTTAGACCCACGTATTTCTAATTGTGTTGTATCTATAATTTCTTATACTACTGGACAATAAAACGGATATGACAAGATACTTAAGCTTAATGTGTCTATAAATTTTTTTATGAAGTAATAATATAGATAGCTCGGCTTGGTATATTAAGCTAGGGATGGGCGGGTATTACGATATTAACCGGTATGAAAATTCTAGTAATCAAACAATATTGAAAGAAAATTAAAGCCAGTAGCCTATATCACCATACATATCGTCTATGTGAAATACCACGATATTGTCAAAAAGAGTTTTCTCAATTTCTTATTTATCCCGTTCCCAATACGTACGTATGCCACACCATCATCATTCTTGTGCCGTTTCCTGAATTATTATGTGTCATACTTTTTATTTCATTAAAATTTGTGTGTAAAAACATTGTACCGTATTAGAAAACACCAGATAAATAAAAATGAAATAATTATGATTCATAAATTTTACCGTTCCTACAGGCACATGTAACTATGTGTCAACACCTTTTCCGGCATGCAAATTACCAAGATGTGGACACAAATTAATTTCGCTTTTACTTGTTGTAAAACTTAACAGAATTGACGATTGATTCATCAGACGATGAAATAACTTCGCTGGTAAGAAAAGTCGAGAATAATGCTGACGATAGGCCTGAAGATTCAAAGTTAAATCCACCAAACGATAGAATAGTCTTAACAAATCTGGTGCCAAAGAGAAATAGTACAAGTGAAGAGTGGTTGTATTTTGGGTTTGAAAAAGTTGATGAGTTGCAACAGATATCATGATAATATTGCTAAAATAGTTTACGGTATAATCGGCACAAAATATCGTCATATCGAAATATCAAAATCAAAATATTGTGATATACAAAATCCAATATAGCCCATCCCTATATTAAGCCCTATGAGGGTCGACAAGAACTCTATATATTTTTTGTAATGGGCTAATGGTATAGATAGATTTATTGAATTCTATGAGGGTCAATAGAACTCTTTATATTTTTTGTAATAGTTCTGATATCTTACCTTCTCATGAATTTCGGTTGTCGATTGTGCATCACAGAATGCCACTGTAGCAACATCTTTTAAAATTGGCATTTCAATTGAACAATCTCTGCCATCTAGTAATGCCACTAATGGACGTGCATGTACTGGTCCATTTGGAATAGGTCCTCGAATAGCCACTGAAAAATTATGTCAGCAGATATTTTAGCCCAAAAGTTTGAGTATATTCATGAACAAAATTTATGCCTGAAGTGCTATACACCAATACTGGTTTGGGAATTCATACCATAAGTGATAACACGGGGTGTATAAAATATCAAAATATAGAGCCACACTTGCATATTTCTTTACTTCCAGGTCTACATGTTGAGCTAGGATATCATTAGTAAAGTAAACCAGTATCTAGTCACTGTTATACGTTAACTGGTAGAAGATGTAGGATCGTTGATGCCAAAAAAGAACAGCACTAGTGATATTTACAAGCAACTAGAAATACTTACTTTCAAATCTAGGTTTTTTCACTGGTGGCTGAGCCAGTCTTGCCTTGTCCATGAGCTAATATAACACTAGTTTCCAAATTGAAAACACCACCCCTTCCTTGATCTTAATTTCTTATTACTTAATTACTTCTGAAAATGACATTTTGAACTCATTCACATTCAAATTCTCTGAAGTCTACATTGAGACAAAAGGACATAAAACTATAAATGATAAATTAATTTTTTACTTGTTTTGGAACATATGTTCAATAATTATTTTATCTTGCTTAATAAAAGATGGTTTCTATGTTACCATATTTGATCAACTATTTCCATAATCATTTAAAAGCATTTTTTTTTTAACTACATCTCTTTAATTCAGTAAGACTTACATCAAATACTGTCAGGAAACAAACAAATCTTCAGCCAATAGATGATTTCTTCTCATCATGCTGCATCTAAAAGTACATTTAGTTATTAGGTAACAATTCATTGCTTAAAAAAGATGAAAGGGTCTTTGTCGAAATGTAAGTCATCTATTTAAGTCATTGTTATCTTTATAATTGTATCCAGTCAAGCTTAATAGTATTGAAAAAATTCAGATAACTTGAGGTAAGCTTACACATCTTTCTGTGTGCTGCATAGTTGTCATAAAACTCATAATGCTCATAACAAAATTGTTTCCAATCAAAAATCAAAACTGACAAGATTTGAGGAATAACCTTAACCAATGATGGCCAAGTCAACATAATGCAACAAATGAACAATTTATAAAAAAAAAATGTTAGCAGCCTTATAAAAAGAACCATCTATGATGACACCAATTCTATTAATTAATCTAACAAAACTAACATCTTATCTTTCTATATTTAAATTGATCATATTTGGTCTTAACTACTTTATATATTTAAATAACAAAGAGATTTATAAATAAACATCATCTTCAGTCACAATAGATGGACACATAATTCCATTCATTCAGACAAATCAAGCAATAACAAAAGGAAGTGTATCAAATCATGGCCGCGTTATTTCACCGACTTTGCTGGGGGTAATTTGCATAAATAAAGTGCACCGCCATTGATCTGTTTCTAAACTATTGAAATAAAAAGTAACTACCCAAACTCAGTCAATATTGACGAATTACATAGTAAAATACTTTAAGTCCGCAAGAATACTAAGAATATGTTATTAACTTTATATCTAAAACTCAAACAGTGTTAATACCAAACATATTCACAACATCAAGGACCATGACCTACTTTTCTAATCCGTACAGGGTACTTTGTTTGGTTGAGTTCTAGGCCTAAAGTAAGAATGATTCGGATGCTGAAGAATAACTCCAAGCAACAAATTCATAGCTCAGGAAAAATAACTCTATATCTGCAAATCATTAAAAGAACGATACTTTTCCCAAAATGGAAGATAAATACAGATAAAACTCACCTTTCTTTTCGATTGTGAGACAAACAAAGGCTGTTCCCAGCAAAGCACCGGTCAGCTTCGGACCATAAATTTGGAAGTTCAAACACACCTTTTATCAAATCAATCGCCAATTATTCCTGCGCAAATGTATAAGCAATGGGTAATCTTGACTCTCACACCTTAAAAATCATGCAATATTTATTAAATTTCGGTTAAATTCCGTTAGGTCACGACAAACTTACAGGATGAAAACCCTTGCCGCTCAATGGCGCGTGATCTCGTCAAATCTCGTAAAAAAAAAAAATCGGCTTTTTTATTCATCGACATTTTATCCATTTGTATTATGTAAGAAATTCATCTGAAATGAAAAATGTGTTTCTTTTGGTGAATGGAACAAATTCTAAATTTATTTGAAAAAAATAAAACATATTAAACGTCATTATGTCTGATGCAACCGCGTAACCACATTGTTTCCTGTAATCCGAAATGTTCTATTAAAATGTATTACGATTTACTGAGAGTTTAAATGACGTATAAACTTCGTATGTGGTTTACTCACCTAATTCAGAGTATATTATACCAGTTCCCCCACACAATACATTTAATAGTTTAAAGATTTAAATCATTAAGTTATGTACTGTATAACCTACTGTGATGTAGTCTCTACTTGTGACCTTGGCCAGTGCTTCTATAAGAGATTATCTCTTATAACACCCTAAACTAATAGAGATTTAAAAGTTATAGGCCCTATCTGCGATACTACCAACTGCTCACGCTGAAACTTTCTTGATTTGTGATATCAATATATTAATCAATTTGTAAGTTAGATTTCCGGAAATTCTTATTTCAGGACTGGTGCCATTCATACTAAATAGGCCTACTTTATATCGGAGTATCTGTTTATGTGTATGGATGTGCGTGCTTGTGTGTCTTTTTAACTAAAATCATACTAATAATTAATTCTCACACAATCAATAAGCATATATTATTCTGTGACCTAGGCCAGTGCTTTCATTGAGACTCGTCACAATACACCCTAACACCAACCAACGTTGTTCTGAATCACAATTTATGATTGAAATAAAGAGCCTTCAAAATGTTTCACATACTGGCATAAAAGATATGATTCAGATGTCCAGTTTTATCACTATCAGTTGAATCTAATTATGCTTTACTAAACAGATCTTATTGAAGTCAACAGAACAAACAAAGACGTTTAATAGTCAATTTCAAAATAAGTGACAGATAAAAAACCACTATCGTTTGACCGCTTTCAATTTGACGTTTAAAGTTGACCTTGAGATAATGCGTTGTGGTAAAATTTTGCCTTCTTAATTCGACTTTTCAACTCAACTTGGAAACAGAAGGGGGTATTTGTTACGTTCATTAAAAGTTTCTATAAGATGGGTTGAACAAATATTCCTACAGACAATCTTAATAATTCACTTTCATATATTATTAATATTCGAAATAGGCAGAGATTGATAATTGAAGCTAATTTACTTAAAACTCTGTAATTATGAATAATATTAATTGGCCCTTTGGTTATAATACATTTCCATTCCAATGTTTACGGATTATTTAAGTGGTTACGTTTGAGCTTCTGGCTGGTTACGATTTAACAATAACAAACCAACTGTGAAATCGTATCGATCAAATCATAAAATGGAAAAAGAAGTGAACATGGGGGATGTGAAATCTTTAGAACACCCCACTCTTAAGGTCCTATTTATTTTCATTATTTAGGCTATATGTGAGAGAGATTGATACTCTGTCTGGTTACCGTACCACTGAACCTAACAAATTTAACTCTATTATATTTTATGAGGACAAATGTTATCCAAAGTTTTAATAAACATCTTCAAAGGTCCAAAGTAATTACAGACGACCTGAGAATAAGCAACCCACCATTCATTCCGTCCTTTTACTTTTCTCCCCTATTTCCTTTCCTCTCTTATTTCCTTTCCTACCTAATCCCCTCTCCTCCCTATGGCCTATTCCCTGATTCAGTGACTGGTTAAAAGTCTGAATTCTAATATCTTAAATTTGCATAGCACAGCAGGTAATGTCTGTGGCTTCAATTGTAAAATGAAATTTGTAGGTTCCATATGAAGTTTTAAACAAAAGATTTAGAACTGCTCAGAAGAATATAGATAGAGAAGTTTCTCATGTACAAAGCTCTGGTAATGAATTTGAGAAATGTCTACAAAAACCAACTGTATCTGTTGGTGATGTGACTCAAGCAATTGGTAATATGGTTGAAAAATTAACGATTTTGAAGAGAAAGGTATGATGCCTTTTGATAAATACTGTATATTAAATTTTTCATAAATTCAGCTGATACAGAAGCCTTCTTTAAAAAATATCTTGATTAAAAATATGAAGACAACAAAACAATTATTAAGATATCATGTAAAACATCTTATACCAAGATAAACTTATCTCAGTTACCTTGCATAATGGAATGCAGAGATTTGATTTGATTTTCGTCTAAAAAATACAGCAGAGCAAATCAGAAAGGCTGTAAATTTTTTTACATGAAATTCAAACTTCAGTGAAACAAGAAAGGTGTTTTTTTTAAATCAATGTAGGCCTATAACATTGTGAAGATGCATGTGGAATATTTCTTTTAATTGGCTGAAGGTTATAATTTGTTTAGTAAAATAAACCTTTGATCTATTTAATACTATGTTGCTAGGCTGATGAAAGTTTACAGCATGAAATTGATGCAGCTAGAGTAATTAAAAGAAGAGTAGATCATTTAAAAGAAGTAGAGAATATTCCTGCTGGTGCTAAACCACTCTGGCAGAAAAAAAGACTAGACAGAATGATTGTGGAATTTTTTTTACGAAAAGGCTATTATAACTCAGCTTTAAAACTAGCAAAACATTCAGATATAGAGGTAGGGAATATGAACAGATATAACAAATGATTTAATTGGAATGTTTTCATTTGAAACGGTTTATTCACTTATAAATGAATGTAAATGAATATAGGCCTATTAAGATTTCTCTCTGTCTGATAGAGCTCATTTTGAGCTTTTTGTGCTAATTTCAAAATAAAAATTAATTTCCTTATCATTAATGAAAATTCTGATATGAAACATTTTATTGATGTCTTGCTTAAGCCATTAATAATATTCCTTGGCATACTGTACCTTATTATATTTGCTGTTGAGCAAATATAAAATATTTTGGCCATTTCTTTTTAAAAAAGTTTTTGTGAAGATTGATTTATTGATAATTTTGACAGGATTTAACAAACATAGATTTGTTTTTAACTTCTAAAGAAGTAGAAGAATCATTAATGATGAATGATACCTCAGCCTGTTTAGCGTGGTGTCATGATAACAAGTCAAAGCTTAGAAAAATGAAAGTGAGTATTAAAATCACTTGAACAATTTATGATCTATAAGCAACTGAATTTTAAATATAGAGCTGTGGATATTTATAACATTGCAATGGTGCTAAAGATGGCTAAGCCTAGAACTATAGAACTACTCTGATATTGTAGTTGTCAAGTTGTAGTATATTTCAAATAACAGAAACTTGAACCTTATATTGATGTTGAGAATATCAAGCTTTAAAATGCAAAAACTATGTAACCAAGTGTCTTACTTTAGTCATTTTGTTGTAGAGTTGTTTGGAGTTTAATGTACATAAACAAGAATTTATAGAATTAGTTCGTCAGAATAACAGATTAGAAGCAGTCAGGTAATTTTATAGACAATTTGTTTTTTAAACAGTTCATACCAGAAATTTCTTTAGAAACTAATTTATAACAGAAGATAACTTAAGTGCGCTGTTTACATACAGTAGAACCTGCATTCAGAGACCACTCAAGGGATTATTCAAAAACGGTCGCTAAATGAAGGTTGCCTCTTAGGAGAGGAACTGCAAGACCATTTCATTTTGGCATTTTGGAAATCATTGGATCTTACTTTTAGTCATACACATGTAGTTTCTACAGCTTTTGCATGCTATCTTCTATCTACAGACGGGGTGCCATATTTTGTCGTATTTTATTTTCTTTAGATACCAAAATTTCCACAGTAACTATTGTTTTCAAAGTCAAAATTGTCTAATGTAATCAATCAGATATCATTCTTCACTTGCATTTTAATTGCCTGGTAACACGCATTATTCCATTTTCACCTGATTAATATGTTTTTATAACAACATCCAGTACACTCTACTTTCGCTTTCTGATCAAATTAACGGTAGAATTTTACCAAAAACAAAATTTTAAAGCCTTTACAGTACTTTATAATAATTGTCAATACGATCAAATCTATCAATATTAATCAGCAACAAGCGATAAAATTAATCTGTAGAAGATTATCTAATTACCGATTAGCGATAATATCATTGAATCTCAGCGACGCATAAATGTGATCAGTGTTAAGGGAGATAATCAGAAGTGTCATGGTCGCTTAATTGAGTTATTTTAGTCAATTGGGAGTTGAAAAACATGGCTGCTGGTCGCGTAATGAAGGTGGCTGCTTATTAGTCGATAATTACGGGGGGACTTTATTGCGGTCGCTTATTGAAGGTGGGCTCTTAATAAAGGTGGTCGTGTGAGCACGATATACTGTAGTTGTTATATTTGTAGACATGCTAGGAAGTATTTTACTAATGTTGATAGTACACAGATACAAGATATACAGAAAGTTATGGGTTTATTAGCATTTCCTGCTGAAACACACATCTTACCTTACAAGGTTAGTAAATCAATTTTCATGTTAATCAAAATATTCTATCTTCTAAGATAGGTTGGTACAGTTTTTTTGTGATTTTTTTTTAAGATTTTAAAATTTTCTGAACCTTTTCAAGGATATATTTTGTAACATCAATATATATGTCAAAAGATCTACTTGGAGGAGAGCTTTGGCCAATGTAGTATATTTGAATTAAATAAAAAAAGATTATGTCTGTTATTCCATTAGAAATAAAGAAAGACAGAAATTCTGAATAATGTTTTATTTTAGGAGTTATTTGATCCTGGCAGATGGCATACATTAGTGTTACAGTTCAGAGAGGAGAATTTTAAATTACATCAGTTAAATACAACTTCAGTATTTACTGCAGCTTTACATGCTGGTTTATCCTCCTTAAAAACTCCGTATCCTTTTCATGTTATGATTTTTATAAATTTTATTGCCACTTATTGATTTTGTATTGGATATATGGTTTAAATCTGGCATAGAATAAGATATGTGGTGTAATGGGTTTTGATGAAACTTGGCACATGTACTTACAATGAAAAATTGTAAAAATATTTAGTATCAGTTATTGGTCTTTGTTTTTTTAAAACGCTTTCAATTTTTAGCTCATAAACACTCTAGAATGCACAATTCTTACAAAACTTGGTGTAAGTATTTATTATCACTTAAGTATAAACTTTATTGAAAAAACATTGAAAAATATTTAATCTGAATTATTGCCCTTGTACTTCTAAATGCAGTTGAATTTTAGCTCGTAAACACTCTTCAAACTACATCCTTTACTGATTTTGACTCAATTCACTGAAATTGATATTGATAGCAAGCTGGTTTCTGGGTGGATTTTGATTAAACTTGGTGTCAGTATTTGTAATCACCCACGTATGAACCCTATTGAAAATCAAAAGTATCGGAAAAATATTTAATTATTAGAACTTTGTTAGAACTTAAAAGGTACAATTATTGACAGATTTTAATGAAACTTAGTAATGTATATTTATCAGCCAAGAAAAGAAGTATATGGTTGAAGGTTAAATATTTCATTCTGGTGATTTTAACTGTACTGTCAAGTTTTTGTTCAGAATCAATGCTGACAGTGAGCACATATTACCTTGCCTGGCAAGCTATCTTTCAAATTATAAAATCACTATTTTCGTATTGTTCTGTGTTTTTCCATAATGTATTCTGTAGTTATTGTTATAAGAGAGAAAGAGATGGAAAGCCTACAGATTGTCCTGTTTGTAGTAAACATCTAAATGAAATAGCCAAACCATTACCTTATGCTCATTGTGCCAATTCAAGACTGATTTGTGCAATATCTGGTAGTTCATTAAATGAACATAATCCACCAATGATTCTTCCAAATGGATATGTGTATGGATATTCAGTAAGTACTCCAATGGTATGATATTACTAGTTATTGTCTGTAAAAGTAAAAATCATATATATATATATACATGCTATACCTGAATTTTTAAGAGGTATGAGAATGTGTATAATCCTTGAATATGTTGACGTCTAAACTTAACACTAAATGTTTTGAATTGTTTGAGAACCATACATTTGGTTTGATTTGTTATTGATATCTGAATCAGTAATACCGGTAGCCATCATTTTATAATTTATCCATGTTTGAAACTTACATTTGAGATGGCAGTTTTCAAAACTCTGCTCTAATATAGAATTATTAAGGATTGGATAAACAAACAGTATCTAAATTTGTGCTTTAAAGTTCATTGTTCACCATAAATACATCTAAATACTAAAATATTTTCAGTAGTATTAGATAGAAGTGTATGAAAATCACATTTTGTTTATCTTTGGTCAAAAGTCTCAAATTCAATCTTGCTTATGGAGAAAGACAGTTCAGATTTTCCAAACAATTTTCATCTGTTTTTCAATAACCGTGTTGGTGTATTCTATCCAACTGAATTTATGTCAAATTATTATATTCAATTTTTTTTTTCAGGCATTAGCTATGATGGCATCAGAAAATGATGGAAGAGTAGTTTGTCCTAAAACCAAACAAATATTTCATTTAGATGATGCTCAGAAAGTATTTGTGATGTAAACTGGTTTGACCGATGTGGGAAACATACTTACCTCAAAATAGGACAACATGCTTTAAATCTTGATAGAATTATTTGCCTGCTTTTATTTTATAATGAAATGCTTTTGAGGGTCTAAGCATATCTTTACTTTAGCACACTTAAAAGTCTCAATACCACTTTACTTTCTTGTTACTTTACAGGAAATGAAATCATTCCTCAATTCAAATGACTTCAACTAGTCACTGAAAGGTACAGGTTGCTATCTGTTTGATTAATGGTACCTTAGTCTCAGAAACAGGAATTTTGTTCTTCTAAGCTTACAGCTCATTGTCGAAAGTCGAGTCTTTCATGTCTATCCAGAATTATTCATATTTTGAAAGTATAAATGTGAATGTGTAATTCCCCAATAGAGTATTTTTGATGGAATTATGTGATTTTTGTTATACTTGTATTACTGGAGACTATTTACATACATTCAAAACCCAAATCAACCCCTAAAATGGAGAACCCGTTCCTTTAAGGTGAATAATTTGTTTCATGAGACTTAATGTAGTTTAGATATATTGTTTTCATATGAATATTAGCAAGGAACTATAGAGAAATCAGTTGTTTTAATTTTAATTGTCTTATATGAAATGGAATCAAAAAATGGTGTTTAACTTTTTAAGTTCTGATCCTGATAGAATTGTGCTTCTTTTAAGTTTTGACTGCCATTACCCATCAGCTAGTTATGTTTATGGCATTCTAAGTTGAGAAGAGATGATAATTAAGCTAGTTTATTTTCTAGGTTAATATAGCCAAAGAGAGTAATTATTTAAGAACTAACATTAATAAGCTTATATCTTATTAACCTATACAGTTAATATTAGACTATGTTTCCAAGTTGTAATACATCTACTATATTATTTAATTTGATAACTGAAAGTGTCCCTGAAGAAAAAAGGAGGTTAAAACTTCACACTTCACTGTATACACCATAAACCTTAGAAATACAAGACAATGTCAATATAAATGTGAATTGCATTGCATCAACTGTAATAATATGCATGTTCAAGATTCCCCATCTTGTAGTTGTTTCTTGTAATGAAAAACATAGATATCATAATTACTTTTAATTGAAAAAATTTAATATTACATTTGGAGAAGAGAACTGTTTATTTTATTTCTGCTAACTAAGACAGTATATTATATAATATATATATTATATAAAAATGTCATCATACATCATAACATAATTTCAAAATTTATGTATCTTTTTAAAGCTTTGAGGGTTTAGTTATTTCTAAAACAGAAGAAGTTTAAGCAATTCTGCACTTGTTCCAGCAAATTTAATTTTGGAAATGTGAGTCTCTTTGACCAGTTAAATGTGGATGTGATGTATTCTGCTTTGAATATTTTCCTCTTTTGGTGACACTAAACAAACAATATTAATTTTCAGTGAATTTTAAGATGAATGTTATAAAGATAAAATTTACTAAAACAATAATAGAATTTAAAGATAAGTATAAAGGTTTACTTATGATAATATGCAAATAATTTGTGATTGATAAGGTTATATTTGGTTGTAGAAAATTGTTGAGGTTGAGATTGAATGAGTTGGTATGAATTTGAATGTGTATTCTATCAAAAGACATTATTATAAATAGAATTTAATATACATTGAACTTGTTTTTATACCACCACCCCCCCCCCCCCATTCAGTATTTATATTGCCAACATTACTATCTCGTTGCGATAAAATGTGGCTTGTGAGACCACAGTTTTAATCGTATTTTTAAAAACTTTGTTAAAACTAAGCGAATTTTTAATAATAGGCTTTTGAGTTATTGGACATGACGGAGCAAGAAATAGTTTAAAGTTGTGCAAAAGAGACAGACTACAATTTTAATCTAAATGAGTTGTTGGACGAGTGATGTATTTTCATGAACGGTTTTGATTAATTGACTTCCTGTCAAAGTATTCTTGTAAACACAAGAATCGGATTTTAACGATCCTTGGCATGCTTCTGCACTTTGACAACCCAAAACTGTCTGATTCGTAGAACTATCGACGGTTAGAAAAGCGCAATTTTTAAACGCCCACACCCGTCCGTCCGCCCGTCCACAATTGCTTGTGAACGCAATAGAGACTATTGTTTTTATCGGATTTGAATGAAATTTGCTGTGAACATTTATATTGATAAGATCTCGGTCAAGTTCGAAATTGGCGATTTTTCGATGAATGTTTTTGAGTTATTGCACTTGACTTTGTCAAAACGCGCCAAAATTGGCTTGTTAACGCGATAGAGACAGTTTTATCGGATTTAAATGAAACTTGCTGTGATTATTTATATTGAAGAGATCTCGGACAAGTTCGAAATTGACGATTTTTGAATGAACGGTTTTGAGTTATTGCCCTTGACTTAGTCAAAAAGCGTCAAAATTGGCCTGTGAACGCAATAGAGATCTCTATTTCCATTAGGTTTGAATGAATTTTGGCATTTATATTGATGAGATCTTCAACAAGTTCAATATTGACTATTTTTCGATGAACTATATTTGAGTAATTAGCTAGTAAATGCAATAGAGACTAGGTTTCATCTGATTTGAATGAAATTTGATGAAACATTGGATTTGACCTAAATAATGTTTTCTGTCTGTCTTAAAACAGAAAATATATATTTTAAAGTGGGCGTATTTTGCTAGGCAACCGCTTGTTCGTGATTTATAGCAAAAAGATCATCTGTTCGACATTATTTGCCAGCAGTTTGACAGTTCTTCCCTAGAGGCTGTTGTTGCTCCCCCAATCCTAAGTCCTGATTACACAAAGCCCCTGTTCTCAGTCTGGACAAGTTCGCGATAAAATCACAAATTTACCCCGTTTACACCAACAATATGCCGAGCGGTTTCAAGAATCTGCAATCACCTTGACACTCGTAGATCTTTGCAGTGAGAACAAGGGGTTCAGAAAAGTGTCACTTGGGCCATGGATTATCGTCTGTGTAAAATGTCCCTAAAGGACCAACAAGCATTAATAAAGCTTTAATTTTTTGTAACGTTATTTAATACGGTTTAATTAAATGGCATATCGTAATAAAATGTTATTTCACAACACATAATATTGACCTAGTTCCTCTTTGGTGAGTAATAGTAATTGGTGGAATGTTTCGAACATCATCTAGTTGCAGGATAATTGGCACCATATCTATTAAGTATATTATTTACCATAGCTGTTTCTTGTCTTCTATACGCGGGGTAAACCTTTGGTGTGCCGTGGTAGGAGTATTTAAATGGGTTATGTTTTAAGAAAGGTTGTTGTGATATGGCCATGACACGTAGTGGAATTTTGGGAGTTGTCTCTTTTGGCTGAAACCAATCAGAAGTGGTTGTTTCTAAGGGTACGTGCCCTTCCTTGGGAGCCGGATATATTTTAGGGAATCTCCTGTGGACGGGTGGGAATTCGGTTTTATTTCCCTTATAACAAGTTCTGTATTCTGTATCTATATAATTTGGGTCTACCCTGTGACTAGGATGAGCAAGTTGATAAGAATCTGTTAAATGCTGTCGTTTTTGTAATGAAGCCAATTGTCTTCCTAAATTTCTTGTGTCTTTTCCCTAAAACATATTAAGATTTCATTAGATAATATAACCGATACTTTTTGCTCGAAGAAGGAGTATCAATAAGACGATCAAAACTGGACGTCCAACTACGGCAAATGACGGCAAGACATCTAATCAATTAATGCTGGTTGTAGTCAAACGGAAAACATCAAAAACTCACAGCTGCCGTTCATTTTCATCTTTCCACTTGCTATTCAGTTAACCTCATGAGAATTTTATCTTAAGAATCACTAAGGTTAAGCGGCTATATGATTGTGACCGTAAGGTGATGTTGTGCAGTTGGTATCTTTTCCAAAATTTTCACATCTGGCATGCCAGATAATAAACCTCTCGGTTTATGTAGTGCCTTAATGATAGAGGCAATAGCCAATAGCACATAATATAGAAAGCCACTATCCTTCGATAATAATTATATAGTTTTATTACTCACATTTCCAAAATATGAACCATCACTCTGTAACAGATGTCGATTATCATGTTCAGAGAATTTATTCGAATCTTCCTGTAAATAGACAAAATAACGAATGATAAAATATTTCAGAATGGAATGCAATAATGGAAATAAAAAATAATCTCTTTTAAAGGGAATCTCAACTATGTGACTCAACAAGTCATTCCCGTTATCTAAATGTTACACGAAGAAAGGAGGTGGGGTGCATTAACCCTGGAGTTAAGGACATGGTTGGTTGGTAGATGACAAGTTTACGTTCGCTTCCAGCAAATGCTGATATCGCAAACTATGTAGTTGTTGGTATCCGTAGAGGTTGGTAGATGGATTAGTTGGGGACATGTCGAGTCCAATTTCTATACCAATTACTTTAATACAGTAAAGACGGATCCATTTTAACTTTGTCAGGGGGATTAAAGACATGTATAGTTTTATGTTTCTCTCATGTACTTTAATCCAGTTCTTACGGATCAATTATAATATGTAATGTCGTACACCGTAAATTCTTCGAGTTGATTTCGTTGGTTATGTTATGCATTCAAGTCTGGGGGTGTTTGTTTAGGTGTCATCAGAATTTGAACTCCATGAAACTTGCTCAGTTACGGAATATAGAACCCTAACTCTGCGTCCAGATAATTTATTGGTGGAATCATTTAATTGGGCAGTTTGAGGACAAATGACTGCATACGTGTTGTCTGAAACATTCCTAAATTGAATTCTTGTTTTCATAAACTGTTATGTTCAAATAGTGTTGACAGCCAACTGGGGTGATCAACTAGTATACCTGACCAGGTCTCAATCATTCAGTCACAACGTGATACAAGTTAAAGAGAGCCCCATGTCCATGATATAAAATGGAATGAGAGAAAGGGCGCAAAGCATATCATGCAGGTATAAGCAGTGTTGACTTCGCACAACACATCACAGGGCGTATAGTGTAACAGATAGTCTGGGTCACACAACTTACATCTTTTTTGTTATTAAAGGGTACGGGTGGAGGCGCTGGTCTGTTTTTGTTTCTACTGTCAAATGGTGCAGACATCATTCTTCCAGTTGATGTAGCCTCGCTTCTCTCTAAACTGGTTTTTGCTGTCCCAATATGTTGGAACTGAAATAACAGTAATAAAACGACATGATTATCAGTTTTGAAAATCATTGTTGACGAGACAAGAATTTCAGTATTTTTATATGCCCACATTATAATGTGGTCGTATTTGTCACAACTGTCCGTCGTTCGGTCCACAATTGCTTGTGAACGAAATAGAGACAACAGTTTTCATCAGATTTGAATAAAATTAATGTGTCGAAATTGGATTTTGATTGCGATAGACAATGCAGTTTTCCTCTGATTTGAATAAAAAATTTGTGTGATCATTTTTATTTATCAGATCTTGAACAAGATCAATATGGACGATTTTTCGATGAACTATATATTTGAGTCATTCATTGTCCTTGGGCCTTGACTAACTCCAAACACGTGAAAATTAACTGGTGAACACAGAGACTACTTTTAATCTGATTGAAATGAAATTTGGTGTGAACATTTATATTGATGAGATCTTGGATAAGGCCCAAATAATGTAAGAGTTTCTTCCTGTGTTAAAACAGAAAATATCTTTTAAGTGGGCGTATCTTGCTAGGCAACCGCTTGTTAAAACTGTACTACATCAATCTTTCCCTTAAATGATTAAATTCAGATTGGAAAATTTTGATCTCGGAAAAGTAGAATGTTAATAAAGTCTTGTAGACTACGTCAAACAATTTTTGGTTGTATCGACAAAATTAAAATCAAAATCTTTGCGATGTCTAACAAATGATATTTTTAAAGTGTTAGATATTGTTTTGTGTAGTAGACTATAGACCTATTAGAGTTTTATATATCTATATAAGTATTTGACACAAATCAACCGTGTATAGAATATATTATATAGATACAAAGAATACGTATTTATTGCTACTTGTTTTGAAATCTGATATTGATTATAGTTTTAAGTTGAATGGTAATGGATCGATTAATCTCTAGAAGGCTGAAATCAATAGCTGTGATTTATGATAATAAGGGATTATAGCCTAATCTTGAACCGTTAAAATCATGTTGTTGGTAGGTAAAAATCGATAAAGTCGTTACAGATTGTTTGATTGCTTTCAATTCGACTAATTTCAAGTCACGAATGCTTTTATATAATTCTAATTATTCTTATACTAATTCAAGAAAACGGAACGAAACGTTTGAATTTCTAGTAACACAATATTATGCAATATTTTATAGATTAGATTTTTAAAAATACCATTTTTTTTCTACTAAGCGCAATATTGTTTCGTCTTTTTAAAAAAATAAACTCTTCATATTACAAGGGTCAGAATAAGGTCCAATACAGAAGGAATTGGTCCTGTTTAACATTCAGCCCATGGAAACAATGACAAAATATACAGTAATATTCGATGTACAATTTATTAAGAAATACATAAGTACATGACGTATGTAAGTGTATGAGTTAGATTATATTGCTTCAATCACGTAGGAAAGGTTTAACTTCTGGAAAAATACATAAATTGGATAGTGTTTAATGGTGTTATAATAATAATAATACAGTCTTTATTTTACATGGGTCAGAATTAGGCCCAATACACAAGGGCATGGTCCTGTCACATTCAGCCCATGGGGCAATATTATTGGAAATAAAAATCAGAAATCAAGTACATGCAAAATATCTACAATATACAAGTTCGTTTTTAAAAATATTTAAGTTAATGGAAAAATGATTAAGATTATTTCCGCAATCAAGGTTAATGAACAAAATTTACATTATAATACAATTTACTTAAAACATCTGTTCTCGTTCTATTGGAAACATAGATTTTACATTATGAAAAATAGTTTAAATTATTTCAAAGAACGTTTAAATGCTAATTTGATATTTTCAAATATTTTACATTTAGTATGGTACAATTGTTAAGCAGTCTGTTCTTCTAATAAACAAAACCATTGTGAATAGACTATAAGAAATTGTAATTAAGAATATTGTTATCATATTTCTAAATCACAAAAGTTTACTACGTGCGATAAATTCTTGATCAATTAATAGGTTTTTAATTTCTTAGTCATTGTTGAGATAACATACCCTTTTTGCAGTTATAGTATTTATCTAAATCAAACGTGTAAGTAAAACAAAAAATTATACATCGGAATCATCTTGGATATTACCCACAAACATCGTGTTATACGTTTGAAGGCACACACATTGACTATACCATTTTAATCATAAAGAATAGCAATATTACAATGAACATATAGATCAATGTATAATTCAATTATTAGTTTTCTTCTTCATTGTTATCGAGAACAATCGTTCAACAGTCCCTTTCTTACTTATAAAACACTAAAGCTCATTGTCGTAGGACTATACAAGTGTGTAGATCTAGTTACTTTAGTTAAACATACTGCTAAATCACAAACAATTACTAACGTGAGATTATGTCATTATGATCATCATAATCCATGTTTGTTAATATTCTATTAGAATTTCTAAACATTACCCCTTATCTCCATGGCATGTACTATAATACTTATTACAATCAAACGTTGCTAAGTTAATACAATAAGAAAAGTAGCAGGGGACGTCACTCAAGGACATATGGCCTACCGGTAATTCGTTATATATATTTTGAACAGGATTAAAATACATGGTGAAACTCTTTATCCATATATAGGCCTACCCTACGCATTACCCGGTAAACCCAAAATTCACAATACAAAGATAGACCTACATAAGAAACAAAATGAAAATGTTTTTGCCTAATTGATACTAAAGCTATTTGGGGAATTTTATAATACCCGTCGTAGGCCTACAACCTACGTTCACTGAATAAAACAAGATAGCAAGATGAGTTAAGCATAATGGCAATAAATGAGTAAACCACAGGACTAAATTTGGTCACGATGGTAGGCTATCCTTAACATAGCTATAGATCGAGTAATTTAAATGGTATCTATTACCTCAGGTATAGCCATAGGCCTATTGCGAAGCGATGATATAACAAGGTGGTCACTAAACAGCAGGAGCGCAGATCGCTTTTTCAATGTGGGGGGGGGGGGGCGGGTAGGGACCAGTGGCGTACCTATGATTTAGGCCTACTCAAAAACACATGATATCATGTCCCCCTCCTGAATTTCTGACGGGGGGGGGGGGGTGACGTGTCCCCCTGTCCCCCCCCCCTGGATCTGCGCCACCTTCTAAACATTTTGTAGAAATCAATTAAGCCTAAGTCGAAGACAGGGTACCTCATGCGACCCATTTGCCAAGGCAAATATGCTATCGGGACCAAATCTTTGTGACAATAATGTGCCTAGGACTAGGGCCTAGTAACCACGTGTTTATATCCTGGCAAGTAAAATACGCACAGCTAGAATCCTGTACTTTGTGTCAAAAGCATCCTCAAGTACTAGGTTCAGCTATTATCAGCAAAGAGTGTGCCTTACTTTGAGTCAGTTCCATATATCCATTATTTTGTTGGTTTTCTGTCCCATTTCTAAATTGAATGTTTGCTTTTCTATGACGTTGCTTCAACCTACCCTCCTGACGTCAGATATAGTAACGATAGCCGACTTAGCCAGTTTTGTCTCAGTAAGTTCAACATCTAGTAGCCTATCAAAGCTCACTTTATAACCACGTTTGGCCAAAAACCCGGCTTAATACTAGATATTATGTGCGGTAACCGGAAACTTCCCTTTTTGAGCTCGGCAATTTATCGGCGGCGAAATGAAACAAGAGAATTTTTCACATCTCTGCCCCAAAATATACCAATTTGTTTTTTTTTTTAAGATTTCTTGATGATATATTCTTAATTTGTTTATTTGTAGGCTACCCATACAAAAAATGAATTTTGGGAATATTTTAATATTCTTAGTAACCACCCTTCTTTAAATTAACCTCTAACATTACTACAAACAGGTTTGTTTTCTAGACATCAAAGATACCGATTTTCATTTATTTACTTCAAGCCAACAGATACCCACCAACTTTATTCAAATTGAGATTTCATCGAATTTGTATGCGCAAGAATGACCTCGGGTAGCTTTGTTCTATTGTTTCCAAAATTAGGCCTACGTGAACGTGACTCAAGATTAAGATACCTGAGAAGTACCAAAAGCTCCACGGTTGTTGAAATCTTTGCTAAAACAATTCGAATCGTTCGAATTATTCTACAGTTCATCCTTGTAACATCAATCGCTGTCAAAACCTGCCCCTTCATTTTGTCAACTTATTCTTTTCGTAATAGACGCACAGGTGCCACATTTCACGTAAATGACAAACCCATTTGTACAAGCACAAATATCATTTACCCTATTTTTTGCATAAAAATGTGACCAACAATACTTTGGCAAAACTTTAAAAAAAAATTAAAAATCACCAAATAAAAAACGAGCAATACATGTACATGTATACTGATATTCTTATTACGTAGAACCATCTTATTTCGTAGCCTATTAGCTCTCTTTGACTATTTAGTGAATATCGCCAGACCTATATAAAATCTTCTCAAAACAATATATAGTTTTCGGTCTGACATTTTTCATCTAAAATGAATTAGCTCCCATTAAATGATTATGGTTTCTCAATTGGTCAAATGAACTCGGTCCCCAGAAAAATTGTATAACAATGGTACGAATGTAGTCCTTGTTCTTTTTGAAAATCTTCTTTAAAGAAAGAAAGAAAGAAAAACAACTACATGTATAGCCTATTATTTTACAATTTTAACAACTGAGGTTCGCAAATCAGGGATCCTTTCTACCAGCTGTTCCTTGGCCAAGCCGATTGGCATTGATCTTTCTCGGATTATCTGCACCCTTATACAGCTTGGTGAACTGGAATGGGTGAATGAAGATGACTTATTCAAGGTCATCGGACTATTACACGCCGATCGAGATTAGAATTCACGTCCGACATTTCCAACATATCCAAGCAAATAACGTAAAGAACCAATCCTGCAATTACATTGCCATTTATTTCCATGTTAAACATAAGGCCTAAAGGCTATTACTTTTTCCAGAAATCTGTTTTTTTCTAGGAGGCCTATGTCACTACATTTTATCAACACCCTGCTTAGCTGTGTCTGCTCACAAAACGCATATTGAAAGTGGGTGTATAAAAAAGTGTGAGCAAGATATAGGCTACTGTAGGCTCTATCCTTCCATATGTGAAGACAAAACTGATAGAAACAACTTTTGAGTTCTTTGTGATCACTGGTAATAATAATCTTTTTAGTCGAATTAGTTGAATATCATCATGGCAGGACTTAGACCGGTTTCTTGACGAGGTGTGTTTCTCAATTCCAATAATACTCTATACTGATCTCCACCATCCTTCAAAGTTTTAATCATCATAATTATGTTTAATAAGTTTAACAGCGGACTCCATTCTCTGATTGATGACCAGGTGAGGATTTAACATGTGAGATACCCCATTTCTTACAGAAATTGTCAAAGTCTTGAGAAGTAAGATTAGGACCTTCATCAGAAACAATAACTTTGGGAATACCAAATAGCAAATTGTTTCTTAAACTTTTGAATCACTTGAATATTGGTTGTTGATGTCAATAATCCAACTCTAATAAAATTTGAATAATAGTCAATAGAAATCAAGCAATTTCGACCTTCACTTTCAAACAAATCACTACCGATTTTTACCCATGGTTGATTTATAGTATCAGGTTGTTTTGAAGCCTCTTTCAGGTTTCTTGACAAGCTTCGCAGTAATCAACCATCTGTTTAATATTTTTAGCCATTTCAGACCAAAATACAGTTCCAAGAGCACGTCTCATCATACAATCATAACCTAAATGTGCACATGAAGTCTATTCTTTACATCAGCTCGACACGCTTTGGGAATAACAATAGCTTCTCCTTTAAGAATAATTCCATCTTCATAGCTTAAAATATCTTTGATATCAAAATAAGGTTTTAGGTTTCTAGGAAGAGAATCTCTATGCTCGGGTCATCCGTTACTTATGACTAAAAGTAATTCTAGTAGAGTAGCATCTTTCGTTGTAGCTTCTCTAACTTCTTGTAGCCGCACATCAGGTATATCGTTGAATATGTTAACACTCATAATTCGGGAACGTTTTTCATCAGTTGGGTGAGGCTTCTACTACAGCTCGACTTAATGTATCTTCTATGACCAGATTTACACCTTTAATAAATTCAAATTCAATGTCATAACTATAGACTTTCATCATGATATCTTGTTTTCTCTTAGGTTCACTACTCAATGGTTTCTTCAATGTAGCAGCTTATGGTTTGAGATCATTCTGAATTTTTATGTAATCTCCCAAAACCTCTACTAGTTTTCGTTGAAATATCTCACTTGATACTTTCAAAACAAATGGTAGACAAGACCATCGATAACGTCCAAATGGTGTGATCATAGTTTTCATCTATGCAGCAATGATAATAAGCTTAACGAAATCACGAAGACGGATATCTATGGTCAGTTTTTACACAATTTTACTTATAGTCAAAGGCAGTTACACTGTTCACCGAAAAATCGTAAAAATTCGAACTTGACTACCGCTTTATCAATTCCAATTATCGTACCAAGTTTCATTTAAATCCATTGAATATCGAAGCTTCTATTGCAACCACAATAGAATTTTGACGCAATTTTACTAGGCAAGGGCAATAACTCAAAAAACGTTTATCGAAAATCGTCAATTTCGAACTTGACTGCCGTCTTATTAATTTCAATACTCATACCAAGTTTCATCATAATCCATTCAAAATTGTATCTTCTATTGTACCCACAATAAAAATTTTACACAATGTTACTTTGTCAAGGGCAATAACTCATAAACTGCTTTTACGTTGCCCTTGACTATTTTCGATAAACGTTTTTTTATGTAAGGGACGAAGCTCTCATTAACAACATTCCACGTTGTGTACTTTTGTAAAACTCGAAAGTATTCATATGAAATAGTGTCAAAAACGGAATAATCAATGGGCTACTTTTGATTCTATTGAGCTATATAGGCATAGGTCATTGGTTTATATTAGATGGATGGAGCTTTACACCGATTTTCGTAATTGGATTTTAGTAGCCAATTAGATTCAATGCTATAATGTTGTACCGTTTCATGCCCCGTTAAGCAGTAGACCTAGTTAATAAAAAAATGTTTTTAAAGCTTGGTACCAAGAAAATAGTTCTAATTCTTAGTAGGTAAGATCGATCATGTTCATTTTGGTGATTGGAAATTTTTTAATGCTAGCATTGGTGTGCCTTTGATTTTATATTTTTTTTTACATTTACCAGTAGCCTTCCTTTGTATTATTCTTTTTACGTTTTCAGAGGAATTACAATTTTTTTGACAAGAATAATTTTTCTTTAAATTTGTGTCTTATTGTCAGGCATGAATGCCCTAAAGAGGTAAAGAAAATTTAGTAGGCGAAATCGTGAAAAGTACAAGCGGTCAAACAGTGTTTACCGGTAACGTCAAGGTTATAGTATTAAAATATAGATAAGCTAGCCGAAGAGATCACTTAAGGACAACCTTTGATTTGACCGTTCATAACCTTTTCACCAATTTGATATTTCACTGTACTTATAAATGTTTTACGGTGAAATATTTCATAAATTTAAGTTAAAACATAATATTCACCGTTTGTTCATATTACAAAAAATATACATAAACAAATAAATTACACTATATATAACAGTTTACAATATAACATGTTTATTATTTAATGAATCAATAGTTTACAACATTTATATTTATAATATAAAACAAATAGTTTACAATATTTTTACTTATATAAACAGACAGTTACAAAATTTATATTTATAATATAAAACAAATAGTTTACAACATTTTATTTAGATAACAAACAAACAGTTTACAAAATTTATTTTTATAATATAAAACAAATAGTTTACAACATTTTATTTAGATAATAAACAAACAGTTTAAAAAATTTAATTTTATAAAATAAAACAAATGGTTTATAACATTTTATTTACAAACAAAATGATAAACAAACAGTTTAGAAATATACCTTTCTTTAAGCCGTTATTTGTACCTCAACAATTATTTCCTCAATCTATTATGGCTTTATCACTGCTTCAACAGAAAACTATGTTACACAATTATTATGCCACTGAGTGACCTGCGTATCTCAATCGGGTCATCTTTGGGTCATTTTGAGCTTCCAATATGTTTATTACAGCACACTCAATTCTTTCATCTTTGACTATTTTCTTTACAAGGTCAGCAACAATACATTTCTTGTATCTCAATTTTATAGTAAAACTCTTCTTGAGAAGTTTCCTCTAATTTGATTACAATGAATAGTTTGACACATGTTTTCGTTTTTATTTTTCTATTCAATGTTGTCTTTTAATGCATTTTCCAAATTTTCGTTATCGAAATTGACATAATTTGAGTTCATTTCGACCTACTGGAATGTGATATTTTTCGATTCCTATGCAGCAAAAAAAAATCTTGCACTTTCATAATACATTCTTCAATATACATTGAGAATAACATTTCGGATTATTTTTAAATTATTGTAATCCATACAAGACAGGGTAGCATGTACCCAGTTTTATCTTTAAGGCTATTCTTTGTGGTCACTTGACCAGACAAATTATGACACAGTAACCGCTCGGTGACACCAGATAGACAATAATATTAAAAAGTCAGCTCAGGAAATAGAGAGTGTATTATGTAGGAAGATATAATAATATATAAATTATTATTGTGGTAGATAGAATTAGTTTATAAACAGAAAGACAGTCAATGAACTGAATGATATCTTGGCCAATGATTTCCAAAAATGTTTATTCATTTAGTTTAATGGGATGGATAGGTTGGAAGGTTAGAAGTTGTTTACTACCAGAGTTTATGACCAAAACTTCGAAAAATAAAGATGGGTTACTCCTGAACTTATCCTTTAAAAACTAAGTCTACTTTAAGGTGTTGAAAATAAAATCAAATCAAATTTTGACCCTTAAAAAAACTGCATGTATTGTGTATACTGTATTTAGTGGTTGAAATATAAAGTATTTAGTTGTTGAAATATACTGTATTTATACCTTGATATATACTGTATTTATAACTTGATATATACTGTATTTATACCTTGATATATACTGTATTTATACCTTGATATATACTGTATTTATACCTTGATATATACTGTATTTATACCTTGATATATACCGTATTTACACATTGATATATACTGTATATATACCTTGATATATACTGTATTTATACCTTGATATATACTGTATTTATACCTTGATATTTACTGTATTTATACCTTGATATATACTGTATTTATACCTTGATATATACTGTATTTATACCTTGATATATACTGTATTTATACCTTGATATATACTGTATTTATACCTTGATATATACTGTATTCATACCTTGATATATACTGTATTTATACCTTGAAATATACTGTATTTGTACCTTGATATATACTGTATTTATACCTTGATATATACTGTATTTATACCTTGATATATACTGTATTTATACCTTGATATATTATACTGTATTTATACCTTGATATATACTGTATTTATACCTTGATATATACTGTATTTATACCTTGAAATATACTGTATTTATACCTTGATATATGCTGTATTTATACCTTGATATATACTGTATTCATACCGTGATATGTACTGTATTTAACCTTGAAGTATACTGTATTTACACCTTGAAATATACTATATTTATACTTTGATATATACTGTATTTACACCTTGATACGAACTGTATTTATACCTTGTTATATACTTTATTCATACCTTGATATATACTGTATTTATACCTTGATATATACTGTATTCATACCGTGATATGTACTGTATTTAACCTTGAAGTATACTGTATTTACACCTTGAAATATACTATATTTATACTTTGATATATACTGTATTTACACCTTGATACGAACTGTATTTATACCTTGTTATATACTTTATTTAAACCTTGAAATATTCTGTATTTATACCTTGATATATACTGTATTTATACCTTGATATATACTGTATTTACACCTTGAAGTATACTGTATTTACACCTTGAAATATACTATATTTATACTTTGATATATACTGTATTTACACCTTGATATATACCGTATTTATACCTTGATATATACTGTATTTATACCTTGATATATACTGTATTTATACCTTGATACATACTGTATTCATACCTTGATATATACTGTATTTATACCTTGATATATACTGTATTTATACCTTGGTATATACTTTATTTATACCTTGAAATATACTGTATTTACACCTTGATATATACTGTATTTACACCTTGATACAAACTGTATTTATACCTTGAAATATTCTGTATTTATACCTTGATATATACTGTATTTATACCTTGATATATACTCATGGCTAAAAATGCAAAATTCACATATTTTTCTTCATTTGATATTTACTTGAAATGACAACCCTTTTTTAATTGTAGTTGTTATTTTCGTTTGTGAATTTCTAGACTGTTGTAATAGATCGGATTAAACAGTATACAAAACCCAATATCATCATTGTGAGATATTGTAAGAAAATAAGTTAATGGGAAGAAGGACGGTTGACTTTGAGTTCACTGTCCTGTTCACCGTACCACCCCTTTCTTGAAGGAGTAAAAATTTTGTGGTTCAGTGGAGCCCTGAGAGTATAAACATTCAATACTTGTTACACAACCCTCTCCCCACCCAATCTGGTTCTATTTTGCACGCCTGGAGTGGTAGAATGGGAATTTGTCTATAAAGATTTGTCTTAAAGATCATGGAGCCGACCTAGTCATTATGGATATATTTGGGAATATTTTGATATTGAATATTTTGATAAGCTCAAATAAACATTAGATAATTAACAACCTTTTGAATTTAGGTAGAGGGGGGGAAACTACTATCTCGTAGTTCCGGGAAAGCACGGGCCTAGGAATCAGACCTAATTTTTTATTTCCTCGCACCGATTGGGATTCGAACCCACGGCACCTAGTCGCCTAGCAGACGACAGTCAAACTCGCTAACCACTGAGCCATTCACCACCCTACTTTTCAAATTAACCTTTCACTTGCAGTCATTTGGTGCGACAAGCAGTCACAGTTACGTTACACAATTGTAGAAGTGCGCAGCGAACTTTCTTTGCTAATTCGAGTTTCAATGATTAGGTTAATAAGAATTGGAATAATCAAAGTAGTATTGATAATTTTAGATTTTAATAAAATGGTATGTACGGTATTTCTGTATTACGTCATTGTGATTACGAGAGTCTTTATTATGTCATAAAATTTAAATGACGTGAGTTTATGACGCTATTATAACGTTATAATCATTGATTTCATCGAGATATCTTTACAATAATAGATCACAAATACGTGATTACCTTTGAGCTGTTGGGGCATATTGGAAAAGTCGGGGTCGCTCAAACCTCCCAAAAATGAATTTGTGCCACAAGAACTTCTACAACCAGGTTTTTAAAGTTTAGAAAATAAAAATTTGCACATGTTCACTTCCTCTCACGGGGGTGATAAAATTTGACTTTTCATTCATTTTTCTTTTTGCATAATTAACGTTTTTTGAGACGTCATGGTTCTGCATTTATTGAGAGTCCACTATAACTTCTCTGTAAAGAGGGTGATAAAACCATTAAATTTCATTATTTTTTTTAATTGAAGCCTATAGTAAGATTAGTACGAAATCTGGACACCTGAGAAAAGAACCTTCCCCGAGGGTGAGGTAAATGCCATGTATTTAAACATTACAATTTGTTAGTTTAGGACTGATTACGTTGATGACCTAAGGTTCAGAGTTCATCCAACTACATTCAAAGCAAAAGTTCTTTATTTCAAACCCTCCCATTTCATGACGTCTTGTGACCTTATAAAGGAGGTTGTCCATTACGGATAGATTTCGAATGATTAAGAGACGAGAGGCCCTCAACTTTAATCTTCCTATAAAAACCCATCGTTTAATGAAAATCCAACCAAATAGCATATATACCTCGTATAGTCTAGTTTGTTGACACAGAACTTCAGGAACCCGTTAAACTAGTAATTCCAGTTACAGTCATGGATATTATGTAAGTTTTTGAAACTGAATTGTTTTGCTTTTTAATTCATTCTTTTTTTTATCTTATTTGGTCTGCACACAGATTTTTATCTATATGTATAATAGATAAAAATTAGATATACGCATTAATAAATATGATTGGTTCCTCCCCAGCGGCATCATAAGCATAATATAAAAACAGAATACATGTATTATTAGGCATTTAAAATCTTATTTACTTCTAATTAGCATTATGTTGATATGTTACATGTTACTGAATAATAAAACAAGTTCTATATGGTTAAGAATTTGACAACGCCTAAATTGATAAAATTGAATTTGTCTTGAGACTTTGAAAAGCCACTGGTGACTGAAATATTACTTTTAAAATACGTGTTTCTGAAATGATTTTGTGCATTGATTTAAAACAAAACTTTTATTTTAGGTTAAATATTACAATTTCAAACAATTTACCAACAGAAATTTTGAAATATTTGGCTCCTGCTATTTCACCTACTCTTTTAATAGTCGTTTCATGGAAACTATGGAATATGTATAATAATGTATCTAAAGACCCGACGTTATCACTTCCATTACCTCCTGGAAGTCTTGGTATTCCACTTCTGGGTGAAACTATAAGTTTTATCATATCGGTAAGTATTATCTTGCATTGTACCTTTCACAAAATATATTCTGTTTTTGTAACCTTTTAATGGAATTTCACCTTTTCTGTTGACATCAGTCTAGTTTATTCTTTATATTTTTTATTAATTTTCTAGGGTGCAAACTTTTTTAGAAGCAGGAAGGAATTTTATGGAGACGTTTTTAAGACGCATATCCTTGGAAATCCCACCATTAGAGTGTCTGGACCACAAAATGTTAGAAAGATTCTGATGGGTGAAAATTCCTTGGTAACAACGTACTGGCCTACAAGTGTCCGTATGTTGATGGGAGACGGAGCAGTTTCACATGCCGTTGGTGCTACTCATAAACTAAGAAGAAAAGCCTTATTGAAGGCCTTTAGCCATGATGCCTTATCGTCGTATGTACCAGTTATACAAAAGGTTGTTCAGCAATTTATCAGAAAGTGGTGCCAAGAGGGTTACGTATTCGGTTACCCTGAATGTAAAAGAATGACCTTCAAAGTGGCGTGTCAAGTATTAGTAGGTTTTGATATGGTGCAGTCAGAACATCAGAAATTATTAACTGTATTTAGAGTGTTTCTTGACAATCTCTTCTCGCTGCCACTGAATATACCTGGTACAGGTCTGTCAAAGGTATGTACATGTATATAATTTTTTGTCGACTTTCAATGACTTTCACTAGACCTGTATGCTCATATTGAGTTACTTCAAAGGTATAACACACTGAAAATGAATCCATATTCCAAAGAATCCTTTCTGGCAGAAAATCAAAAACCATTATTCACATTATAATAAAAACTTTGTTTTCAGGGAATGAAGGCTAGAAAGATCTTACTAGAAAAAATAGAAGAGTGTATTAAAGATAAATTTAAGAAATCCGGTGCCGAATTTAAAGATGCCATGATGCTTATGATGGATATGAATGAAGGTGAAAAACTAAACTTGGAAGAGTTAAAAGATGTTGGGATAGAGTTGTTGTTTGCTGGCCATGCTACTTGTGCTAGTGCTGCCGCATCTCTTCTCTCTCAGCTTGCCAAGAATAAGAATGTTGTAGATAAAATCTCGGGCGAGCTTCAAGAATATGGTCTAGATGAAGACAGCAGCAATATAACGTTGGACGATATCAATAAATTAACTTATGTATCAAATGTGGTTAAAGAAACATTACGAATATCACCACCGGTTGGCGCTGGGTTTAGAAAAGTTATCAAGTCATTTGAACTTGAAGTAAGTATTGATATATCTTATATCACCTAAAAACTCACAAAAAGTTGGCCTCAAAAAGACTAAATGAACTGATGAATATTTTATCACCGCCATGAAATGCTTACAGTAACAAACTGAACTTGCGCATGGAATAAATTTACTATACTTTCCGCTTCAAATCTATAGGTTAAGGTTTACTGAAATTTAGAATAATCTCCGATAACCAACCATTTATTATCTTAATGCATTTCAGGGGTACCAAATACCAAAAGGTTGGACTCTAGCTTACAGTATCAGAGAGACACAAGAAGCTGCTGGGGTTTTTAATCAAGGAGAAAAATTTGCTCCAGAAAGATGGAATAGCATTAAAGATGAAAAGTTTAGTTATTTACCGTTTGGTGGTGGTGGACGTGCTTGTGCTGGGAAAGAATTGGCCAAATTAGTGCTAAAAATATTCGCTATTGAACTATCCAGAAGTTGTAAATGGAGATTGTTAAACGAATCAGCTAAAATAAACTATTTACCAGTCCCACATGCCTCTGATGGGTTACCTATAGAATTTTCACAAATCATTACCAATAGACCTCGTGCTTTTACTATTTAGACAATAATTAAAGCTGTTTGCTGAATACATCAAAACTTTTTTCCAGTTGGAATAAGGCAAAAACTCAATTACTTGAAGTCTCAGTGGAATAAAGAAGCTTGTCACAATGCTCAGGAATGCAGAATACGTGTCAAATGTATATGCTGTTCAGAAAACATATAAATATATGTATATAGACAATTATGATTGTGTATCGAAATGTACCTAGTCATTCATAATATTTAGATGTAGGCCTACGTGAAATATAGGCCTTATATGTAATAATTTTATTTGTTATAGGCTATTTTTTTTACTAATAAATACAAGTAATTTTTGAAAACAATATTCGACAAAAAAAAAACCACCATGGGAAGGGCTTTCCAAGGAATATGGCATTTTCTATTTACTTAGTTATTCATAGGTCCTACAATTTAAGTAAAGTTTAGATCAGGGGTTCCCAAAATCCGGCTTGCAGGCCTGATCCGGCCCACGAGAAGATTCCCTCCGGGGCACGAAAAGTTTGTCGATTCCTAATTCTTATATATATATATATAAACTGTAGCACTGTCATACTCAGTGGTCAGTAATTAAAATCCATATTTTTTCTGGCTCGCACGAAGAATTGATAGGGAAACCTCGGTGCTTTCTGTATTATATAATAATATATACATTGTACACCTACTTAAAGATAAAAGGAAATTTGCAAAAAAATTAAATCTAAACTCTGAAGTTGTTCTGAACACGGTTGCTACCGTGAACAAGGTTAGGTCATGACCTATAAAGTAACCCATCTAATTAAAAATGAATGTGAAGGTGTGGTCATGGCCTCTCCATCAACATCTGTTTCTATCCATTCTAAATTAGTTTCCGATTGTTTATAGTTGTATAATAGGAAAGGTGAAGATGGGGTCAACAGTCAAAATATTACCGTGGATTTTTAACCCTTTTGGTACCAACCAAATATTCAAACCACTTAAATCTTAAGTAATGCGCAAACGTGCACGACACATATTGCAGGATGGGTTTCTCTGAGGATGACCGGGTCAGATTGAAAGAAAGCTTGTGTTGTGATATGAGTTCAGATGAATGGAGGACTTTAAAAAGATTATGTCATTAATGTTTTTCAATGTCATTATAGTTAAGGTTGCCATGTACTCAAATTGACCTTTCCCAGTTCAAGTGTCAAAGCCGGATGACCCATGCATCCGAAACAAAATGATTTTAAAGGACTTTTATAGACTATTCGAATATTAATTCTTGATAGAATAAGAGTATAAGAATACTTTCCTACCATACAGGTATTCCCATATCGTAAATGATTAATTATCAACTATTTTAATCATATTAGGGCCTACATGTAGGCCTACCTAGGCTACCTACTTCAGTTTTTCTCACAGGCCTGAGCTTGAATTTGTTTGCAATAAACGCCCCATCACGTGTACAACTTTAGAGTTCCACGTTTCACATAATTTGAACGCAACGCATAATTTGTAGGATTGATATGGAATGAAATGAATTGAGTTTTACGTTCTACTCTTCCTAAGGACTAATGAAGACGGACAACGTCATGCAGTGTGCAATGAGCTGAATTTTGTCAGGACAGCGGCACATGTACACAGCCTCTAGCGTTTATTATCCCATCCGACCGACTAAAACCTTTTTTCCATGCCAGTACCTCTGACCTGCATCACTGACAAGGGGAAAACGGGCTGAAAAATCCGAAATTTCATCTCGGCCTTTGTCGGGATTGAACCCTATAGACCTTCAGGTTAGCAAGTAAGCGTCTAACTCCCTGAGCCACGGCGGCTCCTGTAATGAAACAGCCTCTAAATCCCAATGGGTCCAAATTATGATCAATTTTTTAAAATTTTTAATGTCCACAAATCATGTATGTTCTTGTCTTATGCTCAAACCATACGATAACAGGTTGTTAAATTATCAGGATCGGGGAAAATAGAAGTGAACTTCCTTATTTTCTACAAATTTAAAAATAAAACAAGTTTGCTTGATCTTTACATTAACATTTGCCATTCTAATTTATCAGGTAAACATATTGAAACTTCATGAGCAAGTAAAAAGAAAAACTAAAGAATCAAAGAAACTTAAAATATGTTCCCCTATCATTAGTATATGTCTATACTTAGTTACATTAAATCAGAATCTAACCCCAGTTTTGGGTTTATTTTTTTTAATTCGAATACTTATATATTGCTCTGCAACTGATGAATTAAACAATATTTTAACAGCGATCATTTTTTGTTACTAAATCTCTATGATCCATATTATCAATGATCTATCTTATTAACAATTATTCAACGTAATGTTGTCTGTGATCAAATATGATTTATATCCATTTATTATGTTGTATTACGTTTTGTTGCTCTCCTATCAGTCCGTGCTATTTTTAGAAATCCTCTTTCTCCCTCCCTTTTAAGTTTTTTGCATGCCCATTTTCTTACTAAATTTTGGTCTAGATTTCGAATTTGATGTCTGAAATTGCATTTTTTTTTTTAGAATTTCTGAAATAATGAGAACTTTAATTGGCGGAGGTTATTTCTAAAAATAGTGGTTTGGTTTATTTATTTTACATTCATTTTTTAATTCAATTCAATTTCGTTTCGATTTAACAAAAAAGGAAAAAAAAATACTCTTCATATACTGCTCCATAGTTTCCAGATTATCCAAAATTTGGCACACTTTCATTTAGGCACAGTGATCTAGGCACACCTTCAATGAGACACACCTTCAATTAGGCACATATGCAATTTGGCACACATATATTAGGCACTATATCATTTAGGCACATCCGGCTCTAAAGGGGGGGGGGGGTGGCAAAACCTCAAGGGAAAAATGAGATCACTTCATAGTGGAAGAAAGCAATCACTATTGAGGAAATCTTTATCAGCACAATATTTGTAACCTTAACATACATTGCAATAAAGTTGTATTAAAGGGATACCGCGTCCTAGAATGAACGTAAAATTTAATTCTCAAGAATGGTCAATATGATTATATATTTTCATCAGTGAAATTACCTTACTTTGATATGTGTGTGTGTGCTTACCAGGTAACAGAATGTACAACTGAGACTGTAGCAAAAAGCAGATATATCTGACCATATTTTGTGTAAAAGTGTGGGTAAATTTATATTGATAAGGGGTGCCTAAATGGATGTGTGTCTATTTAAAAAAATTAGCCTACTCTTTTTGCGATTTCCAACTGTAGAGGAATCTTTAACGTGCACAGCCTATAGGAATGTTAGTAACTTGGTTACGGGAAATTTGGTCATCGGAAATATAGTCACAGTAATAAGGACACGTGCTATTTTGGTCACAGTAATACGGACACATGGTACTTATTGGTACCATATTTCCGGTGACCAAATTTCTTGTGTCCAAGTTACCGTTCCCTGCCTGTAGCACACGGGGCCTCGGTTCATTGTCCCATCCGAACGACTAGACGCTTTTTCCATGTCAGTCCCTCTGACTTGCATCACTGACGAGGGAAAACCGGACTGAAAAATCGGAAAGATCATCTCGACCTTTGCCAGGATTGAACCTTGGACCTTCAGGTAAGCGAGCAAGCGTCTAACTCACTGAGCCACCGCGGCCCCCGTGCCCAATTCAAGGTGTGCCTAAATGAATATGTGCCTAATTGAAGGTGTGCCTAATTGAAGGCGTGCCTAAATGACTGTATGCCGATTTTAGTGTGCTTCAAAAGAGTGTGCCTAATAAAAGTGTGCCTAAAGTACTGTGTCTAAATGTTGTGTGCTTAATTAATTCGCTTATTAATTAGAGCCAAAGTAAGCTTACTGATTGAATTATTAGGGTTTCTAATGAATTCAAGTTCAAAAGACCTATGTGGACGTAGAAATTCTTGGGGAAACCATTTGACTCTAATCTGCTTTGAAACGCTAAATTTAATTTGATACCGTGACCAAATGACGTCATATGAATGAAGGTGTATAAGAACTGATTTGGTATTTTATTATCATTATCTAAACATATTCAAAAAGAGATATGGTGAGTTATAACTTATTTAAATTAATTCATAATGTTTTTGCAAAATGATATTCAAATGTATTATTGCCTTTTTGCTAGAGATAATAAATTTAATTCCAAAATACCATTGTTGTTTTGGAAAAATATGAGCAAGTACGAATGCGTGCATACTTAACAACTACAGCGTCCGTCTATGTGCCGAATTGACAGACTGGGTGATCAAAATCAAAAAAAAAAAAAATCAACGACATTTGAACGACATATGTGACTTGTCGTACATACCTATGGCTGTACCCTGGCGAGGGAAATCCCGTCATAATTAGCCTAATTACGAGTTAATTAAGGATTTGTGGGACCATCTGGTATTTTTGCCAGTCGTTAGAACACCTTTACTTTCTATTGATATAAGTATTACCGATCCAATTATAGTATATATCCAAACGTTGGTTTAGGAACATCACTAATTGGTTGTCATTCGAAAGGTGAGGACTAATTAACTACTCCACTAATTTGTGTCATTATTGTCACTTACAAGTGTTGGATTACTACTCGTTATTAAGATAGCTGCTTTATGCTGGATTTAATAGTGTTTAGTTATTTGCCTATTGTTTTTTAGTGAGCGGAACGTATAGTTTTGACCTCACACATAATTGATTTCCTTTGAAATTAGTTTATTATTGGTCGTAGAATTCGCCCGAATCTCAAAGTTGGTCGTAAGATTCGCCCGATTATACCGCTTCTACTTACTGTAGTCGGTCATAACTCTTAGCTTACTGATATAATATTTGGCATAACTGATTTCTCTCCAAATTAGTTTATTGCTGGTCGTAAGATTCGCCCGAATCTCAATAAGATTATACCGCTTCTGTTTACTCTAGTCGGTCATAATACTTAAATCTGCCGCGTCTATTATTCTAGTCGGTACAATGGAAAGTCCTAAGGCTGATGCTCAAACACTTACTATGTCTGAAGCATTTAAGAGCACGCCGGCTTCAAAAACTTTCGAAAAAGTCACCCCTGACAAGACCTACGATCATGTAGTGCTTGTCAGACCCGAGGATTGATTTACATTCAAAGGATGTAAAGCAACGTCAATCGGTTGAGAAGTCAGATCTTGGGGAATTGCTAGCTACCCATTGATCAAGATCCTAGGCAACGGATCATTCGTTTAGCTTTCTCGACGAGAGAAAGCGCGGACATTGCACTTGGCAAAGGCACCCTCCTCGGTAGAAAGTCGAAGATGGTGATACCACAATCGGTTAGCTCAGACCGATGCGTTGTGTATCGCATACCATCTGCTTACTCTGAAGAGGAACTGTCAGAAGACCTGCATGGAAGGGGTATAACGTCTCTAGTGTACGTCGATTAAAAGTCAGGGAAGGCGCCGAGGACGCAACGGTAGTTCTATCGTTCCCGAAAGGGCAAATTCCCAGACAAATCGGAATCGTCTATCTGATTCGAAATACCTACCCCTACGTGGACGGGGTCCGCCGCTGCTACAAATGCCAAAATGGCGGGAGACCCCAAATGTTCGAAATTACAAAAGGTCAAACACACGCTAAAGGCCAGCTAAGATGGCTATATCCTTCAAAGAGGCAACAGCTCTCGTTAAGATTCGGGATGACTTTGAGGCAACGGAACCCAAGGAGAAAGATCATTCTTCGAAGGTGGAGTAGATATTCCAACCTTGCCCAGGTATCTCTGCTCTAGACTGGATAGACCTGGTTCACATAAAAAGCGTATCGGTGGAGGAATTGCAATCTACGTAAGGGAAGGAATACCTTATCAAACACTATCCCTGTGTAGTAATGAATTTGAGGTTATCGGAGTGTCCCTCTCCCTTGCTGATGGAAAGAAAATTGCAATAGTCAATGTTTATCTGCCGCCTGGTAAGAATGTCATTGAACCAAGCTCATATCGAAACCTACGTGAACAAATATCACATCGGAACGTCCTGTTCTGTGGTGACTTCAATTCAAAACACGCCGCGTGGGGAGGGACTACTCGAATTCATAGAGGATAAACGACATGTGCTTATTGAACGATGGGAGGCCTACTTGGATCCATAACTCCAGTGGAGGAATGTCTCATTTAGACCTTACTATCGCTTCGACAAATATAGCTCCACATTGCAACTGGCAAATTAGTTCGACCGAGACCCTTGGAAGTGATCATCTAGTAATAGATTTTACTTATAAGGGTCAATTAAGAAGTGGATAAATCCAAGGCAAACAAAAATGGCGAATCGCAAAGGCAGATTGGATAAAATTTACTGAAAACGGTTCGCAGTGGGACGTAATGGACAAAACGAGGATGTTGATGTCTTCGCCAAAAATGTCACCATGGTCCTCATGGAGACAGCCAAGGAAGCTATCCCGCGAAGCTCTGGCAAAAACAGGGCTTGTCCGAAGCCCTGGTGGTCGGACGCTTGCCATCACGTAGTGAAATTACGAAAGAAAGCACTACGTCGTGTCCAACGAAACCTCACCCCCGATACAAAGCAGGTGCCAAGTTTTGCTGAATTTAATAAGTAATATATCTGGCAATAAATGGGGTGCCAATGTGGTGACGCTCAAGATGATCTATCGTGCGCTGATCCGGCCCATCGTAGACTACGGTTCACAGGCATTCATGACTGCTAGACCAATGCTTCCGCATAAACTAGATATGATACAGCACAAAGCACTCCGCATAGCCACCGGAGGAGGTATTGGAATAAAAACGGAGTCGCTACTCCAAGATGTTGGTGAGGTCCCTCTCAAACTCCGCAGAGAGGAGCAAGCTCTAAGATACTGGTAAAAAATCAAGCACCTTGGAGAATCATCTCCCACCTACCTAGAGATCACGAGGTTCAGCCAAGCCAAAAAGAATATAAGCTTTGGTCAGGCAGTTCGGGAATCCGTTCGAACAATGGGCTAGATAGGTTGTCCATCAGAGCGTTTGCTCTCCCCCAAATTGCTCCTTGGACGATCACGCCTCCTCTTGTCGACACCTCTCTCGCCACGAGATTGGATAAGAAACGGGACGATCCCTGCAACGCTCGGATGATCGCTTTAACTCATATGGACGCTAGGTGGTCGGAAAGCACCCGTATCTACACTGATGGTTCACATAACCCGGAAAATAGTACGACCGGGTAGGGGATTTATATCCCTTCGAGCAGTACAAGAATAATCAAGCGAGTACCCAATAACTGTTCGGTGTATACTTCAGAGATGCTTGCAATCCTCTATGCGGTGCAATATTCCGCAGGCCACCATAATCCAAATAATGTAGTATTAAGCGACTCGCTTAGCAGTCTGATGTCGATTGTCAACGACTCTTCGAGTTCCCAATCGGGGCTAGTGGATGAAATCAGGCAAGCGTGCTCATTAATACATAGTCAAGGCAAATCAATCGAGTTGGCATGGATCCCGTCTCATGTTGGCATACAAGGGAATGAGATTGCAGATGAACTTGCAAAACAATGACTAGATCTAACGGAAATTGAGCCGATAGACTACAGCTTATCAGAAGTCCGGAGCATGATCGGTAAAACATCAAATCTGCATGGGAGGTAACTCTCGTGAATGCTGATATGCTCCGCTTCAGACTAAATGATAGCATTAGCAGTAAAGTAATTTTGTACCATCCCAATCGACAGATCTGTCGATGGGTGAGGTAAGAAATCACAAATACGAACTAAAGCTATATCCCTGCGGTGAAGTTGGCACCACAGAACATCTGTTAATCCATTGTGAGCAATTAAGGGAAGAGAGGCACACGCTGGTCGATTTATTGAATAAACGTAAGCTGGACTATAATCTGAAAAACATTCTGTCACAAACGCGAGAGGGTATGTCGGCAATTTGTGAATCAGTTTATTATTTCTTAAAAGAAATAGGAATGATCACCTAGGTAGCACATCAGAAGAGCGTCCTGCTCATCTGTAGGTATGACGTCGAACGTGGACTCAGTCTTCGGTAAAACGTCAAGAAGAACCATAGAAAAAAGACAGAAGAAGGACAGATGGAGTCAAAAGAGCACATCACTCTTTACAGAAGAAGGACAGATGAAATCATAAGAGCACATCGCTCTTTTCAAGAAGAAAGAAGACAGTTACAGAAGAAGAACGAAGAATAAAGATACAGAAGAAGAACGATGAATAAAGATATAGAAGAAGCCATAATATCAGGTCGCTCCTTACTCAACGTCCGCGATATGGTTTTGATTACCGAAGCAGACACCATACCCACCAGTCAGTCAGTCAGGAATATGGCCAAGTACTAGCAGTTAGCCGCACTCTGATAGCCTGTTTTGCTCGATTTATTACACCCACGTATGCAGATGCTCATATCATGGACACTAAAATTGAATAGGTGAAAAGTGGGTGATAAGTCTTGTAGTTTTTAATTAAAAACTTTATTTTCCACCAAGGTGAAAAGTGAGTGATAAGTCCTGTAGTTTTTTTATTAAAAACTTTACTTTCCACCAAGGTGAAAAGTGGGTGAAAAGTCTGATAGTTTTTATATCAAAACTTTATTTTTCACCAAGGTTTTCCAGACTTTTCACCCACTTTTTACCTAGGTGAAAACACTTTTCACCATGGTGGAAAATAAAGTTTTTAAATAAAAACTACCAGACTTTTCACCAACTTTTTACCTAGGTGAAAAAACTTTTCACGGTGGAAAATGAAGTTTTTAAATAAAAACTACCGGACTGTTCACCCACTGTTCACCATGGTGGAAAATACAGTTTTAAATTCAAAATAAAAAATAATGTCGTATTTGAGCCACCGTAGAAATGAGCTTTTCAATAAAAATTGGTAAGTATATATGTTGGTTTAAATTATATACTTAAATATCAGCCTTATACTAGTTTCATTAAAACCCGGCCCTTTGAATACTGTGGTTTCTATATTTTGTTAAGGTCTATTTGAGCTTTTGTCACTCTTGAGTTAAAGTGAACACGCCTCGGCCTATATATAAATCTATAGTTTCAAGGCTTCATTTTAATTCGCTAGAGGGAGTGTTTGACATATGAAATAAGGGTAAATTCTATAATATCCTTTTTCATCTTTTAACCTTTTTGAGATAAAGTTATATCTGTGATTAAATCTTATTACTTGATAAAGGGTTTATTAGCCGCTGGCATTGTCTCTATCCAATATGTTTATATATTTATTGAACCTTGGTTTTAAAGTATTACTTCAAGGATTTCGAATGAGCAGGTTGTTTTATCTTCATAAGGTTAGTGTCATGTATTTATGTATTCGTTTCGAGTAATAAAAAAACGGAACCTAAAACATCAGTAACGAGTTTCAAGTTTTGTTTTTATCAGACTTTGGAATGAATGCCCTTGAGGGCCTGGTTTTAATATTTCTATATCGCTCTACATTTTGATGTACTATTTTAACAGTGCAAACGATATGTTTAGTTGTTGTGTTATGTTTCATTATATGCCCTCGTGAAGTGTTGACCGTATTTTGCCGTCATCCATGTCCGTCCGTCCATCGGTATGACTGTTTATCCAAAATTGCTCGAAATACTCTAGATGGCACAATAATCCTTGACGGATTTTGACTTAACTTTATCACCCAAAGATGAACCCAATTGAAAATCAACGAATCTGAATATATTGAGTTATTGCTCTACACTCTGTACAATGTGAATTCGTTGATGGGTTTTGATGAAACTTGGTGTAAGATTGTGTAATAACCCAAAGATAAACCCTATTGAAAATTCGGGAAATCGTAAAAAAATGTGTGTATGAGTTATTGCCCTTGTAAAATTTAAGTTGTATACACTCTAGCAGAATTCTTGAAATTCACTTAAATCAAAAAATATTTAGTGTCAGTTATTGCACTTGTTTTTGACAACAATTTTATGCAGATTTTGACAACTTGCTGAAATTTGTAATTTACCACCTTAAAAGAGAAGTGTATGATTGAAGGTTTGATATTTCATTCCGCTGATTGTTACTGTACTGTCAAGATTTTATTCAAATTTCAATGTGGCCAGTGGGCGTATATTACATTGTATCTTATTGTGGAATTCTATATACAGAAGATTAAAACACGAAATTAGTATCGATCCGAGTTAATTATACACACTGCCTGTCATTATGTTGTGGTTCTACACATCTTTATTGATATATTGAAAAATTATAGTTTCGGTCGATATTATAGAAGTGACAATCAAAACATTTTAATAATAACCTACTTTCTATTCCATAAAATTATGCATTATAGACATGACTCCTGTGTTTAATTAGTTTATCGTATATATGTTATAAGATTTCCGGTTAAAACTATACATGTATAAAATATAATATTTACTGTTTGTGGTATATAGAATGAAATGTATTTTTCCATATTTATAAATCTTGAATATCTGCTATACTTTGTAGGACAAACAAGCTGTTACAGACATCTACTGAAGTGAGCGAATCGATTTTTACTTTGAAAATAGCTTACATTAAGTAGTTTACGCGTTGAGTTATGTCTGATACTAAGTGAAAAGAGAAACAGAAAAAGGAAAATGGATGGTACTAAGATTGTCCATTTTGTAATTCGCAGCATCTTTGTTTGTAATGGTTTCTATTATTTGCAACATTTTTTTTTACGCAGAAGACATGTTTTGCTTCCAGCATTGCCAGCTCTAACTTGTTTATTGACGGGAATAGGGTTTAACATTTTGATTATGTATGACCTGGTGTTATCAATTGGTTTACCAGAAGGCATTGATGAACCTTTCTTAGTGCAATATCAACAATTCTCGGAGATTTTAGTAACGTTAGTGTTAGGAAGTTATTTATTACGTGGTGTGGGAGATTCGTCGTTTAATCTAGGAATTCAGTGGAAATTGTCGGTAATTATGCTAGCTGTTGCTACCAACATTTATATGATAATAAGGTGTATTAAAACGATAGCAACATCAGTGGTGCTGAAAGATGATAAACAATACCTGATTTATACACAGACTTCCAGTAACTCTAATCTTGTTATATATCTCTGTATTATCTTACCACAATATATAGCAGTGGCCTCTATTTTATATTACATCAATAATCCATCAGGTAAGTTTGTTATGCATTCCAATGAACATATTTATTCAGACTTATGCCTTAATAATATTTTTTTATTCATTTAAAATTCTTATTAGATACTATATTCACTCTAGATATTAGACCATAGACTTTAGACTACCATATACAATGCCCATACCATATACCATATACTAGTACCATATACCATACACCATTTCCATACCCATTATATATTGTTTTTACAACCACTTTCACCATACCAATACCATACCCATACCAATACCATACCCATACCCATTACCATACCTCCATATACCATACCCATACCATATACCATATACCGTAGCCGTACCCATACTTCTGCCTTTTTTGGCAACCTATCTCTTAATTGCCTCTGCAATTTAGGGGTTTGACAATTCTCGCTTTGTTATTTTCAGAAAAAGAGAAAAACATCGAAGATGCCGAAGAAACGCTCCCAGTTACCAATAGTTGTGAAACTTGTCATGTTTTTGACTTTTATTACCACTTGAACGTTATATATATTGGCATCGTGATAGTTATTGTGAAGCCTGTATTATACTTCTACTCAAATAATTCCGATTGTGACAGGACTAACGAATTTCTTATTGTTCCCCCGTTTGTTGCTGTTACAGTGTTGTTTGTCGGTCACCAAATACCTGGTATTACAGCCATAAAAACCAAAAGTGTTCAAAGTGAACCAGTATTGCATATTGAATATGACAAAACCATACAAAGTGAACCAGTATTGCATATTGAATATGACAAAACCATACCATAACAAAGTTTTGTGACATACATAAGCCTAAGTATCATGAAACCGTATATAGCCTATGCAAACATTATGTTACACAACTTTATTAAAATCTATATGGATATTTTGTCAGATATGAATGAAGAAAAATCTAAATCAATTTTGTTAAAGTGGTCGTATTCACTTTAAAACTACAATGTGGTATTCCGATTACCAGCAGGCGCATTTGTGCTAAGAATGAAAGCTGATTATTTTGCTGAATCCTCATGCGGCTATGTACTATTTTCATAGATCTGTCCATCTAATACACATATACTGAGCATTTTATTTTGTACATAAATTGTACATTGAAATATTTGTATATTTGAGTATTTTATGCTTGTTCTATTTCAATACGTATGCATCCTGAAGCCGGTTTATCTCATACACGTTTCTTGTGTATATATGTACTACATTTGCAGTCTGTCCTTGATCGTAGGGACATAGATCTGTCCATCTAATACACATGTACTCGGGTATTTTTAAACACATTGTACATTGAAATATTTCAAATGTATTGCCCCCACGGGCTGAATGTTAGACATGACTGTGCCCTTGTGTATTAACCTAATTATCAGCCATGTAAAATAAAGAGATGATTATTATTTAAGTGTTCTCAGTAACTTTTTGTGTTTTAAATACATGTACCATTTGCCTGTTGTTTATAGTAAGCTCATTTTTGTGGAGCATACTTAATCAACAAAGTATGTAAAATTATTATAAAGCCCAGTAAAAACTAAACTTGAACCTTGATTTGAGATTAAAATAGTTCATAAAAAGGGCCTTTTTAATTCATTGTTCATTTAAGCACAAGAAGGTGCCATTAATGCAGAATGTCCATTAGTAGTAAAGCAGTGACTTCTTGGTGCACTGACATATTTGTGTAGTGGTGTATTTTTCTAGTTTTGGGGTGACTTTAATTTTTGAGAGATTTTGTGTAGTAAATGGAAATGGAGCATGAGTAACTCATGATTGTAATGACTTCTATAATTTCCAACCTTATTGTAATTCAGCCATGCATCATTTGTAAAATGTGCACATTTGAATATCTGCACAAAATAAACAACAATAACTATGCTGTAATATTTATGTTAATTTACATACCATTATGTAATACATACATAATATGCAGGATGTTTAGTGTGCATAGTCAATCTTTCATATTATAGTATACATGTAATTTTTTTATAAAAATAATCTGTATCTTTAATATACACAACCATAATTATATACAATCTTATCTTTCTTAAAACTGTACAGTAATTGTTATATGACAATACATAATTTAAATATACATAAAATTCTTATTCCTTATGTTTTATTTTCACAATGTACAACAATCAGGAACTGAGTCTAAAACCTTGACTGCAATAGCCATTAGTGACCTCAACAGAAACTATT
The DNA here is from genome assembly GCA_030562195.1 of Nipponacmea schrenckii. Lineage (NCBI taxonomy): Eukaryota > Metazoa > Mollusca > Gastropoda > Lottiidae > Nipponacmea > Nipponacmea schrenckii. The sequence continues at coordinate 1,743,034 of JAUJPP010000007.1, forward strand.
TGATTGCTTGTGTATTCATGTGCTATGAATTGACTAGCCTACAAGCCAATCAAATTGCTGCATTAACAAACTTCAGTGAAAATCAGCTTATAATGTCAAGGTATTAGTACTAGTTCATAATCATATAGTGGACCTATAAGACTTATGTTGTAATAAGATTAAATACTTATAGGGCAAAGGTGAATACATAAAATTGTATTCGAACAAGAAACACAGATCCATGAATCCCAAGGCTATTGTTACAGTAAACAGTTACATTGCTTTTGTGATAGTAAACAACATATCATTGAATGGATTTATTTTTAACAAAAAAATACTTTGATAAAGCATCAAATATTGGAATAATGTCTATAGTAGCTGGAACAGTTGCAAAACAATGCATTTGGCAATAGTTGCTTTTCCAAAAAAAAAATATAAGAGTCAAATTCATTAGCCATTATCAAACACAAACTGGGATGAAAATAAGTCTCAAAACATGAATTCAATATTCCTTCAGGAAAAAACAAAAACAAAGGATGCTTAAAGGGATTGTCAGAATTTAAACACCAGAGCTTTTTATGCATGATAATATTAATAGATCTCAATCCTTAGTATAGTTTCTAAATATTTACCTGGCAATGAGAACCATTTTCAACATTAATTTAGAGAATTTCTATTTAAAATAAGCATTATTGTTCATGTCTGGGTCAAACATTTGGAGGTTATAAGCAAATGGATATTTGATCATAAATATAAAAAATATGATTATTTTTTGATAGATATTGGTTTAAAATGAAACATTTAAGAACATGAATAAATTTTTAGCTGGTGTAGCTTAAACTTTCAAAAAAGTTAATGGAAATATTCCATAACATATTGGCATCAAGTGTTATGTATTTCAAGCTCTAAGCTTCAAAAGAAAAAAATCAGATTATCCCTTTAACTAGAATTCATGTCTATACAAAATATATTGACTTACAAATGTAGGGAAATAAACCTTTAATATTAGCCTCATTTGCAGAAGCTCGAAATTTCTGAAAGTTTAAAAGGTATCTTAAACTATATAATGCAGTTTTATTTCATGAAAATCTTAATGAGACCAGGATTTACCTAATGCACTGTGCAGTGTATCAAGTATATAAAGGTGACACTTCAAAATGGATGTATATCAAATTACTACAACTCTTGAGAATAAAAGCATGTGTCAATGATAAACAATTTTCCTTTTTATTTGCATAGCATTTTTTGTGATAATATTAAGTAGTAATCTTGTATTTCTACCTCACTTAGGTTCTCATGTACACTTTTTATGGAATTTCTTAATAATGGCTTTACTTATACTCTTTATTAGTTATTTTATTATAAGTATATAGATTTTTAAATGATGAAGCTAGGACATATCCTAGTTTATCTTCGCTACCTCTTATATAATATGTCATCTACTATCCACTTCAGATTTTTACCTTATTCAACATTATCTATCAAGTCTATCATTCTAACAAGTTTTAGGTTATTCTTTCAATACCTAACTTCTTCTTGTACAGCTATTGAATTCCCTTCTAATGTTAGACTGAGTAATTTGTAATTGTTATATAGGAATTCAACAATTCTCCTACGATATCAGAAATGCTTCTTTTTTGCGACATTGCATATTGTTGGAATTATTTTGGGCTCCATCACAATGCAGCATAGATGAATGATGATAGATCAATACAGAGCTAAAAATTCTTAGAATCCTTGGTATGAATACCTCAAATGACAAATAAAAAATTTATCAGATTTACCCACTGTGTCAATACTAAAATTAAGCACATAATTTAGGATCTATAAGTTTTTATCACATCTTTAATTGGCTGTCTACATATAGGACACAATCCACCTTTTTCTCTTTTGACTAATAAAGCACAATCAAAACACATACACATGTGTCCACAAGTATAGAGTACGCTGTTTACTGATCGTTCACAACACACAGAACACTCCTGATTATCATCTGTGTTATCTGTAAATGATGTGTCCACTGATGTAGGAGTTGATGTTGATGATGAAGGAAGAGATGTAGGTAGAGGTGGATGAAGAGGAGCAAGTGACGAAGGAACTGCTGGTGATGCTGGTTGACTATCTGATGAGTGTGTAGCTGGTACACTAATACTACGTAAAACTTGAGGTTGGAGAGGTGGTGGTAATGACTGTGTTGCCGTGGTAGAAGCTGGTTGACGTGGTGGTAATGCCACTGTTAGTGATGAATAACTAGAAGCTGATCTTGATCTAGGCATTCGAGATTGGGCACCAGGAATAGTTGTTCCTACAATACAATTAATAATTATATTTTTAAATCAAACTGAATTAATCCAGAAAAGATCATAGGCTTGTGGCAAGCCTCACAAGCGAATACGTCCACCAGCAGCTAGTTAGTTAGCTAAATGTGAACTGTAAAACTCGATAAGAGAGTTTGATGCAATATCACATTTAGCTTGTGTTCACTCTACAGAAAACAAATTCAGATTTTCACAAAAATACAGATTTAGCAAACAATCATTGTTCCAAGATTACGTGTAGACTAAACTGAAGTCTTGCATATTGATCTGCACAACATGAAATGAAAAGACTAAAAAAACTAATCGGACGGACCATCAAGGCAACTTCAAATGAAAATAATCCATGAAGAATTGTAGCCTGTAGAGTGAGCACTAACTACATGTGAACTCTAAAACGACTGCGATATCAAATTTTTATGCGATATCTCTGGAAAAAATTATCGGATCATCACTCAATTTAATAGTGCACATCTTCATAATGATCTCATCACACATACAAACAATCAAAAGAATCCATAGAGAATTGTAGCCTGTAGAGTGAGCATGAGTTGCACTGTATAGGTAATGGAGTGAAGAAAGCTACGTCAGACACTACATTTCCCTGAAAAATTATTTAATCATCACAAAAAACAATAGGGATCATCTTCATAATGACACTGACCCACAAAATAAAAATAAAAAGAATCCATAAAGAATTGTAGCGCGTAGAGTGAGCACGAGTTTCACCCTATAGCTAATGAAGTGAAAAAAGCTAAGTCAGACATGATATTTCTGTGAAAAATTATCCGATCATCGCGAAAATCGATAGGGATCAGCTTCATAATGACACTGACCCACAAAATAAAAATCAAAAGAATCTTCGAAGAATTGTAGCCTGTAGAGTGAGCACGAGGTAAATGTTAACGGATTGACAGACTTACAGACCGACAGGGCGATTACAATATACGCCCATACTTACATGTGGGCGTATAAAAACCATTTCCATTGCCTTAAAAATCTAAATTTACCACTTATAATAACTTTCAGCATTGTATTTGGTTTTTTGGTAAAAATTTGTTTGTTTTTTTTGATTATTTTTATGAGAATTGGATAAGCAGCTAGAAAATAGTACCGTACTGTTAATCTTAGATAAAAATACAAACATGACAAGAAAATTTCCAGCCAACAGTTTGGATGAAATTACTCAAAGCTAAATGTGTTTCTATTCAATTTAAATTTACAAAAAAAATATATTTGAAATCCTAAAGACATACAACAAACAGAACCATATTGAGGCTGGTATTCCAATTCTCTTAAAAATATTTAAAATATTTGCTTAGACAATCTTAATATTGATTGAGCACACTTGTTGATAATTATTCATTTTAAAAACATAGAGATTGATATCATAATCGTGTCCTACATGCTGGTCATACAGACATCTTCCTGTGCAGAGTTATCTGTTCAGTATTATAAGGCCAAAAAAAAATATAGTCCTGTTTCCTGCTACCGGCCTGAAAAAAATAGGGTAGGTAGGTAGGGAAATGATTTTATTTTTTTTTTTCATTTTATTTTTTATGTTAACCTCAAAAAGGGTGCGGTGCAGTGGAGTGGGATCTGGTTACCTTCCGGAACACCTGGGTTCACTCCTAATTTTATTTCAGAGTTCCTGTGGTCTATGTTTTTTAGTTTTTACTGTTTCTTGTGTTCTCTGTTGTTGTGTCTTTGTGTACCTGTGTTTGTCTGTCCCTTGGATTTATGTTGTCATCATGTAAATACTTTGGTTTTATCTCATACTGAAGAGAGTAACCACTTCACCAACAGTCAAATTTGGTTGTATATCATTCTTGTCGGACATAATTAAGCACTCGTTGGCTCTACCTCCAGGCGGCAGTTCATGGTTTTGATTAAATATATCCAAAAATGTTATTTCGTTGCTGAACGATGTTTTTCTATGTCTGGTTTCTGAGTAATGTCCGCACTTGTAAAAAGTAACTTTCAAAACACTACTAGGCCTACCCAGAACTATCTATCACGCTTGCCCTGGAGGCGGCCATGTTGTTTTGGTTCAACAGAATATAAATACCGCATTCGTATCCAAGTACAGAAAGAGATTAATAACAGTCTAGATCACCCAGCCTGTTCTAGATTTAACTAACATTAAAAGAAGACTGGGAAATCTGGATAATCAAGTATAAATAAATGAACGGGGTTGATTCAATTATTAGGTCTCGTCTAAATCGTTGTCCAAATCTTTTAATAATTTAAATTTAATACCGTAATTACTTTATGTAAACAATAAATCATCTTTCGTATGATACTGTATATTATAATGTTCATGTCCAATCACGCGTTAATAATTTTATTCCGCACATTATGAATTTTATACAAAGATGTACTGGAGGAAATTGTCAGGGTACCAAAATAAATAATTACCGCCAGAAGTAGTGATATACGCGAGTATTCTCAAAACCGAAAGTAGAAAAATAATGAAAGAAGCAAATCCATTGGCTGATCTTAGAAAAACACACCCTTTCTTGTCCAATCAGATACGCTGTTACAACTGATGGATTTCTTTTTTTATTATTGAAGTCCAATAACTTATTCAACAAACGTTTACGGCTTTATGTAACCCGAGAGGCATTGGAAATATAGGCTTATTGTCATGAAATAAACTATTGTTAGCTAGACCTATGTAATAACAAGTTATTAACACTATATTGCAGGTGACAAAACGGCGTAAATGGACAGTATTTACATGCAATTTTTGAATGGAATATATCGATATTTTGGAAAATTTGTTTTTTTTTTTTTTTTTCATTTTGTCCAAAAAAACTTTAGGGTCGGGCATGAAAAATTAGGGTCGGTCGGGTAGCAGGAAACAAGACTATAATTTTTTTTGGCCTAATGATAATATTTTCTGCTTGACTTACTGTCTCTTAAGCCTGCGTGTAAGCAAGTGATTGAAACATTTCATGCTTCAACTCTATCTTAGTTTGTTCATTTGCCATTCCCTTTGATCAATAGTTCCAATCATTAGTCAGTCCTGAATATGGTGAAATTGGCTTACCTAATATCTTTATTTTCTGAACATTTCCATATACATCAAAAAATGCCCATAATGGTAGATTTCTGTCGACATGCATTAATGTGGCCACTTTATGATTATTTCTTGAATAACGAACTTCCCCTGGAAAAAAAAAGGAAATATTAGAAATAGTTTGTAATAATGAATGTAATTCCTGTTTGAATTTGGAAAAAAAAACCTTTAGTTATCAAACCAAACGAAATGAATTTCTATATTAAGTAGTGTCCAAAAGAAACGATACCAATGTATTGAATTAAAATGAATTTTTTGTAAGATGTTGTTAAAGGATTTTTCAAATACATAATGCAAATCCTAATCTTCTACATTGTTTAGTTTTTCTTTTATGTTGTTGCAAACAGGTTGTATCATTTCTTTTGGAAACTAGTTTAATATTTAAAGAACTGAAACTATTATACATTTCATAGTGATGTAGTTCTGGTATAGATTATCAATGGTATAAATATCATACATATCTCATGGTATATAGGATAAATTGTTTCCATCTTCCTACCAATATAGATATAAACATACACCACATGTAGACATAATAGTGCCAAACTTTGTGATGTAATTGTAGTATAGTTTCAAGTTTCAAATATCTTCATCTTAAATAACAGTCCCAAGATTTAACATTTTAAATGTCATTTAAACTATATCCCAAATATAAAAATATATTCAAGGAATTTTAAAGATGTTTTCTTAACCTCCATTTGCAACATTGCAATTTTCAATCCAATGTCTGTGCCTCCTGCAATGTCACTGAAAGTATTGGTAAGTGTTTTATTACCCCATGGCAAAAATTGCCATTTATCTATGGACTTTTTTTTTATTAAAGACGTCATAAAATGCATAGTTTAAGTGGAATAGCAAGAAGCACAGATGTAGAATGAAGATTTAAATGGTGCCAACAATTTTATCAGTGCTCCCTATACAAAATAATTTTTTAAGGAAACCTCTTTACAGTTTTTTTCAGCAGATGCTGTTGATAGTGATAGTAGCTGGTTGTTGGATTGGTTCAAATTGAATGATCTTGTCGGGTGGAATGACATGGCGATGATTGTGTAGTGTGAGCTACTAGAGTCTTCCTCTTAACAATCTTATATAATCCTAGGCAAGGTTCCACAAAAATATCTTTTAATCAATTTTGTTGTAAATATGCTATTTCTCAATGAAAAATTCTCAATTTAGGGCAAATTCTTAAGCAAGATTTTTTTGTGGAACTGGTCCTTGGTGTTTCATACAGTATATTCTTCCTACCCTGTTCAGTCAGTTTGTTTGCTCATAGATCAAAAATGATAAGTTCCCCACTATTTCCTTGGCTAGCTATTAGTGGGATGAGAAGAGCTTCAGTCAGTTAATTTATAATATCTAGCATCCCAATCTTTTTCACTTGAAAATTGAGATTTATCATATGTACATGCTAAGAAGGAAAAGAGAGTGCCTGTATATTCCAACAAAAGATTCCTACTTATTTGGAAATAAAACAAAATGCAGGCAATTTCACTAAAATGTATTTATGTTACAGTGTGTTTCCATAATATGCTGATCAAGTGGACAAGAGAAATATAGAATAACATATAGCTTCTCTATTTTACCGGTTAACAGGGCCCATTACTATTGTAAACTTACCTTCAGATGTCAGATAAAAACTTAATTCATCTCCAACGTCTGGTTTTCTACATATATCTTTATTTACTACCCAGTATTCTTTTCTATCTAATAAATAGTCAGAATCATCAGGTAGGTCATCCATTATCAAAGATGCTGGATCACACACAGTTAATCCAAATGCTATCCCACCAACATACAACTGTTCAATATTTAATATCTGGATCACAATTTTTTCACCACAGTGGAGTGGTCGTGATGTAAATGCATAAGCATTGCAATACTCATCCATTGTACGGGAAGCTATAGTCATATCAGGATTAAGGCGTACATTACGACCACACATAGCATGAAATGTCATTGGTGTCAATTCCACATTGGCATGGTAACGTACAGGAAGGGATGTAGAATCATTCAATGATAAAGTTTGAAAAGAAAATAATTCTGATTCAACTGAGACAGATGATGATGGTCCAACCATATTATTTAATACAGGTACCGCATCTATAAAACAAAATATAACTATTAAACTTTAAGCATGATAAAAGTGTAATCACACGCATGAAATATTTAACCTTTTTTTATTTTTTATACTTGATAATCTACAATCACATCAAGTTTGGACAAAACCAGCCAAGAATTGTGCTTTCTGGAGTGTTCACGAGGATTTGTGGACGAATGGACAAACAGACGTGGGTGACTCCAATATATGCTTCACATTTCGTATGGGTTTATAAAAAGGGATTCTGATTATCTATGCTGCAATAGCAAAATAGGTTCTCAATTTTTTACTGTATAAATCTGTGTATAATGTTCAGGTTTTAACCCTAAAACAGGTCCAACAAAGAGGGGACTCGCACTATACACAGTTAAACAAAAGGGTTTTTTTTCTACACAAAAATGACGCAAATCGATGTTGTGTTATTTGAATGGAAAATATTACGTGAAGACGAGAGGTATCAAAAATAATACACAGTCCAAGTATTTGGATGGCTTTTATAGTAGGAACAATTAATTGTCATGCATGATGACATTCCTCAATATGTTACTGGACCTATAAGTTTTACAGTTACCCTAAGCCCTGCGAATTCCTGTCAATGGTATCTTCGTCATTACGTCTACGTTTAATTGCACATTTTTCTTCCAATAAATTATATCATCCTCGGTACCGTCCATAGCATTAAATATGCATACTTCTCAAAGGTTTTGTGAGTACCGAATCAGGTGAGTACCGTAATTGAATAGTGCAGTATCTCAATAAAGTCGTGTACAAATTTATCGATTAGTATAGCCTTTCAACTTAATAATTTTCATACATGAATTATTATATTATCACAAAAAACGATGAATGGTGACTTGCGTATTGACCACTATTTCCCGATATTGGTGTCTGTGAAATGCCAACTTAAAGTCATATTTTCGTGGCAAAAAGGTGTGCGCACTTTATATGGGTAAATGAATTTTCCCCAATTTTGTGGAGGCGCACTATACATGCTCGCGCACTATATTCAGAATTATACGGTATATACAAAGGAATAGTACAAAGTCCCTTCTAGATTAGGAATAAGCTTATATAATTACAATAATTGTCTATCTTCATGATTACAATTTTTTATCAATACATTAAAAATCACTTACTTAAATCTTCAGCTTTAAACTTAAACTTTCTACTTTTTGCTTTCAATTTCCTATATTTGAACATCTCACCAGCTTATACTCTCATTTAACAATATCATTCATAGCTGTTTTACAATGAAATGACCTATTTCTATTAATATTTCAAAACCAGTTAGCCAAAAAGGTTGTAATATACTAAAATATTTGACTATTATATAAATTATTCTTTGAAGTGTAGTATAAGTAACTAACTAGTACCCTATATGAATATCAGTATAGTATATTAATAATAGTAAAATAGGTCTCTAATGTGGGTGTCACATGTCAGGTAAAATTAGTACCTACATGTATATATCTACTTAAAAAGTGACCACTCTCAGTACTCTTAAGATTTTATAAAAAAATTGTCTTCTTATATACTTTAGTACACAATATAGAATAAATTGAATCTGGCTCTGGAGTAGTTATTTGCTGAGTTAGCATGTTTCATCTTGAGTCCTCTATTTGACTTAACCTTAATTTCCCAAACATAATTATATTTCAAGAGATGCATATATGATAAATCTAAACACTGGATCATTTCAAAATTACTGAAGGATAACATTTATTATTGATATTGGCCTACTCACTGACTTAAAACATGTTTATAATTAAAGTACCGGTACTAGTTACTTCTCTTAAACTTATGCTGTCTTATTGTTCAAAGTCAAAACAGCTTACTAAGTGATTTATTATTTTGGCTGACATTCTCTTTATGAATTTTAAGATATATTTACGGAGTTTAAGACCAACTAGCATTTTTCCAGATCATTAGAACATCTCTACTTTCAATTGATATAATTATTGAATATATAGATGAAAATAAGGCAGGGTACCTTAAGTCTATTAAAACACAATATAATTCCTTCACCCACTGTGCTATATGACTTTAATGACTAATTGAAATCATTGGTGCGAAAGGGAGCAGACAAAATTCATGAGAAAACATCTGCCGTTACATGGTAATCACATTTAACTTTGCAGTGTATATATTTATTATTGTACTTACCAGGTCTATGTAAAAACTCCACTGATATTGTATTACCATAAATATCTAACAATGCCCATAATGGTCCATTTGTATTCACACCATTAAAAAATAGTCCCTTATCTTCTCCATTGACGCTAAAAAACACATCCCCTCCACGAGTCACATAGAAACACATCACTGTGTTAGTCTTGGCAAATCTCTCTGACAAAGCCTTGGCAAATGTTCCTGGTTTATTTGTGAGGTCAGGACAAGCATATCGAGGAAGGTCTACAGGGTTATATGTCATAGGATCAGTTCCAGTGAATCCAAATCTTAATACACCACTCCAACTGGTTGACACTTCGGCAAAATTTATATAGACTTTCTCATTGACAGCTATAGGTCTGTTACTAAAACAGATTCCTTTACAGAAACTTTCATAACGGGTTGCTCTGGTTTTATCAGCATTCAATCTTATATTTTCACCATGTATATCATGGAAACATAGTGGCCAACTGGACTGTAGTGTACTTATATCACCAGCATTACCTATAAATATATATTAGAATTACAAAAATTATGTGAAATATATTATAGATTATACAAATAATATTCAACAAAGAAGTATATTGAAGAACATAACTTGCAATTGAAATGTAAAGTTATTTTTCATTCTTAATCCCTGCTCTGGTATCTATAACAGTCACTTAAATCTGATTGATTGTTTGTTTTGGCAATTTTTCAGTTATGTAAGCTTAATTCAATAAGTTATAAGATTCCACCAGGTCCAGAAGTCAGTGCTAGGTATTTGCAAAGTTGACCTTAGAGTCTGAGACCAAACTTTTTATACATCATACTTACAGTTGGTTACTTTCTATATTTATAGACAGTAGTTATTAAAGTTGTCTATATAAAAGGCTAGAATCCCTATTTATAATTCTATCTTTAAAACTAGAGACAATTTATAAATATCAAAGCAATAAACCTTATTCACACCTTGTTTTTGAAAAAACTGAGGTAAATTATGTCATCCATTAATAAGACATATGAATAAAAAGCCTGTGTGATGTCACTAAACACCAGATCTACTCCATGCTTAAAATTGATCTTTCTCAAGAACGAGTAAAGGTAAAATTTATCTGAAAGGATGATTACGTAGTTTAATCAACTACAAAGTGACAATATAAAATATAAAATATGATTAGTTATGAGTTAGTAAGATTAGAGACGAAGGCTTTAAAGACATCACCGTTGCAGTTTTACAACCCAGTAACATGCTGTTACCTTTGTTTATTTAAAGACACATATATATGGTCTATAACACAAACAATAAATTGATTTTCATCATAATTTACTGGTATTTGATAACATGTATAAATTTACAGCTAATTTTTTTTTATCAAGTAATGCAATAAAAGACCTTTCTACCAGCTGTTTCCAATAAACTTAGTATATTACAAAAAATTACCTTTACTTGTGATAGTCTGACTATACTTCTCTTCATTACGTAATTTACGCTTTGTGATGGTAAAAGTATCAAAAACCATAGATTCAAAACTAAATATACCCATTTTGACCTTGTATTTCAATCAATTATCGTTAGTCACCTTATATCACATGTTAATGAATACAATTAGTATCCCTTTGTTTGAATCACAACTTTCCTAGTAATACACTGACTTTAAGAGTGATTCAACTACACTTAACATCTAAAACTTTACAAGTTGAACTTGAATAAAACAGATTTATCAAGATAGTTGGCAGATTACCAACAAGTAAATATAAAACTCAGATAGTAGAGGTATATAGATTGGCACAGTACCTGTGTATATCAGACTGGGTTTGAAAAAGTTTATAAATAACTAAAGTTAAGATATCATATGTTTTAGATGTAACATAGTAAACTATAATACTACCTTCATAGAAAACAGCTGAATTTACCTTTTACTATACCAAATTATAGATATTTCTATAGATATTCAATAATAATTTACATCCTCTTCAATATAACAAGCAATGTGGCATTCAGTAGTCATTGCATAATTTGTCTATTCAGCTTATACTAACAGAAACTTACTAGAAATACATACACCTATGTGTAATTTTTTAAGGTTTTCAAATATTAAGTTCTGAGTGTAATTCTTGCCTTTTTTATTGGTTTTGATATAATATTGTGGGTGATTGCTTGAAACCTTGTATGATGTTAAAACGATGCAAAATTACTTTTTGAGAAAAGTGCTTATAATCTTAATAACTTTTTAATATACCGATTCTATTACAACTTAAACCTGATTTAGAAGCACTGTCCTAGGTCACAAGTAGAGACCATGGATTTCAGCAATTTTATAAGAAATTAATATATCTACTTATTTACAAGGCAAACTAATGATCAAACAAGCGGTTGCCTAGCAAGATACGCCCACTTTAAAATATATTTTCTGTTTTAACACAGGCAGAAACTCTAACATTATTTAGGTCTAATCCAAGTTCTCATCAATATAAATGTTCACACCAAATTTCATTCAAATCAGATGAAACCTTGTAGTCTCTATTGCATTTACCAGCTAATTTTTCATGTGTTTGGATTAAGTCAAGGGCAATATCTCAAATATAGTTCATCGAAAAATAGTCAATATTGAACTTGTTCAAGGTCTCACTAATAAAAATGATCACATCAATTTCAATCAAATCAGATGAAACCTAGTCTCTATTGCATTTACTACCTAATTTTTTATGTGTTTTGACAAAGTCAAGGACAATAACTCAATTGTTCATCAAAAAATAGTCAATATTGAACTTGTTCTAGATCTCATCAATAAAATTATTTCATTTTTGACAATCAATAATAATTCAAAAAATTCACCGAAATAAAGTTTCGCTACTATCAACAATTTCTCAATAAAAATGATCAACATCCAAATTATCATTCAAATCACAATGGAAAACTGTATTGTCTATCGCATTCACAAGCTATTTCAACGCGTTTTGACTAAGTCAAGGCAATACTCAAAACCATTTCATCAAAAGATCGTCCAATTTGAACTTGCCAAGATCTCATAATTACAATGATCACATCAAGTGAAAACTGTATGTCTAATCCATTCACAAGTCTATTTCATCACTTTCGACAAGTCAAGGCAATAACTCAAAAACCATTCACTGAAAAATCGTCACTATCAAATTTCAATATCAATATAAATGCACACAAAGTTTCATTCAAATCAAGTGAAAACCTGTAGTCTCTATCGGTTCACAAGACTAATTTGATCAGTTTGACAAAGTCAAGGCAATAAGCTCAAAACCATTCTTGAAAAATTGACCAATTTTCTGCAATATCAATATAATTGCACCAAAGTTTCATTTGAATCCAATAAAATTGTATCTCTATCGCTTTACAAGCTAATTACTAAACATTTAAATGAAGTAATCTTTCAAACTTTATAATAGTTCCAATTTTGACCTGTAAAACTTATCTTAAAGGCCAAAAATAATTAAACCAAGAAGAATTAAGTCCCATCTTGAAATGACCAATTTTCTCAAAATCAATATAATTCCAAAATATCATTTGATATTCATAATATTGATCAGAAGTTTCTTCAAATCTGTTGAAAACCTTAGTCTTACAGGCCAACAAAAAAAATTGGATCAGGAAGCAACACTAAGCCACCATCTTGAAATGACCAACTTTTCTCTAAATCAATATAATTGCCCAAGTTATCATTTGATTTGCATAATTTTGATGTCTGTGGATTCTCTCATCAATTGCTAATACAATGATAAGGATGTGATTTTTGAATTTGGATCCATATTGTTTTCTTTTTACGGTGACATTGACCTTTGGTGACATTGACCTTTGGCGACCTTGTGACCTGAATAAAAGTTGTTTCCCCTGTCAAGAATTTTGACCACCTCTTACTCTTAATTAACTAAATTAATTGACCGGTAGTGTTAGGAGTCTCATTGACTAAACATGATTGCTTGGAAATTTAATTTTTGATTATTTTTTTTTAACGTCATTGACCTATACTTGATGTCCGGCATAGCCGATTTGCATACTTGTCATTTTGGCATGACTGCCGATTGATTATTTTTGTTGTGCATTGTTAAGTTCTGGTTCTACAGCCATTTCAAAATCACGGTTTTTAATTTTGAGGAGCTCTGTCACGTGACCTAATTTGCATAAAATCAGAATTTCTCTCATGTCCATATTACACTTAATACATTCTTTCCAACTTCTGAAAAAGGTTAGAAACCAATTACGCACTGTATCTTTACCGTCAACGGTTTTACTTTGGGAATTCATCCTTGAGTTCTTTATAAAAGCGTCTCATAATTACAGATTACATTATTGACTGTAGAATTGTAGGTGGCGACAAAAGGTATAATCTGATTGTCATGCTGGATATTTAGACCGTGAAGTACAACTGACTGTAATTGGTCTATCATGAAATCAGCTGTTTTATAGCAGGATTGTGGTTATTTAAAATTTTGAAATACTTACTTTGTGTGATAACTGAATATTTTGCATTGTAGAGTAGGCCGTCTTCATTCACAGAAAAGATAAGATTTTAAATATTGACCTTGCAGCACTGCTGGAAAAAGCTTATAACTTGGAAAATGGGGTTCTTATCACATGATCAAGCTTTTTAACAGTTTAACAAAAGAAAAAAAACGACTAAATATGACAGTTCATGATAGGTCACCTATGATATGTATTTCTATAGGAAGTATCAAACTTTAGTACCGGTATCAAACTTTCCAGATAATGGAATTGCCAAACCAAAAGTGACAGAGAGATGATGACCTCAGATTTTATAACAGATACATTCAATTGTAATATATAACATAAGAGTCAACTTCCTTCATAATTATTATCTATGATTAAAAAAATCTAGATAAAAGTACAAATAAACAAAGACTAGACTGTAAAAATAACTAAATTATTACACACAATGCAGATCATGTAAAAATAGCTTTAAGTCAAGGTAAACTCAGCAGTATTCACCAAACTTGTATGTTTTATTTATGCAGAAAATTGATGTATGGCATTTTGTTTACGAGAGTAGGCTGGAAAGTTCTGAGCCACCAACACCTTCAACAATTTAATGAATCATGTAGCGATATTATTATCCATGTACCTGATCATTTAATAAACATAGCCATCTAAGATCAGAGCAAAAACTCTTGATCTTGCAGCAATGCTGGAAAAAAACTTGAAATTCTTCAGCCAGCCCTCATGATGTATACTGTAATTTACCTATTTAAATTTTAAGGTTAATTCTATTTTGTCCATGCTGCATATCATCATATTTTTGATAAATTTACAGAAATGAGTTAAAGAGAGCCTACCAAAGCAAGGTGAAATACGCCAACCACCATTTTTGATTGCTCGTAAAAATCATTGTTTGCTGTCCATTCACATTTGGTCAATGTGTATTCTATAGAGAAGACAAAATAAAATGCAAAGAATCTGTGTTGAAGAAAGTGTTGCTTGTAGAGTGAGCACGATCAGATCAGGTCATTATGGAAATCAATAAGGATCATGTACATAATCACAATAACCTACAAAATAAAAATCAAGAGAATCCATACAGAATTGTAGCCAGTAGAGTGAAAAGCGCTAAGTCAGACAACATATTTCTGTGAAAAATTATTGGATCATCACGATAATCTTCATAATGACACTGACCCACATAAATAAAAATCAAAAGAATCTGTTAAGAATTGTAAGCTGTAGAGTGAGCACAAACAAATGTGAAGGGACCGACAGGGCGATTACAATATACCCCCCAAATAAATTGTGGGCGTGAATAAATTATCATTATCAATTATATTATTGTAAAAGTATAACAATAAATTCAATACAATATAAGCCACAAATTTATTCCATTTGAAATTCAAAAGTTTTGATAAATTAACTGGAATCAAAGTGAAAGTATACAAGCATAATGCAAAAAATCCTTTTAAATCCCTTTCAAATTATCACATTTAAATCAAATAAGAATATACAGGCCTCGAAATTTGCTTCCCCAGCGTAAACGAAAAATCGTTGACGGTAATTTTCATCACGTAACCGATAGTTCGGTTCCGACTCAAGCGTTCGCGAAACCGATCGGTTACGTGAATCGGTTACGTCGTTAAGTTGTGTAAATAATGGTGTTAACTTCAAATACCTTGGTGTTTCGTTCGTTATGTAACAAGAACTTCCTTAACAGACATCTTTTGTGTATTGCCATCGGTAGGAAAAACAGCCATGGACATTCACCATGTGACAGATGATTGGTAGAATAACTGGGCCCACACCATGCATAATTCACTCAAAGAAACACCGCTCTTTACATATATACCACACGGTGTGGTCCACACCCACAATTATGCTAGCAAAATGTGGAACTCAGAAATAATGTCATATAGTATTGAAATTATTTATTTCCAACACATCTTTATTTATTGAAAGTCTTTACAGTGACGCTTTCTGGTTTACGATTTGGCTGTGCCATTTTCTAACAGGTGACTGAACTGGCCGATTCCCTGGCAACAGTACAAGATCGACTCTAGGCTAATAGTTAATAAATGTTTAGTTACGCCGGAAAATCACAAACTAGCTGATATGTAACATTTTTTTTATAAACAAGTAACATTTCTTTAGTATTTTTTGTTGAATTTAATAAGTAAGAGTGAAACCAAAACGTCATTGAAACAATAAAATCAATTTAATCTATATAAAACGATAAATTAGAGATGGACGTTACATTACATAGGCCCCACTACAATAACAAAGAAACAAATATTAATTATATGCATGGCCTAACATTGGCCCGGGAATGAGGATAATAAATTTTTCTTTCTAAGATTGGTTCACGCGATGATCCCGTGTTAGATAATACTACTGCCATAAAACAATGTGGAATTTTTATTAGTAGCGTATTGAAAATGAAATGGTTTAACATCCTGTCACCTTCTCGGTGAGTTTTACCGATTGAAAACTGATTTGAGACGGTTTTACTGTTATCGTTATACAGTAAAAGTTCGCGTAACTTATTTTCCGTTCTGCCCATTTAGACTTTGCGTAACCGACACGCGAACGATCGTTTCGTTCGTGTCAAAATTCGAGGCCTGATATATTTGTACAAGTCTCATTTCTTATTTCTCTTATAATGATGAAGCAAATGAAGTTGCTCTTCCATGATAGCATTATTCTTTATAAATAGCTAGTAAGATTATGAATGATTAGGTGTAGAGAATTTGTGCATCTAAAAGCATTCTATAAGCGAGGATTAAAGCTATGGTTATTTTCGTCATGGAAATTTCTTTTCTTGTACAGCATCTTTTATTTCACCATAAATAATATATGAGTATATTGATTACATCCAGTCATCCAATGAAAGACTATGCCAAAGCTTTAGCCACTTTTTGGAAGCCTTTGTAAAAATATATATTAATTTGTAGAACTACTACAAAGATGAAAATATTAGTCCAGTAAATATAAAGAGAACTGTTTAAACTTAAACTAAAAGTAACCATATCTTACTTTCTGGACATTTTTCATTCTGTGGAACAATATTGTAAAAAGAGCAAGATGTTGTAAGGTGACTGGAATCAGTTGCTTTATGGTCTTTCCACCTGTACCGTTTTAAAAGTTTGATGTAATGAGTTTTAGATGATCTTGTACCTGAATATTCTCTTCTTTTTCCTATACAAAAGTGAAAACTATTCAAAAAAATATCATGAAAAGCAAAATTTCAGTTTGTAATTTATTCTTTGAATGACATCAGATATGAGCTAGACCTATGTAAATCAAGATATGTTTGGCATCCGTTTGATCAATTGTGGTTTCAGAAACTGGAATATATTAGTCAAGCTAATAATGTCCACAGCTCACCGAATTTGGCAATATGAGCCTTCAAATCCATGTTTGTACAAAATTATCTGCCTTTGAAGAAAATACGTGCTGCTATAGGAAAAAAGTCTGAAGGTTATTTAAAGGGATTATGTTATTTTATTGCAGTTTTAATAGGTCTATTTACATAAAGAACACATGTTCAAGACCCATTATACCGCCATGCATGTTCCTAAAGCAACATTTGGATATATACATGAACTGTTCACAATTCCAGATTCTTGTCATTACAGACTAATAACCTCCCTTGGTAAACCATACGTCATAACTAAATGTATCAGTGATCTTGTAACATTTGGATTCAAAATTGCAGCCTCCATTGAATCATTATTTTCATTAAAGAAAAAAAGTTTTCTATCGAATGTATAAACAAAAAACCAGAAAAAAATGACGCAGGCACTTTTAGATAGGAAAGACATTTTGCACAGTCAGACTAACACAGCCATTTTCTTCATAATACGGCCTTGATCTTATAGACCTGATTATTCCAGAATTAAACTATCTAAAGATCTTACGTCAGTTAAATCAATCATTTTCTGGCTATAGTTTGTAACAAGGAATCTAATTGGTAGAAGAGTAAACACTTGACCAATCAAATTTAATGATGCAATTCTGGGATTGTTTAAGCAACGGTTGGTTCATATAAATCTATGGTTCATGTACATATCAAAACGTTGCTTTAGGATCATGACAGGCATGATATAACCCTATTGGTTTGCCCGATTTTTCATCATATTAACATGTTATCAGATTAAAACATAACCAGATAGCTTTAAGGCCCTTCTGTACTTTAATACCTTTTGCCCTTCATCCGCCTTTAGTAAAGGGCAAACTAAAATTTTTCAATGTTTTGTTTTTTGCTTGAAGTTTTAAGTATTATATCGATGGATATGATGGATATCGGCACAAAATAGAACCCAGATTTATGAAAGATATTGTCTGATATGTTTCTCATGAAGGATATTTCATACTCATGCTCTTCTATCCTATAGACAGGACCTTTCCAATGAACATCTGAACCATTTCTGATTTGTGCATGGATTTGGGAATGAAGTCATTTTATTTGATACTATTATCATCACGTGCAGACATCATCACGCGGAGAGTGGTTGTGCTATTCTTTTTGGTATGCCCTTCTATACAAGTGTTGAGTTCATCAGTACTAGAATCTACTTCAGAATCAGTATCATCAATATATCTATCTACTTCTACTTCAGAATTAGTATCATCTTTATGTCTATCTTCATCTACTTCAGAATCAGTAACATCAATATGTCTATCTACTTCAGAATCTGTATCATCAATATTTCTATCTACTTCTACTTCAGAATCAGTACCGGTATCATCAATATGTCCATAAATAAGCTCTACAGCTTCCAAACATGGCCTACTATGTCGACATTATGCAATAATTAATAAGTCACTTCCACGAAACTTAACCCAAAATTTCCTGAAATACTTCTAAGAATTGCAAATCACTGCAAAATCGGTTATTTGAAGATATAAGCTTACATGATTTCTAATTAATTAATTGGAAAGGTGCATGGTCCAATAAGATGTGAATCATTAGATGTGAAAGTTTGTGAAAGAGTGTGAGATGCTAGTGTGAGATGTGAACTAGTAGGACTAAATCATTTGTTAATTTTTTAATAGTGCTAATAAATAAATCAAATATATAAGCTTTTTTTTATTTGGGGCCATTTTGACTACCGGTAATTCAAGAGGCCATTTTGACCAATTCAAAGGGACATTTTGACCATTTTTCTGGGGCTATTATGATCAAGTTTTGGGGCCATTTTGGTCAGGGGCCATTTTGACTATAACCCACCACAATCATTCAATAACAACATTGGTGAACTGCCAATGGGATTCTGCAAAATATTGTCCTGCGCCAGTAACCCTAGGAGTAGGCCTAGGCCTACATATCACAATCATATTGTGTTTTAGAACAATATCATTGGTCAGCCTTTGGAACGTTTGAATTTCATTTGTGACGATTCGGTTGAAAAATGAAAAAGACTAGTTCCATAAAAATCATATTGAATGACGAATCAGACGATAAACTCACCTCTATTGGAATGACCAGAGCTTGAATTTCCCATTATGCCTTCTTTATCACTCAAAGCCTAGTAGCAAGTGAATTAGATGTCATATTGTCTATTATTAAAGATCATTTTAAACATAGTTATTATATTCTTATATTTCCTTTACATTTGTCCACTTCCGGGTAATGGATGTTGTGGAGAAATAGAGTTGCTAACATCATTGATAAAAACGAGTTTATATTTATATCAAAGAATATTCCTTTTCATATCCATGAATGATATTTTTTATCATATTTTATTTGTTTTAAAATAATATAAATATCATATCGTCTCTAGGTTCAATCAAATTCCAAAAGCTAAGTTTTATTTTACATGATATAAGCATTTCAAAAAGGGCCGCAACTCCATAATTGTGAGCAAATCAAGGTCCAAACCACCTGCGAAAGGGAGAATTCAAATACAAGAATTCAAAAAAGTTCGAAAACGAGTTGAAAGGTACTCTACTTTATCTAAGGATTAAGTATTAGGACAAATCATAGGAGTATTTTGACAAGTATTATAATGAGAATCATACACAAAACATAATCGATGACTTCCTGCTTGAGAGTGGCATTTAGAAATTGGAGAATAATAATAATAATAATAATAATAAACTCTTTACTTTATATGGGTCAGAATTAGGCCCAATACACAAGGACATGGTCCTGTCTCACATTCAGCCCATGGGGAAATACATTGAAAAAAAAAAAAAAAAATCGAAAATACATAATACATGTATCTCAATGAATATGCCTAGATGTTATTTATATTATGAGGACGTCACAGGGTACTCCCTTCTTTATCAAGCAATGCTATTTATTGATAATTTGTTCATTTTTCATGTTTTGATTCTATTTTATAGATGGATCCTGTGACACTATGTATTATCTTCACCACTTCATTAGTACTTTTTATTGCTAGTATTGTTTATGTAAGGTTAAATTTTGGAAGATGTTTTAGTAGAGCTGATTTGTCAGATAAAACAGTCATTGTCACTGGGGCAAATACAGGTAGGCTAGTGTGCAAATAGGGTAGGCCTACTCGGTCAACTCGGGTACATGTCGATCCGGAGACACATATTTGTTAGTTAACTCGGTGAAAAAATCAAGTAGGAGACAATATTTTCCAGTCAACCTGGGGAAAAATATACCGTATATTAGTATAAAAGTTCATAAATTTAGCTCATTCAAAGAGAGATTATTCATTGTTGTTTACATTCCTGTTGCCTCTGATTGAACGATATAGCCGTGAAACCATTATATTCTATTTTTGGTTTGGAGATGTCAAAGTTTAAATGCCTCTCATTTGATTGCTGATCATTGTCAACTAATGGATTATCAAGCGTTTACCGTCTACCTTGCAGGGTCCGAATTAATTCACTTATTTGCATAGCAGTTTTCTGCTCTATGTTTCGAAAATGGATAACAATTTAGATACATATCCCCGGGTTGACTGGTATTCAAATATAGTTATAACTTATAATAATAGTCTGAGGAAAGTAAAAAGTTTTTTTTATTTTTTTGCTTATAGCATTTAGTAGTTCAATCTGTGTATCTAAGTTGTAGGCTACTTTGTGTGAATTGTAAGGTGTTTGGTCGTGTAGTACTAACTGACCAAGTAAAGTAACCATAGCCTGGTTGTGCCTAGTGATTTTCCAGATAATTTATATCCAATTTACAGTAGAGTTTACAGGATTATGTAGGAGATTTTCCCCGACTTTGACACACTTTGACTGAAAATTTTATTTTTTTAGGAATTGGATACTATACAGCATTAGATATGGCCAATAGAAATGCTAGAGTTATATTAGCATGTAGAAATTTAGAGAAAGCTGAAAAAGCTAAGAAGAAGATAATCAAGGAAACAGATAATAATAATGTTCATGTGAAAGAACTTGACCTTAGTTCCATGAAATCTGTACGAAAATTTGCTAATGAAATAATTAAAGAAGAAAGGAGATTAGATATTTTGATTAATAATGCAGGATTATTTGGTATGCAGAATTTTACTTCTTTGTCGCCAAATTGACTAATTAAACAAGAATTTAATGTTTAATCTGCAAACCAATTTTTGACATTAATTAATTGTAAATGAATATGTATTGAAGAAAATATCATATTTTTTTTTTTTTAGGACTGCCAAAAATAATAACAGAAGATGGTTTAGAAAGTATGTTTGCTACCAACCACTTTGGACCATTTCTCCTGACTAATTTATTGTTAGGTAATGCTTTTCTTCCTTCTATGACAATAATTTCAAGGTAAATGAATTTTTGAATTTCATTCCCTAAAAGGAAACATATTGGTTGCTATGCATTTCTTCAAAGTAAATGACTAATTTGTCATGTTAACTCTTTACATGGCAAAACAATCTAGCAATATCTATCAAAGAGTTGCAGTTCTCATATATTTATTTGGAATAAAAAAGGTTGAAAAGTTTTCTTAAAACTCATATAGTTTTATTATGAATAAGATAGCTTTTGAGGTTTGTGAGACCTAACAATGGAATATCAAGTGATATAAATCATTAGTAGGGAGTTGGTGTTAGTAATCTTCCTAAATCTCAAATATACATGGATATTGTTGAATTGAAAAATCTTTTATCTGGTTGCCAGTTTCTGTAAAAAGTTTATCTGCTTTTTTATGATGTGTAAGTTAGGAAAAAAATATGAATTACAAATTTTCGAATGACTTAGAATAAGAATTTTAGATGACAAACTAAGCAAATTTGAACCTTATTACGTATTTCGAGTTTGGTCGAAAACGTATCGCAATTGTTCGGATTATTACGTATATTTTGACATAAACGTATTGTAATCGTTCTGAATATTTTGCAATTCTCGGATGAGTTTGCAGACAAACTGGTAAAAGGTACAGAATTTCTAAATCTACAGTTGATCGTAGAATGATTTCTATTATCAAATAAAACAAAACAGAAGTTCTATCTCTAACCGGAAGTTGAGGTTTTTTTGCTTTAGCAATTTCATTTTCAGACCGGATTGACCGGATTTTCAGATTTGAAAACTTCAATGTATTTGTCAACTAACAATTATAGGTTATATGCAATTTGGTTAAATCTTTTACCCAAGATTTGCAATTCAATATTCAAGGGCTATCGGCCGTGATTTCTCATTAAATATAAATGGTAAAATTTTGAAACTTTACCAGTTGATAGGCGATATGATTATAATTTTTATACGCCCACACATAAGTAAGGGCGTATATTGTAATCGCCCTGTCGGTCCGTCCGTCCGTCCGTCCGTCCGTTCACATTTACCTCGTGCTCACTCTACAGGCTACAATTCTTCATGGATTCTTTTGATTTTTATACGCCCACATGTGGACGTATATTGCGGTTGACCCTGTCCGTCCGTCCGTCCGTCCGTCCACAATTGATTGTGGCCACAATAGAGACCACAGTTTTCATCGGATTACAATGAAACTTGGTATGTTTCTCTGTCATCATAAAATCTCGGTTCCTTTCGAAAACCAGCTTTCTGACTTTTACGGTTGGTGAGTTATGCCCCCTTTCTTAGTGAGAATTCGTCAAATTCAGCTTGTGGGCGCGATACAGGCCACAATTTTTGTCCAATCTTTTCGAAACTTGGTATGTGTCTCTATCATCATAAAATCTTGGTTCCTTTCGAAAATCAGCTTTCTAACTTTTACGGTTGGTGAGTTATGCCCCCTTTCTTAGTGAGAATTTGTCAAATTCAGCTTGTAGGGTGGGCGCGATACAGGCCACAATTTTTGTTCAATCTTTTCGAAACTTGGTATGTGTCTCTATCATCATAAAATCTTGGTTCCTTTCGAAAATCAGCTTTCTGACTTTTACGGTTGGTGAGTTATGCCCCCTTTCTTAGTGAGAATTTGTCAAATTCAGCTTGTAGGTGTGATACAGGCTACAATGTTTATCCAAACATTTTTATATGCCCACATATATTGTGGACGTATATTGTGGTTGACCCTGTCTGTCCGAATCTCGGTTCCTTTCGAAAATCAGCTTTCTGCCTTTAACGGTTGGTGAGTTATGCCCCCTTTCTTAGTGAGAATTCGTCAAATTCAGCTTGTGGGTGTGATACAGGCTACAATGTTTATCCAAACATTTTTATATGCCCACATATAATTCTGACTTTTACGGTTGGTGAGTTATGCCCCCTTTCTTAGTGAGAATTCGTCAAATTCAGCTTGTGGGCGCGATACAGGCCACAATTTTTGTCCAATCTTTTCGAAACTTGGTATGTGTCTCTATCATCATAAAATCTTGGTTCCTTTCGAAAATCAGCTTTCTGACTTTTACGGTTGGTGAGTTATGCCCCCTTTCTTAGTGAGAATTTGTCAAATTCAGCTTGTAGGGTGGGCGCGATACAGGCCACAATTTTTGTTCAATCTTTTCGAAACTTGGTATGTGTCTCTATCATCATAAAATCTTGGTTCCTTTCGAAAATCAGCTTTCTGCCTTTAACGGTTGGTGAGTTATGCCCCCTTTCTTAGTGAGAATTTGTCAAATTCAGCATGTGGGTGTGATACAGGCTACAATGTTTATCCAAACATTTTTATATGCCCACATATAATGTGGACGTATATTGCAGTTGACCCTGTCTGTCCGGACGTCTGTCCGTCCACAATTGCTTGTGGCCACAATAGAGACCACAGTTTTCATCGGATTTCAATGAAACTTGGTATGCTTGTTCATATTGATGAGATCTTGGATGGGTTCGCATTTCATGAAATTTCGATCATTGGTTCCTGGCTTTCTGACTTTTTTGCTGTTGGTGTTTTGCTCACCAATAAAAATTTGCTGCTGGTGGGCGTATAGCCTTTTGGGCGTCCGCTCGTTATTTTGTGGGTCAGTGTCATTATGAAGATGATCCCTATCGGTTTTCGTGAAGATCGAATAATTTTTCACCAAAATATCATGTCTGACTTAGCTTTTTTCACTTCATTAGCTATAGGGTGCAGCTCGCTACAATTCTTTATGGATTCTTTTGATTTTTATTTTGTGGGTCAGTGTCATTATGAAGATGATCCCTATTGATTTTCGTGATGATCGGATAATTTTTCACCGAAATATCGCATCTGACTTAGCGTTTTTCACTCCATTACCCATAGGGTGCAACTCGTGCTCACTCTACATGCTATAATTCTCTATGGATTCTTTTGATTTTTATACGCCCACACATAAGTAAGGGCGTATATTGTAATCACCCTGTCGGTCCGTCGGTCCGTTCACATTTACCTCGTGCGCACTCTACAGGCTACAATTCTTCACGGATTCTTTTGATTTTTATACGCCCACACGTAAGATGGGCGTATATTGTAATTGCCCTGTCGGTCCGTCTGTCAGTCCGTTCCCATTTGGCTCGTGCTCACTCCTCAGGTTACAATTCTTTATGGATTCTTTTGATTTTTAATTTGTGGGTCAGTGTCATTATGAAGATGATCCCTATCGATTTTCCTGATGATCGGATAATTTTTCACCGAAATATCACGTCTGACTTAGCATTTTTCACTTCATTAGCTATAGGGTGCAACTCGTGCTCACTCTACAGGCTACAATTCTTTATGGATTCTTTTGATTTCTAATTTGTTGGTCAATGTCATTATGAAGATGATCCCTATTGATTTTCGTGATGATCGGATAATTTTTCACCGAAATATCACGTCTGACTTAGCATTTTTCACTTCATTAGCTATAGGGTGCAAGTCATGCTCACTCTACACGCTACAATTCTTTATGGATTCTTTTGATTTTTATTTTGTTGGTCAGTGTCATTGTGAAGATGATCCCTATTGATTGTCGTTATGATCAGATGATTTTTTAGTGAAATATCATGTTTGACTTTGCTTTTTTCACTCTGTAACCTATAGGTTGCAACTTGTGCTCACTCTACAGGCTACAATTCTTTATGGATTCTTTTGATTTTTAATTTGATGGTCATTGTCATTATGAAGATGATCCCTATTGATTTTCGTGATGATCGGATAATTTTTCACTGAAATATCGCGTCTGACTTAGCGTTTTTCACTTCATTACCTATAGGTTGCAACTTGTGCTCACTCTACAGGCTACAAATCTATATGTATTGTTTTGATTGTTTGTATGTGTGTTGATATCATTTTGAAGATGTGCACTTTTAAATTTAATGATGATCCGATAATTTTCTAAGCCTAGGTTTTATTCATAATCAATGCTGCCAGTGGGCGTATATTACCTTGCCTGGCAAGCTATCTTTGAAAAATTTTGAAAAAAAAAATCGACTTCCGGTTTAGCCTCAAATGACGTAATTACTTAACTTCCGGTCTATAACAGCTAGGTGAAAAGTGAAAACTGTTTTATAATAACTTGTCAATAGTAATCAATTTGACCTAAATAATTAGGTCAAGCCGCCATATCTGCAGCCATTTTGAATTTTCGTTACAATTCTTAAATCCGAAATTCAGACACTATTGATAGATCGATTTCGATGAAATTTAGCACCTAGATACATTGGATCATTATCTACCTTTTCTTGGAGACCAATTTTAAAATTTCGTATTTTTTTTCCAAAAATTCAAATTTTGATTTTTTCAAAATTAGGTCACTTTAACGGCTACGGAAGGTGTGAACCACTTAATCTATGACCTTGAAAATTAGGTCAAATTATATTCAATATATTGTCTATGAGTGGGTATTTTTAATTTGGCTTACTTAAAAAGCAATTCTAGTATCTCTGATTTATTATTATATTGTCTAAACCCATGTCTGTTTGTCTGTCTGTCCACATATGCTCATAAAAATCAGCCAAATCTCAAAATATTTAGTATAAGATTTTGCCCTTGTACTAGAAAACACGTTCAATTTTAGCTTGTAAACACTCTAGAAACAAAAATTCTTAATGGATTTTAATGAAACTTGGCTTGAATATTTGCTATCACCCAAGGATGAACACTATTGAAAATCAGATAAATTGAAAAATATTTAGTTATTGCCCTTGTTTTAAAAATGCGTTCAACTCTTTGTCTTGCAATTCTTGATCAATTTTTTACAAAACTTGCTGAACGTGTTTAATATCACCATAAAATGAACCGTATTGAAATAAAAAATATCAAAATATATTAAATATGAATTGTGGCTCTTGTTCTTTAAAATGCTTTTGATTGAAAATCTCTACAAGGCACAATTCTTTAAGGATTTTGATGAATCTTGGCATGAATGTTTGAAATACACAATTGAATGATATTTAGTATCAGTTATTGCCCTTCTTTTTGAAAACACGTCAAAATTTTTGCTGAAATTGTTAATTATCACAAAAATTAGTTTTTAATGAATCTAAACAGTCTAATTAAAATATAGACCTAACTTTCGTTCGTATTGTATTAGTTTCGTTTCAAATATTTTTATTAGCTAATGGCTTTGTAATATTCTAAACTTAGGTCTATATTTTAATTAGAATGTAAAACTAAACACCCTAGACAAAAAGTATAAGACTGAAGGTTGAATATTTCATTCCGTTGATTGTTTACTGTAGCCTACTTTCCAGTTTTTATTCAAAAGCAATACTGCAAGTGGGCATATATTATGTGGCCTGGCAAGCTATCTTACAGATGTTTTAGGCGATTTTTGCTGTAAATACATCTGATTTTCCAATGTGTTGTCTTTTAACAGATTTAATCAAGAAATCCTGTCCCAGTAGAATAGTCAATGTATCATCTATAGCTAGTAAAATGGGAAGGATTGAACTAGACAATTTAAGAAGTGAAAAATATTTCAGTCAACATAGAATATATTTTGATAGTAAATTAGCAAATATTTTATTTACTAAAGAATTGGCAAGAAGATTAAAAGACCATGGTAAGTGAAGTGAACTGTCTTAAAAAATTAAGCATACAGGTGATATTGATAACATCGAATTGCACCATTCAAATTTTCATCAAAAATAAGTGGCTCCTGCATGTAGTAATTTGCATGACATTATCAGATAAAAGAACTTTTTTTTATACTAGAACATATTTCATTGTTTGTGCTTTAGGCTTCTAAAAGTCATTAGAATCTTATAATAATGATTCTGTAAATAATAAAGTAAAGAAATATTATGTTTATAAAAGACTGTTTTTTATAAAATTTTAGATGTACTAGTAAATTGTTTACATCCTGGAACAATACAAACAGAACTGTCTCGAAATCTTTCTCCATTGATTAAATATCCTCTCATGTTTATTGGTAAATTCTTCTTCAAGGTAAGAGAAACCATGTGTGTATAAATATATGTATCAAGTAAACCTAGTAGTATCTTCAGGGAGACATTACATGAAAGGTTTTGTTCATACCACTGCAGATTCCAAACATATTCTCCCGACTTTCCTTTATTGATGAGATCTTGGACAAGTTTGATATTGACGGTTTTTTGAAGAACGTCTTTTGAGTAATTGCCCCTGAGGTTGTCAAAATGCATCAAAAATAACTTGTGAACGTGATAGAGATAACAGTTTTCATCAGAATTTAATGAAATTTGGTGTGATCATTTTTTATACGCCCTCACATGAAATGTAGGGCGTATATCGTGATCAACTTTCTGTCTGTCTGTCTGTCTGTCTCTCTGTAATCTGTCGTCTGTTCACATTTGCTTGTGCTCACTCTACAGACTACAGTTTTGATTGGATTTTAATAATTTTTGGTATGTGAGTTCATGGCATCACAAAGAGGAACTGTATTGATTTTGGTGATGATCGGATAATTTTTAGCGGAGATACAGTGTCCGATTTCCGAAAAATGCGAGTAACTTTGCTTGTGCTCACTCTACAGACTACACTTTTGAATTGATTTTAATAATTTTTGGTATGTGAGTTTGTGGTATCACAAAGAAAAATTGTATTGATTTTGGTGATGATCGCATAATTTACAGCAGAAATATAGTGTCCGACTTAGCGGAATTTCGCAAAAATGAGAATATCTGTCTTGTGCTCACTCTACAAACTACAGTTCTCTACTAAAGTGACAATTTTGATTCATATTTAGTCTGATTTCATGGTACACCCATGAATTTTTGCCCATTATCTGATAAAACGGAACATGAATTTTTGCCCATTATCTGATCAGCCTGAGGAGGGCGTATCTGCATGCTTTGCGTGTCTATGTTGATAAACTTTTATTGTTTGTGCAATATATGCTACAATTTTCAATAGATTTGGATGAAACTTGGTATGAGTATTTAAATTGATAAAACAGCCAATATTTTAATGAACATTTTTTGAGTTATTGCCCTTGACATAGTAAAATCTTGTCAAAATTTTATTGTTGATGCAATAAAACCTACCGATTTTCAATAGATTTTGATGAAACTTTGTGTGAGCATTGGAATTGATTAGACCTCAGTCAAGTTTGAATTTGACAAATTTTAAATGAAGGGCATTGAGTTTCTGCCTTTGCGTCAAAATTCTATTGTGGTTGCAATAAGAAGCTACAATTTTCGAAGGATTTTGATGAAACTTGGTGTAAGCATTGGAATTGATAAGACAGTAGTTAATGTAGCAGTTGACAATTTTTTTAATGAATGATTTTTTAGTTAAAAGCAGTTTTCATCAGATTTGAATGAAATTTGCTCAGATCATTTATATTGATGGGATTTTGGACAAGTTCCATATTGATGTTTTTTTGATAAACCGTTTTTTTGACTTATTACCCCTGACTTACTCGAAATGCGTCGAAATTGGCTCGTGACTGCTTAAGAAACTACAGTTGTCATCTGATTTTAATAAAATTTGGTGTGATCATGTATATAAATGAGATTTTGGATTAGGCCCAATAATGTCAGGGGGTTTCAACAGAAATATAAATTACTTTAAGGTGGGGTTATCTTGCTAGGCAACCACTGGTTTGATTTTATGTAGATTGATGAGATGACATCAAATGAAATAATTGTCAAAGATACTACAAATTATGATTATAAATATCATAGGTTTCATAATGATAACTTAGATCAAATAATTAAATTATGATAATGGTCAAAAAAAATGAATTATTACAAAAGTTATAAATAATTTAAATGATGATAAATGATATTGAAAATATCAAAATGATAAATGGATTAAAAATTTATTAATGAATGAATTAAAACATATGGGATGTATCTGTAATAATAGTTATTTTTATTTAATTATACAGAATGGTGAAGAAGGAGCCCAGACAACCATATATTGTGCAATTAGTGAAGAGATAGAAGATGTAACAGGAAAATATTTTACAGATTGTTATGTTGATGAACAGTCCCTGAATAAATTGGCACATGATGAAACTTTAGCTAAACAGTTATGGGATATCAGTGAGAAATATACTGGTTTATCTCATTAAATTTAAGGACAGCAAGTGAATGCAAGAATGTTTTTTTTTTAATTGCAAATGTAATTTGCATCTAAATTTAAATCTAATTTTAAGGTGTATTTCTTGTTATGTAACTTTTGATATGTCCGGTTTAAATGATTTGTTATGTTGAGAATGAATACAAATTTAAATATATATTTCTGTTGAAATTAAGCCACAGCATAAATACTAGAAACCATTAAGCAAGACAATGTGAGTGGTGTAGGCAAATAAATGAAATGAAAAATTTTACCTGATGTATTAATATTTGATATAAATTAAACGATATTTCTTGCTAAGTCAAAAAGTGGACTGAATTCATATTATCATGCTGATGTATGTAAAAAAATTAAATTATTATTTCCTCCATAGGCATTCAATTGCCTGTATATAACAAAAGAAAAATGAAATAAAAAATGAAGCCTGGTTTAAGTATGTTCTGCCCGATCATTGTCATTTGCGTGTTATTCGTCCATATTTGCATGTTAACATATATTTCAATCGCCTGTGTCCTACCCTTTTTTGTAGGCACCACAAGGGTTGCCATTTTATACACCAACACGTTAATTGGGGCATATATAGCTGTCTGTCTGTCCAAAATTGTTGTGGACAAGATTAAGAGCTGGTTTCTTGATGGATTTTGACGATACTTTGTGTAAGTGCTGTTATAACCCACGGATGAAACCCATTGAGAATCAGACCAATCGAAAAATATATTGATATATTATATATATTAATAGTTATTCCCCTTGTTCTGTAATTCTTTGTGGACACAATAGAGAGCTGGAAATAGAAAAATGAAGTCTGATTTAATTATGTTCTGCCCGATCATTATCATTTGCTTTTATTCGTCCATATTTGCATGTTAACATATATTTCAATCGCCTGTGTCGTACACGTTTTTGTAGGTACCATAAGGGTTGCCATTTTATACACCAACACGTTAATTGGGCATATATAGCTGTATGCCTGTCTGTCCAAAATTGTTGTGGACAAGATTAAGAGCTGGTTTCTTGATGGATTTTTGACCATACTTGGTGTAAGTGCTGTTATAACCCAAGGATGAAACCCATTGAGAATCAGACCAATCGAAAAATAAATTAATATATTATATATATTAATAGTTATTGCCCTTGTTCTGTAATTCTTTGTGGACACAATAGAGAGCTGGTTTTTTTTATCAATTTTGACATAACTGGGTGTGAGTGTTTGTTATACCTCAATAATGAACCCTACTGAAAGACAGACCAATCGAAAATATTTAATATGAGTTATTTTCTTGTTCTTGAAAATGCGTCCAATGCAACTACAATGTGGATGGATGGATTTTGACGAAACTTGATGTGAGTTTTTCGTAATCAGTAAAGGGTGAAGCCTATTGAAAATCAGACCAATCAAAATATATTTACTATCACTCATTGTCCTTGTTCATGAAAGCCCTTTTCCTCGCTTTCTCGACTCCTCGTGGGTGACTAGTCCGAAACTTGCTGACTCTATTTCGAGCCTCCGATAGCTATTAGGACAGTTATGTCTGGTTATAAATTTGTCCAAATAGCTATCAGAGGCTGGGAATAGAGTCAGCAATTTTCGGACTAGCGGGCGACAAGTGGAGATTCCCCGCTTTCTCGTGGGCGTGGGATAGTATCATTCTATCCATTTCTATCCGTTATTTAAATATGAAAAATAATTTGATTTCAGAAGAATCTTTATGAAACGAAGCACACATTCCTTCAAAATAATGAGTTAAGCTATTGTGCCATGCATCCAGTATTTTGCTCGTATATTTATCAGCAACTCTGTAGGTTCGTTCGTTCATTTTGTTGGGCAATAGCCGGCATTAGAAAGAAAAAAAAAACGACGCAAAGATGGAATTATTTATTACGCCTATAGGTCGAGATATTATCGTGACGATATTATAGCGATATTGGAACTAATCATGATTTATGTTGACAAGATTTCTGATACTTCATTGGATAAATAGGCATCTGTAATCAAAAACCAATCTTTACCCATGAAGTTGATAGCTTGATCCCCGTGTACTTCATTGGATAAATAGGCATCTGTTATCACCAACCAATCTTTACCCATGAAGTTGATTGCTTGATCCCCGTGTAATCTACTCCAAGGCTTTTCTGAAAGAATCCACGGGTGTATCGGAGGCTTTGGTGGTTTATTTTGCTGCTGGCCACATGAATCACAACGGCGACTTGTCATTTCAATAGCAGCATCGATGCCAGGCCAGTAGACTACAGTTCTTGCTAAATGTTTCATCCATTCCATACCAAAGTGTCACAAATGTAGTAGTTCAAGGACCTTTGGTTGCAAGCTTTCTGGAAATACAATTCTTGCACCGTGTAGAATAAGACCTCTCAACCTAGACTTTTCCCAAGGAGTGAGATTTTGTTACAGAACAGCCTGAACACGTGATGCTGGAATATGAACTGTCAAGGCAATCTCAATCCAGAGTTATCGTTCCTTTTCAATCAATAGGCATAGCAGGAACGACAACTCTGGGGAGAGGTTGCTGTTTTACAATTGGTCTGACTCAACTTTGATAGCTAATGATCAGCAAGGTTAAAAATAAACATGTAGAATTTCCTCTGAACATGACTGAAGACGCGACCCATTTTTTTTTTCAACATGCGGTAGATTTTAAGGTAGCTGCGTGAAAGAGTGAAGATTGAATGCGTTAGTCTGACGCCGAATGCGTGAGAGTTGAGAGGTCTGTAGAAGGCATCCATGACAGACGTTTAGTGAGTCTGATAGCTTTCTGAACTTTTCAATGTTCTCATTTTTCTCAATGTGCTTTGGTGGCCATCCTTCACGTACATAACGTATCACTGTAGCTATTACTGGATCCTTCCTGGATCCTTGTCGGAGGATGTTGGATATGTTACCAGTATAAATTTTCTTCTTGTTTGTGAATTTGACTGTAGTTCCTCTCTGCAGATGTAAGCGTCTTCGACATGTTGGCGATTGGGCGCTCGCTTCCGTCTGGATAGCGATGAAACAAAACTGCTCCAATTCCAACATTAGATGCATCACAAGCTAGTCTGGATCGAAGTGAACTAGGACGTGATCAGAAGACAGTAGAGTTTTCAACTGTCTGTTCTTCTTCTCTCCACTGCCATGTTGTAGTTTTCTTGGTTAGCTTGTAAAGTGGCTCTGCTATGGTAGACAAGCTGGGTATGAACTTTCCATTAAATTGTACTGAGCCCAGGAATGATTTCAAATTTGACACATCTGTAGGAGGTGTCATATTAATTACTGCCTCGATGTTTGAACCTTTTGAGATTCCCTTTCCTGATAAGGTGTGTCCACGATGGTTGAGCAATATGCATTTGTCACGACGACATCTAAGACCATTGTCATTTTAGAAGACTCTTCAGATTAATTAGATGGTCTTTAGCGTTTTGTCCGCTGACAAGCATATCATCCAGGTCGATCTTTGGTAAGGTTTTCCATGATTTCTTGAAAATAACCAGGTGCTGACTTGATTCCAGATGGTAGTCGCTGTTGAATTTATACTCCACAGTGAGTGCTGAGGGCTAGCCTTTTTTGGCTGTCAGGAGTCAACATGATTTGGTTGTAGGCATCAGCAAGGTCAATCTTGGTATATCCAATTCCACCTCCTAGTTTCTGCATTAATTCCTCTGGGAGTGGCATTGGATGACGACGATCTCCTTACTGATCATTTACAGTAGTCACCACTAATTCGAAGCTTAGGTTTTGAAGTACCTGTAGAACTTTTTTTAATTATTGGTACCACTGGTGTTCCATAACTGGTAAACTGGACTAGCTCCTTTGGCGATACCTTCTTCGTAACCTTTCGCTAGGTCATCTCAAAGAGCAAAAGGAACCGGTCGTGCCGTGTGAAAAAAACCGCTTTCGCTTCAGATTTGAACTTCACATCTAGTTCAAAATCCCAATTCATCATTAAATAGATCTGGAAATTCTTCATAGATGGTGCGGCAATCTAGTTGAAGGACAGCATAAGCCTGGACCAAGGTTGCTGAATGTTGAACTTTTACACTCGCACTTTTATCCTGGTTGTTTATGCTTTTAATTCCCTGAGAATTGTCCACTGAAATTCCTAGTGCCTGGAGAGCATTACGTCCCAGTAAGTTTAGATCGGGGATCTTTGTAACATTGTTAGAAACTAAGCTTTCATTTCGCTTTAATTAGCTCAGATTTCCTTACTTTCTTCACTAAAGCCTCCGTGTGCTTCGATTGCTGTTGTTTCTTCTTGCAAACAGCTTCAAGGTGTCCTTTCTTCTCACAAAAGTGACATTTAGAGTGTTTGTAAGGCTTTATGACCTTTCCACATCGGTAGTATTTGACCTCCTGGTGTGTGGGTTTAGGTGGTTGATGGCTTTTATGTTGATTCATTTTGTTGTTCTGCTTAACTTTGTTTACTGGTTTTGGTTTGGAAGAATGTACGGTTTCCCTGGCAACCTTTGCTGCATCTTCGGTCTCAACGGCGACTTGGACTGCCTTGGCAAAATCTAGTTGATCGTCGCCTATTTTGATAGAGAACAGTTATACCAGTTAATCACCCCAGTTGGCTGGCAACACTATTCGAACATAACAGTTTATGAAAACAATAATTCAATTTAGGAATGTTGCAGACAACACGTATGCAGTCACTTGTACTCAAACTGCGCAGTTACGTGTTTCCCCAAATAAACGATCTGGATGCAGGGCATCTGAAACAGGTTGGAGGTTGAACCGGGGTCAGGATATATATTCTTTCTAGGAGTTCAAATTCTGGTGCCACCAAACAAATTTCAGGCTTGAAGGCATAACATAACCAAACACAACGTGAAGCTTTGTGTTAAACTGCAATACTAATAAAGGATCTACTATATACCAACAATAGTCTGGTCTCTTCATTAAACACCCACAAGACGGATAGTGTCACATCAATTAAGGGATTAATCAAAACTATGTAACCTTTAATACTCTTGGAAAAATAATGATTTACAACAAGATGAGGATCGTGTTTGAATATAATATGTGTATGTTATACATTTTTTTTAGGAGGATTCCAAAGAAGATTTTGTCTCTGGCAAACTGGTTTTCTGTCAAATAAAGTATGTATTTTATTATACCAATGGCAAAATATTGTTTATAAACTAGAAAATCAAATACATAGATCATCTCTCTTACTTTAGGATGTAATAAAACATTAGGTTGTCTTATAGTCTTTCACTTTCTATAACAGTTTGATGCCTATTTACATTTACATGATCTATATTGTCAGCAGATTTTAAACAGTATGATTTACCTCTTAACCTAGGTTTATATGTTGGTGAACAAGGAACATAAGAACAACATTTGATTTTTGCCAGATACTTTCCTACTAGGGGCAAGCCATAGGGGTCCTGTTGAGAATCTGTAAAATGTATACTTTCTTCTTGTTTTCTCCATTTTGTAACGCCCCTCTCTTCGTCTGTACCTTAAGTAAAGAATTGTAAATGTCATCCACTGTACAAAACAACTACTAGTATATGATTGCTAGGATGTAGAAAGACATCCCATTATCAAATAGGGAAGACACGGTAGATGAGATGGATTATCCTTACTTACTTACCAGGTACTATATTATCTAAAATAAATCCAATAATACCACCAACAAACGATGCCGTTCCCAGTAACACCCTTATAACGTGGTTTAACTCAACAGAACCTGTCAAATATCATTTGAATAAAGTTTTAGTTAGATGTCAATATTGATTGAAGATTGTTTCACCCTAGATTCAAGCCACAAAGCAGTAAAATGTTCCATAATACATTTACCCAAAATTATGTGTTCATTATTGAACTTCTAAATGCTTAGATCGAATAGTACAAATATATCTTTCATCCAGTCGAGATCAACATTTCAAGGCCAGAAGACACCCCAACAGACAATCCCCCCCCCCCTCGCCATGGCATTTTTCTTGACTCCCTCTCCCCTTTACGTATTTTTGATGATGTTCAATCAGAGAACGTCATTTGTTTTGACCCCCCCCCCCTCCCCATTAGGTATGCAGACTGGCTTCGGGCCTGAACATTTCATCCAATGTTTTTACTTATCATGGGCAAATACACAAAATACTGTCACCTGTATCCAGTGGTGATTTCTGAGTAGATAACCATTGTGGTAAACAAAGTCCAACCATGAAGGATGTAGCCAAAATTGTTAGGTTACGTGCAGAAGACATATCGACATACTGTAACGTCGAAAGACCTACTGAGATTACCAATCCAAGAAGAACTGCGCTCAGACCTCCCAATATTGGCTCTGGTATTAGTGTTACTATAGCACCTATTTTACCAATAACTCCCAGAATTACTAAGAACACACCAGCTGTTACAAACACTCGTCTGCTTGCTACCTTTAATATAATTGGTAATAGAATAGGTTTTATGTTTTAGCGAGATGGCGACATTTCTAACTAGCAGCAGACTAACACAGGCATCTACAATTCTTGACAGATTTTGATGTGTTTTATAACTCAAGGAAGAAACTTATTGAAAATCAGCGAATTCGAAAAATTCTTAGTATGAGTTATTGCCCTTGTTCTTGAAAACGCGTTCAATTTTAGTTTGTAAACACTCTAAAAAGAACAATTCTTTGATGATTTTGATAAAACTTGGCTTGACTATTTGTTATCGCCAAAGGATGAACTCTATTGAAAATCAGTTTAATTGAATAATATTTAGTATCAGTTATTGCCCTTGTTTTTGAACATGTGTTCAACCTTTTGGCTCGTAAATACTCTAGAAGGCACAACTATCGAAAATCAAAAATATCGAAATATATATAATATGAATTGGGGCCCTTGTTCTACAAACTGCTTTTGATTTTTGCATCGTAAAAACTGCACAAAGCACAATTCTTTAAGGATTTTGATGAATGATGAAAGTCAGAACAAAATTGTAAAATATTTAATATGAATTATTGCCCTTGTTCTTTAAAACGATTTCGATTTTTGACTCGTAAACACTCTACAAGGCACAATTCTTTACGGATTTTTATGAAACTTGTTGAAATTTTTTGTTATCACCAAAGTCTGAACCCTATCAAAATTCACAAAAATACTGAAAAATATTTAATGAGTTATTATTAATTACAATTCTTGACAGATTTTAATGAAATTAAACACCTAAGAAGAAAAGTATATGATGTTTGAAAATTTCATACCGATGTAAAGATTGTATTCAAAATCAATGCTGCCAGTGGGTGTATAATACCTTGCCTGGCAAGTTATCTTTATACATGTAATAACATTTACATATAGTGTAGTTTGAAAGGTAAAAATTAAGAACGTACCTAATTGATGCTTTGTAGGGCAACTGAGGTGTAATGAATTTTATCTGAACAATCATCGAGTAATAAGGGAAATAACTTTACGTTAGATTTCGATGCCAATAACATTTCAGCCCACAGCGAGTTGCTCAGTGCGAAAGGGCCATGGATCTGAATTTGAACTAAGTAAAGTATTAATTTGTTTGTGCCTACCCCGGTTACAGCAATAGCACCAATACAGCTACTGTACGATGTTGTTGCATGCCCAGCACCAAGAATTCCAGATATTATACTACTGATACCTTCTATTAATATACCTCTATTTACTGCATGTGCCGGTGGTGGTGGTACTTGTGAAACACGTGCAGCTGCGTAATAATCACCGACAGATTCTATTATTGATGCTATCACAGCTGCGAACATGCCGACAAAACCAGCTCCACTGATAGTAGGCTTTCCAAATTGAACTACAAAAATCAAAACAAAAAACAAAAAGGAATTAAAGATGAATTGATGATCGTTACTACAACTAATCTTATGTTAATGTTATATAATTAACATAATTACATAAAGCGAAAACTCGACTAACTAAGACTATAAATGGTAACTTAAATGGACTCTAAAACAGTTAATGCAATTAAGCCTCTGCTATTTTAAGAAATGTTTTTTTCATGCCCATAGGCTAAAGGTTATTTTAAACAAAAGTTGTTATGTGTGCAGTTATAGTCAAACGGATGTTGATAAAATATGCATATGGTCATGATATGTTGATTTTTGGTACAGAAACCATGTATTGGCCATGCTTTCATGTGAAATATTGGGAAGTCTTCAACCAGATTTTTAGAAAAAGCCTCAAATACCGGTCCGGGTCCAAACAGGGTTTAGTTCTTCACATAGTTTTGTGAAACGGTGTGTAGTTAAAATAGCTCTGTGGGATTTGGGATCGCTGCAACACTTGATTTAAGTGTAATGGACCCAGTTCTAATCAATCTAAAACAAAGAGTTACATTATAATATTTACATGGATATGGAAAGTAAAACCATGGTGCATCTTGTAATACTTGTAGATGAGTATCAGTTCGAGCATAGTTAGTCATATTTTGAGTATTTGGACTGAAAACATCTGAGACAGTAAATATGTAACATATCAACCAGGCTATTCCAATAGCATATAAAATCTGGAAATATACGACAAATGTACACACTTTTTGCAGACAATATTTGGTATAAATCATTCATTGTCATGCAAAAAGATTTGTTAAATAAATAAAATATAGGGAATTGCTTGAAAGTATTGTCTACGAATATAAGCTGAATTTGCAGCGTATGTTTGAATATACTTGTTTTTTCCATCTAAAGCCGAGTTATATAGAATAATTCTTACATACAGGTGCTATAAGAAATATCCGAATCTTCTGTTTGTGACATCCCTTATATCTAGTATAGACAGGAAACGCAACTTCCACTTTCTCCAAAACCAGACAAAATATGAGTACCAAACACAACGTCCTAAAAGAATATGCGTATGCTTCTTATGAAGGTGAGATATGATAAAGTGGAGGAGCTGAAGCTCTATCATGAAGATAGAATATGACTGGTTCAATGAAGGAACTGAAGACCTTTAATGAAGATGAGATATGACTGACACAGTGAAGGAATTCAAGCTCTATCATGAAGGTGAGATATGATTGATACAGTGAAGGAATTCAAGCTGTATCATGAAGATAAGATATGACTGACACAGTGAAGGAATTCAAGCTCTATCATGAAGGTGAGATATGACTGATACAGTGAAGGAATTCAAGCTCTATCATGAAGATAACATATGACTGACACAGTGAAGGAATTCAAGCTCTATCATGAAGGTGAGAAATGATTGATACAGTGGAGGCATTCAAGCTCTATCATGAAGGTGAGATATGACTGACACAGTGAAGGAATTCAAGCTCTATTATGAAGGTGAGATATGACTGATACCGTGAAGGAATTCAAGCTCTATCATGAAGATAAGATATGACTGACCCAGTGAAGGAATTCAAGCTCTATCATGAGGGTGAGATATGACTGATACAGTGAAGGAATTCAAGCTCTATCATGAAGATGGGATATGACTGATACAGTGAAGGAATTCAAGCTCTATCATGAAGATAAGATATGACTGACACAATGAAGGAATTCAAGCTCTATCATAAAAAACGGGTAAGATATGACTGATACAGTGAGGCATTCAAGCTCTATGATGAAGGTGAGATATGACTGATACAGTGAAGTAATTCAAGCTCTATTATGAATGTGAGATATGACTGATACAGTGGAGGAACTGAAGACCTATCATGAAGATAAGACATGACTGATACAGTGGAGGAATTCAAGCTATATCATGAAGGTGAGATATGACTGATACAGTGGAGGAACCGAAGCTCTATCATGACGATAAGATATGACTGATACAGTGAAGGAATTCAAGCTCTATCATGAAGATAAGATATGACTGACACAATGAAGGAATTCAAGCTCTATCATAAAAAACGGGTAAGATATGACTGATACACTGGGGGCATTCAAGCTCTATGATGAAGGTGAGATATGACTGATACAGTGAAGTAATTCAAGCTCTATCATGAATGTGAGATATGACTGATACAGTGGAGGAACTGAAAACCTATCATGAATGTAAGACATGACTGATACAGTGGAGGAACAAGTATATCATGAGGTGAGATATGACTGATACAGTGGAGGAACCAAGTTATCAGACTAAGATATGTTACTGGTCTGGGGGTTTAACTCTTTGAATTTAATCAATGACGTCTAAGTTTTAAGGCTACAAGAGTCCCATTGATGAAGGTAGATATTCAAACATGCACAATTTTCTTATCAGAAGGGATATACTTTGGGTACAGTAGGAAAATAAAACTTATTCATGGAAAAGACTGACATTGTGTTATAGGATTTTTTTGTATATTTCCAGCTTAAACTATGCTTTGGGTTTAACCAAATTTTAAAATGGAAATTTTCCCAAAGTCCTATTGAAAAAAATTTTTAAAAATTACAATTTTTTATCGCAAGGGATATCTTTGGGAAAACAAAAAAACTTTTCAGCTAAAAGAAAATTTGTTGGATGGAATTTTTCAATCCTTCCCGCTTACAATTGTTGAACAGCTTATTGATTTGCCAAGTCATGCTTTAATATTTATTTAAAAAGGGTTAGCTGCAGGGTCTCTGGAAACAATTTTCCCTTTACTTTTGGGGGTAATCAACCTTGATGAAATCCGAGTGCTACAATCTGCTTCATTGGTTTTGATAAAGGTTGTAAATTTTTCTCAAAACCTTTTTGGTGTAATCCCAAAAGTTTGAAAACGAGTCCCTTTCAATTTTTTAAAAGGGAGTTATTGGAAAAACATTGCTGGATCCTTTATTGAAGGGGTCACCTCAAAACTTTAGTTGGGTTTTTTTTTTGGACTGTTCATTGGCTTTAATTAAGCCTTCATGTCAATCAACATCCTCTTTATCATCTTCTTTGCTGGTTATAAAGAGTAATGGTGGTCTTGTGTTTCCTTCCAACAGTTTAATTAAACTTTTAAATCATTGTGAAATTATTATCCGATCATTCCTAAATATTTATCAAGTTCAGTCTGGTCAGTGGGACAAAATTAATATAATTCAAATCATGCAAGAATTACCAAATTGTGAAATGTTTCCAGAGTTAAAACAACATTTCAATGATACTTGTCTAGGCATTGATACCCATGAATATCAGTTACTGCATATTGTTTGTTCTCAGTATTTGAGATTAAGACGTTTCTATACTGTGACTCTTAGTAACAGGAATTTGAAAGGCACAAGCGTCAGACATTCTTCTAACAAGAAGGTGTTGTTTCTTCACCAGTAACTGTGACCATAAATGTATTAAATATTTTGAAATAATGGACTTTACAAATCTTCACATTTTAACAATATGATTTGATATGAAATGGACAGTTTAAGAGGTGTGATTATTAAGGATGTGTTTAATTTAATGCTAGTGGAAATTTTGAAAATGAATGCAGTCGTCTAAATTTTTTCTAGTATTTCCCGGTTATGGCTGATGACTCAAGGGTAAACTAATTTCTTTACAATACAATAAATTGCTTTTGCCAAAATCATTTATTTGCAGTATTTGCTGTGGGACATAACTGTCATAAGTAATTTAATGTTCTAGTCAATGTCACCAAAATTCAAATTTTCACAAAAAAAGTAGTGATTTTGCTTATTTATTTTTCTTTTTTAGGGATTCCAGCTCACAATAAACTTAGGTAAACTTCAGACCTAAAGTAATTGAAACATATTTGTATTCTGCAGTAACATATTTGACAATACTATTATTGAAGATGAATTGCATTTCATTATGGAATGTCCATTATACAAAGACCTAAGATCTGAATACTTACACTGTAATGAGGTTGGAAATCAGTTACAATATTTTTTATGGCTATGAAATATCCTAGTTTATCAGAATTTATCATTACAGGAGAAAGATATAGGAGAAAATATCTTTTGGAGCAAACTGTATTACTAAAGTAAAATAAAATAGTTAAGACATTGTTTAACTGTCAATTATATATATTAAATTGTTAAAAGGATTATATTATTAATGTAATATAGTTGTAAATATATTATGTTGTCATATGTAATATGGGCTGGTGGCCTGCTACTGAGATTTGTAAATAAGAAAAATAACGCTTGATTTAAAAATACACAATTTAAAAAAAAAAATTAATGCTAAAGTACATGTAGGCCTATTAATTTTCCAAAGATTTGATTTAATGATTTTACAAATATAAATTAGCCATTGGGTAGGCCTAGAGTAGATGATGCGTATAAATTTTCGTGGATTAACATAGGGCCTAATCCTGCGGAGAAATTGAAAGAAGTTGCGTAATATTAGCCAAAATCATGATATTTAGAAAATAAGTCGTCATTAACCGATATGTAAATAAAGATAAAATTGTTCCAAAATTAATTTAACTTTTTAAAATTTTTTTAAAATACTCAATTTTGCTGTAAACAACTTAATGAAATTCACCAGGTTTCTTATTTACATTAGCAGCCATAATGGATGACCTACCTTTTGCCCCTACCGGAAGCTGACACTGATTTGCCATGGCGGCCATTAGCCGTCCAATGGAATGAGCGGTCTAGTTATTTATAGACGTCATTGAATTTAATCAAATGAGTTATTTCCCTTTTACCATTTCCACTTCCTCTTTCAACATGTGCTCAGAAGCCTAGAATATTATTTATTATTCCAACAGTATGCAAGAGTCACCACGGTGTAAGTTTATTCTCCCTTTAATATCTAAAATTAATAATAACAAGAATTATTAGAACAGCATCGTAAATCTCCCAAAGTCTGATATGTACCATTTATGCCTATTTTTGTAAGGTTTCCATAAGAGTTGTAATGAGTTGTTATTCTTTCATTGCAGCTTTTACGGCGATCTTATTGGTTTAATATTATTATGAAGTGCCAATATGTCCGTTAACAATCTGTGTGAGTTATCCGTAACCGGGCAGAATAGTAAAAGACCGTGACTCCACTTGGTAAAATTGAGGTTTACACAGATTCCCTGCAACTCTATACAACCAGATTGACACCAAACACCCACACCCACAACAATATGTCAGATATAGAAACCATAACCACAGATGTCCCGGGCTCCGGCGAAAGACATCTACGGCCAAGGAAGCTGACTGAGAAAGCTTACCAAATCTACGAAGATAAAGTAAGCCAGAACCTATCAGAATTACGAGATCTAAGGAAAGAGATCAAATCTAACCTATCATCTATTCAGAATTATCTCAGAATTCGCGATTTTACAGCACGCATTGCAACAAAGAATGATTTGTTACCAAAGTTATCAGCATACACCAAAATATCTGACATCTTTATCTCCTATTTATACATAGCATCAAACTGGAAACTCATCTGCAGGTCAAATCAAAATATGTCTTCTTCATAAAACGGCACATTCACTCGATGATTGCGGAACATTTAGAGCAAAGACCTACGAGGAACAATTTCTGAGAGACAACAAAGTATGCTACAGATGCTGTGATTCCAAAGATCACAATTTACGAACCTGTACCACAGCTGTCAAATGCTCAGATTGTGGAAGCACTCAGCATCCCACAGCTCTCCATAGACCAGATAAACCAGCTTACAAAACTTCTACTACCATACCGCATGGCGGGGAGCAACCTAAACCTACGAAGGAAGAAACCAGCATTTCATCCAAAAGCACTACAGTTTGTGGAAATACCATTGGTGGAAAATCCTGTGCCAAAACACTACTAGCAGATGTATTTCCAACATGACAGTCACATTAGGCAGTCAGAACATATGTCATTATAGATGAACAAGGTAACAGAACTTTAGCCAAACCAAAATTGCTGGACCTTTTACAAGTGTCAACTGAACCAGTTTCATACACACTTATATCCTGAAGTGGAAACATCTCTACCTCTGGACGCCATGCAACCGGTCTGTCTATTCAGTCGATTGATGGTACGACAATTATGGAACTACCAACAATAATTGAATGTCGAGATATACCCAATGATCGATCAGAAATATCTACACCTGAAATTGCCAGACAGTATGATCATCTGAAGAAAATATCCAACAAGATACCAGTCAGAATGCTGATATCCTTCTCCTTGTTGGCAGAGACCTGATCGAAGCTCACTATGTTCAGGAGCAAATAGTTCACCTTTCGCTCAACGCCTGAATCTTGGATGGGTTATTGTAGGCGAAGTTTGCCTTAACCAAGTTCACAGACCAACAGTAATCAACGTTAACAAAACTTAAACCTCAAATGGACGCAACACAATTTTAGAACCTTGTCAGAACAGCTTTCAACTGAAAGAACATCAGTTACAGGATTTTCTGAACAGCAAACTAACACCTCAGGATCACATTTGTGAGTCTGTATTTATCAGAACCAAGAAAGATGAGAAGATTGGAGCATCTAGAGAAGACAAACAATTTCTTCAAATAATGGATAATGAATTCCACCAAAATGCTAAAGGTAATTGGACAGCTCCACTTCCCTTTAGAATACCTGCACAAAACAATAGAACACTACATAGAGCTAAACTATTAGACACTAGCCTTAAAAAAAATCCTGTCAAAAGACAACACTTTATTACTTTCATGGAGAAAGTTTTAAATAGTGGAGCAGCAGAAGAAGCCCCTCCATTAAATCAGAAAGATTGTTGGTATTTACCCATTTTTGGGGTCTACCATCCAAAAAAACTTGATCAAATACGTGGTGTATTTGATTCATCGGCACTACATGAAGGAACATCTTTGAACAACGTTCTACTTACCGGACCTGATCTTATCAACAACCTATTAGGAGTGTTGCTACGCTTTCGCAAAGATGGGTACGCAATCACAGCAGACATTGAACAGATGTTTTACTCCTTCTTCGTTAAAGAAGAACACAGAGACTACTTAAGATTCTTCTGGTACCAAAACAATGATCCCGACAAATAATTAATAGAGTACAGGATGTGCGTAC
The DNA here is from genome assembly GCA_030562195.1 of Nipponacmea schrenckii. Taxonomy (NCBI): domain Eukaryota; kingdom Metazoa; phylum Mollusca; class Gastropoda; family Lottiidae; genus Nipponacmea; species Nipponacmea schrenckii. The sequence continues at coordinate 1,787,813 of JAUJPP010000007.1, forward strand.
ATGTTTTCGGCAACAGTCCATCGCCAGCAGTCGCAACTAATGGTTTACGACGAGCAGTTGAACATGCTGATCCAGATATCAAAGACTTTGTCAACAACAATTTCTATGTAGATGATGCACTAATTTCACTACCAACTAGCAAACAAGCTGTTGATCTGATACAAAGAACACAGAAATTCTGAAACAAAATGACATTAGACTTCACAAGATAGCATCTAACAGTGAAACCATACTAAATGCCTTTAAACCTGAAGATTTGAGCAAAGATTTAAAAAGCTTAGAATTAGGACAAGATATTTTACCAACACAGCCTAGAGTAGTCTGAAAATTGCTGTGAGTAATCAGCAATCATTACTAAGACATATTGCCACGTTTCGCGTCGATATCGCGATTGAAAATAATTTTGGATGCGATGCAGCAAAAGGGGCAAAGCGGCATGAATTACGCGATTGTTTTAAAATTGGATCGGTCTGAAAATTGTTGTGAGAAATCAATACATGTACATTGCTGTCATCGCATTGTAAATTTTCAGATCAATGTGTACGCGTCAAACGGCAAAAAGTCATGGCAATTTTGTAAACTCAAACGAAAATGATTGCAGCTATACTCGTTACATCGCAGTGAAAAATTGACAATTTTTGGTCGAAATTACCCGAAATTGAATGATATTTCAAAGCAAGTACGACTAAACAAAAGAGTCCCCCTGCTATTTCGCCATTATCCAATTTATCGGAAGAAATTTCAGTCATTTCAACACTTTGAAAAATAATTAAAAATAGAAGGAATGTTCGGAATGTTGTGAACATTCAGGACACATATAAGTAACCCTCTGCCAAGTTTCAAATCGATAGCTTTACGGGAAGTTTGGGGGTGCGTAAGTAAAACAGTGCCCCATTTATGCCTATTTTTGTAAGGTTTCCATAGGAGTTGTAATGACTTGTTATTCTTTCATTGCAGCTTTTACGGCGATCTTATTGTTTTAATATTATTATGAAGTGCCAATAAAGTCCGTTAACTATCTGTGTGAGTTATCCGTAACCGGGCAGAATAGATACAGTGGACGAACTGAAGCTCTAAGAAGATAAGATATGACTGATACAGTAAGGGAGTTCAAGGTCTCATGAGTGTGAGATATGACTGATACAGTGGAGGAACTGAAGCTCTAAGATGATGAGATATGACTGATACAGTGCCTATCATAAAGATAAGATATGACTAATACAACTGAAGGAACTGAATTTCTATGATGATGTGATATGACTGACATAGTGAAGGAACTGAAGCTCTATGATCATGTGATATGACTGATACAGCAGAGGATAAAGTCTGGTTGATACCGAGGAGGCACTATCATGAATATCATTGGAAGCACTGAAACCCGAAGATAATTATGGTGTCACTGATGCAGGAGATGAACGTAGAAATTCAAGAATGAAAAGTAAAATGCAACTTACAAAAAAGCTATGCCCCAATGAACCTGTGAAAACTGAATAACAACTCCAGTTAATGACAATCCTATCAGGGATATAGTCGGTGCTATAGTTAATGGTCCAATGCAAGGTACTATTAACCCAATCAAGCCAGTACCACCAACCAATACTTGAGTTACTGATGCTAGTATCAGGTTCCCCTGGATCTAAAAGTATACAAGTTTGTATTGTAGAGAATTCTTAAGTTGATAAAGTCCATATGCCTGTCTGATATCACGCTTCTTCGGCCATACTTGAAAAGGAAGCGACGAAAATCTTAAATTTTTATTTGATAATGAAACTATAATTATTTATTTATAAATAACTGTTGTACAATTTTATTTGATATGATATTTACCTCTCTCATTCTCACCATCCATGCTGCATCACCTTCAGTCGCATTTAACCCCATAAGTTCTGAAATTTTGATCATGTGTTAAATTACATTATTTAAACATTTGGATGAGCAATAAAGGTCAGGTATAGTTATATACTTATTATATATAAACACATTTTGGTGATAGGTTGGCAATTGTAAGACAAATTTTGCTTCGTTATTATGGAAGACCGAACGGATAATAGCCGTTAGAAGAAACATAAAATTTTAATTTTACTCAAACTTGACAAATAACAGCATATATCTATCAGTGGACTTACCTAGTGTCATCACTATACATCAAAATCCCTCTATAATTCGAGTATTTACTATTTGTGGTTATTTTTAGTGTTATGGACCAAACTTATCCTGTTTTTAACGCCCACAAGTTGTAAGTTATAATCATATTGTTTTGTTTCTTGTATCTGTACTTTGATTTGTATGTTAAACGTTTGTGTATTGCAAACATCGTAGGCTCTTTCATTTTATTCATATTTATTTTCACTACCCGTTGAAGTTTGCCAGGACTTGTAGGCCGGCTGTAAAACCATGTTTTCTAAGTTAGAGTAATTAATTTTCATTTTCTATATATTCATCAAATGTTCGTTACCTCATATTGTTTCTGATATATTTTTTCTTGTAGTAAAACCAGATGGCAGATTGTCTTCGAATTCAAACGGGAATTTGGGAATTTTTAACGCCTTTGTAACTTCAAAACTTTTTATACAACAACCATTTTTATCTATTTTGTTAATAAACTTTAAACTGTGTAAACTATTCATTTTACCATGTACACTGGTTATGGAATTAACGCCGAGGATATAGTTTGGCAAAGTCTTTGGTTCCGGCTCGCCACTATACTTTTTCTAACAGGCTATTTCATTTACAAGTTATGATAAATTGATTTTGTTAAACAAATGTCAAAAATGACTAACAAATGAAGGAGAATAAATTAAGCATTGCGGACTAAGGATTAAAATTTAAGATTTCTTAATATTGAGCTGTTCGGTCTTCCATACTTTATACGAAGCGTTATCCAAATAATAAGTAGAGTGAAATGACTGCTCTACAATTCTTGAGTCTGTACAGTCTGTAAATAAGTAAATTGAAAAGATTCAAACCATATACTAACCTTGATTTGGACATTTCCATTTGTCTAATGTCATCATGGCTAGTATGGGTGGTATAAAGGTACCCGATCCCCCTTGGATTATCGGCAGCCTGATGATTAATCAATAAATTATTAAATAATTCTTACACCTTAAAAATCTTTCATAGAAATTTAGTCCGTGTAAATAATAAAAGAGGCAGGGTAAATTGGTCTTCAGAAAAAGTTCACCAATTCATAAATTTATTTTGTGTATGTATCATTTTAACAAATTTATCAATGACTTTCAGAAACAGAAACAAATGCTACTTTAATTTTGAACAGTAGTCGAAGAAAATGAAAACTGTAATCACTTTACGCTGAGTACAAAAGATATATTGAAATTGTTTGATATCGAGAAAAGAGTCATATAAAAAATAGTTTTAATAATAGGGATAAAATCAACTAAAATTTGGGAAACATATTGTTTTTATTGTGCATTAAATGACACTGTAACTTGCTGAAAGTTGAGAATAATAAATTGAGAAGTTTAGCATAAAATTGTGATCTCTACTCTAATTAGCTTAAGGATTAATAATTTTGACTCTAGCTTGTATTGTTGGTTTCATTCAAAACACATTGCTTTTCTCATGGTCAACCGGAAGTACAAGTCGGTAATAGTTATTCTTAAATTACTGTAAATGTATGTTTGTTCATAAAAATCAAAATTCGTTTTTCAAATTAATAATTTGTCAAGTAAAATTTGTATGAGTATAATTCTACTTTTTTTTACAAAGCTTATTTGACTAACAAATGTAGGAGTACGATTTAACCATTACGAACTAAGGATTAAAAATTGGGCTATTCGGTCTTCCATATAAATGTTTGATCAATGGATTTCTGATGTGTGACAAAATGTGCAAAAAGTTCCAAGTATGATAATTATTACCACACATTCATGGTATAAAAATACATACAAGTTGGATACTAGTTGAATAAGTAGCGTAGTCTTGTCATCAACAAAACATCGTTAAAGAAATGACCGGTTGGGGTAAAAATCAACGTCCATTCCTTAAAGCTTTTTCGACACCTTTACTCTAACAATATGTGGCATTCTTACAACTGGAGGTACTAGAACTTAATTACCTTGTGCCAATTAGATCTTGCATGATGGTTGCTAAACCGCACATAAAGAAACTGGTGCTAAGGAGTTTGGCTCGGACACTTGGTAGTTCCGCAGCACATATTGTGGCGGCGATCAAAAATGGTACAGATATTGTACCTGATATACAAATTATTGTTTGCTGGAAAGAAAATGGTGGGAATGATTACACAATGAAGCATTCTGTTGCATTTAAGCATAGACTAGATTTTAGTCAATTTGAGTTCATTTCTTCTGTTAACTACAGATTTTATGCATTTTCAGATTTTTATCAAAAAATAAAAATAAAAAAAATAATTAAAAAAATACCCAAAAAACTTTACTGATGTGGCAAATTGCAAGAGACTGAATAAAATAACCAGTCAAAATTGACAAAATTATTATTTAAAGAAGGTTGTGAAACCGGACAGCTGTCATATTTGATGTCCACGATGTACTTCCGGTTTCACAACCTTCTTTAAATCCCTGCTAAAAATGTTCTGTAGAAGTTATATAGAATTCTATAGAAATCATACTGGATGCCTTTAGAATCTACTGTTCTATAGAATTTTGGATGTGATATCTTAAGAAATTATATTAGATTCTTTAGTTTTATAGAATTCTGTATGTGTTTTCTAAAGAAAGTTTTACAGACAAACTTCTTTCCATTAATAGTAACAGGTTCCATAAAGGTCTTTCTATAGAAGTTCCATAAAGTGTAAATTTTATCCTTTTGAACAATATACCTTATAGGAGAAAAAAGATGGAAATTCCTTCAATTATGTGTATTCAATATCACTTGCATTAAAGTCGGAATTTCTGAGTCACACAGACTATAATTGACATTTTCATTCTGCATCCAAAAAGACAAAAAAAGGCCTTGAATGATATGTACCACAAAGTGATTGTGTCTATTTTCTTGCAGAACCTCACAATATAGTTCTATGGATATAGTATTTTCTTTGAAAATAATTTGCACTGGACAGTTTATAGATTTTATTCTATAGAAAATACTTCTATAAAAAAAAACTCCTTTCTATAGAATAATTCATTCTATAGAACTTAATATTCTGTAGAGAAATGTTCTATAGAAAAAGGTCCTAAATTTCTTTTGGTTTCCTATTGGACTATTCTATAGAAATTCTTAAGCTTTGTTTCTATAGAATAATTTTTGCAGGGAGTATGGGCAAATAGCCAAGGCCAATGACCTCTAACCCTGTGAAAGGTAAGGTCAACGTCACAAGATATAAACTATCAAAATTCATAGTTCATTTAACCGGAAGTAGACTTTTAAATAAAAACCATTAAAGCATTGATGGGTACTAGTATCCCAGGTCAATGACAGTTGGCTCTACAAAGAACAAGGTCAACATAGGTCAAGGTCAAAAATGAATGTCTGAGGTCAAATATTAAAGTATCAGCTGATGGAAAATGTCAGTGACCTTTGACCTACCAAAGGTTGAGATCATCAAAGGTCAAGGTAACGAGAACTTAGCCTTTAAACTTTTGAAAAATTCAACCAGAAGTTGTCAAGAATTTCTTTGCTCAATCGAAAGAACTCAACCCTATCTTGAGTACAAAAACGAAACATTTCAATACGGCGGCTAAAGAATCACTTCCGGTCTGAATTTTTTGTTATATTGGCCAGTTTATCAAAAGATATTGTTCAAACCTATGATATAATAAGACCTGAAGTATAGCGGAAAAAAGAGACCGGAAGTTTGAGCCTATTTTACGCGTAAATCGGAAGTGGCGCAAAATATTTGACTATTCAAATTGATAGTCTCTCTTTCACCCACAATTAGAACTCAATCGAAAAAAAAACCGGAACATTCAAATGTGATTTTAGATCAAAGATCACCATTGTTGGCTGTCTCGTATTCTTCTGGAAGCATTTCTCAGAAATAATCTATATCCAAAAGTAAGATAAGCGTCTTTCAGAACATTACCACAGCTAATAAAAGATTATCAATTTCAGCATTTCAGTCAGGCAGGAATTTGTGTTTGTAACTTTTGCGTTTGTACAGTTCCTCTGGTAATCTCGTTTAATGCATTAGCCGGCCATCATACTTTTGTCAAGGTGCCCCTGGTAGCGTTCTTCCCTAATCTTTCGGTCGTGATGGAATAGTCCTCCTTGATCGTCACTCACAGTCCCCAGGTTATCTGGTCAAGGTGTCTGTTCAAAAAATGAAGCTTGATGCTCATGTTGCTCACGAAAAGCGAGGATCATTCTGTCCACAAGTTCATCGTAATTATCTGCCGTACTGTTTCTAAGGAAGTTCTGAACGTCTGCAACAAAGGATAACTATGCTGCCCTCTCCAAGGCGGTCATCATGACAGCAAGCTGATCATCAAGCACACCTACTATGTTCTTCTCAAATGATAACACTGGTATAGCTGTGATAATGTGTAATCCAAATCGCTTATATGGTTTGTGTACGTTCACAATTTCATAAACCTCAAGTTGCATGAAAACTAGAACTTTCAGATTTGAAATCAGCGCCTAAAACTCCTATTTGAACCAGTAAAACATCTAATGCAACCAGAAGTTTAAAAAAATAGCGCTAGTGTTATTAAAAGGTCGTCATTTGTATCCATTTCTCCTGCTTTTCCGTTTATATTCCTCTTAATGAATGAATTTGTTGTTTTGACTATCGCTTTTGGAATGTCTTCGATGAACTCTATACTTTTGATAGAGTTATCTGTTTGGTTTTTTTTTGGTATTAAATCTGTCTAGTGTTGTACCATTCCAAGGTAATCTTTACTTGATTATACATTAGTAAAATGAACATTCTTAATTACAAAAACTATACTGGTTTGAAGACTTCTTAAAACAATCGTTTAAAGTAGCGTGAAGTTTACATTAATGATAAGTTCATTTCATGTAACAAGGTTTTAGACCATTCATAATTACCTGAAGTGCATATATAGGTAAAAGATAAATAGGTGGTTTGTCTTCTATACGGTAAATAATATTCCCTCTTACTTCACTATCTTCAACACATTGCCTTTCTATTTTATCATCCATTGTCTGTGTGTGTTGAAATTGAATTCAAGTTATCTTCCCAGTTACATATTCAATATTCAGTTAAATATTTAATTTGAAATATAATATAATAACCTTGAATAACGTCACGTCGAGTGTCACTGAGTCAACAAACATCAGTTTCCATATGAGTGACAGTGCTTGAAATATAACATATATACTAACTTGTTAGAGGATTTATGGTTAAAATATGATTATCATTATAATCTTTGAAAATACTTTTAATCACTAGTTAACTTTTAATCATAACTACTGTAGTGATTACGTTCAAAGCCAATAGCTAATAAATACATTTCGAAACGAAACAAACGAAAGTTAGGTCTATATTTTAATTAGACTAATCCTTATCCTTAAATACTGATGCGATATTTCCTGAGGAAACGGCGTCGTGAACATGTATGTAATCGTTATGTACATGTAAATGTATTTATATTTAATAACTACAGTCTTATATCGTTGAATTTTATGCATCTAATTATATAATGATTACAGCCATCTTCAATCTCACGTAGAATACGCAATTACATGATTGTTCTGTTTTTAATAGGCATATGTAACAACATTAGAATAACACAGCATATCTGTTTTAGGTATCAAACTTCCATTAAAAAACCAGCTTAATTCTATATGGCAACTCAACTATCTAACGCAAATTTAAAGTAATTAGAACATATTAAAGCTGAACTCCTGTTATAAAAATAAATTAAATAATTAATAAAAAAAAAATCTTATCCGCCATACTTGTTTCAAACTTAAAACAAGTATGGCGTCTGCCACTCCCATCAAAACTTAAAATCTGGTCACGCTTCGCTTCACTCGGACTCGGTATCGACAACTGTGAACTTCGCTGGCGTGACATTATTTATGACACTTGAAAGTCGATAGTTGTAGATTAGCTGTTCTCTATCCTTGAACCTGCGGAGGAATGGTTTCATCAACCAATCCTTCAAGGGGAAAGCGTCATCAGCGACAATCACGCCTGTTTATAAAATTAATTTTAAGCACCAACATCAACATAAATGAATTCGCGTCAACGAGGGCCATCAGAATCAAATAGTGAAATCCTTTGTAGTTATAGTTATAGTTACCTCCACCTGCAGTTTTCCGAATAGCGATGTGCTTTCCATCCAATGCTCCAATGGTGTTGTGAAAGTTCCACCTTTGAGAGAAACCCTCACTTATTTGTATCCAGCCTTCAGGAGTGGTAGGACACGTCATCACTTCAGAAATATATTTTGTCACTATTGACTCGCATACTTCGGGGACAATCCGAGATGGAATTATTAGCAACTCTGAATCCATACTGTAGACTCATATACGACTCTCCTGTAGCCAAGTATCTTAGCGTATGCGCCAAGCGAAGCCCTGGTTCAAGTGCTTTTCTAAAGAAAGTATCTTTCTTTGAAATACTGGGCCCTATTCTTGCAAGGATTTAGTGAAACATGTCTGGAATAACTCTTTGAAAGTTTCTGCACCCATCAAAATCCTCAGCGGCTAGTTCGGCCATAAGACATTCTTACTGCCCGTACTGTGGTCGACGCAATAGCCACGGGCGGGTCCAGAACCGTCTACGTCGTTTGTGGTTATCAATTTTTTTCTTGACGAGAACTGCTATAGCTGCCAAAATCAATGTTTCTTCTTCCAACTAGAGAAGCTGCAAGTCTGTCATACTACACATGGACACTAGACACGTGGACGACAAAATTGCCAAAATGTTCTAATACACGGGATCCGCTCGAAACACATTCGTGCAACCCCAAAACAACTCGAGACACTCGTAAACAACTCACAAACGATACGGGATATGTTCCTGATACTCTTCTTTTACTCGCAATGCTCGCTTACCATCCGTAATCTACTCGTGATAAACTCGAGGTAATACTAATTTAAGTCTAAACTAGCGCATTTTTTTCCGCGAGTACTCTGCACGTACTCGGTTCGTAACTCCCGTAGGTAGGAGAAGGGCTTTACAGTACAGTAACACTCAGCGGAATGAAATATTCAACCTTCAAACATAATAATACTTCTTTTGTAGAGTTATTAATGTACAATATTCCTAAGTTTCATTAAAATCTGTCAAGAATTGTACCTAATAATAAGGCAATAACTCCTGAAGTATTTTTTGGTATATTTGGTTTTCAATTAGGGTTAACTCTTGGGTGATAAACTATTTCAACAACTTTCATCAAAATCCATAAATAATTGTTCCTTGTAGAGTGTTTACAAGTCAAAAATCGAAATATTTTTACGTCAATAATTCATATTAAATAGTTCGCGAATTTTAACAATGTCACCACCTTTGTCACAATCTGTAAAGAATTTTATCAACCAATCACGTGATTCGTGATTTCGTGAGATAGCGTCATGTGCGCATGACCATACATCAGAGCTCATGTCGACATTGACCTGACAAGACGTGTTTTTTAAACCATACACAATTCTATGCTAAAATACTGACTTACCTGGTCCGCTTGTGACTTAATAGACATAAGCGACAGCTTAAAATACCAGTACAGGTTACAAGAAACTTGATAAAGATTCAAGAAGATTGAGGACCCCATTCTTCGGTCAGCAGGGGAAAACCAAGAAACCCCTGAAAGCTTTAATAAGCTTGACGTCTCTAAAACAAACATAGGTTCAAGTTCTAGATCTAACAACCCCTAATCTATGAAAAACGATGCCTATGAACCATTAACGCCAGGTGTGGCACAATCCGCTTCCAAACAACAGACAGGACTAAGGGGAATAACTCCTCAGCAACTATCGAAAGCGAGAAAAGCGATTTCAACGCCATGATTCTCCAAGAGTTTCGCAGTTTAACATCAACAGTAAATAAATATTTTTACGTAGTAAAAAGTTTCTGTGGTCTGGGCAAAGAGGAGTTACTAGATGGCGCTTCATCTTCAGCTTTCGCGCCATCAAGGTAAGACGGACCGTTCTTTAAAATAACTTTAAAACAGTAATTTACGTCTTATATATTGAATATCTAGCGTTTAATTAACTTTAGAGTGAAGCGGTATATATCCAAGTTCTGTTTGTACTGATTGAAAGACTGGGTGATTACTGTTTTAAGCCTCATTTAGTAAAATCTTGCTTTACTATAGGTCTGTAGTATATCGGTACATAACCAGTTACATGAAATAAGGTCATAGTTCACTCACAGTAATGGCGCGAAAACAATTTTGTTATTACTCTACTTGGAAGTTCATATATTAACAGATTACAAACATGGCTAGGGAGTAATGACCTTTATGTTAGAAATTTCAATTTCGACCCAAATATTTTCCTTCTTCATGTTTTTTCCAAAGGGATTGGGGGAGGGAAAGTGACCTGTAATAACCATTGTCGCATATGGGAAGAGGCCATGTCTGAGTTTAAACCAGATGGTATTGTGACCCAGATGTTATCTAATGATTTGGATCATCCAGAAATAAATCAAGAGAAGGTTGGAGAATTGGTCCATAGGCTATTGGCCTTGATCAGCTTGTGGGTTAGACGTTATAACATTCGTTATGTAACAATTTGTCAAGTTATTCCCAGATATAAAACTCGACACATTCCATTTCACAAATACAATGACTTTGTTGTATTGGCAAATGGCATTTTAAAAGCTGAGTTATAAGCACGGACTTCATGGTCTTTTGTAAGTGAAGAGGAATACATCCCAGTCATCCATCTTACTATATGTATCTAAATGATGGAGTTCACTTCAGTTCAATAGGTACTAAATTGTATTATCGTAGTTTACGAGGTGCAATTCTTCGAATGCACAATAAAATAGCAAACCCATTAAAGTAATAAAAGGTCATTGAAATGTCTGTTGTTTGTTTTGATTAGTTATACCTTCTGATATGTTGGTATCACACAATGTTTATATGTTGATAGGCCTATCACACACTTTTACCTTCTGATATGTTTGGTTTTTTGAATTTTAATTTCTGTAGGCCTATATACCTTCTGATATGTTGGTTAAAAATTTTTTAAATTTTATGGTATAAATTTTCCTTCTGATATGTTGGTAGATCTAATTTCTGTATATACCTTCTGATATGTTGGTAGATTTAATTTCTGTATATACCTTCTGATATGTTGGTAGATTTTTCAAACAAGGCCAATAATTTTACCATCTGCTATGTTGGTGGAATGAAATATTCAACCTTCCACGATAAATTTTTTCTAGGGTCTCTAGTTTCTTTAAAAAACTGTCAAGAATTGTACCTAATAATAACTCATTAAATATTTTTCGGTATTTTTATGATTTGCAATAGGGTTCACCCTTAATAATATTTTGATATTTTTAATTCTTAATAAGGCTCATCCTTGGTTGATATTAAACAATTTCAGCGAGTTTTCCCAAAAATGAATGTTTAGAGTGTTCACAAGCCAAAAGTTGAAAGCGTTTTTGAAAACAGGCGCAATAACTGACACTAAATATTTTTCGAATTATCTGATTTTCAATAGGGTTCATCCTTGGGAGAAAACCAATACTCAAGCCAAATTTCATCAAAATCCATTAAAAATTGTTCTTTCTAGAGTATTTACAAGCTAAAATTGAACGCGTTTTCAAGAACAAGGGCTATAACTGACACTAAATATACTTCTATTTATTTGATTTATAATAGGGTTCATCCTTGGGTAAAAAAAAATACTCAAGCCAAAGTTAATCAAAATCCATTAAGAATTTTCTCTCTAGAGTGTTTACAAGCTAAAATTGAACGCGTTTTCAAGAACAAGAGCAGTAACTCATACTAAATTTTTTTTCCATATATCGCTGATTTTCAATAGGGTTCATCCTTGAGTTATAACACACTCGCACACCAAGTTTCATCGAAATCTGTCAAGAATTGTGCCATGTAGAGTGTTTACGAGACAAAAAACGAACGCGTTTAAAAGAACAAGGACAATAATTCATATTAGATATATTTTGATATTTTTAATTTTCAATAGGGCTCATCCCTTGCGATATCAAACAATTTCAGTGAGTTTTGTCAACATTGGTCATGAATTGTACCTTCTAGAGTGTTTATTAGCCAAAAAGTTAAACCCGTTTTCAAACACAAGGGCAATAACTAACACTAAATATATTTCGATTTATTTGATTTTCAATAAGATTCATCCTTGGGTAAAAACAGATACTCAAGCCAAGTTTTATCAAAATCCATTAAGAATTGTTTTTTCTAGAGTGTTTACAAGCTAAAACTGAACGCGTTTTCAAAAACAAGGGCAATTACTGATACTAAATATTTTTTGGTTTAACTGAATTTCAATAGGGTTCATCCTTAGGTGATTACAAATACTCATGCCAAGTTACGTCAAAATGGCTCAAGAATTGTGACTTGTAGAGTGTTTACAAGGCAAAAATCCAACACATTTTATAGAACAGGGGCAATAATTCGTATCAAATATATTTCGATATTTTCTATTTTCAAAAGGGTTCATCCTTGGGTGATATTAAACAATTTCAACAAGTTTTGTCAAAATCGGTCAATAACTGTGCTTTGTAGAGTGTTTTAAAGCCAAAAATCGAACGCATTTTCAAAAACAAGGGCAATAACTGATATTAATTTTTTTTCGATTTTACTGGTTTTCAATAGGCTTCATCCTTGGGTGATAACAAATACTCAAGCCAAGTTTCATCAAAATCCATTAAGAATTGTTCTCTCAAGAGTGTTTACAAGCTAAAATTGAAGGCGTTTTCAAGAACAAGGGCAATAACTCATACTAAATGTTTTTCGTTTTCGCTGATTTTCAATAGGGTTTATCCTTAAGTTATAACATACTCTCACAGCAAGTTTCATCAAAATCAGGCAAGAATTGCACATTGTAGAGTGTTTACGAGCCATTCAAGAACAAGTGCAAAAACTTATACTAAATTTTTTCCGATTTCGCTGATTTTCAAAAGGGTTCATCCTTGCGTGATTATAAACACTCATATAAAGTTTCAATTAAATCCGTCAAGAATTGCACCTTGTAGAGTGTTTACGAGCAATTGTGGACGGACGTGGGTGACGACAATATACGCCCCCCCCCCCATTTCATGTGGGCGTATAAAAACTGTAGCCTCTCTTGTGGATACAACCCAAATTTGACACGTTTTTACTACGTAAAGGGCAAAAACTCAAAAACCGTTCATGCGATAATTTCCATTTTCGAACTTGACCGAGATATCATCAATATATACATGTATACCAAGTTTCATTAAGATCGGATAAAAACTGTAGCCTCTATCGTGGATACAAACCAAATGTCGACGGACCGACGGACCGACGGACCGACGGACAGGGGCGACGACAATATACGTCCACATTTCCATGTGGGTGTATAAAAAAAAGGAAAAAGAAAATCAGTCTTAGAACTTTGGCGTATAGCTGTTTAGCTGTCATTGTTTGAGCTGACAATTGGTTTAGGACAGTTGAGTTCTTCCGTTGCTTGAATGAATAGGATGAAATAAACCAATTTCAAATTTCACAGCGAGAATTAAACACTTGGTGAGGTGTTTTATATTTCAGCATTTTTGTTTCAAAGATGTCCAAACGCAGTTGCTCAGATATAGCCTCAGTGGTTGGTGACGAGGTGAAACGTCTACGTACACCTTCGTATAAAGTTAGAAACCAAACAGCTACAAGCTCTAGACATCAACCAACAGAATCGATACATCAACAAGAGATTGGCCATGATAATGAACAATTTAGTGACAATGACATTAATGATCAACAAGGTAGTGAAACAGACATTAATGATGTCATAACGCAAACAGTTCAAACAATGATTAATGCAGCTTTTCCGTCTATAGCTGAGAGAGTTGCAGAGTCAGTAACCTCAAACCTTTCAACTGATCAACAGTAAAAGACCTTAAATCAGACGTGGAAAACTCCGTCTCGAAATTAGAAGATAAGGTCAGGGATTTCATTGAAAGAGACGCAGCACCCCAGTATCACTATGATATCTCTGAATACGAAAGTGACGCGGATTATATTGAACCTTCCCAACCTCGACAAGTCAAGGTCAGAAAACCGGATGTTGATCCTGCTTCCTCGCTGACAGAAAAATTGTTTTCTGACGACGCCAAACCAACGATAACATTATCATCTCAACTGAAGACGATGATTACGATGTCTTAAATAACTCGAGAACAACTTTAACAACTGAAGACGAAGTAGGAGAGAAGGTCGACGATACACTGGCTAGTTAGTTACCAGTTAATTAGCGTTCAAAACGAAAGCAGACTCAGATTCAGTAGCCGAGAAACTTAAAAAGTACAAGAGGCCGTCTAACTGCCCCTTCTCCTCTGAGGTAAGAACAGCCGATTGTCGAATACAAAGAGTGCAAACATCAATCAACAAAGCCTGCCATTTGCATCACAGAGTGACTCGATGTAGTGATCAAACAGAAGAAGGACATTCCATCCACATGAGCCTCCACTATTACAGAAGCTTAGAGATGCAATACCCCTTGCCTCGCACGCTACAAGGGGAGTCATCGTTCGAAATCTCAATTGCAAACACATCTACCTATGGAATATAGACCTCTTTGTTCAGCCAGCTCAGCTGTGTCCTTCGACAACCTCTTTAAGGACAACTTAGCCAAAGCTATGCAAGATGCCTCAACAGCAAGTAAACTCAGTCGCAACAGACAACGCTCACATCCAAGATACCATCACTACACTTATCAGAACAACAGCAGTAATATCTTTAGATACAAAGGCAACTTTAGAAGATTTGCCCGCAGCTCATATGGAAGCGATCGGTCTTTTTTGTTCTAAGGACGTCAAGGCACAAGACCTCCAGAAAAAAGAGGGGGTGAACTCCCGGTAGAGAACCCTGCACTTTTGGTAATTGGGTATAATTCTCTTCCTAAAATTACACTAAAATCTGGACATGCAGGTATACCGAGAGAACGTCTACAAGAATGGAAATCCATTACAAAAGATCCATTTATCTTACACTCTATTGAAGGTTTTAACATTGAATTTAATAATTATATTAAACAACGTATTGAACATAAACAAATTTGTTATCAAAAATCAGAATCTGATATTATTGACAAACTATTACTAGATCTGTTTCAAAATGGTGCTATAGACACTGAATCACAAACTCAATTTGTTTCAAACATCTTCAGCCACAAGAAAAAAAGCGACAGCTATCGATCTGAAGGAATTGAATAAGAATATCGAATATCACCACTTCAAAATGGAAAGCTTGCAATCAGTCTTAGACATGCTAAAACCTAGGGCCTATATGGCATCCATTGATTTGAAAGAAGCTTTTCGCTCTGTAAATGTAATCCATTCTTCCAGAAATAAATTAAGATTTAGGTGGCGTAATCAACTCTTTCAGTATACATGTATGCCATTCGGTCTCAGCTCTGCGCCTAGGATATTCACCAAGAGTATGAAACCAGTCCTTTCCTACCTAAGACAGCAAGGAATAATCTTTGTCATCTACATAGATGATCTCTACATCCAAGCTAAAACAGTAGAAGGGCTGAAAGAAGGCATTAACATAGCCATTGATATGTTACAAAGGCTAGGATTCACAATAAACTTTGAGAAGTCAGACCTTTCACTAAGCCGCAAACTACAATTTCTTGGTTTTATCCTACACTCAGAGCCTATTACCGTCAGCGAATAATATCGTCCAGTTTGCTAGAGAAATAAAATCCTCAAATTGCCCCACAATCAGGGAAGTTGCTAAGCTTATTGGCCTTTTAAACTCTTGTATGCCTGCTGTGACATATGGCTAGCTGCATTATAGGAATTTAGAACTGAACAAGATATATTCGCTAGAAACTAATGACTGGGACTTATTCCTTTCTCTGCAAACCTTTGCAAAGATTTTTAATTTGGGAAAATCTCATATCCACGTGCAGAGTGGCAACTCTACCGCTGTCAGCTATGTCGCAAACATGGGTGGCACAAAGCGTCTAAACTGTAATGACCTAGCTTGCGACATTTGGTCATGGTGCGAAAACCAAGAAATCTGGTTGAGCATATTGGATATTGCTGGCACACTAAATTGCATAGCTGATGCGGCCTCTAGAGTTGTCACAGAATGGGAACTTTACGACATTGTACTACAAGATACACTGAAATTAATAAGTATTGAACCCACCATAGATTTGTTCGCATCAAGATTGAATTATAAATTCCCCAGATATTGCTCTTGGAAGCCAGACCCAACTGCTATTATTATTGACGCGTTTACCTTTGACTGGAACAGTGAAATTATTTACTGCTTTCCACCTTTTTGCCTTTTATCGAAGTGTGTCCAAAAAATTATGTCTGATGAATGTACCGGAGTTATCATAGCTCCCTGGTGGACAGCACAATTCTGGTTCTCACAAATTCTAAATATTTAATGTTTCAGACCGGTAAAGCTGCCTCAGTGAAAGAATCTCTTAACATTACCAGTGAAGAAGACACACACATTTTGGAACAAGTTAAGAATGACAGCCTTTCTTGTATCCGGGAATCACTCCTTCAGAAAGGAATATCAAAAGAAGCATCTGATATCATCATCCATTCATGGACATGAGGAACTCAAAAACAATATGCATGCTACATAAATAAGTGGACTGAATTCTGTGGACATAAAAAAAAAGGTTTCACCCATCTAACATTATCCGAAGTGATAGAATTTTTATTTTTGTTATATAACCAAGGTTTAGCTTATAGTGGTGTTAATACAGCCAGATGTGCTTTATCAACACTTATTTATATTAATAATATACCGGTCGGATCACATTCGATTGTTTCTAGATTCATGAAAGGTGTTTACTTGAAAAGGCCTCTTGCTCCTAGATATGATAACGTATGGGACGTGAGGACCTTGTTAAATACCCGAGGAAAGTATCTCCAGTACGATCAATGTCTCTTAAGGATATAACTCTTAAATTAGTGCTACTCACATCTATTCTTAGTGCCCAAGGAGGACAGACCTTATTTTGTTTTGATATGAACAATATGTCAGTGAACGATTATTTAAATTGAAAACTTATGCACCAGATCGCAGACTATTTATAGCCATTGTACTTTCGAAATATATAAATCGAACAGAAACACTGAGAGATTCTAGTAAATTGTGTATTGCTTACATAAAACCGCACTAGACAGTGTCACGTGACACACTGTCAAGATGGATCGAAATGGGACTAAAGGATGCTGGAATAGATACTGAAAAATTTAATCCGCATAGCACTCGTGCCGCTTCCACATCAGCTGCTGAAAAAGCATCCGTGCCAGTGATTGACATAATCAAACAAGCGGATTGGAAATCTGAAAGAACATTCGCTAATTAGGCTATTATAAAAAAAACAATTTTAC
Source organism: Nipponacmea schrenckii (assembly GCA_030562195.1). Taxonomy (NCBI): domain Eukaryota; kingdom Metazoa; phylum Mollusca; class Gastropoda; family Lottiidae; genus Nipponacmea; species Nipponacmea schrenckii. The sequence goes on from JAUJPP010000007.1 coordinate 1,805,256, forward strand.
AGAGAGACAATTTTGAAAATGCTATTTTGGCTTCTTGTAAATGATCATTTTATGTAGTGTTAGTTATTTTATTACTAAAGGAATTTACTTTTATCCATTATTGTCCTTATGTGAAGACGCTTTGAAGTCTCACAAAATCACGAATCACGTGATTGGCTGATAAAATATTTAGTATCATCTATTGCCCTTGTTTTTAAACGCGTCAAAATTTAGCTCATAAACATTCTAGAAAGCTTAATTGAATAGATTGAACGAGATTTCACAGAAGTTGAAGTTCGATCAAGATTTTATCAGCCAATCTGTAGTGATGAGGGAGCCAAATAGTGAACGCATTTGAAAGATTGTTCTGAAAGAAATGTTAAGAGACTTGTGTAGTTTAATTTAGCATTAAGGGGGTTGACAACAATTTATTTCTTTATGACATTTCAACTTTGAGAAATAGGGTATGAAAGATGAACGAAAAAAACGTCAATTATTCCCTTAAAATTAGCATATCTACTAGACTATTTAATATAGAAGGTTGAAATTTTGCACAACGCAAAACAAAATTACGTTGGATTTTTTGGAAAATTTTGTTTTGTTTTGAAGATATTGATAGAAATCAAAATTTTGCGAGTGCATTTACGAAAAATTGAATTTTTAAAAAACTATTCATTTTATAATAAAAAGCCAACGTAAAGTTATAGAGGACATCGTAAGCTTTAGCTGAAGCCAAAGTTTGTAAAAATCGGATAAATTGTAAGCGAGATATGCTTTGGAAAAATGGCAGTTTTTTTCAACATTTTCCAAACACATGTAACCTTACGTAATTAACGATCATGTTGTTAAAAGATTGTCTTTCATGCTGTAGAAATCTTTAAGCACCTTTTAGGCATCGATATGCACCGATATCCACATAATTGGAGTGCTAAAACAATGGATTAGCACATGTCAAAACCCTTCCACCCACCGATCATAAAATTTTCTCTGTTTACATGTGACGTAATGATTTATGGGACATCACGTGACTTCTGGATTCCCCCGATACACAAACTCTTACTTCGCGTGCCGATATTAACAATAACTGACCGGCAAACGCAGAGAATGTTTATTTAGCCGATGACGTTGTAATCACAAATGTCAACTGACAACGTAATTTGTACGTCTACATAGAGGAATACCCCGTTTTGTTCTATAAATAGATTATCTTCACGGACGGATATCAGACGAACTACTGAAGCGATTGAGCTAATTTTTTTACTAGATGAGTTTCTTTTAATGCCAAATAGAATGGATATAAACTTAATACGTTTCTTGATTGAAATACACCTCGAACGATAAGGTTGTCAACCCCCTTAAAATCGTGGTATTATTTTTAAAAGGGTGCGCGATCAGCAAAAGGAGAAGCGAGTTGACAGGTGTTGGAATTATGACGGGAGGATCTGCATCAAAACCCTTCAGAACAAAATTGTAACAATACAGTCTGAGTCTGACTTTGCCGAATTTGTCGTCCCGCTGTCGGACTTTTCAGTGCCTAAACCAAATATAAATCTCGGGAGTGAATCAAAAATGGTACCCTTAGAAACTCCAATAATATAATATGCACTGAGCCACTTGACAGCGAAATTACCTAGGATGAGGTTTTGTATGTCCAGATCAAATTCGTAATGGATTCTTCCTCGAAAGTTCAGACATCTTACTTCCGTTTCTACGCAAAGTTTTTAATATAATTTTCGACTCAGGTTGCTACCCGAAAATTTGGTGTAGTAGTATCATAGCTCCAGTGCCACAAAGTGGTGACCCCAACATGGTTGATAACTATCGCGGAATTTGTGTCATTAATATACTTGATAAATTATTTTCAACTATTTTGAATCGCCGGCTAACCAAATGGTGCGAAACCAACGAGCTCCTTAATAACTGTTAATTCGGATTTAGGGCCCATAGGCGTACTGTGGATGCAATATTTGTTTTAGATGGAATAATCAGCCATTTTCTTAACAAAAGGAAATAATTAATATGTGCTTTTATCGACCTTAAGAAAGCTTTCGACTATGTTGACAGGCAACTTTTATTATTCAAACTATCGCTTATTCCCGGCTTCGCCCGGGGTTATTTACCAATCACTTGAATGTCTTGACTTTCACACCCACCAACACAAACCACACACACATACACACACACAGCTCAATAGTTTGGAAGGCTGATTAATATTGGTTGCATTGGATGCCCCTTGACTGATCAGTCTTGAAGGACTTCAGGGAAGACTACGAATATTTGAGAGGCATTCTATTGGTTTAAATTGTAGACATGGTTATCCAAAAACAATTTGTCATCGGCCTTCACGTACTTGATAACCGTTGGTAAATCTATTAATAGCCAAAGTAAATAAAAGAATTGTGCCGTTTCACTCGGCAGTCTTCAGTGTGTTTTTTGACAAAGTAAACAACGAATGCGTAAACAAAGACACAGGTGCACATCTTTGCATTTCCAGGAATATGCAATCACAGTCTCACCGTCTCTGAGTTATGGTTGTGATGCCTCCTCTCGAGTTAGCACCCAGAATAACCCCAAAGAAATGCTCATCGAAGCGATAATCTTTATTGATAGTAAAAAGCTGAAACATAATGAAAATACAACATAAGAATAAGAAATAATCACTTAAAACAGTTCGTAAATAATACGAAAATAGACTTAATGACGCGAATGGCGTTCCGTACTTGGGGTGAAAGGTCGGTCAGAGATAGACCCATATTTTAGTAAAATACCACAAAACTAATGGATTTATTTAAATCCATGTTTGACCATTAACTTTACACAGAATTTATAAAAAATTAACAAATCCAAATTCTTATGGACAATTAGCATGTAAATGATGTAACGAACAAGTTGAATGGATATTGTAAACAAATCCCGGCTTACGACAAGCACACTTATCAGCGATAAATTAGCGATTTCATCAATTGACACAAATAGTTAGCAAATATCAGACGTGACATTATAAATAAGGATAAAACAAATGCAACTCACACTGTGGGCAGTCAAAGCATTCCAAATTTAACATTTATAAGAAAAGAATAGGGACACTGCAGCACGCTTGTCCAGAGTGAAAGTGAAACTGAAAGTACGATAAAAAAAAAAACTACGGACGCCGGGGCGGAACACTCCCCGTCTGATATCGTCGGATATTACTCATTAGCTTTCAATTAGCAACACTAATTCTGACACCGGTCGAATAAATGTTGATTGTTGTCCGTTTCTTACACATCTAATCTCACATTTTCTAACTTTACCATCGGAGCTAGGAAATGTTCTCAAAACAATTCCCAATTGGCCAGAAAATCCGTCGAGATTGTTTATCTGACAAGAGGACAACATCATTCACAGATATATTTCGACGATTTTCATTCCACTTTGGTCGTGGTTGCAAGATTTGAAGAAATTGTGATTTCCATCGGCTCCAAAAAACATCAGCTAATATTGTACGCGTTTCCATTGGGATTTATAAACATCCTTTACGTCAAATGAAAGATGAACTAAAACGTTCGGTTTCTGAGTTATCAGCAACGAAGGACTAAGAGGAAACGGGTCTTCCGAATCTGTTGACAAGGACGTAAGAGGGCGGGAATTAATAATAGCACTAATTTCCGCCAAAAATGTCGTAAGAACTTCATGCGTGAGATGTTTTCCAGCATTCTCAAGTAACATAGCATCGAGAATGCGCCGGGTTATTCCTATCATCCTCTCCCACACGCCCCCATATGGGACGCATGAGGAGGATTAAATCTCCAGACTATACCACTTCTGTAAAGATAATCTGCAACCGGTCCGTCCTCAACATTGATAACATCGATTTGCAAGTCGTGAGTTGAACCGACGAAGTTTGTTCCACGGTCGGATCTGATTTCCTTATTGACCCTCTAAGAGCAATAAAACGTTTGAAGCAGTTTATGAATGACGACGCACTTAGCTCTTCAATGACTTCGATATGGACGCCTCTTGTTGTTAAACAAGTAAACAATACGGCCCATCTCTTAGAGTTTAATGATCCGCCCCGAGTTCGCCTTGTTACGATGTCCCAAGGCCCAAAGGTGTCTATTCCTACACATGAGAACGGCGGTCCTGGTTCCAAGCGATCAGCAGGAAGATCAGACATCTTTTGACTTTCGACTCCTCTACGTAATCTGCGACACGTGACGCAATGATAAATAATGGACGATACAAGACGCTTACCGCCAACTATCCACTAACCCAGTTGAACGAACTGCACCGGCTGTAAGATGTCTACCCTGGTGTTTGTACTTTTCATGATAAGTTTTGATCAGTAACTGCGCGATGTGATGGCGGCCTGGTACAATGATCGGGTTCTTTTCGTTAGAGGTCAAGTTTCCTTTATTGAGGCGACCTCCAACACGTAGTAATCCATTCACACCGATGAATGGGTCGAGTTTCAGAAGTGTACTGTCCCTAGATAACGCACGGTTTTCGTTCAGACACTGTAGTTCTTTTTGGTAGAATTCGCCTTGTACTACGCCAATCACTTCGATTTCAGCTTTCTGAAAGGCTGACACTGATTTAGTCTCGTTACACGTGTGCCATCCCGTGCATTTTCCATTCGTAGCGAAAGTTTGAGCTATGTGTTTGAGTCTAGCTATAGCATCTAACAAGCTGTTCCACATGGAGAATCTCTCAAATCTATGCGAACCGAGAGCGTTATTTTCCACATTAGTTTTTACACAAGCAACGACAGGTCTTATCTCCTTGTCTAACTCCGGTTCTTGTAGATCAAACGAGCTTTCAAGGTCTTGATTTTTGAGACACACCGAGGGTGAGCCTGTAAGCCACAAACTGTTTTTGAATTCCGATACTGAAATTGACCTGGTCGCTACATCCGCAGGATTTATCTGTCGAATATGAGCGACACGATTGCTGACATGGGTATAGAACCTTCTAGTCTGATTGTTTACATAGCCGAGAATGACTTTGCTGTCCGTGTAAAACAGAAATTTGGACATGTCCATATCCAACTGATCTGAGACACACTGGGCCAATTCGACAGACAGGACGGCGGCACACAGTTCGAGGCGCGGGATTGTATTACCATGAGATGGCGCGATGTTTACCAATCACAAACCCGAATTCTTCCTGATCACAATCTTTCATCAGAATATAGCCAACTGCCGATATCGCATCTTCGGACGCGTCTGAAAACATATGTATGGATCTTTCTTCGCAACTGCTGAAGGACAGACTGGTATAGCTTCTGGGAATTCTAATTTCGTGTAAATATGATAGCTATTCTAACCACCTATTCCACCATTCGTTTTCGTTTGGTGACAACGGAGTATCCCAATCGACTGAGTTGCGTACTAATGACCTCAAATATAGCTTTCCTTCCACAACAATTGGAGCGACGAAGCCGAGAGGGTTGAAAATACTATTTATCTACTAGATAAAATACCTCGGAGAGTGTGCGGTTTATCGTCTGGTGCGATTTGAAACGAGAACGAGTCGTCTGTCAAGTTCCAACTAATCCCTAAACTACGCTGAGCAGGTAGGGTTTCGTTACCAATATCCAAATCTCTTAATTCTTTCGCGAGATCATCGGATCCGAAGTGAAGTAAGCCCGTCGTCTACGAAAAATTCCTCATAAGGAAGTTTTCAACATCCTCACCGGAGGTTGATGAACACAACGTTGCGATTTTCTTAAGGCCGAAAGACGCCACCCCGCGAGAAGGCATCTTTATTGATGGTAAAAAGCTGAAACATAATGAAAATACAACATAAGAATAAGAAATAATCACTTAAAACAGTTCGTAAATAATACGAAAATAGACTTAATGACGCGAATGGCGTTCCGTACTTGGGGTGAAAGGTCGGTCAGAGATAGACCCATATTTAGTAAAATACCACAAAACTAATGAATTCTCTAAATCCATGTTTGACCATTAACTTAAAACAGAATTTATAAAAAATTAACAAATCCAAATTCTTATGGACAATTAGCATGTAAATGATGTAACGAACAAGTTGAATGGATATTGTAAACAAATCCCGGCTTACGACAAGCACACTTATCAGCGATAAATTAGCGATTTCATCAATTGACACAAATAGTTAGCAAATATCAGACGTGACATTATAAATAAGGATAAAACAAATGCAACTCACACTGTGGGCAGTCAAAGCATTCCAAATTTAACATTTATAAGAAAAGAATTGGGACACTGCAGCACGCTTGTCCAGAGTGAAAGTGAAACTGAAAGTACGATAAAAAAAAAACTACGGACGCCGGGGCGGAACACTCCCCGTCTGATATCGTCGGATATTACTCATTAACTTTCAATTAGCAACACTAATTCTGACACCGGTCGAATAAATGTTAATTGTTGTCCGTTTCTTACACATCTAATCTCACATTTTCTAACTTTACCATCGGAGCTAGGAAATGATCTCAAAACAATTCCCATTGGCCAGAAAATCCGTCGAGATTGTTTATCTGACAAGAGGACAACATCATTCACAGATATATTTCGACGATTTTCATTCCACTTTGGTCGTGGTTGCAAGATTTGAAGAAATTGTGATTTCCATCGGCTCCAAATAACATCAGCTAATATTGTATGCGTTTCCATTGGGATTTATAAATATCCTTTACGTCAAATGAAAGATGAACTAAAACGTTCGGTTTCTGAGTTATCAGCAACGAAGGACTAAGAGGAAACGGGTCTTCCGAATCTGTTGACAAGGACGTAAGAGGGCGGGAATTAATAATAGCACTAATTTCCGCCAAAAATGTCGTAAGAACTTCATGCGTGAGATGTTTTCCAGCATTCTCAAGTAACATAGCATCGAGACATCGAGAATGCGCCGGGTTATTCCTATCATCCTCTCCCACACGCCCCCATATGGGACGCATGAGGAGGATTAAATCTCCAGACTATACCACTTCTGTAAAGATAATCTGCAACCGGTCCGTCCTCAACATTGATAACATCGATTTGCAAGTCGTGAGTTGAACCGACGAAGTTTGTTCCACGGTCGGATCTGATTTCCTTATTGACCCTCTAAGAGCAATAAAACGTTTGAAGCAGTTTATGAATGACGACGCACTTAGCTCTTCAATGACTTCGATATGGACGCCTCTTGTTGTTAAACAAGTAAACAATACGGCCCATCTCTTAGAGTTTAATGATCCGCCCCGAGTTCGCCTTGTTACGATGTCCCAAGGCCCAAAGGTGTCTATTCCTACACATGAGAACGGCGGTCCTGGTTCCAAGCGATCAGCAGGAAGATCAGACATCTTTTGACTTTCGACTCCTCTACGTAATCTGCGACACGTGACGCAATGATAAATAATGGACGATACAAGACGCTTACCGCCAACTATCCACTAACCCAGTTGAACGAACTGCACCGGCTGTAAGATGTCTACCCTGGTGTTTGTACTTTTCATGATAAGTTTTGATCAGTAACTGCGCGATGTGATGGCGGCCTGGTACAATGATCGGGTTCTTTTCGTTAGAGGACAAGTTTCCTTTATTGAGGCGACCTCCAACACGTAGTAATCCATTCACACCGATGAATGGGTCGAGTTTCAGAAGTGTACTGTCCCTAGATAACGCACGGTTTTCGTTCAGACACTGTAGTTCTTTTTGGTAGAATTCGCCTTGTACTACGCCAATCACTTCGATTTCAGCTTTCTGAAAGGCTGACACTGATTTAGTCTCGTTACACGTGTGCCATCCCGTGCATTTTCCATTCGTAGCGAAAGTTTGAGCTACGTGTTTGAGTCTAGCTATAGCATCTAACAAGCTGTTCCACGTGGAGAATCTCTCAAATCTATGCGAACCGAGAGCGTTATTTTCCACATTAGTTTTTACACAAGCAACGACAGGTCTTATCTCCTTGTCTAACTCCGGTTCTTGTAGATCAAACGAGCTTTCAAGGTCTTGATTTTTGAGACACACCGAGGGTGAGCCTGTAAGCCACAAACTGTTTTTGAATTCCGATACTGAAATTGACCTGGTCGCTACATCCGCAGGATTTATCTGTCGAATACGAGCGACACGATTGCTGACATGGGTATAGAACCTTCTAGTCTGATTGTTTACATAGCCGAGAATGACTTTGCTGTCCGTGTAAAACAGAAATTTGGACATGTCCATATCCAACTGATCTGAGACACACTGGGCCAATTCGACAGACAGGACGGCGGCACACAGTTCGAGGCGCGGGATTGTATTACCATGAGATGGCGCGATGTTTACCAATCACAAACCCGAATTCTTCCTGATCACAATCTTTCATCAGAATATAGCCAACTGCCGATATCGCATCTTCGGACGCGTCTGAAAACATATGTATGGATCTTTCTTCGCAACTGCTGAAGGACAGACTGGTATAGCTTCTGGGAATTCTAATTTCGTGTAAATATGATAGCTATTCTAACCACCTATTCCACCATTCGTTTTCGTTTGGTGACAACGGAGTATCCCAATCGACTGAGTTGCGTACTAATGACCTCAAATATAGCTTTCCTTCCACAACAATTGGAGCGACGAAGCCGAGAGGGTTGAAAATACTATTTATCTACTAGATAAAATACCTCGGCGAGTGTACGGTTTATCGTCTGGTGCGATCTGAAACGAGAACGAGTCGTCTGTCAAGTTCCAACTAATCCCTAAACTACGCTGAGCAGGTAGGGTTTCGTTACCAATATCCAAATCTCTTAATTCTTTCGCGAGATCATCGGATCCGAAGTGAAGTAAGCCCGTCGTCTACGAAAAATTCCTCATAAGGAAGTTTTCAACATCCTCACCGGAGGTTGATGAACACAACGTTGCGATTTTCTTAAGGCCGAAAGACGCCACCCCCGCGAGAAGGCATCTTTATTGATGGTAAAAAGCTGAAACATAATGAAAATACAACATAAGAATAAGAAATAATCACTTAAAACAGTTCGTAAATAATACGAAAATAGACTTAATGACGCGAATGGCGTTCCGTACTTGGGGTGAAAGGTCGGTCAGAGATAGACCCATATTTTAGTAAAATACCACAAAACTAATGGATTTATTTAAATCCATGTTTGACCATTAACTTAAAACAGAATTTATAAAAAATTAACAAATCCAAATTCTTATGGACAATTAGCATGTAAATGATGTAACGAACAAGTTGAATGGATATTGTAAACAAATCCCGGCTTACGACAAGCACACTTATCAGCGATAAATTAGCGATTTCATCAATTGACACAAATAGTTAGCAAATATCAGACGTGACATTATAAATAAGGATAAAACAAATGCAACTCACACTGTGGGCAGTCAAAGCATTCCAAATTTAACATTTATAAGAAAAGAATAGGGACACTGCAGCACGCTTGTCCAGAGTGAAAGTGAAACTGAAAGTATGGGACGCATGAGGAGGATTAAATCTCCAGACTATACCACTTCTGTAAAGATAATCTGCAACCGGTCCGTCCTCAACCTTGATAACATCGATTTGCAAGTCGTGAGTTGAACCGACGAAGTTTGTTCCACGGTCGGATCTGATTTCCTTATTGACCCTCTAAGAGCAATAAAACGTTTGAAGCAGTTTATGAATGACGACGCACTTAGCTCTTCAATGACTTCGATATGGACGCCTCTTGTTGCTAAACAAGTAAACAATACGGCCCATCTCTTAGAGTTTAATGATCCGCCCCGAGTTCGCCTTGTTACGATGTCCCAAGGCCCAAAGGTGTCTATTCCTACACATGAGAACGGCGGCCCTGGTTCCAAGCGATCAGCAGGAAGATCAGACATCTTTTGACTTTCGACTCCTCTACGTAATCTGCGACACGTGACGCAATGATAAATAATGGACGATACAAGACGCTTACCGCCAACTATCCACAACCCAGTTGAACGAACTGCACCGGCTGTAAGATGTCTACCCTGGTGTTTGTACTTTTCATGATAAGTTTTGATCAGTAACTGCGCGATGTGATCGCGGCCTGGTACAATGATCGGGTTCGTTTAGTTAGATGACAAGTTTCCTTTATTGAGGCGACCTCCAACACGTAGTAATCCATTCACACCAATGAATGGGTCGAGTTTCAGAACTGTACTGTCCCTAGAGAACGCACGGTTTTCGTTCAGACACTGTAGTTCTTTTTGGTAGAATTGATTTAGTCTCGTTACACGTGTGCCATCCCGTGCATTTTCCATTTGTAGCGAAAGTTTGAGCTACGTGTTTGAGTCTAGCTATAGCATCTAACAAGCTGTTCCACGTGGAGAATCTCTCAAATCTATGCGAACCGAGAGCGTTATTTTCCACATTAGTTTTTACACAAGCAACGACAGGTCTTATCTCCTTGTCTAACTCCGGTTCTTGTAGATCAAACGAGCTTTCAAGGTCTTGATTTTTGAGACACACCGAGGGTGAGCCTGTAAGCCACAAACTGTTTTTGAATTCCGATACTGAAATTGACCTGGTCGCTACATCCGCAGGATTTATCTGTCGAATACGAGCGACACAATTGCTGACATGGGTGAAGAACCTTCTAGTCTGATTGTTTACATAGCCGAGAATGACTTTGCTCTCCGTGTAAAACAGAAATTTGGACATGCCCATATCCAACTGATCTGAGACACACTGGGCCAATTCGACAGACAGGACGGCGGCACACAGTTCGAGGCGCGGGATTGTATTACCATGAGATGGCGCGATGTTTACCAATCACAAACCCGAATTCTTCCTGATCACAATCTTTCATCAGAATATAGCCAACTGCCGATATCGCATCTTCGGACGCGTCTGAAAACATATGTATGGATCTTTCTTCGCAACTGCTGAAGGACAGACTGGTATAGCTTCTGGGAATTCTAATTTCGTGTAAATGTGATAGCGATTCTAACCAGCTATTCCACCATTCGTTTTCGTTTGGTGACAACGGAGTATCCCAATCGACTGAGTTGCGTACTAATGACCTCAAATATAGCTTTCCTTCCACAACAATTGGAGCGACGAAGCCGAGAGGGTTGAAAATACTATTTATCTACTAGATAAAATACCTCGGCGAGTGTGCGGTTTATCGTCTGGTGCGATTTGAAACGAGAACGAGTCGTCTGTCAAGTTCCAACTAATCCCTAAACTACGCTGAGCAGGTAGGGTTTCGTTACCAATATCCAAATCTCTTAATTCTTTCGCGAGATCATCGGATCCGAAGTGAAGTAAGCCCGTCGTCTACGTAAAAATTCCTCATAAGGAAGTTTTCAACATCCTCACCGGAGGTTGATGAACACAACGTTGCGATTTTCTTAAGGCCGAAAGACGCCACCCCGCGAGAAGGCGCGTTACCGAATACATGAACACGCATTCTATAGTCTATTAGATCTTTTCAGGATCATTGTCCCTATACCAGAGAAAACGTAAAAAGTCTTTGTGTTTTTCTGCCACGCGGAAACAATAGAACATCTGTCATGATAGCAACTTGCTCCTGTCGGAATCGCATCAAAACCCCTATAAGGCTGTTGATCAGATCGGGTCCCGATAGCAAAACATCGTTGAGTGAAAGTCCACAGTGTTTAGCGGAATAGTCGAAAACACCTGTGAATTGTCCAGGTTTCCGAGGGTGATACACCCCAAATATTGGTAAATACCACCGTTCCTGAGAATCGGGAATAAGAGGAGCGATTTCGGCGTGTCTGTTCTCTATGATAGCCTTCTTAAACACGAGAAGGTGCTCTTTCTTTACCGGATCCTTTTTCATACTAATGTCAAGGGTTTTCCCACGATTTTCAGCTTGCGATTTGTTATCCGGTAAACGAGGTCTTCCTTGGCGAAAGGGTAATGGTGCCGTCAAATAACCTTCTGTATCCTTAACGAATTCATTTTCCATTAAATCAACGAATTGGCGATCTTCAATCGATAGTCCTGGTTTCTCATCATTGACAGTCTTCACGAAAACCGATTCACCGAAACCATTTTCGTCCTTGAGTGATTTGCGAAGATCTGAATAACAGTCAAATTGTTCTTTCACTGTCAACTCTTTATCACACGGTTTTAAGATCGAACTACGCCCGGAAAATAAAGTGTTGGTTTTCCACACTTGCACATTGTCTGGTCGATGGACTCTACCTAAACACGTTTCCCCAATCAACGTCCAACCTAATGCGAGTCTTTGAGCAAACGGCGCTTGTCTTAGACCTATTATTTGCTCTTTGACATGAAGGGCTTCGGGAAGAGTCCGTCCTATAGTTCTATGGTCCTATCAGCAACAAGATCTCTGCATCATCGCGAATCGGTGGAAAGGACGACGCAATGTCTGTAAGATGAGGGAAGTAACTAACGATTTCATTTGTCGGTATTTCGTTTCTTACATCTGGAATCAGATCGCACTCGATCAACGTAGGCAGATCTGATTTATTTCCGTCATATGACTCTATAACGAAGTCGCATGCTCGACGGCCGGAAGTGGTGATAGTACCCATACATGACGATAAGGTATCTTCGCTATATCAATCTTCCGAAACGATCAAAGAAGTGCGGCCCGGCTAACGTGTGACTGCTTTGATCGTCTATTATTGCGTACAAAGTGAGAAATTTGTCAGGGTTATCCTTCCTAAACACTCGCGTAAGAATAGTTTTCGAACAAGATTTTCCTGAGAACTGACCTTTACAAATTTGAGTACATGAAGTTTTGACTGTCAATGGTTTAGGATTCGAAGTTTTTTCCTCCCCGCCATGCGACATGGTGGTTTCAGGCCGAGATCTTGATTCTGAATCTGATGGGTGAATGTCTACGATGTGAAGCGCAGTCGGGTGCTTATTACTGCCACACTCGTCGCATTTTGTCTCAACCGTACATTCGCGTTTAGAATGCGAGTCGCTGTCGCAACAACGGAAACAAATTCCACTTTCTTTGATAAGTTTTCTTCTGTCGTCGATGTTCTTCAATCGAAAGTTTCTACATTGATTTAAACGATGACTTTTTGAATTGTGCATCGGGCATTTCATTATCGAGCTATCGTTCTCGGTACTCGATTTTCGATAGATTCGATCTTATTTTGAGGTTTACTGACAAGTTCTGTCTTCATTGATATCGCGAGTGTTTTATCTCGCTCTGGTTGACATGACGACGTCGGTTCCTTTCTAGTCGAATAGGAATCATAAATAAAGCTTGGGTTGTTTTTGGTTTTACTCAATTTTCTGATAAAGTTAACAAAGATCGAGAAGGGTGGATATGCCACTCCGTTTTCATCCATAAACTTAACGGCGGTATTCGTCCACTTTTCTTGCAAATAGACCGGTAATTTATTTACGATCGGTGTAACTCCGGATGACGAATCGTAATAGGCCAATAATGAGAAATACTCGGGATCCTCTTTAACTGACTCGATTTCTGTAAGAACATAGGCCAGATCATACAGAGCTTTGTAATTTTTGTCCGACTTTTGGAAAGGTTTCTATTTTCCGTTTGAGCGCTGCCTCGACAATTTCAGGTGCGCCGTATCTATCGTTTAAGCGTTCCCAGATAGTCCTCGCTCAGGATTATTAATAAAAGATACCTTTAAGGTTTGGGCGATTTTTTTAGATTCTTTACCTAACCACTTTACGAGAAGATCTATCTCTTCCATGACGTTCACATCAAGTTCTAACATTATAGATTGAAAGCTGTACTTCCACGAAGCGTAGTTTTCTGGTTTATCATTGAGAGATCTTTCTTGAGCAAGAACTTAGTGAAGTCCGAGGACGCGTTTTTATTTTCAGACACTCGACACGGTGAATACGTTGGTGCATTCGGGTTCAAGTGAGACTTATGATTGTAACCAGGGGTGTCGTTAACTTTAGTGTTCAGTGTATCAATATGTTTGACATCCTCTGTATTATTACAGGATGGTTTTTGAAGTTGTTCAATATAATTTTTTGTAAAAGTTACTTTATCGGTTTTCGGTAAGAGAGCAATCTGATCTCGGCGTAAAGAGTTTTGTGACTCACCGTCGAACGATTTCAGGGCCTCAACCTCAGCTTGGGCCACGGCGGCCTTCCGTTCGATATTCAAAAGTTCGATAGTATTCTCTATTTCGACTTTCTTCAACTCTGTTGTTGCCTTTGCCGTTGCGGAATCGATTGCAAATTGTTGATCAAGAACGGCTCGTTGTTGTCTCAACGCCGGTTGTTGTTTTGCAAACTCGATGTCAACTCTTGCAGCTTCAGCTTTTGCTGTTTTCCTAGCAATTGTGGAACTTACCCTTGACCTTGCAGGAGAACCACTCTTTCTAGACGCGGATGCTCTACTTGTTGCACGAGACTTAGTCTCTATATTCGTTGTTTCCATGTATGATCTGAATCGTTGAATTGCACTTGCGATCGTAGCGCAAAACGAACTATAGGAAACCTCGAGAGTATCTCTTTGCTGGTCACTTTCCTGGGTTTTTGCTCTGGTCAAAAAGTCACTAATCTCCTGATACAATCTATGATAAATGTCAATTTGCCTATCAAACGTTTGTTGTAACTGATGAAGCTGTTCGACATCATACCTATTATTGTCTATTGATCGAATAGTTGCTTCTACCTGTTCGCGATGCTTTGATATACGTGTTAAATTGTCAGTTAGGGTCTTTTCATGAAGATTACTACCCTTTTCCGATAGTGTTCTCGTTTGTCGCAATTCAATCTCTGAAACACCAGATGAGGGTGAAGCCCCTTCTTCTTTTATCCCGGAATGCGACATTGCAATAGGCGTCGGCTACTATAATGTCGTTGTTCAACTGGTATTATTCAGTCTTTTAACTGTGATGCCTCCTCTCGAGTTAGCACCCAGAATAACCCCAAAGAAATGCTCATCGAAGTTGAATGGATATTGTAAACATATCCCGGCTTACAAGAAGCACACTTAAAAGCGATAAATTAGCGATTTCATCAATTGACACAAATAGTTAGCAAATATCAGACGTGACATTATAGATAAGGATAAAACAAATGCAACTCACACTGTGGGCAGTCAAAGCATTCCAAATTTAACATTTATAAGAAAAGAATAGGGACACTGCAGCACGCTTGTCCAGAGTGAAAGTGAAACTGAAAGTACGATAAAAAAAAAAAACTACGGACGCCGGGGCGGAACAATGGTCACTCCCTTTTATTGGCTGTAGAATGTTCTTCACATTTCTGGAAGGCTTGTTTACTGTGTTCGCAAATGCCAAAACAAAGACTCGGGTGCACATCCTTGTATATACAGGATTGTGCATGCACAGCATCCCCTTCCTGCCTGCCTCCGTCTTCGAGCTATGGCGCGGTGACCATACACACACACACACACAGGCACTTCCTCTTATATATATATAATAGATTAAACTCACTTGGAGTCAGTTGTAAAATTATAAAAATGATCAAATCCATGTATTAAGATGTTAATTCAATTGTGAGGTTCAACGGTTCTTCGCCAGACCTGTTCTCTAGTCATGCGGGAGATAAGCAGGGGGAACCTCTGTCCCCTTTGCTTTTTCTGATATTTATCAACGATTTCCATGATTTTCTTTGTAACGACAATCCTGATTATGTAAAGCTTGGTGATTTATTGATTTATTTTTTGTTTTTTGCTGATGACACAGCACTTTTTGCAAATTCTGTTTCAGCAATCCAAATATTGTTAGATAAATTTTGTCAGTATTGTCGCACATGGAATCTTGAAATTAATGTTAATAAGTCCAAAGTCGTCATATTTCATCGTCGTAAACTATCTGAGTGTTATACTTTCAAATTAGAATCTACCAAAATCGAAATATTCAATGAGTATATTTATCTTGGTATCCTCTTTTCCCAAAATGGGAAGTTCGATCGCGCACAAAAGAGAATTGCAATCCAAGGTAGAAAGGCGCTTGTCTCTCTCATTTCTTTGGGGTCTGCTTCCAGGTAATACTCTGGAAAATATTCAAAATGATTTTGTGAGGTACATCCTCCATCAAAGAAAAGGCACTCCGCTTGCAGCAGCTTTAGGAAAATTGGCTTTTTTCCATTGTCAATATCTGGTATAAAATTGTTTGCTCTGACAACCCTTTGATTTGTGGGGTATATACAATTCTGTGTCAGGATGAAATGAATGGCAAGTGCAATTGGGTTTCTGGTATTAAATCTCTTCTCAATGAACTCGGGCTAACGTTCGTCAACTCTTCAACCCTTTGGAAATTAAAAGGCGAACCGAGGACCGAAATCTTCAAATTTGGCGCTCAAATCTCGAAAAGTCTAGTAAGATCAGATTCTATAAAATATTATAAAATCATATCTGATGCAAACATCTGTGACAAATTTTAATTCCTAATTTGTAAATTCCGTGTCGGAAATCTGAAACTTCAGATTGAAATAGGTCGGTACAATAATACTGTTCGTGAGAAGAAATATTGTTTGTGTTGCAAGTCTCAGTACATTGAAGACAAATATCACTTCCTTTCAGGTTGTCCAACCTATAATACAATTCGTCGTCAGCTTTTCCATCGTCAATTCTGGTCCTTTCCTTCGCTATACAAAATGAACAGATTAATGTCACCTCGATCAGATAGAGAACTGTTAAATCTAGGTATATTTATCTCTCAAGCTAGTTTCATTAGGAAACAAATTTTAGGTGGATAAATGTGTTATTATGGTTTGCCTGTTTGTAACTTTTTAAATCGTAATGTTCTTTTTTGTTTATTTGATTGTATATACGTTTGAATTTGGTAATAGCATGTAATTCCTTCGCTGTAATAATAAACTAAATTAAACTTTAATTTCGAAATGACCGAAACAGTCAATAGAAAACAAAAAAATGCACCTTTGTCTGATTTCAAACGACACTGTGGCAAGTCAGCCATTTTTTGTTGTCAAACCTATTGAAAATCAGATAAATCGAAAAATACTTAGTACAAGTTACTGCCTTTGTTCTTGAAAACGCGTTTAATTTGAGCTTGTAAACAATCTAGGAAGAACATTTCTTAGTGGATTTAGACGAAACTTTAGACTAGCTTGAGTATTTGTTTTCTCCCAAGGATGAACCCTATTGAAAATCAGATAAATCGAAAAATACTTCGTGTCAATACTTAGTACAAGTTACTGCCTTTGTTCTTGAAAACGCGTTTAATTTGAGCTTGTAAACAATCTAGGAAGAACATTTCTTAGTGGATTTAGACGAAACTTTAGACTAGCTTGAGTATTTGTTTTCTCCCAAGGATGAACCCTATTGAAAATCAGATAAATCGAAAAATACTTCGTGTCAGTTATTGCCCTTGTTTTTAAAAGCGCTTTCAACTCTTGGCTTGTAAACACTCTAAACATTCATTATGACAAAACTCGCTGAAATTGTTAAATATCACCCAAGGACGAGGCCTATTAAAAATTTAAAAGATTATTAAGGATGAAACCTATTGCAAATCATACAAAAATACCGAAAAATATTTAATGAGTTGTTATTAGGTACAATTCTTGACAGATTATAATGAAACTAGACACCCTAGACAAAAGTATATGGTGGAAGGTTGAATATTTCATTCCGCTAAGTATTACTGTACTGAAAAGTTTTTATTCAAAATCAATGCTGACAGTGGGCGTATATTACCTTGCCTGGCAAGCTATCTTTGATTATAGGATCCAAATTTAATATATTACTTTTCAATTGTACACTAGATCCTTTAAGACAGGAATCTAATTCATCCGAAAATTAAGACAGTTGTACGAAATTAACAGTCATATTTTCTGCATTCAATACCTCTTCAGTAAAAAGAATTATTTATAGGATTAGATAATTCTTTAAGAATTAAACTGTTCATTCTAACAAAGTGGCTGCTGAAAGTTCTCATTTCACAATAGTCATAGGTTTTATTGGTGCTACACGTGATCTACCAATCAGAAAGGAGAGGTAAACAAGACCTTCTTCATTCCCAAATCTAAAATAGCTTACAGACCCATACCCTAATTGGCTAGCATCCGCAAAATGATGAATTTGAGTGTCTATCATAGTTCCGAAGTTTTCGGGTTTCATACACCTGTTTATTTTAGTACCTCAAAGATTTTGCAGGTCATATGTCCACTTGTCCCACTCTATTTTATCTTCCATGGAAATTGTCTCATCCCATGACACTCGCAGTTTGCACAAGTTTTGCAAAATTATTATTCCAAATGGGTCAAATACCGAACTCATGATAGACAAGGTGTTTCTCTTTGTGGCTTTAAATTAAATTTGTTAATATTCACATTAAACTCTATAGTGTCCGTTTCTACCGACCACTTCACCCCTAAGGCCCGTTGCACAGGAAGAGAATTATTATCTAAATCTAAGTTACGTACCTCCTCTATTCTTTTATTTTCAGGAATAGTTTGTAGCAATTCTTTGCTATTACTGATCCTTTTTGTTACATTGAAACCTGACTTTGATAGGATTTCACAAAGGTCCTTCACTAATTTGATACCTTCATCCACAAACGAAAATAATTTCAATAAATCATCCACATAAAACATACAAAAAAACTCTTCATGTCTGTATTTACTTTCAAAGTCTACTGCTACTTTTCGAAGGGCATAGTTGGAGCACCTGGGGGAGCTCAATGCTCCAAACAAATGCACTAGCATTCAGTATTCTGTAATGGGATTGTTCAAGTCACCTTGAGGCCACCATAGAAATCGTACAATGTCAATGACCTTTTTATCTGAAATTGAAATAGGTCGGTACAATAATACTGTTCGTGAGAAGAGATATTGTTTGTGTTGCAAGTCTCAGTACATTGAAGACAAATATCACTTCCTTTTAGGTTGTCCAACTTATAATACAATTCGACGTCAGCTTTTCCATCGTCAATTCTGGTCCTTTCCTTCGCTATACAAACTGAACCGATTAATGTCACCTCGATCAGATAGAGAACTGTTAAATCTAGGTATATTTATCTCTCAAGCTAGTTTCATTAGAAAACAAATTTTAGGTGGATAAATGTGTTATTATGGTTTGCCTGTTTATAACTTTTTAAATCGTAATGTTCTTGTTTGTTTATTTGACTGTATATATGTTTGAATTTGGCAATAGCATGTAATTCCTTCGCTGTAATAATAAACTAAATTAAACTTTAATTTCGAAATGACCGAAACAGTCAATAGAAAACAAAAAAATGCACCTTTGTCTGATTTCACACGACACTGTGGCAAGTCAGCAATTCTTTGCTATTACTGATCCTTTTTGTTAAATTGAAACCTGACTTGGATAGGATTTCACAAAGTCCCTTCACTAATTTGATACCTTCATTCACAAATGAAAATAATTTCAATAAATCAGTCTACTACATGTACTACTTTTCGAAGGGCATAGTTGGAGCACTTGGGAGAGCTCAATGCTCAAAAAAAAGGCACTAGCATTCAGTATTCAGTAATGGGATGTTCAAGTCACCTTGAGGCCACCATAGAAATCGTAGCATGTAAATGACCTTTTTATCTACACGTACTTGGTAGAACATTGACTCTATGTCTGCCATAATAGCTATGTAGTCTTGACGCCACCTCAATAATACACCAAGTAGTAGATTTAAGTTAAGTGGTCCACATAATAACAGATTATTTAAAGTTAGGTTCCCTTATTTTCATATATATATATTTATATATATATAACATAATTGGACCGGTAATACTTATATCAATAGAAAGTAGAGGTGTTCTAATGACTGGGAAAAATACCAGATGGTCCCACAATTCCTTAATTAACTCCTAATTAGGCTATTTATGACGGGATTTCCCTCGGCAGGGTACTACCATAGTAGTCCATGAATTGTCCATGAATTCTTTGTATTGTTGCAGTAATTCTGCATTAGCGTCTAATCGTTTTCTTAATCTATAAGCATAGCTTGTAGATGATTATTTGATACCATTTCATTTGGTCTCATAATGTCCATTCTTTAGGGCAATAGAATTGTCCATTATGTTCATAAATTGTTTATCCTCACAAGATAAACGGATTCCACTGTCAGATAAGCGTTCACTCAATTCCATATTGAAATAATACTTAGTCTAAGTTGTCACTAGTGTGTAAAATTCACTCTTTGTACCAAATTGTTCAGTTTCCCATTAAAACCATAAAATAACCATCCTATAGGTCTCTTCAATCCATATGATTGTCCAATATCACCAGTGGCTATATTCAAAGGAGTGGTCACAGAGGGCACATTGATTCCTATCATTATGGTCACTCTTGGAATGTCAATTTCCCCTACACTTGGAATCTTTATTCCTTTAAAATGTTTAAAGTTATTTAAATCGTCCTGAGTTGGAGTATCAACCACTGTCACTGGCATCAAATTTTGTATGTAAGATGCTGGCAATGTGAAATAATTATTTCCATTTAGATCACTGATTTCTAAATCGTCAATTGTTTTTTATGTCTTCGTAGATTTTTCCTAATTAAGGGTTTTAAGAATCATGTTAACACCTTTACACCTCATGCGTAATGTATTCTTGAGTTCTGGTGTCAAGGATCCTGAGCTTGACCCATGATCACTAAATGCGTAGGTTGTCACTGAGTGACCACTAGATTTTGATCTAACAAGTGAAACATACATTAATGGTTATCGACATCACTTATAATATCACTTCTATAACTGTTTCATGTTACAGAACATCCAGATGATATTTTAGGAAATGTTCCCGTCACTATTTGCATCCTTATTAGGATCATGTAATATGGTATGATGTTGTCAATCACATTTCTCACACCATTCTCGGTTTTTACAGTTCTGTTTCATATGGCCAGGATTAAGACAAGCAAAACAAGTCCTTTTCTTTTAATGATGTCTTATTTCTCTTTAGAGTTTCATTGCCTTAAACTTTCTGCATTTGTAAAGTTTGTGAAATGTGTGAGGTCCTCATGATTAACAAGGGGATTTCTCTGCTAGATTTCCATGACTTGCGTTGTCAATGTCCTTGATAAATAAGCTTTATAGCTTTTGCATGATTAGGAGCTTGATTATTTTGATAAGAAGTTGCAAAGGTACTGGGTTTTAATACCCAAGACCACTTATACGAGAATCATTTTTGTTACGTGACCGCCTTCCCACAAATTCTTCGAATTCATGCAATACTGGGCCTCTAAAATGCCAACCCTTAGATTCCCAACTTGAGATATCCAATGTTCTTGCATAGGTTTTGGAAGTTTCTCGCTGGCAAGTCAAAGCTGTCCATGCAATCCATTTCTCGATTATTAGTTTAAGAGTTCACACAGTTAACCTGATCACATATCAAAAGGAAAAGAAGAATATCTGCAATTGAAAAGTAGAAACAGAGTTTTACTGCACTTTTCTGTAGACAAAAGGGACAAACAATTGTTAACGCTGACCACACACCCAATTAAATCAGATACCAAGACTAATTCTTTTTGAAGTCCTGACATTGAAAGAAAATTTGTTTATATTTCATTTTATGCCAAAATGATTAGCTCTATTAAACATTTTCTAAACCCTTTGTCCTGATTTCACTTCAATTGTATTCTGTATTACACAGGTGGCATCTAGAAAGAAAAGTTCTAATCGAGATAATCATAATCAGAAAAATACAGCAATCCTAAGTAATGTATCACTTTAAATCTTGTATCAGATAGTTATAGTTGGGTCTTCGTTTTATAGTAGAGTTGGTCTTCGTTTTATAGCTGGGTCTTCGTTTTATAGTTGAGTGGGTCTTTGTTTTATAGTTGGGTCTTCGTTTTATAGTTAAGTGGGTCTTCGTTTTATAGTTGGGTCTTCGTTTTATAGTTGAGTGGGTCTTCGTTTTATAGTTGGGTCTTCGTTTTATAGTAGAGTGGGGTCTTCGTTTTATAGTTGGGTCTTCGTTTTATAGTTGAGTGGGTCTTCGTTTTATAGTTGGGTCTTCGTTTTATAGTTGAGTGGGTCTTCGTTTTATAGTCGGGTCTTCGTTTTATAGAGGTCTTCCATCTTCGGTCTTCGTTTTATAGACGCCCCCAGTAAAATGTCGTTTTTTAAAACAAAATTTTAGTATGTTGATCTTTAACAAACTTAATGAATTCAATTTAAATTTAAACAATGTAACAATTTTATTTAATTTGTTACACAATGTTATACTTTAGACTTAATAAGGTTATGTGCGTTATATCACATTTAAAATGGACTCAACTGGGAAATATTTTAAAAAAATGATTGATGATTTTACGGCATTTAACAATCTATTAACTATTTCAAACATAAGCTGTTCCATTACTAACCATGGTGATAGGTGGTAGAACAGAACATTTTCGCTAGATTCGACGGTTTGTAAAAAAAATGGTAAAATTGTTATTCTTAATATCTGATATCTCGTATCTCGTATCTGATATCTCGTATATCGTATCTGATAACTCGTATCAGGTTTTAGGGTATGCCATGACATTCATTTAATAAATTCAAAATCTGATTATAGTGTAAGAAATTAATATCAAAATTATAAAAAAAACTATATATTACATGTATATCAATTTTATAAACAAATTGTAGGTTGAAAATCTGTCTATTTCATGCACATGTAATTGTGTATTTTTAAACAATTTGTACGTGGAGTATTGTATATTTATTTTATTGTCATGTGCTTGATCGCCGGAACTGTCCATTTGATGCACATGTACATGTGCATTTTTAGTATTTTAGACGAATTGTATATTGAGATATTATGTTTTTCGATTTTTTCTTTTTTTTTTCTTTTTTTCCCCAATGTATTGCCCCATGGGCTGAATGTGAGACAGGACAATGTCCTTGTGTATTGGGCCTAATTCTGACCCATGTAAAATAAAGAGTTTATTATTATTATTATTTAAGAGTGAAAATATGAAAACAAACATTTTTAATGAGCGGGCTTTCATAGTTAGGATTTTTTAGCAAAACTTCCGGCAAATTAGTTTAGGCCCCAGGAAAAAATATTGAAATAGGTACGACAATTGAAGCTGGAGAATCATGATAACAAAGAGAAAAATGTATTTGGTTCATTAATTTCTTTAAGGGATAGGTCTTAGAATGAACATGAAATTTGAACATTTTAAAGGATTTCTGACATATAACTTTAAAGTGGATTTTGTTACAGCTTTAAAAATATTTAATGAATAAAAATACGTTTTATCTGAAAAAAATTGAGCAAATATGTCTTTTGAACGATTTTATAACACAATATGTCCTTTTTGTGAACACGATAAATCTTCGGCTATTTCCGCCAATTTCCGGCGATGACGTATAACCCAGAACTGTTTACAACCGCAAAGCAGAGTTAACATGGACGTCAGCTTATTCATAATTTATTTGGAACTTTATAACATCATAATTTCATAAATTGAGTAAGCCTATTCGGTGTGTTTATAACAATTGCAGTACTAGTTGTAGTGTCCATTGTAACGAATGCCTGTGGTTTTATTCAGGACTTAGTCCGCTAATTCATTTGCCATCTATTTCCATGTTAAATCACAAAATTCAACCTTCTAGAACTTTTTCCAGAAATCTCGTTGAAAACTTTCTTATATGCCACATGAAAGCCAGGCCAATACTTGGTTTCTGTACAAAAATCCAATATGGCATGACCATGAAAATTTTGAACTAAACAAAATGAAAGTAAACCACTACATTTTATCAACATCCGCTTGACTGTCACTGCACACAAAACCACTATTTTTAGAAATAACCTTCCGCCAATTAAATTTCTCATTATCTCAGAAATTCTGAAAGAAAATGCAATTTCAGACATCAAATTTCAAATCTAGACCAAAAATTAGTCCAAAATGGGCATGCAAACACCCCCAAAGGAAGGGAGAAAGAGGATTTCTAAAAATAGAACGGACTCAATTCGTATACAATCATTAGCATAAAATGTTTTAGTGGTCCGAGTCCATTTATATATTATTATAAGAGTTATGTCCCGGTAATAAAAAAAACATGGCTGCGCCCATGATCAAGATGCATGCCGTTATGTCATTAATAAAGCTATGATTTAAATCGCATCTATATATCTGAATTGCAGGATATTTTCCAAGGATTAGGCAAACTAAAAGATTATCAGTTCCAGATCCATATCGACGAATCAGTCAGGCCTATTGCTCAACCTGCGAGAGGCATTCCCTTCCATACCAGAAAACTAGTCGAACTTCAAAAACTTCAGGACTCTGACATTATCGAAGAAGTCTCTGGACCAACACCATGGGTATCACCTATTGTAATCGTACCAAAACGAAATAACACAGTTAGAATATGTGTTGATATGAGAGCATCCAACACAGCTGTTACCAGGCAACGTCACCCAACTCCTACCCTGGATGAAATCATACACGACCTTAATGGATCCACAACATTTTCAAAGCTTGATCTTTTTCAAGGGTATCATCAAATTAAGTTAGCACCATCTTCACGCTATCTTACAACATTTGCGACCTATGTCGGGCTAAGGAGATATAAAAGACTATTATTTGGCTTATCTTCTGCATCTGAAATATTCCAGTATATCATCCAGCAAGTTTTGACAGGCATACCACGAGTGAAGAACATTTCGGATGATATCATCGTCTATGGTAAATCGGCAACCGCCCACAAAAAATCTCCTTACCTTGAATCTTGATAAATGTTTGTTCAACCAACACAAACTTGAATTTTTGGGATTTACATTCTCGCCTCAAGGTATATCTCCAGATCCTGCAAAAGTTGCTGCTATCAAAGAAGCACCTGTACCACAAGATGCTGCTGCTGTTAGAAGTCTATTGGGAATGACAAACTATATAGCCCGATTCATTCCACATCATTCGATAATCTCCGACCATCTCAGAGAGCTAACTAAGAAAGGAGTCAAATGGTCATGGACTGAAAATCACCAAAAAGCTTTCCAAAATTTAAAGGACAGTCTGTCAGTTGATACTGTCATATCCTACTTTGACAAACACAGATTCTTGTAGATGCTAGTCCTGTAGGACTCGGTGCAATACTTACCCAAGTTGATACAGATGAACATCGCTTCATTATATCGTACGCTAGCAGGAGTCTATCTGATGTCGAAAGGAGATACTCCCAGCTGGATCGTGAAGCACTCACAATTGTTTGGGTATCATTTATACGTTTATGGGGAAGATTTTACCATTATCACCGACCACAAGCCATTAGAAGGCATTTTCAATAAAACACTTTCAAAACCAACTGCAAGAATTGAACGTTGGTTACTACGTTTACAACCATACAACATTAGAGTTGAATACCAACCGGGAGTTAACAATCCTGCCGATTTCTTATCCAGGCACCCTCAGCCTCATGAACGAGATTTTGATAGAGATATAGAAGATGTTAATTATATCACTAATAATGCTGTACCAAAGTCTATGACTTTAGAAATGATAAGAGAAGCTACATCAAAAGATCCAGCTATGCTCAAATTGATTCAATCTATTAACAGCATCATATGGAAGCTATTCTGCTTGTATATAAATCAGCTGGTAGACTTTATGAAAAGTAGTGAAAATATTACAGGAATATTTACGAACGAAGAAGTAAATGACATTTTAATTTTGCTGTATGCAGATGACTTGAGTATTGTTTCTGACAATGCAGCTGATCTGAAAAGAAAAATCAAACTTTTATGTGATTTTTGTAACCATTTTGACCTTAAAGTCAATGCCACTAAAACCAAAGTAGTTGTGTTTCGAAATGGAGGTCCACTTCGAAATTATGAAAACTTTTATCTTAATGAAACTAAACTAGAGTGTGTCTCATATTATAGGAGTTACATTCTCCTCTAGGTTGTGTTGGACCAAATCCATAGCAAATACAACAGTTAAAGCACGAAAAGCTTTAATTCCAATCAAGAGACTTTTCCACAAAACGGGGCGTCCATCACTTTTAGTAGGATTCAAGATTTTTGACTGTATCATAAAACCAATCTTACTTTACGGCTCAGAAATATGGGGATTTAAGCGATGGAGTGAAATTGAAGCTGTTCATGGACAATATTGTAAACTCTTACTTGGAATAAACAAATCAAGCACGACAGCAGGGGCTAGGAGAATGTGGTAGACATGAACTGGTTATTGACTATATGATTAAGTGTATTAAATACTGGATTAAATTAACCACAATGTCAATGACTAAACTACCAAAACAAGTTTTTGTTATGATGTTAAGGCTTGATTCGGCTGGTCGGACAACATGGGCTTCCAGAATCAGAGTGCTTATGAACTCAATTGGCTTTGGATATTCGTGGAGTGAACAGAACATAGGTAATTCAAAGTATCTTATTGAAAGTGTAAAGAGGCGACTGTTAGATATAAATATCCAAGATTGGTATTCTTCAATTAATAACAGTGACAGTTTGAAATACTATGCACAATATAAAATCAATTTATGTCAGGAATCGTATTTATCTTTAAATCTAAATAACCATATCAAACAAAATATTACAAAATTGAGGTTAAATCTTTTTCCATTGGCGATAAATTTATTTAAATTAAATCAAACTGACAATGAGGCTTGTGCCTGTAGTGCTGTAAAAGAAGATATACTTCATGTTTTATTCACATGTCCCTTATATAGAGAATTTCGCAAGAAATTATTCCCTTCACCCAGTTTACAAACAGACTATGTCAAATTTAGTACTTTATGTACCACAACTGACATTAATCAGTTAAGTTCAATATCAAAATTCCTTGATCATGTTATGACTATTAAGTCAAAGCGTCATATCACAACCTGATAATTTTTCTTCATTTTCCTTCTATTGAATTATATTATTGTATATACATGTATATATTCATATTTATACATTCCGTGTATTATATGTATCTGTGGACATAGAGTCCGAATACTGAATAAACTTATTATTATTATTATGGAATAAATCTGATCCGGATATTAAACCATTCTACAACGTCAGACACCAGTTATCTGTTGTTTCATCAGTTATCATCCAACATTCCAAATAGTCAGGCAGCATTTGTCCATTTCCTGGTGCTACTTCGTTTTTCTTGCCAACTCTGTTTTTTTCTGTATTCATAAAGTTCATTTGTAGATAAGTGGAATTCAACTTGTTGTTAAGTTTCTCTGCCATTTATTTTGATATGCCTATGTTTCAAACATTCATCTGATATTGGGTGCTGGCATAGGAGAATCTAGAGTTGTTGGATACAACTCAAATTTTATTTTTGCCACAAGGTTTGTCTTTTACACCAAATTACTATTTAACAAACTAAATTCATTGCATCTGCGTCTATTTCATTGTTTTAAAGGCTACAAAAAGTCCTTTTCGGATTTCTTTCAGATCCAGGACAACTGGTGACGTGCATGTAGGCCTAATTCTGTTGACAATATTGAAAATGGATAAATGCACCATTTGCGAAAACCCAGGAGGTGGCCCCTCTTCTGTTGCAAGTCAAAAATCTTCATAAACAATACAATCCTTTTGCCAAGACTAGACAAATATCGGTCAGCATTTGGATATTTTCAATCGAGTGAGAGGTCTGGTATACTCTGACGACCCCAAATATCTCTATCATAGGAAGTGCTCCCATCTTCTTTGTCATAAAGGTAATCTGGCTCGCGCCCAAAAGAAGAATGACGATGAAATAGCATTAGCTGCAGAAAGTAAGAAACATGGCAGATCAAGCGACGAGCCTTTGTCGAAAACAAGAAAAACTTTCGACCAAGAGCTTTGTGTATTTTGCCAAACCAATAAAAAAGGTACAGTACACAGTGTTTCCTCCAGCGAAATGGGTAAGAAGTTTTTGTCCATCAAGGAAACCACTAAGAGCAAAGAAGTCGCTGCTAGGCTTGCGTACCTTTACGATGAAAAGGACGCGTTTGCTCAAAATATGAAATATCATACTGATTGTTTGAGAAAGGAAACAAGAGTTATGGGTCCACCCACATCTACTGAGAGCTATTTGGAAAATGAGAATATTGTCAAGGTATACATATAGAAATAGCACAAATTGTACAGTTTGTGATAAAAGATGACAGTACATCATAATTTCCGGGCATCGAATTCTGTAGACGATACATACAAACGCCTCCTTGAAGACCACTGTGTTACAACACACCCTAAAACGTCTTACAAGAAACATATCAAAAATATCTTGGTGGAAAAAGTACCAGGAATAGATTTTGCAAAGCGAGCACCAGAGCCAGAGATAGTTTTCCTAACACTGACCAAGGGAAAGTTAATTACGCAAATGTATGAAAATTTTGGGGAAGGAGATGAAATGGAAACATTGTTCAAGGCATCACAGATTATACGTAGGGAAATCAAAGAAATGGATAACTGGCATTTTACTGGATCATTTGATGACTTCAGTACGCCAATGAAGCTACAACAATTTCTTAAACGGGTAATCAGTGACCCTCGCACAGATCTCAATGTAACTCGAGAGATGGAAATAGAAAAATCCTCCAAAAATCTTGCCCAACATGTTGTGTCATCATTCAGATTAACGCTACAAGTGAACTACAAACCAAAAGCTGATGGTAAATTTCTAAAATCGAAGATTTTCAATTGGGCATGCTCTTACTTTATATCAAACAAATCGGTCCAGGGGAGATATAGACACACTGAATGACATGCAAGTTTAAGACACCTACGATGAAGTTGAGAGGACAACAACCAGAATGGCAACAGCTATTGTGGATGACATCAACACCAACACACAAGGTGTACATATTCCGCCATTCGTAAAGAGAGGAATTAGACCACTGTTTGCAATTGATAACATCGACTTGGGAAGTGATGCGGTTTCTTTTCATGGTGCTGATTTGATGATTGCGCAGAAAACAGCGGATGATGCCCCTTTCATTACAAATGCCATCAAATTTGACATGACCATTCAGGAAAAGGCCTTGAAAAAGACATTAGATGTACCATATATGGTCTGTGATAAGCCAGTATGTCCAATTATATCTCATCAAGTAACCTACAAGTTGGACACTCTAAAACCAATATCTGCAGACTACACAGTGTGACTCTATCTGGTTGTTTATGTGTAGCTTACCTTGTGGCGTAAGTTGTGGATACAAGTAAAGATACAGATCCTTGAACGGAAGTTGGATCTCCCCTAAGTGAAATTGGGGAAATCACTCAACAAAGTGTCGTGTCAGAATTCAGCTCAACTTCAGAAGAAACCTCAACCCCGCAACATGTTCCCGCAGCGGCAACCAGCCCTGTATCAACTGAACCCCAGGCTTGCTACGAAGTTGGTGGCAGTAGTGAATGGAGAACAACTCAACCGAGATGTCACAAATCTCCCACTTGGTCCACCTTCAATTCTCTAATACACAATGGTACACCAGTATGGAACGTTGGTATTGTTGCTCCTTTGTATAAGTGAGGTCCAACTACTGCTGGGAGTCAAAAGACGGACACCTCAAGCCAGTCTTCTGTGAGAAAGCTCCAGCCCCAGAGGCCTTGCTTGAGCTACGAAAATGTCACTGAAAATCTGGTTGCAACAGGCAATCATGTGGATGCAAGAAGAACCGTTTAGTATGCACAGATCTGTGCGGATGTGGAGAGATCTGTGAAAAAGTTGTACCGGACCGGCCTGTGGATATATACTATTTATGGGTCTGACTAAGATCCTAGATATGCTTTGGCATTAGATCATTGTATTTCAGACAGTTGATTATTGGACATGATGTACTGCTATTATAGCTTAAAGCTAGAATATTTTGTGGACTTGTGAAACAACTAAAACGAAAATGACAGCTGAGATAAATGATGTGCAACCTCAGTTTTGACTTCTAGTAATAACAAAGAAATTCTGCTTTTGTGGTATCAAAGTGTGAATTGTATACAGAAGAAAAGTATTATTAAAGATTGAATACACATTAAAAATATTTGGTTTGGGTTATTTTTGTTGCTTTGCCACAGGCTTCAGGTTCGCATGTTGTACTTCTTGCTCAATCAGCACACTCTGAATATAGGCTCTGTCAATACGTAAAGTTTGTATCACAAATGTATCTGAGAACTTGACAACAGATTAAATTTAGTTCTCTGGGACATGGGCAAACTATCAGTATAAAGAAACTAGAGTTGGCAAGAAAAACGAAGTAGAATACAATTGCTTCCTGACTAAAATTGGTAATACCTGAATCTTTACGTGACCGATATCTCACAATAGCCCACGAAGGTCATCAAGGAGTTGTTAAAACCAAACGATT
Organism: Nipponacmea schrenckii; assembly: GCA_030562195.1. Lineage (NCBI taxonomy): Eukaryota > Metazoa > Mollusca > Gastropoda > Lottiidae > Nipponacmea > Nipponacmea schrenckii. The sequence continues at coordinate 1,835,375 of JAUJPP010000007.1, forward strand.
ACATCGAGAAAAAGTATGGTATCCAAACATTGATAGAGACACAGAATCCCTCATCAATCACTGTTAACCTTGACAATCAGCAAACACTGGAACATCACCTGAACCCGAACCACTTCACATGACAGAATTCCTATCAAAACCTTGGAGTCATGTTAGTGCTGATTTCTGCGGACCGTTTCCTTCTGGAGACTATCTGTTAGTGGTTATAGACTATTACTCTCGTTATCCAGAAGTAGAAATCGTCAAACCCAACTCAGCCAACAATGTTATACCAAAGTTAGTCAAAATGTTTGCTACACATGGAATTGTTAACGAATTGAAATTTGATAATGGACCCCCATTTATATGGAGTATATTTCGATTTGTTGAAGTGCATTTGAAGAAGTGTAGAAGTGTAGAAGTGTAGAAGTTAGAAGTGTAGAAAATACATTTGTCAAAGTGTAAAAGTTCAAATGTAAATTTGTCAACTTTACAAGTGTAGAAGTGTATGAGCCGATGTTGAAATGATGATGTGTGAAATGTCGACTGTACAAATGTAGATGTTACATTTGTCATTTTGGAACGAGAGTTCGGGCAAGTATGCAAATTAGTGGATGGAGCTGACCTCTTACGGAAATTTACGACTATTATATGAGATATTAACGGAAATCCCCGGTAACAGTTAAAACTTAAATAAGAAAGTGCCGATGAAACACAATCTAGATCCACTTTTATATCCGATTATGCGTGCAAATTGAATTGTTCTAACGCCCTAGCTATTCTGTATAGACGATTTCTGATTTCTTGTCGTATCTCCATTATATCATGTTTTCTGAATTATATTGTCAGTTTAAAATGCAGACTGTAGCAGATTTATAGGTTCACTGTCATTTAGGCACACATTTTTTAAGCACACCTCATTTAGACACGTTTTTTTAGGCACGCTTTGTTTAGGCACGCGGTCAGATAAGCACATGTCATTTAGGCACAGTGTTATTTAGGCACAGCGTTTTAGGCACATACTCATTTAGGCACACACTTTTTAGGCACACTAAAATTCGGCAGTCATTTTGGTACGCCATCAATTAGGCACACCTTTAATTAGGCACACATCCATTTAGGCACCCCTTAAACTATATCAACATTCATTTACGCACATTCTCATTTAGGCACGCATTCACACATGGCCAGACACTTTTTTATTTTGTCACCTGGTAAGCTCACACACACATCAAAGTAAGGTAAGTTCACTGATAAATATATTTTCATATTGACCATTCTTGAAAACTAAAATTTTACGTTCATGCCAAGACGCAGTATTCCTTTAATACAACTTTATTGCAATGTGTTAAGGTTACACATATTGTGCTGATAATGATTACTTTCTTCCTCTAGAAATTGATCTCCCTTTGCCCTTGAGGTTTTGGGGGCCATGCACCCACCCCCACTCTTTGGAGCCGAGTGTGCCTAAATGATATAGTGCCTAATATATGTGTGCCCAATTGAATATGTGCCTAATTGAAGGTGTGCCTAAATGACAGTGTGCCGAATTGTAGTGTGCCTAAAAAGATTGTGCCAAATTGAAAGTGTGCCTAAATTGCTGTATCTAAATAACACTGTGCCTAAATGACCAGTGCTTATCTGACCGTGTGCCTAAATGAAGTGTGCCTAAACTACAGTGTTTAAATGAGGTGTTCTTAAAAAAGTGTGCCTAAATGACTGATTACCGATTTATATGGTGTAAGTAGGAGCACAATATAATATCGGTTAATTTTTCAATATTGTTCCCGGGAATTTCCGTTAATTTCTCATTTAATAGTCGTAAATATCCGTAAGAGGTCGGCTCCACCCATTAATTTGCATACTTGTCCGAACTCTCGGTCCAAAATGACAAATGTAACATCTACAATTGTACAATCGACATTTCACACATCGTCATTTCAACATCGGCTCATACACTTCTACACTTGTAAAGTCGACAAATTTACATTTGAACTTTTACACTTTGACAAATGTATTTTCACACTTCTACACTTCTACACTTCTAACTTCTACACTTCTACACTTTTACACTTCTAACTTCTACACTTCTTCAAATGCACTTCAAAAAATCGAAATATACACTTTGTCACTTTGCAACGAAATGAATATTGATATCAAAACAACTCCATACATTTAATGGCGAAGAATTTGCAATGTATGCCAAAACAATTAGTTTTCATCATGCCCGTGTAACGCCATACTGGCCGAAGGCGAATGGCGAAGCTGAAAGGTTTATGCGCATTATAGAGGAATACATTCGTTCATCGTTTGTAGAAAGGGGAGAATGGAAGAGAGATCTAAATCAATTTCGACTCAACTATAGAGCAACACCACACTCTACAACAGGAGTTTCCCCAGCGCAACTTTTATTTAATCGTCCAATTAAAACCAAGCTCCCTGAATACTCATTAGATACTCTAAATGAAAACAACAACCAGAAATTAGCTAGAATGAATGATAAAGCTGCAAAAGACAAGATGAAATCATATGCAGATCGCAAGTTCCATGCAAAATCATCTGATTTTATGCAAGGAAAAATTAATAAATTGTCCACTACATTTAGTACAGAACCATCCATCGTATTGGATGTTAAAGGATCTATGAATACACTGAAACGCCCTAATGGTAAAGTGTATGCAAGAAACAGCTCATTATTGAAAAGAGTACGCTACCATCGACATCAAATCAACTTAATAACACAACATCTGATTCTGAAGATGACATGATGATATTTATGCTCCGCAGCCAAATCCAGTAATACCACAACTTGTGAGAAGAAATCCAAGACGATGTCGTAATAGACCCCGTTATCTAAATGACTATGTTTAGGGAAATATTTAATTATTTTCTAGTCAAGTGTTTAGAAATACTTATAGAGAAATTGTGTTTATTTTATTAATGTGCTAAGTAATCCGTAATCTTTCAAAAAACCAATGGAAATGGACAGCCATCCATTTAAATTTTATTTTTAGTAACAGAACAAATATTTCTCGGTAATTTGATCAGTAGAATAGGCTCCTTATCTAAAAGGGGAGGGATGTAGTGTCCATTGTAACGAATGCCTGTGGTTTTATATATTATTAGAGTTATTTCCCGGTAATAAAAAAAACATGGCTGCGCCCATGATCAAGATGCATGCCGTCATGTCATTAATAAAGCTATGATTTAAATCGCATCTATATATCTTCCACATTACCCTATACTGATAAACATTATACTAGTGACCGTTCATTGTTCTTTTGGCCTCAAGATCCGTCTCGAGGACGAAAATGGACTGCTTTTGTCAGCCGAAAGAGAGTCCAGTGGAAACTTTAGGAACAAGTGTTTTGTGTAAGAGGCACTTTACCGATGATTCCTTTTCGAATTATTCAAAAATGTATGAATGAATAGGCCTAGCTCGATCTACACTACAGTACTACTACTACTACTAATGTTAAGAGTGAAGAAGTTCCTAGAAACTTCTGTGTAAAGCACAAGTTGAAATAATTTTCTTCACAATTAAAATAATTTCCAAATGATTCCGTTATATGACAAATGCGGGTAAACAGAAATGATTATTGACACCATGCTGATACCTGATTGGCTAAATGTATAGTATCAGCCAATCAATCATCGTTTAAAGGGATAATAGGCGTTAGAATACACTCGTCCTACGGCTTATATTTGTGTTTCATATTGACTATTAGTTAAATAAGTATGCATCCCACACTTTACCAAATTTTAAAAAGCCACAATAAAAAAATATTCGGAATTTTAAAAAAAAGTGAGCCAGTGACGATTCCATTCAGTTTAAGAATAAAAGCGTCTGGTAAATTAACGCTAAAACATCATTGTGGAATTCAACAGTAGGGGTCAAGGACGCGTGAAAACCCACATGTTAGAGTTACTTCCCTTTATATTTACACGATTTGAAAATCGCTTGATGGATGGCTTTAGCGTTTTATGATTAACTACTTTATTTTGGGGATTTATCGGATTTTAGAGGGATTTTGATGTATAGGTAAGTCCACTGATGGATATATACTGTTATTGTCCAAATTTGAGTGAACTTAAAATTTTATGTTCGTTCTAACGGCTATTATCCCTTTAATGTTGTTACTAAAAATAGCTAATTATAATGTATAGGAGATATTCACGGCTCGACCGGTAATTCTATAGGCCTACAGTACAGTAGATACAGCAGAATCAAGTTAATTAATAAATTTAATAAATAATAAATTTGTAAGAAATATCCGAAATCATTTAGATCTATGTCGAAATTCATGACAATCTTTTACTTTGATTGAGAAAACCGCAATTTAAAATGGTTTCACACTCGGTCATAATATTACGGTAGTTCAGTGTTTTGATTTTGAATTTCTGAATACTGAATTAATTTAAAAATAAGAAATTTGTCTCACGGGCGAATTAATTTATTTATAGATTGATTGAAACTGTGGCAACCATTCCAAATAGGTTAACGGTGAATCTTACCAGTCATCGAGTCGAACTAACTCGAGCCTAAACATTCTGTCTGGGCGATTATCGGGCCTATCACCATCTTCTTCGTCGTCATGGGACGCATCTGGTTCGTATAAATACGTTGGTTTATTATGATCGAGCGCTTCAACAACACAAACCCTCGTCTAATGGCTCATCATCCGAATTCTCGAATTCTTGAATTAATTCACTCGACCCATTTGACGAGGACGTATTTTCATCGATCGTTTCGGCCATTTTGGAACGTTTAGGCTAACAAGGTTGTTCTGGGTTATACGTCACTCGGTGACGTCAGAGACATAGCTTATTATTTTGTTTTAGTAATCGGAAATGTAATAAAAATACGTTCTTTTAAATATATCATAACAGAAATCCAGATTTTTTTAAATTTTAAATGATTTTTTATATCATTTTCTACAAATCTACATGACAATTCTGAGAATTTTAAGTTACATGTCACAAATCCTTTAAACTTGGCCAATAAGAGCTCTATTCATCAGTTAATATACCTACTGCCATGAATAAAAATAAATAACTATCAAACTGGCTAGGTAATTATCCATAAAGATGCTTAAGCGTTTTTCAAAAATGTCTTAGCTTTTTGAGTTTTACAGATTTTAAGGAATTCTGTTACTTTATGACACCAGGTAAGTTAAATGATGAATATATACTCATATTGATCATTCTTAAAAGGTAGTGAATATTCGACCGGATACGATACGATCGGATGCGATGTGAAAAAAGCTATTCGGCTGGATGCGCTCGCTGATTGGTTGAAATATATCAGCACCATCTGCCACATTTATGTTGATTATTTTACTTGACAGAGATAAAATGCCGGATCCGGCTTTCTATCACGATCCTCTATTCAACCGGCAACTAAGTAGGGGAACACAGTGGCGTTGTGTGCGGCATTCTCTCCTTAAAAAAACTAGCAAATACGACCAATATATCTTTGATAAATTTTATAATGATACTTTTATCTATACATTTTGCCTGTAGGGGGATTCCTTACACCCTTGAGGCACTAAAGGCTTGAATATTTGACTCTACGATGTTTGGAATTACAACCCCAATAGTTGTCCCCACATTAATCAGCCTGTCCCATATTTATTAACCTAGTTTCAAGGCTCTAGTGCCGCCACTGCAAATAATAAAAAATTTCAAGGACAGTGCAAATGTACCATCCTCCATAACAGGGTCTCAAAATCTATCTTCATTCTTGTTTGAAGCCATAGAAGTGAGAAATAATTTTTAGGTTTTAGTGTGACCTTCCGATGCCGTTTGACCTTCTGACATCATTTGACATAGTTTATGTCAAATGATGTCGAAAATGTACACATCCGGCTAAAAATCTTTCTAATCATCGCAACCGGATCTGAAAGTTTCATGGAAAAAATAATACTGAAATAATCAGGATTTTCTTGGTTTGTGGGGTTAGTGACAATTATATCTATTCCAGTTATACTTTGGAACCGAAGATCAAGTATAAATTTTGCAAGCGCACTAGGGACTTTGTAATAATTGTGTTGGTGCTCGATACAAATTTCCATATTATCCATATTATTAATTATTTGGTAAGTACATATTTCTAAATGTAACTTTTTTTGAACATTTTTCAGTGATCTTTAAGCTTGTTTAGGCCTACATGTCTTGATAACTCGTATCTTGTTTACATGTTTGGGGAACTTTTTAGAATCATGGTTTTGCCAACTTGCAAGGTTTACACATACAGCATACACATCCGGGTCGAATCGTCCCAGCATACGCATTCGCGGCAAATCTACTCAAGCACTGTCATTCATATGCAAACGGATACAGTTAGAGTAAAATGTCCAACGCCCAAAAGCGCCCAATAGCAAAAAGTCGTCTGGATAATAACTACTGATTGGATAAAAATTTGAATTTTCGGCGAAGGAAACGAGAAAAGAAAAAAAGGAGACGTTTTATAGGATTTACTTATTTATCGAATGTTCTCTATTTCTCTTATAATAACAATTTTTTTTTATCCTACCAGTAGTTTTGATTATCCAGACGTCTTTTTGCTGTTTGGCGCTTTTGGCACCCTTGGGTATTTTACATAACCGAAATGGATATATGTTTGTTGACTCAGTGAGACTGCACCTGACGGTATTCAAGGTAATTATATAATATATCAAATATGTAACTGTATATTGAATATGTAGTTGTGACGATAACTTCAACATACATAGAAAATGGATAATGAAATAGAAGGGCAATGTGTTGATGGTGAAGAAGATAGTGAAGGAAGAGGAAATATTATTTACCGTATAGAAAATAAACCACCTATTTATCTTTTACCTATATATGCACTTCAGGTAATTATGAAAGTTCTAAAACCTCGTTACATGAAATGAACTTATCATAAATGTAAACATCACGCCAGTTACTAATGCTCCATTTTACTAATGTATATTTTGTTTTATACACAAAACAGTAGCAGGTTACAGCCCGTAGTACATGTGATTAAAAATATAAATGAAATGAAATGCAGTTTTACGTCCTACTCTTCTGCACCTTATAGGGTAATGAAGACAGGCAACACCATGCAGTGTGCAATGAGGGAAATTTTGTCAGGACAGCGGCATTAGCCTACTCTTTTGGCGATTTCCAACTGTCGAGGGATCTTTAACGTGCACAGCCTGTAGCCCAAGGGGCCTCGGTTTATTAGTATCCCAATCGAACGACAGACGCTTTTTCCATGTCATCACTGACAAGGGGAAACCAGGGTTTCAGGATAGCAAGCAATCGTCTTTTTTTTTATTCAATAAATGACTGTGATAATGGAAATAGGCATGGAGTAGCGGGATTCAGTCACGTGATGTTTGTATAGGTTTACCGTTGGACGATCCGTTAAAACTGCAGTTACAATACAATGAAAGATAAAAAGATAAAATATATTTCCAAATATAGAGACACAAGAGGGATATAAAAATCTTGATATCCAAATAAGTCTAAAAGAATGCTGTCTTGTAGTCAAATCTGGTATATTTAGGCCACCCTGTCTACATTCAAATAAGACGAAACCTAGTCTCTATTGCATTTAATAGCTAATTTTGAAGGGCAATAACTCAAAAAACGTACACCGAAATGTCGTCACTACTAATCAAACATCTCATCAATATAAATGTTAACACTAATTTTCATTCAAATCAAATGAAAACTGTTGTCTCTATCGTGTTCACAAGTCTATTTCGACTTGACTAAGTCAAGAGCAATAACTCACAAACGTTCACCGAAAAATTGTTACTATCAAACTTGTCCAAGATCTCATAAATATAAATGATAACACTAAATATCATTCAAATCCAATGAAAATTGTATTATTTATCGCGTTCACAAGCCAATTTTGTTGTGTTCTGATTAAGTCAAGTGCAATAACTAAAAAAAAAAAATTCATCGAAAGATCGCCAATTCCAAAATCTCATTAATATAAATGATCACAGCAAGTTTCATTCAAATCATTTAAATTTCGGCGTAATTCACTATAATGTGGGCGTATAAAAATGAATATAAATACTTAAATATATACATTGAGTTACAGATTTCATAAAGTTTTCCATCTGATTAGCATTATTCATTGGACTGTACTATAAAGTTATAAATTTAGTGAATTTCATAATTGAGTTAGAGATTTAACATAGTTTTCCTTGTTTCTTAGGGCTCTATAAATAAATTCAGCTGGATTTAAACACTGGTTAGCATCATTCATTAAACCACTTGTAATCAATTGTATTGACAATTAGCTTACATCTCAAATTTTTGTATGGGTAGTATAACAAAAAAAAGAGTCTCATCTTCTACCACCTTGTTATTAGAGTGCTTGTAACAAAATAAACATTTCCTATCCTTTTTATCAATAGCTTTCCAGTGTCCACTTTCAATTGCTAATTTATGACAACCACATCTAAATCTAGACAAAGTATTCCTGAAAAATTTACTATTGATACTATGTCGGGTCTATATCAATATCGTCATGTTATTGTGTAAAGGTCAATGGGTTGCAATGTCATAGGTCACAGGTCAGTAGTTGTCATGCGCGTCCATGCGCGTTTTTCAATGTTATATAGCGTCAGTTGGATATAGGATTTCGAGGGCTACTGTCTTCTATTTGATTCTATGTTACTATGCCATTCTTCTTGCCAGATATCAGATAATCTTTCCTTGAGACTTGATAGAAATGACCTTATATTATTCGGGTCTTGCTGTACCCAGACATAATTATAGCCAGTATTGTCTAAAATGTCCTTAACAGTGCCCAGTTATCTCTATCAGCATTGTGTAAATTATATTGCATTTCATAACAAGCCTTTGGGAATCTATATGATGGTATTTGTAAAACATGAAGCCAGTACTTAATTACATTAAACTTAAAAAGTAGGTGTAAAGGATGTCTACCTCGTTCACCATAGAACTGGTTGTTGTACTGACAGCAAGTAATTTTCTGCAAAACTTAATATGTACTTTTTCAAGAATATCATAAGTAGTCTTAACCCATATACTGGAGCCATATGTTAATATAGGTGTTATCATTCTGTCGATCAGATAAAATCAAGCCTTTACAATGACATTATTCTTATTACAAAAGTTGAACAAAAAGTTCATTGTCTTTTCACCCTGGAACGCTAAATGGTCACAAGTTTTACCTCATTTAAATCTAGGAGTTATCATTTGGCCTAAAAACTTATACATTAAAACAGTTTCAATTGCCCCCCTTTGATAAGACCATTTTTGAGTTTGCTTTAAAATGCCTCCTCGACTAAACACTACTACTTTGGTCCTGGCCATATTAATTTTCATCTCCTATCGCTGACAAAAGTTTTTGCAATCTATTTGTTTATGCAAATCTGCCACGGCTGTCATATCATATGCATATAGAAGTGATGAGATATTTTGAACATCTTCATTTACATATATATACCCTTACATTCATCACCATTTAACATACTAGTAATTCATGAACACAAGATTTCAGTTGACCATACATTGACGAAAAAATCTTAGGGTTCAAATTATTCGTTAACAATACATATCTGAAGAGATGATGTTGGATACTATCGAACGCTTTAGAGAAATCTATAAATAAGCAGAAAAAAACGACCATTAGATTTTGAATCAGGCTCTGTAATATAAAAATATTATCAATATTAGTTCATTAAGAAGAGCATTGAAGTGATTGTACCATTCTTCAGAGGAAATACAATTGTTCATATTTTGACCTACTCTTGAGGCTCTCTTTAGGCCTTTCAATAAGTCTATGGTGCAGTTTGATTGAAGTGGAAACACACTGGATATATCTCTAAAGTCAGAATTATTGTTTTTCACCCTTTATAGCTCTTTTTTTTTTTTTTTTTTTTTTGCTTCATTTTATGCCAAGCGGTCTTCCTCACAGTTTGAAATTTTAATTGTTCAAATGTTTGAATTTATTTTTCCTCACCTTCTCGCAATCATTATCCCACCATCTTGGTTGGGTTTCAGTGTGTCCATCACTAGTCAAGTTGTGACACTTGATAGGTTCTGATGTAGTCCCTTTAATTTAGCTACAAATTATTTGATATATTGTATTATTGTTTTCACTGTAAAGGTGATGAGAAAGTGTCCTTGATTATTAAACTAGATTAATGCTGAAGTGGACAGCTTGCATTAAAGCTTCGCCAGCCAATAGCCTGCATGTGGGGCATTTTGTCCAGGTCGTGGTATAAGAGAGCCTGTCAAGCCTGGACCGGGAGCCAGAACAGAGGAGGATTCGCCGCCACCAATCTCCGATATCTCTCTCTCACCACCTTTAAGAAGATCTATACCTAATAAAGAATTATAAAACACAACGTGAAGTCATTTAAACATCTAGAAGTGCTACAAGTACTGCTGCATCCGAAATTAACTGTGAAAGTTGGTTCACGGTACCGTTTATTTCACCATTATCTAGTTTTTCTGCAAAACATTCCAAAAAGTTAATACATAACTCATGGTTAAGTTTAGTTTTAAAAATATCTGATGAACTGGGGTTCCATTTCAAACGGTTCCATTTTTTCAATTTAGTCAAATTATAACATTTTATATTAGCTAAAAGTGCATCTTAAGGGAAAATGGTCAGAGGTGTCATTGTCCAACACGAAAAATTTTTTACTTGTGAATGTGAATTCACCACATGGATCAGAGTTTCTTCCATTCAGCATGTGACTACCTAAATTCGACATAGTCCTAATAGAGATTTACGAAAATTATTTACTACTTTGTTCTTTTATTTGCGCACAATACATAAGGAATCCCTTTTTTATTTTACGTCTTGTTCTGTTATCACTCGTGCATTTGAATCCCCTGCGACTAGAAATTGTACATCACCATAGGCTAAAATAATTTCATTTAAATTATTTTCTAAAACTTCTATTCTATCTGATTTCGTCAATAATTCATAATTTCTAGATTTTTGTGGTGGAATGTACACAAAGCATAAAACACTTGCTTTCTCACAAAGGAAATACACGCCATTTTTAAAGTGACTGCAAATTCTCTTTAAAGATTTACTAATTTCCGTCTTAATACTAGAATTGGTTATTATGAACGTATTTCGACAGTCTTTAAATATTATGTAGGCTAAATTTGCAATGACCTATATCTATATATTGAATATCATTTGACCTAGTTTTCACCTAGTCACACCTCCTGTAACGGTTAAAGATGGCGAAAATATGAAAATGATCAATTTTTGCTATATTTAAGTAAACTTATCTCTATGAATTTTTTGGGTAAGTCAAATTAAAACATGCCTTCCCGTAGACAAAATATTGAATATTATTTGACCTAATTTTCAAGGTCATAGATTAAACCTTCCGTAGCCGTTAAAGTGACCTAATTTTGAAAAATCGAAATCTGAATAATTCGAAAAAAAAAATACGAAATTTAAAAAGCGGTCTCCAAGAAAAGATAGATAATGATCCAATGTATCTATCTGCTAAATACGTCTATCAATAGTCTCTGAATTTCGGCTTTAAGAAATGTAACGAAAAGTCAAAATGGCGGCCGATATGGCAGCTTGACCTAATTATTTAGGTCAAATCGATTACTATTGACAAGTTATTTATAAAACACATTTCACTTTTCACCTAGCTGTTGTAGACCGGAAGTTACGTTATTACGTCATATGAGGCTAAACCGGAAGTCGAAGTTTTTTTCTCATAATTTATCAAAAATTATAATCATATCGCCTATCAACTGGTAAAGTTTCAAAATTTTACCATTTATATTAAACGAGAAATCACGATCTGAACTTTTTGCCGATGACCCTTGAATATTGAATTGCAAAGATTTAACCGAATTACATAAAATCTATAATTGTTAGTTGACAAATACATTGAAGTTTTCAAATCTGAAAATCCGGTCGAAATCGAACTCAAAATACATTTGCTAAAACAAAACAAAACTAGAACCGTAGGAACGGTACTGAGCAGTGTGTATGCGAATATTTACATTGGTGAGAGGTTGCATTTTGAATCCAGAATGAAAAACAAAATAACATTCGGTATGTAAATGTGAACTAAATAAATGCAAAGTCGCAATGATGATCAAAATAGCTATTGTTATACATCACTGGAAAGAGAAAATCAAGTTCATTTCATGAAAAAAGGCTATTTCTGTCATTTTTGACAGAGCTGTTCAAAAATCACAATTTTCAAATGGTCGAAAAAACGGAGATAAGCATTGGATTGAATAACCTTTAAAATTAGTATTTTGTTAATATTTACAATATTCTTGTAATATTATTAAAAATGTAATATGTGGGAGATCAAATTATGGCATTAACTTTGACTTTCTATACCTTTGGATAAAAAAGGTCCAAAGTCATATTACCGAGACGTATTTTATCTCCAATCCGCATATTTTGACTGAACATATTATCAGTAATATTATTTCGGACGTTGTTCTTCATTGTGCCTCAAACATTTGATTTACCTTTGAACACTCTACTTTTTCCTATAGCTAGAAGAGAGTTAACCCACTGCTCTCCAATCTATATTCAGCATAGTCCTTCCACCAGACTTAATTCAATATCAAAGTTTTTTGTAAAAGTTATGAGTGGTAAAAATAAAAAGATCTTTTAAAATAAATATGAAATACATTTATTGAATCTAACCTTTATAAGCAGTATTTTATTAACAATATTCTTAAATTATTAGAATAATTTTCAGTTGGCTTAATTAAATAGATTAACCATTTTTTTAATTATTATGTATTTCACAAAGATCAAATTACCTCCCTTATCAAACGATTCTGTAAGTCATATCGAAAAAAACCTATCAATATAAGTTTTGGTGACATTCAGACAATACTTAATGAGTGGGTTAACCGGAAGTTTGTACCTTTATTTTGTGGAAACCGGAAGTGATGCAAAAATGTTTGTTTGAGCAAAATTGTTTTCTTTTGTGGTCTGTTTTAGCACAAAAAATTTCAAATCAATCGGACAAATACACGAGAATAATGAAAATTTGGCCAAAATTGGCAAAATTCGGGTCAAAAATGTGTGCTATGAATTTTCAAAATTCGATTTTTTTTTAATGCTATCATATCAGATATTCGAGCAAGATTTTAAAATTGAAAACTCGAGCAAAATTGAAGCAAAAACGCGCCTTCAATGACCAATTTTCTGTTTTTTGAACAGTTTTTAATTTTGCACTTCCGGTGTAGCAAAAACGTTCCAATTTATATTCATCCAGTAATAGATCAAAAATGAATATCTAGGGCATTGAAAATGTTGTTGTAACTATTATAGTTGCTGAAGACTACTCGTTACAAAATCATAATTTTTAAAAATTACGAAAACAAAGCAGTGTGTTCGATAGAACACACTGCAAAAAACTCAATTGTTTTGATTTATTTGATAATAGAAATCATTCTAAGATCAACTGTAGATTTAGAATTTCTTTACCTTTTACCAGTTTGTCTGCAAACTCATCCGAGAATCGTAAAAGAAAAAAATATTTATATACCATAATTGGACCGGATCAGATGGTCCCACAAGTCCTTAATTAACTCGTAATTAGGCTAATTATGACGGGATTCCCCTGGGCAGGGTACTGTCATAGGTATGTACGTGAAGTCTCAAATGTCGCTCAAATGTCCTTGGTCTGTTTTTGATCATCCAGTCTATGAATTCGGTACATAAATCATAATGTAACCGGACCTTGTAGTTAAGTATACACGCATGCGTACTTGCCCACATTCCTTAATATTTTCCACAACAAGGCAATAATACCTTAAAATATCATTTCGTAAAAACATTATGAATTCATTTATATAAGTTTCAAGTCACCATATCTCTTTTTAAATATGTTTAGATAATGATAATAAAATACCAAATTAGTTCTTACACACCTTCATTCATATGACGTCATTTGGTCGCGTGATCAAACATGGAGTCTAAATTTAGAGTTTCAAAGCAGATTAGAGTCGAAGGAATACCAAAGCATTTCTACGTCCACATAAGTCTTTTGAACTTGGATGCATGGATTATTCATTAGAACACCCAATTAATCAATTAGTAAGCTTACTTTGGCTCATATTAATGAGGGAACCCATCTTTAAGTAAATGGCAGTATTCAGCTTCTTTTCTACAAAATGTTTCAAGTGAAGCAATAATTTTAGGCCGTGGACTATGACTGTAAAATGTGCTTATAAATGACTTTTTGTAGCACAACCTGGAGACTACTTTTTCTCACCTGGGATCTCTTCATATATGTTGTAGCATACTAAAAAATAATGTTCCCACTTTCAGAAAGTTCCACAACTTCATTTTTCAGGCTTTAAAGATGCGCACTTTTGTCTTACTCCCTTCACATTTCATGATTTTCACCTACCTATAAAGATACATCTGCAAATTGGAGAAGCATGAAATTTTCAGGAATTGTTGGATATATGATATAGATTTCACTGGTGCAATTAATCAGTTAATAAAAATACATGATTTCGTAATAAAATGCTGAAATCCGCAGAACGCGCAATAAAGGAAACAACTTTCCGTCTAAAAAATATTTGGTCTTAAATGCAATCAAATAGGCTTATCAGGAAAACTTGCAATATCTACTTGCATAAAAGCTTGTAGCCGATTAAATTTATAGAAAGGGAACATTGCCAAATCCTCCCAATCTATATTTCAAGATTACATAAAGAGAGATAATCAACACTGAATACATTCATTGTAGCAGCTTTAATATGACCTATTAATTGAATTTAAACTATCAATTTTCACATTTTAACAGACAAACAAAATACATCAAATCCCTTCATCATAGGAAACTATCTCAACCATCGCTTCGGATCCAGTGAGTTTACAAATTTTGACAATTATCACTAGAACACGAATCAGTACATGAAACATTCGAAGAATATCATCACCATGTCTTTGTTTCACAACCTTTATGGCATTTACAATAAATAATTTTTAGAATAGACGATGGGACAGGATCTATGTCCAGACTCGGTTCATCAGATTTTCAGAGTATGATAGAGTTAACCACTTCAGCAGATATATCATTAGCAGTTGTTGGGCCAGGTCCCTCCATTTCACTGTATTGTTGTCTTCACAGCATTGCTCAGAATATAACATGTACAATGCATTAACATCTGAATGTTGAGTGGTGAAGGGCTATGTACCATGATCTGTTTCCATATAAATGTGTCACTTAAAGATGGTAAAATTCCTAAAATATAGCCTTGTGTTATATCATCAACAAAAACCATTTCACTTCAAAACAGCTCCAACATTAACTTCAAAGCAAATGAACTGGAAAAAAGGAAAACATAATCATTGCTCAGATGTAAGATCCTGTAGGGGTTCTATCATCCTGTTCAGGACAATGGTCTGTCCAAGGAGTTGGAGAACTTTTAACAACAAACAGCGGTTGATAAGTAACTGGCATTAGTGACACAAAAGTGAACCACATATTAAACCATTCGGTTACTCCAACTCACCTGGATGTACTTGCTGCCGACTAAAACAAAGACAGTGCCTGTAACAAGGAGCATGATATTGTACTTCAATAGCCACAGTTTTTATCTCTGATGTGTCTTAAAACATTTTCATTCTTTGTTGGTGTTGCAGTTTCCCTTAGCCAGCCTAAAAAATAAGCATATTAAAATATGAGCTAATTGTGGTTATATTTATAACAATATGAAAGAAAATGCTCACATCCTTTCTTCCACCCTTGAAAGTAGACTGTTCAGATCTTTTAACAGCCCTGCCTAATTTAGACTTATCTGTAAATCGATATAACACTTTCGGTTTAGCTATACATTTTCTATGCTTCGACAACGCTTCCTACAATTGGGAATATTGTTTTATTAAACATTTTCAGTACAGAATTTCATCGAATTACGCTCTCGCATTTAAAAAAATGGCCGCCATGTAATATCAATAATCCGATCTCCTATGATAAATTTCATGCCTTAATATCACCAGGATCCACATTGAGTGGGTTGTCTATTAAAAATACATAAGAACTATCAAATAAAAATACTTTAAAAGTATTCTATATTTTTGAAACAGTGAAAATGTCATCGGGTAGCCAAAAAAAAATAATGTAAACAAAGCAATGTTCAATGAAATATTTACTTTCGTTTTCTTACCTTCAAACACATCCTTGTCTATTTCACATTATCTTTTTTCTTCCCCTTCCAGATTTATCCATTCTTTGGCATAAGATATAATTTTTGTCCAACTTGTTTCAGACAACTGAAGAATTTTCTCAGGATCTTTCGATACGAGATGAATTAAACACTTTATTTTGTCGGTCGCAGCATTGTTTACAGTGAGTTGACCTCATGCCAAACTATAAAAGTTCAATCGGCGGAGTAATATATCTTAATAACGTCATTTGATTGGTTCAATACCGGCTTCATATTTAGATGATAAGTAAACAGGTCACATTCTCGGCAACAGGCGCGAACATTTAAAGGAGCCCAGGCTTTATTTGCTTCGGACAATCATCCGACAGCCTCAAACACATGAAATCTTTTGGTTAGCTAATCAGAAATAGTCTACAGAGCTTACCTTTGAAATTTGAGCCTTCAAATCCATGTGTATCCATAATTACCCGTGTTTGAAAAATCATAATGTCCTAAGAAATTACGAGCGTCCCGAGTTATCCTTCCCGTCGTGCAATAGCGGTCATCTATATAAATAGACTACAGCGCAGTTTTCAATTGTAGACTTTGTCAACAGGACACACAATTTTCAGACTGACTGGAGACCAGCCGCGTACAGCACGGAAAAAAATGAAAAGTGAAATTTTTTGTTTGAGGTATATTTCAAGGTATTTTGCGATTTTCTTAGAGCTTGAGTATTTCTGAGGACTGTTTAAATGTAACAAAGGCCCAAAACGACCCATAAAAATCAAGCCTAGGCCTCTTTAAGTTCCATGTTTTGGTACCTGATACAAGCAAACTGGCAAAATTCCAGCGTGGGAACAAATATTCTCGGCTTTAGCATGGCAAAATCTACACAATTAATTTGAATTTTTTTATTCCCCATAACTCCTACTTTTATTAAACGATATTCTATAACAGTCTACCGCCTATTTCATAATTATTAATAAAGTTAATAAAGTCTGCGTTAATATGTTTCTTCAAATATAGATTACACAATTGTACAACACTAGAGAGATTTTATACAACAAAAACAAGATAACTGTATCAAAATTTTGACAACCCTAAACCTATGTACAAAAAATAGACGATTTCAACCAATTCTTTTCCACCTATCTGAAATATTTAAATAACAATGGAAAGAGGGGACTTTCGGCTATCCAAAAATATAAAATGTATTTCTTTATGACATTTCAACTTAGAGAAATAGGGTATGAAAGATGAACGGAAAAAAACGTCAATTATTAGCATATCTACTAGGCTATTTAATATAGAAGGTTGAAATTTTGCACCACACAAGTCTACATGTATCTCTACAATGTCACGTTGGCTATTTGGAAAATTTTGTTTTGTTTTGAAGATATTGAAAGAAATCAAAATTTTGCCTGTGCATTTACGAAAAAATTAATTTTTAAAAAACTTTTCATTTTATAAAAAAGGCCAACGTAAAGTTATAGAGGACATCGTAAGCTATAGCTGAAGCCAAAGTTTGTAAAAAACGGATAAATTGTAAGCGAGATAATATGCTTTTGGAAAAATGGCAGTTTTTTGCAACATTTTGCAAACAAATGTAAACCTTACGTAATTGACGATCATGTTGTTAAAAGATTGTCTTTCATGCTGTAGAAATCTTTAAGCACCTTTTAGGCATCGATATGCACCAATAACCACATAATTGGAGTGCTAAAACAATGGATAAGCATATGTCAAAACACCAATCATAAAATTTCTCTATTTACATGTGACGTAATGATTTATGGGACATCACGTGACTTCTGGATTTCCCTCATTACAAATCTGAACGACAACCGTAGAAAAGGTTTATTTAGCTGATGACGTAGTACTCAAAAATGTCAACTGACAACGTAATTTGTACGTCTACATAGAGGAATACCCCATTGTGTTCTATAAATAGATTATCTTTACGGACCGATATGTGACAAACTACTGAAGCGATTGAGCTAAAATTTTTAGGAGATGAGTTTTATGAGAATGGATGTAAACTTAATACGTTTCTTGATTGAAATACAACTCGAATGACAAGGTTGTCAACTTCCTTAAGAGGAATATAAACGGAAAAGCACAAGAAATGGATACAAATAATATAATAATAATAATTACACTGGGGAACACTATTTTCGCTTGATTTATATGTTTTAAAGTGAAGCTGACACGCCAAAGGGTACTTCCATACAATAAATAAAAGATATAAAACTAAACAAAAAAAATGTGAGAATTATGATAAATAAGTATCTTATAATGAAGTTATACTTCTTTTAAATATTCGCGCGAGAATTTCCCCGATCAATAGTTGAGTGGAAGTGGAGAAGGCGGATATGACTTCATCGCGGTAACGATTTGTAAACAAGCGCCATTGATCACGGTGTTAAAGGAATAAATATTTATGCAAAATGACCCGAAGATGTGGTGTAGGCGGTTGTCCGAACGAAAAAAATGACGACATGGATGTCAGTATTCACCTGTTCCCCCGTGACCAGAAATTACGACGAATTTGAGAGGTAAGAGTGCAAAATACCCGTACGGATTAAACAACTACAAAATGGAGCAGGGTCAATTTCACCGAGGACTGCTTCGACAGTACGCCCATGTTCATGTCTGAAATGGGGACACAGTTGACAAGAAGACAGCTTTTGAAGGCAGATGCAGTTCGGACCGTATTTCAGAAATCCAAAGGCTCCGGGGGCAGGGATAATGAGGACGATGTCTCCGTGCCAACAAAGCGTGTGTGGTGAGCCTTTGAAGTTTGACACTGACAGTTTGAGTTTTGACAAACGGGAAAAAACAAGAGTAAGTTTGAAACTTTCCATTTATATTTGTTTTCACGTAAGACCAAAGAAAGAATTAACACTGTTGAGCAGAATAGAGTTGAATAGAATAACTAGGCCTAGATCCAGGCCAAAGAATTCTATATTATTATTTTAAACACACATAATTATTATTATAGACTTGACCGATAAGGGTAGGCCTACTTGTTCTAGGTCTACTTGTTCTAGGTCTATTGTCTAAGCAAGGTCTTTTTAGCAATATTTTATGAGAATTGGAATAGCATCCTCAAAATAGTACTGTTAGTTTAGGAATGTCTTTTATGAAAATATCAACATGAGAACACATGATTTTAAAATTTATTTTTACAAAGAGCAATTTTCAACCATAATTTGGGACTTGTTTGGCAAATTCTCATTGATTGTTTTAATCATAAAATACTGTTTTAATCAAAGTTTTTATTTTCAGTTGCACATGTATTGTATTTTACATTTACAGAATACTCATACGAGCATTTCATTTAAATAAATTTGCAAATCAGGGAAAGGAGTTTAACAAGAATGGGTATTTCTTTTTTTTTAAATTTTTCAGTAAACACGAAACTGATACAATCAAAATTTACATAAGCTAATACACCCCTTTTGTTTGTTCTTTCAGTGTTTATCAACCACTTATTGGGAGAGGTCTGCCAGGCTTGTTGAATGGGACAATAACAGACGAGCCTGAAACAGTCAATGTTCCACCACCACTTGCATTTATATATGAACATCCTAATAAAGCAGAGACTTTGTGTTACAGTTTTGATCCCTAAAGTGAACACTAAAATATCAAGACAAAATTGGATTTTTTTATGAATTTGTTTTGTCATTGTATCTATGATTTCCCCCGAGGTCTGGAGGGCCCAGGACCATGTCATTATCATTCAGTTTACCTTATTCTGAACCATAAGAAATAAAAAGAGATATCTAATATAATGTTACAGTTTATTAAGCCATCTCCATTATATGGTGATGGAAATTGTTATCAAACTCAGACAGTGGTTCCCCGCTCTTCTTGCTAAGGAAATCCATATCCACTATACAAATCAAGATATTATGCAGTATACTAGTATCTCAGTCTGTGTGTGCTGTCTGAAATATAATTATGATAAAAATTCATTTAATATTTATTTAGAATGCATATTTAAATGCTGCATTATTTGACATTATTTAAATTGTTTAGGAAAACATACACATGTGATAAAGTATTATGCTATGAGATACTCAACTTCATGTTAAAATTTTATTTGTTGCAAAAGATGGTTTTACTTCTCAAATAATATGTTCACTTACGCATTTGAGATTTGTTCAGCTGTCTATAGTGCTGCTTGTAATGGCTGTAGGCAAGATCCAGCACACCTTGATCTAAACACACCATAAGAAATCAGGATGCTGTGTAATACAGTCACCAGGTTGACCCTCATTCTTGTCCATCACCCAACCTCCCTGCAACACACACACACTCCAGTGATTCCCTATGTGTACGTAAGTACACTGACATCTGAAATGATAGGATAGGGTTTTTTTTTGTTATACTTATGATACTTATAGGCAACAAGGCTATTTCTAAGCAATTGAATGAAATGCTTTCTTGATGGCCTTACAGTATTAGAGAAAACATTATTCATAGTTGGAGGCCATTTGTAAACAAACCAGAGGCGTGGCATGTCTATTTATAGTAACACGTGATTTAAGCAGACAAAATCTATTAAATCATTGCAATTCCGCCTTTAATTCCATTTTTTATGAAACGGTTTGTTCAAACTTACCAAGAACGTTGTTCAGTCGACCTAAATCGACAGGTAAGGCGATATCAGCAGCTGGTTAGCCATCATTTTCATCATTAGACACAAGGCCTACCGCTATCGCGACTTTCGGCATCGGAGGCTTAGGGTTCGTATGGATAAAGGATAGTTACGGCGGGCTACTTTTGGTTCGGTAAATTGGCTAAGAAAACCTCCTCTTTCACTGTCCGCATTTTCTATGTCACAAGAACTCGCATAGCGGGATAAGACGATATTAATCTCGAACTCTGACAGCTTCTACTATTGATTTCAATGTCCGCCATCGTTTTGGGTTACCGCCATGACGTCACACAAGTATTGTGTCTTTTTACAACCGACTGATAACCGCACGCTGCGGGGTCGACAGAAAAAGGTGTTTTTTGACGGTATTGACCTGTATTATCGCTTAATAAATTTTGATAATGATATAAGATAGTCATTACTAATTTAAAAAGTGTCTTATAAGCGATATTAAAATCCATGTCAGCTTCTCTTTAACTGCTTTTAAAGAGTTTTATGTGCTGATTAGCTTTTCTCCACAAGCTTTTCATGCAATTTCAGGTTTATGAAATTGTCAACGTACATAAACCATATATAAGCGATTTGATACACACATCATCACAGCTATACCAGGGTTATCATTTGAAAAGATCAAAGCAGTGCAATAAAAAATGGCCCCAGATTCGAACCCTCATTCGTGATGATCAGTTTGTTGACCGCCTTGGCAGTATGGTTATTCTTTGTGGCAGTGATTCAGAACTTCCTTAGAAACAGTAAGGCGGATAACCACGATGAACTTGAATGAGCCTCGCTTTTCGTGATCTTGTGTGCAACATGATATGAATTCAGTATACTCAAATTAACTAAAAATTAGTCTTAACTTAAATGCAACAGAGTGTTACACTGTGTAATCATTCCCATCATTTTCATTCCAGCAAACAATAATTTGTATATCAGGTACAATATCTGTACCATTTATTATCGCCGCCACAATATGTGCTGCGGAACTACCAAGTGTCCGAGCCAAACTCCTTAGCACCAGTTTCTTTATGTGCGGTTTAGCAACCATCATGCAAGATCTAATTGGCACAAGGTAATAAAGTTTTAGTACCTCTAGTTGTAGGAATGACCTATATTGTAAGAGTAAAGGTGTCGAAAAAGCATTAAAGAATGGATGTTGATTTTAACCCAACCGGTCATTTCTTAAACGATGTTTTGTTGATGACAAGCCTATGCTACCTATTCAACTATTATCCAACTTGTAAGTATTTCTATACTATGAATGTGTGGTAATAATTATCATACTTGGAACATGGAAATTTAATGATTTTTTGTCTAAGTTACAAATTCCAATTTTTAGATAACTGTCACCGACGGTACACTTCCGGTTGATCATGAGAAAAGCGATGTGTTTTGAATGAAACCAACACTACAAGCTAGAGTCAAAAAAATAATCCTTAAGCTAATT
Organism: Nipponacmea schrenckii; assembly: GCA_030562195.1. Classification (NCBI taxonomy): domain Eukaryota; kingdom Metazoa; phylum Mollusca; class Gastropoda; family Lottiidae; genus Nipponacmea; species Nipponacmea schrenckii. Next base: position 1,857,607 of record JAUJPP010000007.1, read on the forward strand.
AGAGAAGAGATCACTATTTTATGTTAAACTTCTCTATTATTTCCAAAATATTGGTTGATTTATCTACTTTCCTTCTTATTCCTTATAATTAAAATATATATTTTATGTAACTCTATTCTCGATATCAAACGATGTCAAATTGTCTTTTTTTTTATTGTGATTACAGTTTTCATTTTCTTCGACTACCTGTTCGAAATTTAGGGAAGAATTTGTTTCATTGATAAATTTGCGACCTATTTCTGAATGACCAATTTACCTTTCCTGTCTTATTACTTACAATAAATCCCGATTTCTATGAATCACTGAAGATTTTTAAGGTGTAATAACCATTCAATAATTTATTGATTAATTTGATTAATCCTCAGGCTGCCGATAATCCAAGGTGGATCGGGTACCTTTATACCACCCATAATAGTTATGATGTCATTAGACAAATGGAAATGTCCAAATCAAGGTCAGTCTATACTTTATATTATTTCCAGATTTACTGGACTCAAGAATTGTAGTGCAGTAATTTGACTCTCCTTATTATTGGATACGCCTCGCATAAAGTATGGAAGACCGAACAGCCCAATATTGAGACATGTAACATTGCTGTATTGCTTTAAATATGTATTAATGGTCTGCATTATTCGTAAGATGTAAATTTTCGAATAGGGATGGACTAATAATATAAACAGTTTAGATAATAGAGTAGGAAACAAAGATTTATCACATGTCATTCATTGGAGTAGGGACATTTTGTGTCAGACTGAGGAGTATACTATTGGAATTTCTGAACAATAGGGCTTTTACACAATGGGTCACTATGAAGACTCCATTCAAACGTAACGACTGATCGGGGATTAAACCTGATAGACAAGGGAAACTTAGACAAAGAACAGGACTAGGGATAAATATAGGGAAGGGGTGAGAAATTTTTTTACAAAAAACTACCATACGAATACCAATCAACAAGAATAACCATGATCAGAACGAGTTTGGAAGAATGAAGATGATCGAGTAACCCATGCCATACCATCCAGGGCCAAGTTTTACCACCATGTCATTCGACCCGACCAGATCTCAAGATCAACAAAACCAACAGCACAGAACCACGTAATTTGAAATAATCCATCTACCAACTACTACGATAACCAATAACTATTTACTTTGCGATAACAGCATTTGCTGGAAACGAACGTTAACTTGTCATCTACAAACCAACCGAGAAAATTCAGACATTCTTTAGCTAGGGTTTGAAGACGTAGGATCTAGAGTAAAAGGGAGAATTGGGGTACATCTTGCCCTTTAGTGCAGACCGTAATCGAATGTAAATACAGTGTTGTATATATTGTATTCTGAATTGAAAAAATATCACCATCAACAACGTGGTTTCAGTTATAAGGCAGCGCCAGCTTGTCCGCAATATAACTAGAGTATCGACAGTTCCAGTTCAAGAAAAGGTCTGCAGACATTAATTCTTAATACTAAGTCTTTAATTTTTAATTCATACGGTACTCATTTGTTAGTCATTTTTATATGGCAACAAATTTATTTGGGGCGTGTATTGTAATCGCCCGGCGGTCCGTCGTTTCGTTCTCATTTGTTTGTGCTCACTCTACAGGCTACAATTTTTTATGGATTCTTTTTATTTTTATTTTGTGGGTCATTGCCATTATGAAGATGATCCCTGTAGATTTTCGTGATGATCCAATGATTTTTCAACAAATTTTTTTCTATTAGCTGTAGGGTGCAACTCGTGCGCACTCTACAGGGAGCAGTTCTCTATGGATTCTCTATTGATTTTTTTTTTGTAGGTTATTATCATTATGTAAAGGATTTTTCACAGAAATATTTTGTCCGACTTCTGTTCGTGTTTTCATTGTATTGGCAACTCTGCTCAGTCTACAAGCAACAATTATTTACGGATTCCTATTTTGTGTGCTTAAACTTCTCTATAGAATAAACATGAACCAAATTTGAATGGGCAACAAACAATGATTTGTACTTGCAATCTAAGCTGCTGGTGGGCGTATGTCACCTCGCTTTTCAAGGCTTTCTTTGACTGAGAAGCCCAATTTTAGGACATCTTTATTCTTAATCTTTAGTCCGAAATGTTTAATTCATACTCCTTCATTTTTTAGTCATATTTGACATTTCATAAGACCTAGTTGTTAAAGTGATAAACTTATTAGGTCTCACCCTTCCGTAGCTGCTAGAGATGACGACAATTATTAAAATCATCAATTTTTGCTATGTTTAAGGACAAATATCTCTGTGAATTGTTTAAGTATGACAATTTAAAATATATCTACATGTAGACAATATAAAGAAATTATTTGACCTAATTTTTAAGGTAATGGATTAAGTGGGTCAACCCTTCCGTAGGCGTTAAAGTGACCTTATTTTGAAAACATTTCAAATATTTCGAAAAAAAAAACGAAATTAAACAATCGCTCTTCATAAAATTTGGCCAATGATCATATGTATACACGTGCTAAATTTCATCGAAATCGGTCAATCAACAGTGCCTGAATTAGGATTTGAAAAATTGTAAAAAAAAATTCAAAATGGCCTCCAATATGGCTGGTGCTTATTTTTTAAGGTCATATCGAATACTATTCAGAAGTAATTTACAAAGCAGTTTACACTTTCCACCTAGCTGTTATAGACCGGAAGTTACGTTACTACGTCATTTGAGGCCAAACCGTTAGTTTATTTTTTTAGTCAAAGTTTTGTTAAAATTGGAATCAAATCGCCTTTCAACTGGTGAAGTTTAAAAATCCACCTTTTATATTAAGCGAGAAATCAAGGTTTTGAATTTTTCCCCGATGACCCTTCAAATTTAAATTGCAAATCTTGGGTAGAGGATTTAACCGAATTGCATAAAACTGATATTTGTTAGTTGACAAATACTTTGAAGTTTTCATGTTTGAAAATCCGATCGAAATCGAAATCACAATAAAATTGCAAGAGCAAAAAAAAAAAAAACCCCTCAATTTCCGGTTCTCACTTCCGGTCGTAAATTTCATTTATACATATTGATTTATATTTTGTATCTGTTTAATAAGGGTGTAATTTTATTCAAAAATTTTTCGTAAATTTTAATTTTACATATTGATCTATATATTGTTTTTTAAGCTGTGAATTTGTACATTATTATTCTGTTTTGTCTTGAAGTTAAGTAGAACTAAAAAAAACAAATCGCTAATTTTCCATTTTCCAATCTAGAGTGCTTTTATCATCTGTCAACACCTGTCAATTATTCTTAACACAATATTTCTGAATTGTTAAAAAAATATTAACCATCCATGTCACACATCGTTGAAATGAGAAAAAGTCTGAAAGCTGAATATTACAACTATATTGATGTGGGATAAATTTATTGTATGTTAAAAATTTAGGTAAAAATATTACATAATAAGATTAATCCTTTTTGATGCCCACTAGAGGTGTGAAAAATTCTGTTGATGTTTTATAACACCTGTCAATCATCATTAGGGTTTATATCTTTCTAAATAAATTCATAAAACTTACATTTTGTTTTTAAATTTGAGCCAAATTATGATGATTTAAATTTTTATAGTAAACCACCCATGTCACATATCGTTCGAAAGGGAAAAACTTGTATATCCTCTTTCTGATAACCAAATTGATGTGGGATAAATACATTTGATTTGAGTGCTGGATTCAAAATTCTATACTTTCTTTATTCAAAATATATTCATGCATTATTGACATATATCTTTTGTAACAGAATCCCAAGCTTATCGAAAAATGTTCAGAATTCAAATCCTGCATTTTTTAGAGAGTATGGTTTGGTCGTTTGAAGTTCCGGAAGTTGATATTCTTCACCCAATATGAGCATATCTATAGATAGCATAAGTCAAGGTTATTGTGTACTGAAAATGTCAAGGTCATTGAAGGTCAAGGTCACGAGATAGAGTTTTAAAATTTTCAAAAAATTGAAAAGTGTCTAAGAAGAGTTTAAATTCGAAATTCAAAATTCTGCCCCTATAACTTTTAGATAAAGTAAGAAAGCTTTGATGGAGGCCAAAATCATACGAATCGGATAAAAAATGGCGACATTATTAAAGTTTTGCTTCAATGTATGACTACAAGATGACGGCTCATGTATCACTTCCGGTCAGGATATTTTCTGCTACATGGATTGTAATAATGCACAAAAGACAAAATATATCAATTTTGTCGACATTTGAACTTACACCAGAAGTGGGTCGCTTTGCGAGGTTTTGAAAAACCGGAAGTGATAAAAAAAAATTAGTAACTTGATATTATTTGTATGGACAAATTGTCTATATTCTGAGAATTTCAGATTGATCCGAAAATAAGCAACAAAGTCAGAAATTTTTGTTCAAATTTTTTTTTGAAAAAAAAAAAATCAAAATTTACAAAATTTCAAATGTATTAAATTCATCTTTTTACAATTAACATATTAAAGAAAATTTGAGATAAATCGGTCCAGAAATAAGTCATTCAGATTCGATGCAAAATTCTTGCTCTTTATGCAATATCTCATTTCCGTTTCAGCAAATATTTGGTTTTAGATATTCACTTGGTGGTATATTACTTCTTAGTAAAACTAGAAATACTATTTCATTTTCTGTTTTTGCTGGAGGCAGATGACTTTTTTATTTGAATGTACAATATGTCAATATTTAATGAATTTCAGATCGATCCAATAATTAGCAAAAAAGTTGTAAATTTCAAATATTTTACCCAAAATGTTTGATAACAATTATTTTATCTGAAACATTTCAAAACTTTAATTTTTCAACTTCGTGAGATAATTCTTATTATAATTAACAAACTTTGAACTAAATCGGCCTATAAATAGAGCTCTACAGACTTGATGCAAGTTTTTGCTCATTTGCAATAGCTCACTTCCGGATAACCAAAAATTTCATGTTAGACATTCATTTTTGATTCCAGCCCATTTCACAACCTATTGTAGATTTTCGTGATGATCCAATGATTTTTCAACAAATTTTTTTCTATTAGCTGTAGGGTGCAACTCGTGCGCACTCTACAGGGAGCAAAATAAGCAACAAAGTCAGAAATTTTTGTTCAAATTTTTTTTTGAAAAAAAAAAATTCAAAATTTACAAAATTTCAAATGTATTAAATACATCTTTTTACAATTAACATATTAAAGAAAATTTGAGATAAATCGGTCCAAAAACAAGTCATCCAGATTCGATGCAAAATTCTTGCTCTTTATGCAATATCTCATTTCCGTTTCAGCAAATATTTGGTTTTAGATATTCACTTAAAACTAGAAATACTATTTCATTTTCTGTTTTTGCTGGAGGCAGATGACTTTTTTATTTGAATGTACAATATGTCAATATTTAATGAATTTCAGATCGATCCAATAATTAGCAAAAAAGTTGTAAATTTCAAATATTTTACCCAAAATGTTTAATAACAATTATTTTATCTGAAACATTTCAAAACTTTAATTTTTCAACTTCGTGAGATAATTCTTATCACAATTAACAAACTTTGAACTAAATCGGCCTATAAATAAGCTCTACAGACTTGATGCAAAATTTTTGCTCATTATGCAATAGCTCACTTCCGGATAACCAAAAATTTCATGTTAGACATTCATTTTTGATTCCAGCCCATTTCACAACCTATGGTCAAAACAGATTGATTGTATCACGATCATTTCATTCATATGTCTGACAAAAAAAACTTTGCTTTCGATGACCTGTTTCGATGATGTTTATGTGATATCCCTACGCGACATTCCCATCTCCAATAGGCCTAACGAAAACATCGATATTGGGTTATAAAGAAAATCTCAAACTCGTCTTTCTTGATACCAAAAAATATTACCACTCGTCGATAAAAGTGTAAAACTCCGAGGCGCTGTCGAGGTTTTTTGCACTTTTATCGACTTGTGGTGATATTTTTGATATCAAGAAAGACTCGTTAGAGATTCACTATATACTCTATCATTTTCAGTTTAAGCTAGCGAGCTTCAAAAAAAAAAAAAAAAAAAAAAAAAAAAAATAAATCGATTGCCAATAAACTCTTTATTTAAAATGATTGAGAATAAGGCCCAATATACAAGGGAAATGAAAATGAAATGAATGGAGTTTTACGTCCTACTTTTCTGCACCTTATGTGCTAACGAAGACGGGCAACGCCATGCAGTGTGCTATGAGGAAAATTTGGCCAGGACAGCGGCATTAGCCTGCTCTTTTTCGATTTCCAACTGTCGAGGTATCTTTAACGTTTAACGATCTCTGTTTATTGTCCCATCCGAACGACTAGACGCTTTTTCCATGTCAGTCCCTCCGACCTGCATCACTGACAAGGAAAACCGGGCTGAAAAATCCGAATGTTGATCTCGGCCTTTGCCGGGATTGAACCCGGGACCTTCAGGTTAGTGAGCAAACGTCTAACCCACTGAGCCACCACGGCTCCCCAATACACAAGATGGTCCTTTCTAACATTCAGCCCATTGGCAATAAAATGAAAAAAATCGAAACTAAGCCTATTCAATATTTCAATATTCAATTCCTCTGAAAATGCATATGTACATTTCAAGATCTATGGCCACACCAGATATATTCTATCATGTTCAGCTTGAGCTGGCAAGAATCCCCCCTCCCCAAAAAAAAAACAATCAAAAAACAAATCATGGAATCCAGTGAAATGATTCTAAGTTATTATATATCTCAAATAAATGGAATTCTGGTTTATTTCCTCGTGTGTATATCGAATATTTGGAAGGAAATTACAACCTTTAGGATTTTAATTTAATCTTTCAAGCCACAATAATATACAGTTGAGTGGAATAGTGGTCTAAGGGACGCAACTCTATCAAATACTAATAAATGTAAAGCCGCACTTGTTTTACCCCTAAGTTATAACTTGTGACAAATTTCAAGATCCTATCTATGTTCCTACTACCTAAATTTAGATAGATGTTAAATAATAAATAAACAGATTAAAAAGTACTAAAGTATTAACGGATCTAGAAAGTAAATGAAATCCGAAATCAATTTGACAACTTAAGCAATACCGTACAGTACGAGTTTTGGGGAAATATTAATGAATGACATATTGGAATGATAAGAGATCAAATAACTAATGCGATCTTTGTTGTCTGTAATTTCAAAAAATGAATTATAATGTGTTATGTCCCTTAGACCACGAATTAGTTTTATTCGACGTTTGTTTTCTTAAAGGGATAATTGGCGTAAGAATACACTCGCCCTTCGGCTTATATTTGTGTTTAATATTGACTATTAGTTAAATAAGTATGCATCCCACACTTTACCAAATTTTAAAAAGCCACAATAAAAATATATTCGGAATTTAAAAAAAAGGGGAGCCAGCGACGATTCCATTCAGTTTGAGAAGGAAAGCGTCTGATAAATTAACGTTAAAACATCATTGTGTAATTAGACAGTAGGGGTCAAGGACGCGTGAAAACCCACATGTTAGAGTTACTTCCCTTTATTCTTTTACAATTTGAAAATCGCTCGATGGAAGTATTAAGCTTTAAAGAACTATGGTGCAAACTTTTATTATTATTATTATTATTGTTATTGTTATTGTTATTGTTATTGTTATTGTTATTGTTATTATTATTATTATTATTATTATTATTATTATTATTATTATTATTATTATTATTATTATTATTATTATTATTATTATTATTATTTATTCATCATTTATTTATTATTCATCATTTATTTATTATTTATTTATTATTTTTTATTATTTTTTATTATTTATTATTATTTATTATTTATTATTATTTATTATTATTATTTATTATTATAATTGGACTGTTAGGTCTTCCATAATAACGGAGCAAAATTTGCCTTTCAATTGCCACCGCACACCAAAATCTGTTTATATATAATACGTATAAAAATATGCCTGACCTTCATTGATCATACAAATGTTTTATCTTGAGAACAGACATGATTTAAATAATGTTATTTAACACATGATCAAAATTTCAGAACTTGTGGGGTTAAATGCGACTGAAGGTGATGCAGCATGGATGGTGAGAATGAGAGAGGTAAATATCATATCAAATAACATTGTACAACAGTTATTTATAAATAAATAATTATAGTTTCATTATCAAATAAAAATTCAAGATTATCGTCGCTTCATTTTCGAGACAGCATAATTTCCCCCTTTCCGAAGAACGTGAAATGGCTGATTGGAAATAGAAATTCAATCTGTTAAAGCAGACATATGGACTATATCAACTTAAGAATTCTGTACAATCTAAACCTGTATATTTTTAGATCCAGGGGAACCTGATACTAGCATCAGTAACTCAAGTATTGGTTGGTGGTACTGGCTTGATTGGTTTAATACTACCTTGGATTGGACCATTAACTATAGCACCGACTATAGCCCTGATAGGATTGTCATTAATTGAAGCTGTTATTCAGTTTTCACAGCTTCATTGGGGTATAGCTTTCTTGTAAGTTGCATTTTAATCTTCATTCTTCAATTTCTATGTATCTTCGAGCCTCAGTGCCTCCAATGATATTCATGATAGAGCCTCCTCGGTATCAACCATACCTTATCCTCCGCTGTATAAGTCATATGTCAACTTCATAATAGAGCTTCAGTTCCTCCACTGTATCAGTCATATCTTACTATCATGATAGAGATTCAGTTCCTTCACTGTATCAGTCATATGTCACCTTCATGATAGAGCTTGAATTTCTCCACTGTATCAGTCATATTTTATCTTCATAATAGAGCTTCAGTTCTTCCACTTTATCAGTCATATGTCACCTTCATGATAGAGCTTGAATTTCTCCATTGTATCAGTCATATCTTATCTTCATGATATAGCTTGAATTCCTCCACTGTATCAGTCATATCTTATCTTCATGATAGAGCTTGAATTCTTCACTGTAGCAGTCGTATCTTATCTTCATGATGGAGCTTGAATTTCTCCACTGTATCAGTCATATCTCACCTTCATGATAGAGCTATGATAGAGCTTCAGTTTCGACACTGTATCAGTCATATCTCACCTTCATGATAGAGCTTGAATTCTTCCACTGTATCAGTCATATCTTATCTTCATGATAGAGCTTGAATTCCTACACTGTATCAGTCATATCTCACCTTCATGATAAGGCTTGAATCCCTCCACTGTATCAGTCATATCTCACCTTCATGATAGAGCTTGAATTCCTCCACTGTATCAGTCATATCTTACCCTCACGATAGAGCTTCAGTTCCTCCACTGTATCAGTTATGTATATATGTATATATAACTGAAACAGTTGATATATCTTCATGAATGGGCTTCAGCTCCTCCACTTTATCAACTACATCTGATCTCATAGAAGCATACACATATTCTTGTAGAACGTTGGGTTTGGTACTCATATTTTGTCTGGTTTTGGAGAAAGTAGAAGTTCCGATGCCTGTCTATACTAGATATAAAGGTTGTCAGAAACAGAAGATTCGGATATTTCTTATAGCACCTGTATGTAAGAATTATTCTATATAACTCGGCTTTAGATGAAAAAAACAAGTTTATTCAAACATACGCTGCATATTCAGCTTATATTCGTAGACAATACTTTCAAGCAATTCCCTATATTTTATTTATTTAACAAATCTTTTTGCATGACAATGAATGATTTATACCAAATATTGTCTGCAAAAAGTGTGTACATTTGTCGTATATTTCCAGATTTTATATGCTATTGGAATAGCCTGGTTGATATGTTACATATTTACTGTCTCAGATGTTTTCAGTCCAAATACTCAAAATATGACTAACTATGCTCGAACTGATACTCATCTACAAGTATTACAAGATGGACCATGGTTTTACTTTCCATATCCATGTAAATATGATTATGTGACTCTTTGTTTTAGATTGATTAGAACTGGGTCCATTACACTTAAATCAAGTGTTGCAGCGATCCAAAATCCCACAGACGTATTTTAACTACACAGCGTTTCACAAAACTATGTGAAGAACTAATCCCTTTTTGGACCGTTTCCATGTTAAATCTTGAAATTCAACCTTCTATGGCTTTTTTCAGAAATCTCATTAAAAACTTCGTTTCTGTACAAAAATTCAATATACATGTGTATCATGACCACATGTAAATTTTAAACTAGTCAAAACGAAAGTAGACTACAACCTTTTTTCAAAATCCGCTGGACTGGAACTGTATCCAAAACCACTTTAAAAAAATCTTAAAGGCAATATATTTTCAGACATCAAATTCCAAATTTAGACAAAAAATTAGTGAACAAGGGCATGGAAAAACCAAAAAGGGAGGAAGAAAGATGATTTTCAAAATAGCAGAGGCTAAATTGCATAAACTGTTGTAGAGTCCATTTATGTTACCATTTATAGTCTTAGATAGTCGAGTTTTCGCTTTATGTAAAAAGAGATTATTGTCGCATATATGTTAATTATATAACATTAACATACGATTAGTTATGGTATCGAAAATTACTTCATCTTTAATTCCTATTTGTTTCATTTGTTTTATTTTTTTTAATCAGTTCAATTTGGAAAGCCTACTATCAGTGGAGCTGGTTTTGTCGGCATGTTCGCAGCTGTGATAGCATCAATAATAGAATCTGTCGGTGATTATTATGCATCTGCACGTGTTTCACAAGTACCACCACCACCGGCACATGCAGTAAATAGAGGTATATTAATAGAAGGTATCAGTAGTATAATATCTGGAATTCTTGGTGCTGGGCATGCAACAACATCGTACAGTAGCTGTATTGGTGCTATAGCTGTAACCGGGGTAGGCACAAACAAATTAACACTTTGCTTACTTAAAATGCTGATCCATGTCGCTTTCGCACTGAGCAACTCGCTGTGGGCTGATAAGATAAAATTCATTACACCTGAGCAACATGTATCGTTCTGAATATTTCCCTTTCAAACTACCCTACATATTTTTTTTTTGTGTATAAATAGTATTTTATTCAGTGAATGAAAGGGATCGGGGAAACAGGCTTATTGTAGCCTATTTCATCCCTCTCTGTACATGTAAATGAAATTACATGTATGAAAAGTACCGAATTACCGACCCGGCTTCATGGAATGTTTTTATACGCCCACATGAAATGGGGTGCGTATATTGTCGTCACCCACGTCCGTCCGTTCGTCCGTCCGTTCGTAAACAATCTACAAGGTGCAATTCTTGACGGATTTAGATGAAAACTGATATTAGTGTTTATGATCACACAAGGATGAACCCTATTGAAAATCAGCGAAATCGGAAAAAATTTAGTATGAGCTCATGCCCTTGTTCTTGAATAGCTCGTAAACACTCTACAGTGTGACAGTATGTTATAACGCAAAGATAAACCCTATTGAATATCGGCGAAATCGAAAAACATTGAGTATGAGTTATTGCCCTTGTTCTTTAAAACGCGTTCAATTTTAGCTTAAAATCACTATTGAGAGAACAATTCTTAATGGATTTTGGTGAAACTTGGCTTGAGTATTTGCTATCACCCAAGGATGAAGCCAATTGAAAACCAGTTAAATCGAAAAAATATCAGTTATTGCCCTTGTTTTTGAAAACGCGTTCCTATTGACCGATTTTGACAAAACTTGTTGATATTGTTTAATATCGCCCAAGGATGAAACCCTTTAGGAAATAGAAAATATCGAAATATATTTAATACGAATTATTGCCCTTGTTCTATAAAATGTGTTCGATTTTTTCCTTGTAAACACTCTACAAGTCATAATTCTTGAGCAATTTTGACGTAACTTGGCAAGAGTATTTGTAATCACCTAATGATAAACCCTATTGAAAATTGAACAATATTTAGTATTAGTTATTGCCCTTGTTTTTGAAAACGCGTCAGAATGTTTAGCTTGTTAACCCTCTAGAAGGCACGATGATTTACAGATTTACAATTATCACTCAAGGATAAACCCTATTGAAAACAAGAAATATCACATAATATTTGATTGTCCTTGTTCTTTCAATTGATTTCGATTTTTGGCTCATAAACACCTTGCAAGTCACATTTCTTGACTGATTTTAACGGAACTTGGCATGAGTATGTGGAATCACCCAAGGATGAACCCTAAATCAGATAAATCTTGAAATATGTAATATCAGTTATTGCTCTGTTTTTGAAAAAAAGCATCAGAATTTTAGCTCGTAATCACTTTAGAAGGCACAATGCTTTACAGATTTTGACAGAACTTGCTGAAATTTTTAATAATCATTCAAGGATGAACCCTATCGAAAAGAATCACAAAATATTGAATATAAATAATTGCCCTTGTTTTTTAAAACGCGTACGGATTTTGATGAATTTTGTTGAAATTGTTTGTTATTACCTCAGAGTGAATCCTTTTAAAAATCAAAAATACTGAAAATCTATCATGAGTTATTACCTTGTTATTAGGTATAATTCTTGACTGATTTTAAGGAAACTTAAGAATATTGTATATTTATCACCCTAGAAAAGAAGTATATGTATATTTTATTTTTTATTCAAAATCAATTCTGCCAGTGGGCGTATATTACCTTGTCTGGCAAACTATCTTTAGATGTAATACTGCGACAAATTTGTAAGCGTGAAAGAAGCTTTAGTTTTCATCTCATATTGATTTATCTTTTGAATTGATTATGCATGTTCCTCGCCCACCTAAAGAGGTTTTCTATCCTTTTAATGTGTATCGGTCTTTTAGTGACATTCGGTTTCCTCGTCCAATGCCTATGTTAGTTCTGTTGCAAGTTAGCTCTACTGCTAAAATATAAAACCTAATCAATTACCATATATTACATTAAAGGTAGCAAGCAGACGAGTGTTTGTAACAGCTGGTGTGTTCTTAGTAATTCTGGGAGTTATTGGTAAAATAGGTGCTATAGTAACACTAATACCAGAGCCAATCTTGGGAGGTCTAAGCGCAGTTCTTCTTGGATTGGTAATCTCAGTAGGTCTTTCGACGTTACAGTATGTCAATATGTCTTCTGCTCGTAACCTGACAATTTTGGCTACATCCTTCATGGTTGGACTTTGTTTACCACAATGGTTATCTACTCAGAAATCACCACTTGATACAGGTAACAGGATTTTGTAACTTTGTCAATGATAAGAAAAGAAAAAAAAAAATCACTGGAAATTGGGGGCAGGACAAGAAAAAAAAAAAAGATTTTAGAGCGAGGGGGGGGGGGTCTTCTTAATGAAAGATATAATTGTACTATTCGTTTGGAAGTTCAATAACGAACACATAATTTTGGATAAATGTTTTAAAAAACATTTTACTGCTTTGTGGCACGAATCTAGGATGACCCAATCTTCAATCAATATAAACATCTAACTAAAACTAACTTTATTGAAAATCATATGATATTTGTCAGGTTCTGTTGAGTTAGACCAGGCTTTGACAGTGTTGCTGGGAACGGCATCGTTTGTTGGTGGTTTTATTGGATTTATTTTAGATAATATAGTACCTGGTACGTACAGTATACATATTTATTTATTTTTGTTGATAATAGACCTCATCCACCATGTCTTCCCTATGTGATGGTGGGATGTCTTTTTACAGCCTAACAATCACATAGTTGTTTTGTACAGTGGATGACATTTAGAATTCTTTACTTAAGGTACAGACGAAGAGAGGGGCGTTACAAAATGGAGAAAACAAGAAGAAAGCATGCATTTTACAGATTCTCAACATGACACCTATGGCTTGCCCCTAGTAGGAAAGTATCTGGAAAAAATCAAATGTTGTTATTATGTTCCTTGTTCACCAACATATAAACCTAGGTTGAGAGGTAAATCATGCTGTTCAAAATCTACTGACAATGAAGATTATGTAAATGTAAATATTCATCAGGCTGTTAGAGAAAGTGAAGGACTATAAGTTCACATAATGTTTTATTGCATCCTAAAGTAAGAGAGATTATCTCTGATATTTGATTATCTAGTTTATAAACAATATTTTGCCATTAGTATAATAATAATAATACATGTACTTTATTTGACAAAAAGAAAACAGTTTGCCAGAGACAAAATCTTGTTTGTTTCTTGCTCCTAAAAAAAATGGATCAACTAACACATGTAAGATTAGTCTATAATCAAATACGATATTAGTGCTCATCTTATAGTAAAATCATTATGTTTTCAAAGGTATTAAGGGTAACATTGTTTATGGTTTTGATTAATCCCTTAATATAATCATCGTTAATATTTTTAACAAATCATCTTCATCTGATTCAGCGTCTACAGTCGTGGCTTCTGAGTCTGACTCCTCTTCTGTTTTTTTTAAGACTTCTTTCGAACAGCATTGTAAGATTCTTAAAGGGATAATATGCGTTAGAATACACTCGTCCTACGGCTTATATTTGTGTTTCATATTGACTATTAGTTAAATAAGTATGCATCCCACACTTTACCAAATTTTAAAAAGCCACAATAAAAATATATTCGGAATTTAAAAAAAAAGTGAGCCAGCGACGATTCCATTTAGTTTGAGAATAAAAGCGTCTGGTAAATCAACGCTAAAACATCATTGTGGAATTCAACAGTAGGGGTCAAGGACGCGTGAAAACCCACATGTTAGAGTTACTTCCCTTTTTATTTACACGATTTGAAAATCGCTTCATTGATGGCTCAAGCGTTTTATGATTAACTACTTTATGTTGGGGATTTATCGGATTTTAGAGGGATTTTGATGTATAGGTAAGTCCACTGATGGATATATACTGTTATTGTCCAAATTTGAGTGAACTTAAAATTTTATGTTCGTTCTAACGCCTATTATCCCTTTAAACAGGTGTTTTGAAAATATTATGTGTTTCCTATTGTAGTATAACTACCTAAGGTCTTTATAAACTGTGTAGAACAAAGAATTGTTTGAATATTATATGAAACAAGCAGATTGGATAATTGGACCCAGAATGGACATCTTTGTACCAATCTATAATGTTTATCTAGATCTCTGTAGTTTCATTACGTACCATCAAACTCCACAAGGATAAACATGCTTAGACTGGCTAAATATAAATTGAAAGATAGCTTGCCAGGCATACGCCGAAACATCAACATTGTTAAATCATTTTTTCCTTTAATTCATCAATTCGAATGCTCACACTCAGTTTGGTAAAAAAAAAATCAATTGAAAGTTGTATCTTCTCTTGCATTCACAAGAAAAATTCGACACGATTTTACAAGGGCAATAACTAAAAACACATTCATCAAAATTGTCAAATCGACTTTTGACCGCCATCTTATTATTTCCGATGCTCAAACCAAGTTTCATCAAAAGCCATTGAAAATGTCAGTTTATTGCTCCCCCAATACAATTTTGACATGATTTTACTAAGTCAAGGGTGATAACTCAAAATTGTCAAATTCGAACTTGACCACCGCCTCATCAATTCCGATGCTCAAACCCGTTTTCTAAGTCAAAGGGTAATAACTCAGATAAAAGTTCATTAAAAAATCTTCTATTTCTAAATCGAGCGCCAATTCCAATTTTCATGTCAAGATTCATCAAAATACATTGAAAGTTGTAGCCACTATTGCACCGAAAATAAAAATTTTTTACAAACCGTACATCGAAAAAACGTCAAATTCGAAGTTAACTACAGTCTGAAATCCAATCCTCACGCATAGTTTCATCAAAATTTATTGAATAAAATAGCTTTCATTGCACCCGCAATACACTTTGACGAGATTTTATTCAGTCAAGTGCAAAAACTCAAAATCTTTTTATTTAAAAATCGACAAATTCAAACTTGACTACCGTCTTATCAATTCCAATACTCTTACCCAGTTTCATCAAATCCATCAAAAATTGTAGCAACCATAATGAAATTTTGACGTCAAGGGCAATAACTAGCAAACTGTTCATTGAAAAACCGTTAAATTCAAACTTAACCGCCGTATTATCAATTCCAGAATATCTTGATACTGCAAAACAGCCTCATCAATTACGTTTTGAACAGGACCATCTGAATGCCTTTTTTTAAAACCAGGATAGATAGATAGTCTAGAAGAGATAATATTATTATTATTTTCCGAAATTTACTACGTGTTCCAGAGGAAATTTTGTTTGCGAACAAGAAGTTTTCCCTAAAATAATTCTCAAATATAAAAGCAGAGGTCAAATTTCTTGACATCCTCTGACAAATGTACGAGGTCATGAACATTATATAAAAGCATATCGTTACTATATAAATTCCAAATTCTGAAACAAAAAGATTCACGTAGTTTATCATAGTAAGTCAAATAAGTTGTCAATCAAAAGGGAACTAAAAGACAATATATAGGTACAATAGTTACACTAAACACATAAAATCTAATGGTAATTGACTTACCATTCTAATATCCAATTCAGTAAAGGTAGAGGTAGCTCATTTGGGCGTTTCATTGAACTG
Source organism: Nipponacmea schrenckii (assembly GCA_030562195.1). Classification (NCBI taxonomy): domain Eukaryota; kingdom Metazoa; phylum Mollusca; class Gastropoda; family Lottiidae; genus Nipponacmea; species Nipponacmea schrenckii. The sequence continues at coordinate 1,874,012 of JAUJPP010000007.1, forward strand.
CAATGTGCACAAGTTCTTAAAAAGCATTTCATTACTTACCTTAATGGATACACTTCTCACATCCAAATGTATCACACTGTCATGCATCCCACGCTTTATCAAATTTTAAAAAGCGACAACAGGCCCGTAGCCAGACGTAATTGTTCGGGGGGGGGGGGGGGGGGCAAGTGATATATTCGGAGGGGCAGTAAAAAAAATAATAAATGAACTTACCAATAGAATTTAAATCACCCATGTACGTAAACCGTGTAGGATTATACACATTACATTCTGTAAAGCTCAACTAGCTTGCAAAACACCGATCGAAAGAATTAAACATTATTAAATTTAAATTTGTCTTATTCAGTAAGCAGTCATTTAGGCACATTTTTTAAGAACACTTCATTTAGAAACAGTACTTTAGGCACACTTTATTTAGTCACACGGTCCGATAAGCACATGTCTTTTAGGCACAGTGTTATTTAGGCACAGCGATTTAGGCACTCCTTCAATTAAGCACACCTTCAATTAGGCATTTCGGATTTTTCAGCCCGGTTTCCCATTGTCAGTGATGGTCTGAGGGACTGACTTGGAAAAAACTTTTTTTTGGGGTGGCGTCCCTTATTTTGATTTTGTTCGGACATGCGTCCCTATCTTTTTTCAAATTCATCTACAGCAGAGATATATGAAGAGTCGATTAGTCAACAACCTTCAGTTGTCTCGTCGACAAAGATTAATGAAATAAAAATGTCTAGTCGTACGGATGGGACATAAACCGAGGCAACGTGAGCTACAGACTATGCCTCAATGAATGTGTGCCAAATTGACGGCGTGCCTAAATTACATATGCTTCTCTGTCCGTGTGCCTAAATGAAGTGTGTCTAAAGTACTGTGCCTAAATGACGGTGAACCGCCTCATTCATACCCAGGTATGAAAGAATTTTACCAAACAAAATTACCATAATGGCAAGAGCTCCCATCTGTTTTATTCTTCAAAAATAATATATAATTGTTGAATTAAATTCGTGATATATCTTAGACAAGAGTGGTGAAAAGTAAAATATTCACTGGAACTGTGGACCTGTTGACAGTTCCGAGTGTGGCACGGAACGTTATCCCCAGCCTTTTTGGAACTATGAGCCTTAAGCCTTCAATCAAACTAGTGATTTGATTGCTTTGGGAACATATATGTATTGGGTATGTATAATATAGGCCCTAAAATCGTTTCGTTTGGTCTCACTTCCTTTTTACCTAATTTACTTTGTATTGACCTTATTACCCCTAAAAACGAAACAATGGATATTGTTAAATACTTACGAAATTATTATGTGTGCTAGGTCAACCTCTTTTATGATCACAATGAAAATTATATTGATTTATGACTTTTTTGCTGCTCAATGTCTATAAAGATGGAAATCAAACTCAGGATTGACCCCTACTCTACACAGTTGTGCACTCGATGATTTCAGATTTTTAGTCATAGTGTGCAGTGATGATATGAGACGTTTTTTTGGCAATCTTTTTTGGGGGGGGGGGGGGTCAATCAACTTTTATGTTTCGTCTAACGCCTATTGTCCCTTTAAAACGTGGAAGAACATCAATATTTACCTGAATTTGTAGTAAATCAAGCATGAAAAATTATGGATTATCAGACATCTGATCTCTCGACTCAATAAAAAACTTCACCATAACATTTTTGGTGTTGTCAACAAAGTTCTGGGATCTTCAGGAAATTGGGATGGCAAATACAGTAATGCTATGCTTTTGTGACCAATTCTTTAAGTGAAAATTAAGACCTTTATCACTGTCATCAATATCAGAATCTGTTTGACTGCCAATTTATCTTCAGAATCTGAAAAATTATCTTTCATGACAGGAATGTTGTTGTTGTCTCTGTTTGAAGTACCCTTGAATTTGAAGAAGTATTACTAATACGACAACATCACCCTCATGATCTGCAATAGCATTAATAATGAACTTTGTAATTGTGAATTCAATTTTGAATCTGACAATGAAAAATCAATGTTTTGCTGTCTATCTACATTCATAGAAAAATCATCATCCTATAAAGCTGGTTGAATTTCATATAAATGATTTTGAAGGGTTTCTGATACAGCCGTTGGATGCAGTTACATAAACACTGTTAAGAACAAACTTGTCCTCGGGTCTAAGTCTAGATCTATCGCGATTAATATTTTTCATATGTTCTGAAACATTTGACCTTACATTCCTGTACATCTGCTAATAGGATTTTAGCCTATTTCTATCCCCGAAACTGGCATATGCCATCTCAAAAATGAATATACAATATAGTAGTATTAGTAGCTTACCTATACTACGTCACTGTAACCTGAAAGTTGTGAGCCTACACTACACTGTACAAAATGGTCTTAGTATTTTTAATTCCAATTTAGCAGAATGACGAAATAGAGATTCAATTAAGACATGCCATAAACTATCGAGCTCACACAAATATAAAAAATGAAACAAGAGCAGCACTATGCTTGGAATTCGACAATATTATTTGCCCCATAGCTTTTTTTTATTTAAACAATATTTATTAAATAAAAGTTTACATATCAGTTACAATGATTACAAATTGATTGGATTCGGAAAAAAAAGGACAAGGCTTATGTTAATCCATCTCAATATAAAGCATGTACAAATATTAATACAAGAATAAATTTTAATAAGAAAAGAAAAAGAGAGAAAAAAGAGAACTGGGGGTTATGCAGCAGTTCTCTTTTCTCTCTCTTTTTCTTTTCTTATTAAAATTTATTCTTTATTCTCATAGCTTTAAGGCCCTTTGTATGTTAATGCTTTTAGCCCAGTGTTCTCTCAGCCTCTTTTAGTAAAAAGCTAACTGTGAAAATATAAAAATATTTTGTCTTTTGTGTTTCAAATTTGTATTCTAAAATTGATAAAAAAAAAAGATAAACATTTTTGATGGTTAAAAATTACACAATCAGATAATGTATGGCTCACTGAAATCTGACCTCGGTGTGAAAAGTACCCTAAAAATTTCTTGTTTTATCAGACAGATCAAAAGTTTTATTACCATCTTTGTACTTCCCTCTTTTAACGCCTGTCAATCATGTTAATACTCATGGTCCTAAAGCAACGATATATATATGAACCTACCGTTGCTTTCACAATCCCAGATTCTCGTCATTATAGAGACAAAAAACCTCCCTTGGCAAACCATACGTCATCCAATCTGTGATCTCCTAACATTAAAATTTGGACTTATTTGAAATGGTGGCCTCCATTGAATGATTGTTTTCATTAATTCAAAACAAGTTTTCTATCGAATATCTGAGCGAAAACCACAAAAGAGCATCGCAGGCACTTTTAGATAAAAAGAAATTTTTATTTGTACCAAAACTGCAAGCGGTAAATCACTTTCTTACGAATCTGTTCCGGTTGTTATGCCACAACCAGTTTGTGTGCTAGTAATCTGGAAGTTAAAGTTTGTCAACCAATAAAAGCATTGAAGGTCAAGGTCACTCAATATAGACTTAAAGGAGATGAAAAAAAAACATTTAAATTCGAAAATAAGAATTCTGTTTCCAACAAGTTTTAGATAAAGTAACATTGTTTTAAAAGAAACCAAAATCATACAAAGCGTATATAAATTAGCTTATGCCACTCTTATGTAACGACGCATGCGTGACTTTTTAATTTTCTTTTTTTTTTCTTACGTTATTCAAATTATTTATTATTATGGATAATCTTTTTAGATTAATTTAATTTGTGAATTGCAACGGAAGTGTCGCCCTAGGTGATTTTGAGTAAACAGAAGTAACCACGCACAAACCGGAAGTAATTCAAACTTTCTTATAGGACATTTTTATTTGTTTTGGCATTCTCTCTATATCCTGTATGTTTCAAATCGATCCGATAATTAGTGCCCGAGTTGAAAACTTTGCAATTGTTTTCAATTTTTTTTTAAATTTCATCCAATAAATCTTACAAAGGAAGTTAAAAAGGAAACCCCAGGTAAATGGGTCCATAAATAAGTTTTACTCACGGTAAACTATATAAGTAATAGGGGTTGTCATCAATTCTTGGTAAAATGAAACACTAAAACCATTATCTAGAGAACTAAAGTGTTATATAATCAATTCATAAAATATTAGCATGCTTTCAGCTTATTGGCTTCTTATAACATACAACACAAGAAATGCCTAGAACATCGAAACTAGAGATATTTTACTCAATGATACCAGGATGCATTTCTATACACATTCCCTAAATGCCAATAAACACTAATCGAGATTCCAACGAGGTTTTAAGCTGAAGATTGTCACAAGAAATTCGAACCTTGACAAAGATCCATTTTCGTGTAATGATAAAATATAACCTATTTGTCACCAAACTGTTTTACACAGAACAATGTAATAATATATGAACTATGGGCAAGACCAGAACAAGACAAAATTTCACAAAGCGTCATTATTTCATTGATTTCAGCTTCTAAATATGACCACCCAAGTAGACACAGGACCATATCTGAGTGGGTACGAATATGTAGTCCCTGAATCATTTTACCCACATATCGGTTCGCCATCCAGAAAGAATAACAAAAAACCTGTATCACTTTTCTGTTGGTGTGCAGATTCGAATATCTACTGTGACTTCCGACTTTAAACTGATTGATTGTGGTAGCCCTAATAGTCCGACAGGCAGACTTGGTTCTTTAAGTGCAATTAAAGTTAAGAGTTCGGTGAAACACCAAAATGTTTTATTGATGTATTCAAGGGAAGAGCTGAATTGTAAAGCACATCAGTGTCAAATACTTTGTGACTTTTTGGTTTGAACTTAAAGTGCAGATACTATAGTGGATATAGCTGTATTGTTCGCAGATTCGTAGGAGAAGACCAGAAATAGAATCACTAGTTTAGCTGATAAGACACCGGCCTGTCTTCCAGAACAAAATTTCTTGATAAACCCTGAGGATTTGCTGCTAACTAAAAAGGCTACATGTAAATCACTATTGCGTTCGAGGTAGTGCCGAACGGTTTCTTGAATATTGAAGGAAGCGTGGATTGAAAGATCTTTTTGATATGTCATCTGCTGTACATTTGGAAAACTATTGACACAACTAAGATTAACTAAACAATTTACTAATATGTTCTCAAACACTTTACCTATAGTAGGAGTGAGGGAACCACCACGTTTGTATATTGAAATAATTACGCTTTGTCTCCATTCATTGGGAATAAGATAGTATGTGATGATTGAGTTGAATACATTCGCGAGATGTCAATAAAGTATCTGTCCATCATGTAATGATATGTTCGTAAAAGATACCACGAGAATCAGCTGCTTTGTTTCTCTTTAACTCCTACGTATTGGTTCGACCTCAATGGATGATGTCAACAAATGTGGTTTGAACATGCTGGTAGAATTCGTCATTTCTGAAGATCGATTCTCAAGCATCACTTATTAAATCACTACTGTGTCACAAAGTGGGTTCTGAAAATTGGTCGTGTGGTCCCAGTCGTTAAACAGACAATACGAGGTTATGATTTTATACCAACATTTATAACAAATTCCATATAAATACAAAATCCGTTACAAATATTAGACAACGCGACCCGGGGATAAGTGTACCATGTTTATTCAGTCTAAAAGCAGCTTCTCGGGTTAACTCCACCATGAACTGCTACAATCAGTTTTGTGCACATACACATGGAAATACCACACTGAAACACTAAGTTAGTAGATTTAGAATGCACTAAAACTAAATATTCAAGACCAGATGAGATGAGACAATCCATCGAAACAGGAACCAACACGTATCAAAATTGTCAATAACATATTTACCAATACTTCTATAGCAGTGTCAATAACATTATTACCAATACGTTAACAAAACCTTCCCCAGAAAGTCTTACGAAGAATAGTCCAGTCGTCACGTCTATATAAACACTTCCGACAGATATTCAATATTCACTCATTTTATACCCACTCATGCACGTGCATTCCATTCCACGTGCATACAAAGACTCACATATCCAGACTCTCAAGTAGCCTCTAGTTTCTATGTCGACAAATACAAATCAATACCAATATTAAATCTACTTTTATTAAACACATTTACAATATTGTGACAGACTGCATCCAACGGGACCATTTTGATCTTAGAATTTTTTAATAATGGTTCCAAAAAGTCGCTGATCAATGTCACACAGGAAGTGCTCAGTTTCGAATTCTGACTCAGATTGTCTTAGATGTTTACGGAAGATTGCTTTAATACACGTGTAATCTGAGTTATCGTACCAACGTCTGCCATCAGGGATCCATGCAAGTCGAGCTCGTATATCATGTAATGATTTCAGTATTGCTCACTAGTATGGTTTAATGTGTTTTAGGTATTTTTTCACAGAAAGTAGATTTCAGCAATTCAAATGTAACTGGATTCAATCTCCTATTGGGCACATAGGTTTTAAAAGTTCAATGCCCATAAGGAATTTGATACGGCAAACAATGTGTAGTCAATAGCTTAGCTTTAGTCAACGATACATGTGAGGGTTCATTTTTAATGGTATACACTTTAGTAGCGTTGATATCAACAGAGCATTCAGACAGGCGCATGGTCGGAAATGTTTAACATTTTCATCATTTGGTAATATTTCTGAACCCAGTTCCAGAGGAATGAAGTCAATCGAACCAAAAATATGACCAATCATGGCTATTTGGACAGATATATCTGAGGGAGAGTCAGAAAAACTAGGCACCAAACTTGTTATTTTCTATTTATTTGGAAAGATGGATGTTTTTGTAGGTCAATCATACCATCATTATCCCCCTACACCACTCATGTCACGCCTGTAGTTGATTCAAAGTTTTTTTCAAGAATTTCAATCGCTCAATCGCCATTTCAAATTGCGCGCATCCAAATTTTAGACGTTACTGCATTGGTCATAAAGTACAAGATGATGGTTTGTTTGTTTCTATCACCTGACCGTGTGACGTCGGAAATTTTTTAATGCGCACGCAGTTTGAAATGGCGACCGAGTGATTGAAATTCTTGAAAAAAAAACTTTTGACGCAACCAGAGGTGTGACATGGGTGGTGTAAGAGGATAATGATATGACTGAACTATAAAAACATCCATCTTTCCAAATATATCGAGGTTTAGTGGGTTCAAGGTATGTAAATACGTTTAAAACCCCCGCACCCGCGTAGGTGCGGATAATATGTTTTTGGTGCCTAGTTTTTCTGACTCTTCCCCAGCTCTATCTGTCCAAATAGCTATCAGAGGCTGGGAATAGAGTCACAAATTTCGGACTATCATGGATTTAGCTTGGTTTTTGTGAGACTTACATGTCGCTCCAGCAAATGGTTAAGAGCTTTCAATCGAAAGATTTATTTCACAGATGAAGTCACTAGCATCAACAACAGTTCCCTAATTTAAATGTGATTCAACAATATCATCCAGCTGAGAAATAGCTTGGCTCAAAGTAGCAATGCAATGCCACGGCAATTTCAGCGTTTCTCAGCGGCAAACTGCTTCCATGATGACCAAAGCTTATTGACCATACGTTCAGGCAACATTTTTAGAATGTAGGTAACATGGTCACAGGAAATTGGTCACCGGAAATATGGTCACAGTAATACGGGCACGTGGTATTTTGGTCACAGTAATACGGGCACATGGTACTTTGGTCACAGTAATACGGGCACAAGGTAATATGGTCACAGTAATACAGGCACAGGGTAATATGGTCACAGTAATACAAGCACAAGGTAATTTGGTCACAGAAATATGGGCACATGGTATTTTGGTCACAGTAATACGGGCACAAGGTAATTTGGTCACAGTAATACGGGCACGTAGTATTTTGGTCACAGTAATACAGGCACGTGGTATTGTGGTCACAGTGATACGAGCACAGGTAATTTGGTCACAGTAATATGGCACTTGGTATTTTGGTTACTGTAATGAGGAATAAGGTAATTCGGTCACAATATTGAGTTAACAAGGTCAAGATATTGTGCCGTTATGGAACTACCCTAATGCCCCCCACTCCACATATCTCGCGAATAGCTACAAATCGATAAATCTTAGGGTTAGAATCCGATTCGTAAGATTTGTAGTCGATTCGGGGAATTTGTAGACAACCTTGAATTCTTTTTTATTTTTTACTTGCTTATATCTGTTTCATTGTGTCTCGTGGCAGATTCTTTAGCTGATAATGCCCACTGCTAGCTGACTAGGCTGACAAAAAAAAATCAGCGGAATTCAGCGGCTACAACAAATTTCCTTAGTAACATTTATTTAAATATTAAAGTTATAATGCATGATCATACATTATTCACACCAGGTATCATATACAAGGGTCAGTCCTATATACAAGTGAGTTTAGTTATCAGCTTAATAAATCCCCAATAATCGACTCAAAAAGGAAATGATTTATGAGAACCGATCAGGGACTATCCCCACTGTCGGGTTTATGCTCCTTCACTTTTTAAGATTTAAGTAATAACTGGTCAATATACGATTTGAAGAACTGTATATACTAAAAATTATCACGTAGGCCTATATCGTATAATGAAGAAAAAATAACCACAAATCTGTAGAGTTTAGGTCCACCAACGCATTTGACGAAAAAAAGGAGGTGGTCAGCTGCAAAAACTACGTAGTAAAATTGGGAGTTACTGACTACCACTGCCTACCATGGGGGAGGGGGCGGTTAAAAATACCCCCAAAATGTCTACATAGTTTGTGAATGATCCCTATTACACGCTACATAGAGGATCTGTCATGTAAATTATATGAATAAAAAGCGCACTGTTCGTTAGTAACGCTCAAGTTGGAATCTGACCCTTTTTTATGGAATAAAGCGCATGCGTTTAAAGAAGTTAGCCCATTGAATGCGGCTTATTGAATACGATTATTTGGGACACAAGAATTTCATTTTTTCCAAACTTTTTTTATCTGGAAAAAAGTCAAAGTACATCAGGAAAACACATTTCAAATGTTAAATTTTTATTTTTCATCACCTAAAAAAACAAAATTCATAAATATTTAAGGCAATTTACCCGTTTTGCCCCCATGTAAATTTTTTGAAAAATTAAAATGCTTTTTGGAAAGTCAGAAAATTTTTGAATTAACAAATTTTTTGGGTTTTGGGACGAGGCGTTTTTTAAGCTACAGAATGATGTTTACTGGAATTATTTAGTGTTTTATGTTTTTATTTTGGATTTAGCATCATGTTGATGTGTTTTGGGAGTATCTGAAACGAATTCGATCATTACTGCGTGAATGATAGCGATAATGTCTTCAATATTTATTATTTATTGATATGATAATGATAATGCGATTGTTGTTTAAAGTCGTTGATCTGATTTTTGTTTGGAATAAGCAGTTTAAAAATTAGCTGAAGGGTTATTAAGAGAAATTAGTAACAAAATATTAATTCCAAATTTTTTTAATTGGAAAATAAGTCTCAGTCTAAAATAAAGAATTTTTATTTTATTATATAAAAAATCAAGTTATTATAAAATCTTGGCTTAATTAGTGATTATTTTGATACATGGTCTTGCCAAAATATTTTGATGTTTGCCTTTGTACAGTACAATTGTGTGGCGAATTTATGAATTGCACATTTAATCGATTCGGTCGTTTTTAAAATCGATTTAATATGAATGTTTCGATGAATTTGTTGGTCGTCGCTACAACTTTGGTTTAGAATAGCTTAATAGATTCCATTAGGTGATGGAGATGATCTATGGATTCAAGCGGATATCAACACGGGTTCGATCTTTAGATTTTTACTATTTCAAAATTATTACAAATTAACGTATTATATATGAAGATATGGCCAATCTTATTATACAGTACGGGAGGTGGTCGGCTGCATAAACTAGTATAGAAATTGGCAGTTAGACACCACATGCGCTACATGACCTGTGAAATTATACCCCCAAAATTCACATAGATGTGTATTTTCACGCTAGCTTAGTGACTGGTCTAGTCAGTGTAAAATTATGGCCATGATAAAAATGCCAATGTTGTTATAGTAACGCTAAGTTGGAATCTGACATTTTTTGATGGAATAAGGCATGGTTTAGAATTAGCCCATTGTGCGCTTCATTGAAATCAAAATTGACACAAGAAATTATTTTATCAAATAAAGTCAATGGCATCAGGAAAACACATTTCAAATGGAAATTTTTATTAAAAGTCACTCATGTCATAATATGAAAATATCTTACGGCTGATAGTCTGCCAATACTAATACAATATTAATTTGCAAAATCACAAATGCATGTATAATGGCGAGTAATTTGTTCAAATTCCAGCAATTGCTATTATACAATGCAAATATATAGTTCGGACTCTGAGGAAAATCAGTATTGATTTCAAGACAATTGATGATTTAAATACTGTTGATCTGGTTGTTTTAGTTTGTATCATTGTCTGACGAATGTCTATTTGATAACTCGGCCTTTGAGTTCAATAGTTGGCGTGAGATGATTCAGTATTCTAAACATTCGATTCAAACACGTTATGATCATGGATAAGGTGAATTGGTCTGTAGATATGTTGTACTTAGTTTGCATTTGATTATCTGTCTGTGATTGGAACGATTTTATAATCATTAAAGTCTTGTTGAAATCACTCAGTTTGACTTGATTTTCATCAATGAGTTTTATTGCATTAATTACTGCAAGTGACAGTGTTGTCTTAAGAGAACAGTACTCTAACTTCAAATCATTAATCTCCGAATGTAGTGAGATTAGTTTTTTTTTATGGCCGGTCAGTGGCTGTACAAAGTAAAGAATCTTATTATGAATTCCAATTTTATGATAAAAATCGAAGTTTTTAATCAAACTCTTGGTTCTCTTTATTCATTGGAATGTAAGATTTTGAGATAAATATGGTGCCTATACCAGGAAATGTTTTGAAAAATGGCCATTTTTTGTACAGTCCACAGTGATGGTGGTGGGACAGATATTTTGATGGAATTAGCACATTTCCAACTACATGATTTCTTCAGGCCTTTGAAGATATCGAAAATTTCAATATAAAAGTATTTTCATGACAAGCTTAGTTACTGGCCAGTTCGAGACGAAGACTCGTCATGGCCTATCTTAGAAAAATAGCCAAGTTTTGAATAGTCCACTCTGATGGTGGTGGGCTATATGTTTTGATGGAATTGGCAGAATCCCAACCACATGGCGCCTTCAGACCTTTGAATATCCCCAAAATTCCAAAGAAATGGTATTTTCATGCCAAACTTAGTGACTGGTCAGTCAGTGATGAAGACTCTTCATGGCCAATTTATTAACAGTCCACGGTGATGGTGGTCGGGCATAAATTTTGATGGAATTGGCAGAATCCCAACCACATGGCGCCTTCAGACCTGTGATTATCCCCCAAATTCCAAAGAAATGGTATTTTCATGCCAAGCTTAATGACTGGTCAGTCAGTGATGAAAACTCTTCATGGCCAATTGATAAAATATGGCCAATTTGTTATCAGTCCACGCTGATGGTGGTGGGGCATAAGTTTTGATGGAATTGGTAGAATCCCTACCACATGTGGTGCCTTCAGACCTATGAAAATCCAAAAAATTCCAATGAAATGGTATTTTCATGCCAAATTTAGCGACTGGCCAGTCAGTGATGAAGACTCTTCATGGCAATTTTTTTGAAAAGTGACCTTCGTTTGAAAAGTCCACGCTGATGGTGGTGGGGAATAAATTTTGAATTGGCAGAATCCCAGCCAAATAGTGGCTTCTGACCTTTATACCCCACCACCATCAGCGTGGACTGTTAAAAATTGGCGACGAGCCATAACAAGTCTTCATCTTTATCTGGCCAGTACCTAAACTTGGCATGAAAATACTATTATATTGGAATTTTAGATATATTCACACGTCTGAAGAAACCATGTGGTTGGGATTTTGCAAATTCCATCAAATTATCTGTCCCACCACCATCACTGTGGACTGTACAAAAATTGGCCATTTTGAAAAAATTTCATGGTATAGGCACCATATTTATCTCAAAATCTCACATTCCAATGAATAAAGAAGAGTTTGATTAAAAACTTCGCTTTTTATCAAATTGGAATTCATAATAAGATTCTTTACTTTGTACACAGCCACTGGCCGACCATAAAAATTGACCAAATAAATAGGAACGAAGCCCTAACTCAAATTGAGCAGCGCCACTTGTCGTCATAATGATAACGTTCTCATGAAATGCGAGAAATGTTTTTCAACATTTTGTTCGGTAAACTTCATTCGGCGTTATGAAGTGGGCAATATTAGTTCGGCTTTATCGTTAATTTGTTCAGTAATATTCTTTATTCGAATGATAAATTTTTAACAACAAATTATGAATTTAGTGAACGAATGTCAAATTAAGCGTACAAATGTTGATTTTACTTTACTAATGTTTATCACCGAATTAAGCATGAAGAATGATTAATTATGGCAGGGATTGTCTTCCATATAGTTCACTGTCAAATCTACCTTTAAAGGGATAGTGCCGACTGCGACTAAGGATGAACATAAAATTTTTACATTTTAAACTTGGCCAATAGAGCTCTATTCATCAGTAAATATACCTGTTGCCATAAATAATATACTAATATAAATAAATATCAAAAAAGTAAGTAGTTATCAATAAAGATGCATCTGGTCAGTGAAAAATGCTTAATAAATCGATTAAGCAATTATAAAAAAATGACTTTGTGAGTTTTGTGAGTTTTCCGGATTCTGTTAAATGAAGACACCTGGGAAGTTCACTGATGAATATGAATGATGGTTTCTTTTAGATTTTTCTTCACTACTTAGGCCAACATCAATTGTTAATTTACTGTTGACACTCATTCGAGATATAACATTAAAATTCTCAATATTTCACCCTAATGTTACAAGTCGATTCTGTGCATTTTTATACGCCCACATTATAATGTGGTCGTATATTGTCGTCACCCCTGTCCGTCCGTCCGTCCGTCCGTCCGTCCACAATTGCTTGTGAACGCAAAAGAGGCTACATTTTTTGTTGGATTTGAATGAAAATTGCTGTGATCGTTTATATTGATGAGATCTCGGACAAGTTCGAAATTGGCAATTTTTCGATGAACGGTTTTTAAGTTATTGCACTTGACTTAGCAAAAACGCGTCAAAATTGGCTTGTGAACGCGATAGATACTAAAGTTTTCATCGGATTTAAATGAAACTATCTGTGATCATTAATATTGATGAGATCTCGGACAAGTTCGAAATTGGCGATTTTTCGACGAATGGTTTTTGAGTTATTGCACTTGACTTAGCCAAAACACCTCAAAATTGGCTTGTGAGCGCGATAGAGATCACAATTTCCATTTGATTTGAATGAAATTTGGTGTTATCATTTATATTGATCTTGGACAAGTTTGATCGTGACTATTTTTGGGTGAACGCTTTTTGAGTTATTGGCCTTGACTAAGTCAAATTGCGTCGAAATAGACTTGTGAACACGATAGAGACAACATCCGATTGGAATGAACTTTGGTGTGATCATTGAAGTTGATGTCATCTTGGTCAAGTTCGAAATTAACATTTTTGAGTTATTGCACTTGACTTAATCAAAACGCAGCTTGTGATTGCGATAGACAATACAGTTTTCATCTGATTCTAATGAAATGTGGTGTGAACATATTTTGACGAGAACATGGATTAGACCTAAATAATCTTAGAGTTTTTGCCTGTGTTAAAACAGAAAAAATATTTTAAAGTGGGCGTATCTTGCTAGGCAACCACTTGTTTATCCTCGGAATCGATTAGATAAGCACTCAAAAATTTTTCGATATCAGCGAGCTTTGCAACTTGACTCGTGTAGGCCACCATCTTGTTAATTGTTAATCAGTGAATTGTATGGGTAAATAAATCTAGAGGCAGTGAAAAAGTTCCTATTTGTTAGCCCTAAAAGCTCTACTTCTTCATGACTTGGGATTGATTTCCTTTTCCTTAACCACATATTCGAGTGTTGCACCTTTAAAAACGATGCTATTCGAAACATAGTTCATATCTATTTTGAGTGGGCGGGTGAAATCAGATGTGTTTATTTATTCTCTTAAAAATGATTTGGCTCGCCTACATTTTATATCGAATATTTTTCAGATGATATTATGTAGATTGTGATAGCTTTCACAGTTTCACGAACGTTGATCTTTTATTAAAAATTGTATGCCGAAAATTTAATTGGAGAAAACTGGTTGTTGCAATATTCTTACGGGATATAGAGAAATATTCAGGTGGCAGTTAAACGATGGTTTTGACTAGCTCCAGATTTATTTTGATCATACTTTCATTCAGCTAGCTTACCATGTCTCAAGGTAGCGTTATGCTATTAAGCCCTATCAATCGTCAGTGTTCTTACACACACAGCTTCGCTGTACAGGGCTCCGCCCGCTCACACTCATTCAGGGCTCCGCCCACTCAAATTTATTATTACACAGGGCTCCGCCTTTTTGTCATTTCTATGTTTTACATTTCGTGTAGTTCCCTTATGCCAATATAAAATTTAAAATTTTATAATTGTGTTGTGTTATAAATTGAAAATTGTATGCCGAAAATTTAATTGGAGAAAACTGGTTGTTGCAATATTCTTACGGGATATAGAGAAATATTCAGGTGGCAGTGGTGAACCACTAACGATCCGACATAGGCAAGATTACGACCCCGCATTGCAAGATAGATCGTCGGTATCTGACCCGACATAGGTCTTATGTCGAAAAATCGCTCATCTCTAGGCCTACACGCCGATATCTTCCCGATGTCAGTTCCAAGTCAGATAGAAATTTGCACATCGGGGGGCAGTGAAAAAACCGCTATCGACCCGACGTCGGCAAGGTTTCGGTCCAAAGAACTAGAAGCCCAATATCTTAATACATTCATCTATCCACTATCAAATACCGAGCGGTTCACGATTGTCATCCGATATGTACATTTCTATCACGAATTACGTCATATAACATAAAGGCATAATAGTTGAACGATATTAAGCTGTATAGACACATGTCCAGCTGGGGTCAATAAAGTGTGAAACTGTGTATTTGTTCTTCAAACAGCCTTGGCGGGGAATTTATTTAGATGGATGTTAAACTTCAGCTATCATTGACAAACTTTGTTTGATTTGTTATATATGCCAAAAACACTATCCAAATTTTTTTTCAGTCCCCACACCAGTTAAATAACCCATCTTGTCTTGTTAAGGGCAAGGTAAACCTCAGCCATTTTGAAATCTGCTGAAAATTTTGTCAAAATTTATTTCTAACCACGAAACGGGGTCCATGGATACAAATTTCCAAAACGGGCAGATGAACATCAAAATCAAAATTTGAGGAAGCAATTCCTTTAAACTTCAATGTGCACTTGATGACCCCAAATTTTCTGAGTCAAAATAGTACAAAATTTCAAATCACTAACTCCCATAGATAACGATAACGTCAAAACTGAACACTCTCAAACTTACTTGTACATATTCCCACATAATCCAACCGCAACAGTCGAAGCTTATTTTTTCAAAATACATTGAGATAGAAGCACAATTAAACAAAGTTATCAGCCATCCATAACACTGTAATCAAAATGGCGGATTCGCAAACAAAACAAACATGCCCCGATATGCAGAAACAACACAAGCGCAAGTTATTAAATTGACCTATTTACCTGAAAATGTGTGTTATTGCTCATTTGGTATCAGAAGATTCTGATGCTGATGGCTGTTGATTTTTTAAATTGAAAATAAACATTAAAAATCAATGTTATTTCGTGCACACTCGGTTCAAACTCGTGTCACCCTTCGTGTCGGTTTCACATGTACAAATACGCAATTGCAAGAAAAGAAAATTTCGATTATTGTTTTCGAAAATATGATGTATAATACCAAGAAAAAGAAATAAAAGTCAACAGTAAAGATGAAACAATTAAAAACCAGTTGACTAAAAATAAATAAATCGTGAACTATATTTCCAGCGTATGTGGCTTTCTTGCTTTATGGGAGTTAGTGAAAACCTCAAATTTGGACATATATTTGCTAAGTTCATTTTACTAAACTTTTTTTTCAAATTTTTATTATCATTTATAGTGATTATTGGACTTGTAGCACATATTGATACTTGTTATAGCTTGTTCACATAAACAGGGAACTTTTTAGAATGTGTCATGGTTTTGCCAAATTGCAAGGTTTACCTTGCCCTTAATCTCAGTATTCTACATCTACTTATAATATATTCCCAGTCCTCGAAAGCTACAGACTTCAGAAGACATAGGCTACTCATTGCATCGTCAGCTTTATTGCCAAACACACTGTGTTAACTAGGTTTTCATCTGGTTCCAGACATATTATTGACAGTCGCGATGTACTATCGATGTTGCATGTGCAACCTTGAAACTAGTTTAGTACGCCTCAATTTCAGAACGAGAAAAAGTCGGCTTATTGTGTTTACACTGAGTTTAAAGAGCTGACTGTAAAGCAAGCTTTCGTTGCGCCCCCATGAATTGTCGATCACAAAACAAGGGGTTTCCGGTTTCTGCAATTTAAACAGAAACACACAACAGCTGGATAAAAGCCTAGTGAAAAACGCGCTTAATATTTATTATATAATATGATGGTTTAATATATATAGGACATTTTCGGGCTACCTTAACGGCGACGATATTTACAACTCTCTAGAGAGTGAACACGTTCAGACCTCTATCGCCTCTGCCTGTAGACCTCAAGTTGATGAAGTTAAATTTGAACAAGGAGTATGTTGTTGAAATTATGCAAGATATATTGTATATGATACAGGAATAATTATGTCGAGCTCCATTAAAGAACCAAAGGGATCGAGCAAATATGTTGCACAAGGAAAAAGGAACGATGGTATGTGGCTGGTTCGTTTTGTCATATCTTGTATAATCGTTCTATTTATTCAATTGATACAACTACACAACTCAAGGAACAAATATAGCAATATTCCTTTATGAAGAATACGCTTTCATCAAGCAGAAAAACAAGGCACCAAAAATTAGGATTTTCCTCACCTGGGTGCAAGGGTTTTAAACGTATTTACATAACTCAATCATCCAAACCTTTATTTTTTTAATAAAATAGATGTTTTTGTAGTTCAATCATACCATCATTATCCTCCTATGTCCCTTTTGTCATGCCTATGGTTGCGTCAACCTTTTTTTTTTTAATAATTTCAATTTCTTAGCCTAGCCTTCAACATGCGCACATCAGAAATTGGAACGCTACCGGGTCATGAAATGAAAGTACAAGATCATGGTTCTTGTTTCTCTCACATGACTTTATAATGTCGAATTTTTTAATTCTCATGCAATTTGAGATGGCGACTGAGTGATTGAAATTCTTGAAAAAACTTTGACGCAAACACAGGAATGAATGACATGAATGGTGTAAGGGTATATTGATGGTATGATTGAGCTACAAAAATATCCATCTTTCCAAATATATGGAGTTTTAGTGGAACAAGGGAATAGAGTCAGCAAGTTTCAGACTAGTAGCAATGAGCATCAGGGTTGGTGGATTCAACCTAAATATATATGTAAAACTGGGTCTAGTATTTAGGAACCTAGCACACCATTCAACATTCACAATAACTGTCAGAGGATGGAATAAGGTCCCAATTCATGATAAAATCCCAAGAATATATATATTATTGAGAAGAAATTGAACCTTCCTTATAAATATATTATATAATGTGAGTTTATTGTTTCAGCTGGTTTGTCAGTGTTAAAATATATAAGTTCTGAATTAACAAGAGGCTACAGGTTAGAAAGAGATGAATCCAAGTATGCTGAAAGAAGAGAAAGAGTTTATACTTTTATGAAGACACCAAGAGAGTATGAAAAGGTAAACACCGGCTTGTACTGTCCAACTAATCTATTTGATGAGTTTTTAAATGATATTTTGATGTAAAAGTCCTTTGAAGTAGGTCCACATTTGTATCATTTCGTATTGCATCTTAAAAACTGTGAATGGATTTGGAACTTAAATTAGAACATAGCCTACATGGTTCAGAATTAAAATCTAATGTCTGGTTTCACCTTCATTACAATCTGCTAGAATTTTTTATGGGGTAATTAATTACAAAATTTTCAAATTTCAATCTTTATCAATTTATTACTTTGTAACTGTGATATTTGGTGATGTAATGGACAGGAGTGGTTGACATCCACTGCCTTGAAAATAACTGAAGTTCAGTCAAATCTGTCAAAAATTTGTGATTATATTCGTGGTCTGTTTTAAGGAATGGAGGTATTTTCAAGTATTAATACACGACCTTATGTGACATCCTGATACATCGATTTACATATTTAGAGACTTAATCGCATTATTTTGGCACGTAACAGACTAGAATACTTTTTGTTAAGAAAATTAAATTGGGCTCTTACTGCATTAATCTGCTTTTATCTTTACTCAATTTTTCAGTTCTGTGCCTATGGATTTTTCCAGTGTGTGGATGCATTCTTATTTCTCTTCACTTTTCTACCATTGAGAATTCTAATGGCCCTGATACGCCTAGTTACTCAACCTTGTGGTTTATTTTCATCTGGGTATGTTTTTTATTCGGTATTTGTCTACTTCAGTTGTTATGTTTCTATGTGTTCAGTATAACAATTGTAATGTGATTGAATCAGAAGTTTGATATATTACTTTTATAATAAACATTTACATTGGTAACATCAAAACAATTTATTTGAAGCTGCAACAGGCATAAATATATTTGGTGGAATTTAGAAAATTCAAGAACAAGAGGCTCTGCTCTTTGGCACAATAAATCATATTATAGTGATGTTGTCAGTCTGCATAAGATAGAACAGTAAAACAATAGTTTCATATGTATTCTAATTTGCTTTCTTACAGTTCTAGAAGATATTTGGAATCAGCTCAGATCTGTGATTTATTAAAGGGACTAGTATTTGTTTCGTGCTGTTTTATTGTTAATTATATTGATACATCAATGATGTACCATTTGGTGCGAGGACAAGCAGTGATTAAGCTATATGTTTTACACAATATGCTAGATGTAAGTTTCATCATTATATTTATAATTAATCCATGTGTCTATGATCTTGAATTTCAAGATTCTGAAAGAATGGAGATTTTATGATATTATCAGCAGTCACCCATTCTAAAGGTAACTATATTTGAGGTGTTACTTAATGTATATACCCACATGATATTAGGTGAGTATATTTGTGTTAGGGTGTATTGAGACGAGTCTCAATGAAAGCACTGGCCTAGGTCTTATCCATGTCTGTAAACTCTATAAGGGGTACAATTCTGCTCGATTTTTCTATGTTTATTAACACCCAAAGATAAATTTTTTAAATCCAACACTGACATTTAATTGATTAGCTATCTTTTTGTACATTGATATGATTGAAAAATTATTAATTTTAAAATAATTGATTTTATGTTATACTCTTAAGGTTGCAGATAAGCTTTTTTCTGGTTTTGGACAAGATATTTTAGATGCTATGTTTTGGACAGCCACAGAACCACGGGGCAGAAAGCGGGAACATGTTGGTACATTGCCCCATTTTCTTTTATCTATTATTTATGTTAGTATCCTTTTGAATGTACAATATTTATGACCGTGTGCAAAGTCAGGTAGAACTATAGTTTTGATGATAATTAAAAGTTCAAAAAAATATTTTATTAGGGTGGACAAGATATTTGAGTTTGATTTATATGAAGTTAGTTTTTATTTTAACTACTGAACTGAATTGCTAGGAAT
Organism: Nipponacmea schrenckii; assembly: GCA_030562195.1. NCBI lineage: Eukaryota > Metazoa > Mollusca > Gastropoda > Lottiidae > Nipponacmea > Nipponacmea schrenckii. The sequence continues at coordinate 1,893,753 of JAUJPP010000007.1, forward strand.
AAAACTAGTTATTTAACGCAGCTAATCTGGTACAAGTTTTGTTTTCCTTATCATTATTGTAGTATTACATACACTCATTATATTGTTTCAAGCAGCAGTTTTAAATGTGGCTTTCAACTCTCATAATAAAGCATTAATGACAATAATGATGTCAAATAATGTAAGTACTAGCTTAATACCTATATAAGTTATCATTATTATTATTATTATTATATAGTATATATACACTGGAAATAGTAGTTGTATTAAACATATTAGCTTATTGTTAGGTTGGTTTTGATTTTTGTTGTTGACATCTTTGCATTAGAGTAAAAGCACCCTTAGCATCTTAATGAAATGAAGGTATTTGATGAGACTTCAAATAACAGACCCTGGTGGGCTTCTGTGTAGGTTTCTGGATCTTCAAAACCATCAAGATTTACATATAATTGTAGTTTGGACTTATTGACAACATTTTGTTCTTATAGTTTGTAGAAATCAAAGGAAACCTTTTCAAAAGATTAGACAGAAATCATTTATTCCATATATCATGTGGTGATATAAAGGAACGATTTCACTGGGCATTACTTTTGTCTATAGTGTTCATTAGAAATATGACAGAATTTTCATGGAACCCAGGTAAATACAAATTCAAATTCTATATCAATTTGCTGGCCAATTGGTCAATGTCCGATTGGTCAATGTCCGTCCGTCCATAATTGTTGTAGAGAGCTGGTTTCTTAGTAGATTTCAACGAAACTTGGTGTGAGTCTTTTTAATCACCCAAGGATGAACCCTATTGAAAATCAGACCAATTGAAAGATATGTTCAATGAGTTTTTACCCTTGTTCTTGAATTCTTTGTGGACATGATACACAGCTGGTTTCTTGATTCATTTTGACTAAACTTGATGTGAGTCTTTGAGTATAGTATGAGTTATTACACTTGTTTTTGAAAACATGTCTGCGTTGTTCTTGAATTTTTTGTCGACAAGATAGAGAACTGGTTTCTGGACGGATTTTGACAAAACTTGATGTGTGTGTGTTTGTAATCAGTCAAGGAAAAACCCTATTAAAAATCAAACTAATCAAAAATATTTTGTATGAGTTATTGCCCTTGTTCTTGAAAACGTGTTTTATTTATTGTGGACACAATAGAGAGCTGGTTTATGGATTTTGATGAAACTTGGTTTGAGTGTTTGTAAGAAAGAAAGGGTGAACCCTACTTAAAAATCCGACCAATGGAAAATTGTATGCATTTTGATGAAACTTGGTATGAGTGTTCCTATTCACCTAAGGATGAATTTTAGTTAAAAAATCACAAAAGATTTTTAATTAACCCTTGGCAACCTTCCAGACAAATTGGCTGCTATTATAAATGTGGGCGTATTACAATGGCCATCCCTATTTGTGATTGCAAGAGCCAAATGTATATGAGGATACAATCCCTTTAAGTTTGAGGACCTGCTGTCACAAGTGTAATGTAAAGTTTATGTAGTATGTATGGACTCTGCTTTTTGTTATAGATCATGTTTGGGTCATATTACCAGATGCCTTATTAGTCTTTGTTGCTGAATTTGTTGTTGATTGGATTAAACATGCTTTTGTTACTAAGTTCAATAAAATACCATCAGAGGTAAGGATAAGTAAATTTCTTATTTTCTTTCAAGCATTGAATGTTTGAAAACTCTTCTTTAAATGGCTAATATAAATTTCCTATCCATCCTCAGTGCACCCGAAGACAAAGGATCTTTCAACAAAGGATCTAATATAGTGTCTGACACAAAAGGAAATGCAGAATAAGACCTGTTATTGGATTTATAAAACCAGGCCTTTCTTGATATTTGATGTCTTAGAATTACTGGAGATATATGAAGCAAGATCTAGGGATCACCAAATACTGTTTATATTTATTGCAGGTTTATCAAGAATTCACCTATAACTTAGCTACTGATATGATTTCAAGTCGACAGAAGTCTGTAAGTTGATCAATCAATCACCAAATAGTTAGAGATAAGGGCCAGTGATGTGACCCTACTAATAAAATTCATTGATGCCCTTCGATGCCATGGACTTGAGTTGATGGATACAATCCATTTCCAAAGTGCGTCTGTGGTCTGTGGTTGTTCCCAGATCGGGATTCCTAGGTATTTAGGATAAAATCTTTGTGTGAGTGACCACGTAAATTAAAATATTTCCCGACGGGTTTTTCCCAACGTGATCTGATATCCGATAAGTGTTCAGTGATTCTCACAGTGAGACTTCTTTTAGTTTCTTCTGTATATTGTTTATTGCATGATTTGCAGGTAATGAGATGAATAAGATTGTTTGATTGGCAATCAATGTTTTGAACACTAGGGTACGATCTATTGTGACCGAACTTGAAATCTCATTTTTGAGATTATTGCACAAATGTTATAATCCCTGGAGTGGCAATATAAGTTTGTCGCACCATGCAGCCTTGTTGGCTTGCTATTTGGGGATTTTTTGATTTTACGCTAGTGAGGATATCTCTTAATGTGGGGTTCTTTCTGAATCCAATGACTGGAGGGGAGCCGAAAATGTTCCGACAAACGTGTGACGCTGACAGGATATGCCAATTTTGTTTGACATATTGGTCTAAATTAAGTGCAGTGGGACTGAGTTTTCTTCAGTGCATTAGCTGAAGAATTGGGTTTGTAGATTGCATCTTGTGATCTTGCTGCTTAAATTCTGTCTGAGTCTGCAAGACGGTAGCAAAAGATCCAGTGAGTCCGACTTCGTGAAGTGGCGACTATTGGATCCTTGATCCTGACCGTGAGATGGCCCTGGAAAGCCAAAGCGCGGCCTTTTGCTAGGATAAGTATCCTCCACTCTCTCTAGAACAGTCGTTCTGGAACTGGATGTGGAAGCAGAGTCATTGAGCGAGATTTCGCTCAGTGATGGAGTGGAAGCCATTGACGCCGTAATCTAAGGAGTTAGATATAGGCAGTTAAAAAATTAAAGAGTTAAGGAATCTTTCTCTTTAGAGAATCCTTGTTTCACTCCGACACACGTTTCGTACAATTTGAACTCTTCAGGGAGACTGTTGCTACTGGGCTGCATTCCTTCTATTTATACCCTATGGTGGATGGAGGCGCTTCATGGAGGACCTCAGTGAAAGTGCTACTGTTGCTTGGTTGCCAAGACGTAATAACAAAATAGTTATGTTGACCATTATGGAACTAATATGAGTAGCAAGACTTTCTAGTACCTGTATTTGCTAGTGATAATCTAGAATTTGTTAATTCACTTTGTACAATACGTCTATGATGTATATTTCCTGACCCGACTTGAAGTCAAGATTTTTTTTATCTAATCAACAAGAGGTTTACTTTTTTCAGGCATTTACTGATCATTCTGATTTATTGTCCAGAAAAATGGGATTTACTCCAATACCATTGGGATGTTTATTGGTGAGAGTGTGTAGTAAATCCTTTAAAATTAGTGGCATTTTAGGCATAGCTTTGTTAATCGTCCTTTACTGTTGGTAAGTATTCTATTTTCAATAATAAGTGACATTGATCCTCTTTTTAAATTCTTAAACACAGTTCTTTGGGTTTTTAACAAGAAGATTTCCTTAAAAACACGAAAAAGGACTTGTTTTAATTTTGATGCTGAAGTGTCTATAGTGTTTATATTGTGAAATGTAGCACAGGTTTATCCAGAAAATAAAAATCAAATTAGAAGCTTGGCAACTGGTGTAGTTATTACTTAAAATGTGTCTCCTTTTTTCGGTAATGAGCAAAATTATCATTTATATATTTCAGTTTATTCACATCCAAAATATTAATCAGCATTGTCTTATTGGGTTATGGAACTAAATTATTGAGTGAAAATACAGATATGAAAGAAAAAAGTGACAACAGAGAAATAGACTCTCAAGTTATGACAACTAAAGATAAACCAATTGTTGAAACTAAAAATAATAAAACTGTTCATAAAACTCAACATGATGCACATAATGTAGGAGTTATAGATGTGGAACCACCAGGTCATTGTACAAACTTAAACAACAGTTCATCTAGTATGTCTGGACTTAAAGATATCAAGTTGGCTTCTGAAAACTCGCCAGAACTTACCAAATTTAGTGATGAAAGTCAACATAAGACTATGATCAAAGTGAGAAGTTTATCTGGTGATTTAAAACATAGATTAAAGTTAAGTGAGAGATCTCGAAGTTTATCGGAGAGTAATACTGAACATGTTAAATATGAATTTAATTCTGATTATTATACCTGTCCAAGTCTACCGGATTATCCTCCTAGTCATTTATCTGAAGATGGAAAATTCAGGTGAAGAACTGTAGATAACCAATCAATCATTGTACTGACTGTTAGTGTTAATCTTGGACAATAACAGCATCAGTAAATAAACATGCTGCCATAAATAATATAAAAGAATCCTTATAATTTGATCAACCCAAAATAACTAAGTAATTATCCATAAAAAAGCAACTGATTATTGAAAAAGGCTTAATATCAGTACGCAGTATCACTTTAAAGGCGGTTGAACGATTTTGGATTTATTGTCCTATAGTCAAAATAAATGTGTCAAATTTGCAATGTAAAAACATTCCCGATCGACTATCTACTATCCACAGTTGATTTTAGGTACTTCCAAGTATCTGCTTTTGACCTATCTTAACTTCTCTGTTGGTTAATTTTGTGAAGAGCTTTGGGCTTTGCTGTCCTGTTCACCTGTTGTTTACTGTCTGCCAATATCCATTCTGATTTGAAATGAAATGAATGGGGTTTTACGTCCTCCTCTTCTGCACACTGTTGGCGTTTTGAGGCCAATTACTGGCTTGTGGTTGTATAAAAAGAACAGCGTTGATGTCGCATCGTAGAAATTATTTTTTTGTATTAGGGTGTAAAACCATCACCAGACTATTTCATGGAATCACTAGATGTTACATCACCTTGCCGACAAATCTGGCTCTACCCAGTTTTCTCCAGTCACATTCGGATGGGATTTCGAAACTGCTTTTAGCGTCAGACATACAATTTGATTTTCATGGGAGGTGTTATATACAAAGCTGAACCGTTGATGAGCTCATTAAGACATTGCCAGAATGATATTTTACAATGTCCATGTGTCCAACGAGGTAGCTACCAAAATTCTTTCGAGAGGTAAGGCTTTACCGTGACTGTATGAGGCTTGAAAATTTACCCTCTACTTCATTACATAGTAGGCTACGGACGTTATTTTGAATATGGTTTGATTAAACGCTTTTGTTACATGATAATATTTTATTGGTCAATAACACCTGGAGCTATCAGTGCACAGCAAGCTATTAATGTCAACAGATTATTGACGATGAACAACCCTGTAAAAAGTTGGATATAATGAACAATTATTTAGAGAAAGACAAAATGTTTGTGTCCTGTTATCATCAGTTGTTACATTGACGTGTTTTAGTAATACATATCAAATGCTGGGAAAATAAAGCTTATATCGTCGGTGTTGGTCGTAGGTCGAAAATTTCTAATTAACTCGTTCAATTACATGAATATACACTTTGTGTAAAATTTGTGAGGGCTATCTTAAGTTAGGAAGTTATAAACAGGAAACAGGTGAGGTTTTCTCATAAGTCGATTTGTTAAAAAATTTGTCCCAGAAAACGTCGTAAGTCGTCTATAATATTGGTTTGAACGATGTTGACGTCGTCTGAGAGTCTAGCGAGTTTAATGGCAATAAGGGGGCAGTTATATTCGAAACAAAAAAAATAGTCCAGACGTTTGTTACAAATGAAACATCTCCAGTTCATTTTAATGCAGACGAGCCGGTTATCGTTAAAACATAACCGACACAAGGTATTCACACTCGCGGTTAATCGACAGGTTTTACCGAAGGCGCCAGCCATTTCTGTCTTTTACCGACCGATTGAGCCTTACACCGACAAGTTTAGTTCAATGATAGCACCATAACCGTCACAAGGATTTCACTTTTATCGGTTTTATAACCAATCGGTTCAACGGACGCCTGCAGCCATTTCCACCGATTACGTGTTTTTTTCGACTGTTTCAGTTCACTTGTAACATTATGCCCGACATGAGTTTTGTTTTCACTCTTCGTTTCACTGACCGTTACCCTCAAAGATTTATAAACGATCGAACGAATGATTCTCCATTTTTTAGTCTAAAAAAGATAGCTTGCTAGGAAAGGTAACATACGCCCACACATCAGCATAGTTAAATGATTTGTCCTTTGATTGATAGCATCTATATATACAAACAACCCCTTCTTCTAAGTCGTCAAATGTGAACTTGAACGCTGTCTTGTCAATTCCAAAACTTACAAGTTTCATCAAAATCCATTTAAAATTGTAGCTTCTATTGCACCGACAATAAAATTTTGAAGCGATTTTACTAAGTCAAGGGCAATAACTCAAAAAACGTTCATCAATATTGTCAAGTTTGAACTTGACAGGCGTCTTATCCATTCCAATGCTCACACCAAGTTTCATTAAATTCCATTGAAAATGTAGCTTCTTTTGCACCAACAATACAATTTTGACGCGGTTTTACAAAGTCATGGGCAATAAATAAAAAACCGTTCATCAAAATTGTCAAATTGGAACTTGACTGCCTCCCTTATCAATTCCAATATTCACACCAAGTTTTATTAAAATCAATTGAAAATTGTAGCTTTTATTGCGTCCACAATAAAATTTTGAGGTGATTTGACTAAATCAAGGGCAATAACTCGCAAACCATTCATCGAACAATTGTCATATTCGAACATAACTGGCAGTTTATAAATTTCAATGCTCACACCAAGTTTCATTAGAATCTATTGAAAATTTTAGCTTCTATTAACCCACAATAAAATTTTTACATGATTTTACTAAATCAAGGACAATAACTCGCAAATCATCCATAGAACAATTGTCATATTCGAACATAACTGGCGGCTTATACATTCCAATGCTCACACCAAGTTTCATTAGAATCCATTGATAATTGTAGCTACTATTGCACCGACAATAAAATTTTGATGCACTTTTACCAAGTCAAGGGCAATAACTCGAGAACAGTTTTTCAAAAAAACGTCAAATTCGAACTTGACCGGTGTCTTATCAATTCAAATGCTCACACCAAGTTTCATCAAAATCCATTGAAAATTGCAGCTTCTATAGCACCCACAATAAAATTTGGATGTGATTTTACTAAGTCAAGGGCAATAACTCAGAAAACGATCATCGAAAAATGGTCACATTTGAATTTTACTGCGGCCTTATCAGTTCAAATGCTCACGCAAAGTTTCAGCAAAATCCATTGAAACTTGTAGCACCCACAATAAAATTTTAACGCGATTTTACTCAGTCCAGAGCAATAACTCGCAAACTGTTCATAAAAAAAGGTCAAATTCAAACTTGTCCGCTTTGAACTTGACAGGCGTCTTATCAATTCAAATGCTCACACCAAGATTCTTCAAAATCCATTGAAAATTGTAGATTTAATTGCACCCACAATCAAATTTTTACCTGATTCACTAAGTCAAGGGCAATCCCAAGATAAAAAAAGTCATCATTATATCTGAAAATATTTCGAATTTAGCAATTTACATTGATTATTTGATAAAAATAAATTTGTTTTATAAGGGTTAACTATTAACGATTTTGGGTCTTATGCGGACTCAATATTTGTAGTTGAAATATTCAAATTCGTAGATTATATTTCTCGACAATTAATTTATCAACGGTAAGCAGTCATTTAGGCACAGTACCTTAGGCACACGGTCTGATAAGCACGTGTCATTTAGGCACACTTTCAATTAGGCACACTAAAATTTGCCACACTGTTATTTAGGCACAGAGTCATTTAGACACAGTGATTTTGGCACACTTTCAATTAAGCACACCTTCAATTAGGCATTTGGATTTTTTCAGTCCGGTTTCCCCTTGTCAGTGAAACGGATCTGACGACTGACTTGGAAAAAGCGCTAGTCGTACGAATTGGACAATAAACGGAGGCAAAAACAGTAGACAAATGCCGCTGCCTTGCCAAATTTTCCCACATTGCGCACTGTATGGCGTTGTCCGTCTTCATGTAAAAGAGTAGGACGTAAAACTCCATTAATTTCATTTCATTTTTATACGCCCACATGGAAATGTGGACGTATATTGCCGTCGCCCCTGTCCGTCCGTCCGTCCGTCGGTCCGTCCGTCGGTCCGTTCACATTTGTTGTATCCACGATAGAGGCTACAGTTTTTATCCGATCTTAATGAAACTTGGTATACATGTATATATTGATAATATCTCGGTCAAGTTCGAAAATGGAAATTATCGCAAGAACGACGGTTTTTTAGTTATTGCACTTGACTTAGTAAAAACGCGTCAAATTTGGTTTGTATCCACAATAGAGGCTACAGTTTTTATCCGATCTTAATGAAACTTTGTATACATGTATATATTGATGATATCTGGGTCAAGTTCGAAAATAGAAATAATCGCATGAGCGGTTTTTGAGTTATTGCCCTTGACTAAGTAAACACGCGTCAAATTTGGGTTGTATCCACAATAGAGGCTACAGTTTTTATCCGATCTTAATGAAACTTGGTATACATGTATATATTGATGATATCTCGGTCAAGTTCGAAAATAAAAATAATCGCATGAGCGTTTTTTGAGTTATTGCCCTTGACTTAGTAAAAACGTGTCAAATTTGGGTTGTATCCACAATAGAGGCTACAGTTTTTATCTGATCTTAATGAAACTTGGTATACATGTATATATTGATGATATCTGGGTCAAGTTCGAAAATAGAAATAATCGCATGAGCGGTTTTTGAGTTATTGCCCTTGACTTAGTAAAAACATGTCAAATTTGGGTTGTATCCACAATAGAGGCTACAGTTTTTATCCGATCTTAATGAAACTTGGTATACATGTATATATTAAGGATATCTCGATCAAGTTCGAAAATGGAAATTATTGCATGAACGGTTTTTGAGTTATTGCCCTTGACTTAGTAAAAACGCTTCAAATTCGGGTTGTATTCATAATAGAAGCTACAGTTTTTATCCGATCTTGATGAAACTTGGTGTACATGTATATATTGATGATATCTCGGTCAAGTTCGAAAATGGAAATTATCGCATGAAAGGTTTTTGAGTTATTGCCCTTGACTTAGAAAAATCTTGTCAAAATTTTAGTTTCGATAAAATAAATCCTCCAATTTTCAGAAGATGTTGATGAAACTTGGTGTGAGCATTGGAATTGATTAGGCCTCAGTCAAGTTTGAATTTGACAGTTTTTCAATGAATTGTTTTAAGTTATTGCCCTTGACTTAGTAAAATTGCGTCAAAATTCTATTGTGGTTGTGATTTTCAAGGGATTTTGATGGAACTTGGTGTAAGCATCAGAATTGATAAGACATTAGTCAAGATTGAATTTCTGACTTTTTTTAACAAATGGTTTTTGGGTTATTGCCCTTGACTTAGTAAAATTGCGTCAAAAATATTTGTGCTTGCAAAATAAGCTACAATTTTTTAATAGATTTGATGAAACTTGGTATGAGTATTGAAATAGATAAGATGGTGGTCAAGTTCTAATTTGACAATTTTCCATGAACAGTTTTTTAGTTTTTGCCCTTAACTTCAATATTAATTCAGTGAATGTTTTTTGAGTTATTGCTCTATTTATTTTTCAAATTCAATGCTGCCAGTGGGCGTATGTTACCTTGCCTGGCAAGCTATCTTTATGTTCATTCAAAGACACAGTACACCTTTAAGTATTTTAAAGTTTAAAGTTCGATACATGTAGTATCTGCCATCTTGGCAATTATGGCAGGACTAAAAGCAAATTATGAACAGTGGGGAAGGGCAAAGAAATTTCCAAATACGAAGTTGGGGGGGGGGGGGGGTGAATGACTCTTGACATCGATATGACTCCATACTTTTTGATATGCGTAGCAAAAAGGAGATGTGTCTGGTTATGTGTGTTTGCGTGCCTATTGAAAGTGTGCGGAAATGAATACTGGCCTAATTTAAGGTGCTTCGAAATAGATGTGTGGCTAAATGAATTTGTGCCAAATTGAAGGTGTACCTAATTGAAGGTGTGCCTAAATGACTGCTCAATTTTAGTGTGCCTAAAAAGAGTGTGCCTTAATGGGTATGTGCCTAATTGAAGGTTTACCTAAAGCAATGTGCCTAAATAACACCGTGCCTAAATGACATTGTCACAATATTGTTTTGTCTTGTAATATTTTGTTTTATAGTGTTACTAGACATGGAAAGTCGCGACTAAGAAAGTGTCTAGTTATCAGTGACTACGCACGAGATTGAAAGCATGAGGATGAATGCACGTGCAGCGTGGATTGAAAGGCCAAACTTGGTGTGTAATAGACAGTGGGTCGAGACGACGGCTAGGGGATCGGAGAAATAGATAATTTATCTAGATCGGAGAATTCTGACGGGTGATTTTATGAGACTATGTTCTCATCACCATCTAACAATCTTTCACATCCTATGGTTCACAGATTGGCCCATGTACCTCTATCAATTCCAATAGTCTCATGGGAGTCACATCCCCAGCTTTTCAACTGACCAGTTTTAATTAGAGCCCTATTGATGAGAACAAGGATTGACTCCCTCTTCAGTGCTTACAAAAGCTTGTAGAAATGTTACAATATGCTGCATGTTACAATTTCATGGGGCCATTTTGACTTTTCTCCAGGGGCCATTTTGACTTTTCTCCGGGGGCCATTTTGACCTAAAATTTGGTTGAAACCAAAGAGTAATTTTTGGGGCCATTTTGACTAGTGGGTCCATTTTGACTAGTAGGGCCATTTTGACTAGGGGCCATTTTGGTTTGGGACCATTTTGACCATATCCCCGCTGAGGCTGTTAAACTAAATTTTAATGAAAATATCTGTGAAAAATTGAGATTGCGCTCCATCCCTTCAATCAAGGAACTAAAATCTGGTCGGAAATAAAAGGTGAACCATTTATTGAAAAAGCGAAAAATATAAATGGAAGTGTCATTTTGAGGACGTTTTGGTGAGGCGGGGTGCCGTGTTTTGATTTGGATGTTTCATTCCTTGTCTTTATATTATACTATGTGGACTCCAATTCATTTGCCGTATATTTCCATGTTAAATCACGAAATTCAACCTTAAATACCCTTTTCCAGAAATCTCGTTAAAAACTTTCCAATATGTCACATGAAAGCCTTGCCAATACTTGGTTTCTGTACAAAATTTTAATATAGCATGACCATGAAAATTTTTAACAAAACCAAATGAAACTAGAACTGTGAACAGTACTGAGAGTGACAAACAACCCCTATGGGGCCACTTGATACAAGGTCACATGATATAGCCTTTTGAATTTTTAAACACTCAAAACAAACTTTTTAACAACCATTATGAGCATATGTATGGACAGCTTAGGTCAAGTACATTATTTGACTTGAAAATTATTAAGGTAATTGAAGGTCAAGGTCACTTGATATAGCCTTTTGAATTTTTTTAAAAACTTAAACGGGTACAAAAAAATTGTTGTCGACCATTATAGGCCTATGTGTGGATAGCAAAGGTCAAGAACATTCTACTTGTAAAAATTCAGGATCATTGAAGGTCAAGGTCATTTGATATAATTGTTGTCGATCATAATAGGCATATGTGTGGATAGCTTAGGTCAAGAACATTCTACTTGAAAAAATTCAGGTTCATTGAAGGTCAAGGTCATTTGATTTGGCCTTTTGAATTTTCAAAAAAATTCAATCAGACATTAAAAAAATTGAAATTTGAAAATCGAAATTCTGTTCCCAACAAGTTTAAGATAAAGTAACAAGGTTTCGAAAAACACTAAAATCGGACAAATCGGATAAAAATTAGCGGACTTATTAAAACTTTGCTGAGTGTTACCGTTCTGTGATGACACATAAAGAAATTTTTTATTTTTTTTAAAGGGTTTAATTTTTATGTAAAAGGCTTTTGTACTGATTTCTTACATACACCGGAAGCTGGGTGACACAACGCGGTTCTAAAAAACCGGAAGTTCTCACGCAAGAAACCGGAAGTGGTAGAAATTTTTTTATGATGCAGTTTTATTTCTATAGGCGACTTCTCTATATTCTGTCATTTTTAAAGCGATCGGATAGTTAGCAACAAAGTTATGCAATTATGCATATTATTATTATGCAATTTCTAACTACTGATGCGTAAAAAATTGAGTTATATATATTCATTTTCTATTCCAGTACGTATCTTATCGTATTTTTCAAACCAAATTTCTATACCATTTTCGAGTTGGGCTATGGAGCTTCCCGAAAAAAAAAAAGTCTAATGAAAACAAAGAGTGGCAAATTTCTAATTTGCCACTCAATTATTGTAATAGTCTACATTTGTTTCTTTAAAATTAACTTTGCAATGACACAGTTATTGAACAAGGACAATTGAACAAAACAATGTTAGAAATTTGATGATCAGATAAGATTTTATAATGTGATTACTGGAGAGTGATAACGTACGATAAGTTTTCATATAAGTCATAAAAGAAGTTGAATTTTACATTAAAAATAAATATGACCCAATAAAGTTGAATAAAAATGCCAAGGCACTTCAAATGAATTAAAGAAAAATGGTAAATAATATTTTAATTTCTATCCACTCTATTTTGGATCAGTATTTCGTCATTGATTTAAAAAAGATACTAGAACTGTGAACAGTTCCGAGAGTGGCAAACAACCTCTATGGGTTAAAAAAATATACGCGAAGTTTTATTATGTAATATTGTCACACCACAGTTTAAATTTAATTGCATATTAATGAGAAAGTTTTTAAGGTTCCATCATAAAAATATTTAAGGTCAGAATTGTCAATAATATTTATTTTTGTGAATAAAACAAGAGGTTGAAATTTATCTACTATATCAAACATGTAGCTTGCAATTCCACTAAATCTAACGTCTTTTATGACGTCACTCACTGGGGCTCAACAGGAAGCTGCTATTGATATCTGTGCAGATTCCAGCAGGGTTCTAAAAAACCGGAAGCTCTCACGCAAAAACCGGAAGTGGTAGAATTTTTTTGATGCGATATTAAAATTCATGGTCATTGAAGGTCAAGTTCATTTGATATAGACTTGTGAATTTTCAAAAAAATAAAACGGGTACCAAAAAAATTGTTGTCGATCATAATAGGCATATGTGTGGATAGCTTAGGTCAAGAACATTCTACTTGAAAAAATTCAGGGTCATTGAAGGTCAAGGTCATTTGATTTGGCCTTTTAAAAATTCAATCGGGCATTCAAAAAATTTAAATTTGAAAATCAAAATTCTGTTCCCAACAAGTTTTAGATAAAGTAACAAGGTTTCGAAAAACACCAAAATCGGACAAATCGGATAAAAATTAGCAGACTTATTAAAATTTTGCTGAATGTTACCGTTCTGTGATGACACATAAAGTATCACTTCCGGTTTGGATTTTTTATTCTAAAAGGGTTCTAATTATGCCTGATAGTATATATGTATAGCTTTTGTACTGATTTCTTACATACACCGGAAACCGGGTGACCCAACGCGGTTCTAAAAAACCGGAAGTTCTCAGGGAAGAACCGGAAGCGGTAGAAATTTTTTGATGATGCGGTTTTATTTCTATAGGCGACTTCTCTATATTCTGTAATTTTCAAAGCGATGCAATTATGGATATTATTATTATGCAATTACTAACTACTGACGCATAAAAAATTTAGTTTTATATATTCATTTTCTATTCCAGTACGTATCTTATCGTATTTTTCAAACCAAATTTCTATACCATTTTTGAGATGGGCTAGGGAGTTTCCCGAAAAAAAAAAGTCTAATAAAAACAAAGAGTGGCAAATTTCTAATTTGCCACTCAACTTAACCACTAAATTTTATCAACATCCGCTTGACTGTCACTGCACACATAACCACTATATTTAGAAATAACCTTTGGCCAAATAAATTTCTCATTATCTCAGAAATTTTGAAAAAAAAATACAATTCCAGACATCAAATTTCAAATTTAGACCAAAAATTAGTCATTGGGGGAGAAAGAGGATTTCTAAAAATAGAACGGAGTAAATTCGTTATACAATCATAAGCATAGAATGTTTTCCTGGACTGAGCATAAAATGTTTTACTGGACTGAGCATAAAATGTTTTACCGGACTGAGTCCCTGGAGTGAGTGATGCGACTCTGTTGATGGATCCTCCGATTCCTGTGATTATATTATGTCTATTATAACATTTATTCATATTGAGAACACTTTCATAGAATTAAGATAGCTTGCCAGGCAAGGTAATATACGCCCACTGGCAGCATTTATTTCAAATAAAAACTTTTCAGTAAGGTTACAAAAGTGGAATGAAATATTCTACCTTCCACCATATATTTTTTTCTAGGGTCTCTAGTTTCATTAAAAACTGTCAAGAATTGTACCTAACTCAACTCATTAAATATTTTTCGGTATTTTTATGATTTGCAATAGGGTTCACCCTTAATAATATTTTGATATTTTTAATTCTTAATAAGGCTCATTCTTGGTTGATATTAAACAATTTCAGCGAGTTTTGTCAAAAATGAATGTTTAGAGTGTTCACAAGCCAAAAGTTGAAAGCGATTTTGAAAACAGGCCCAAAAACTGACACTAAATATTTTTCGATTTATCTGATTTTCAATAGGGTTTATCCTTGTGAGAAAACAAATACTAAAGCCAAGCTTCATCAAAATCCATTCAAAATTGTTCTTTCTAGAGTGTTTACGAGTTAAATTGAACGCGTTTTCAAAAACAAGGGCAATAACTTGTACTAAATATTTTTCGATTTTCAATAGAGTTCATCCTTGGGAGACAACAAATACTCCAGCCAAGTTACATCAAAATCCATTAAAAATTGTTCTTTCTAGAGTGTTTACAAGCTAAAATTGAACGCGTTTTCAAGAACAAGGGCTATAACTGACACTAAATATATTTCTATTTATTTGATTTATAATAGAGTTCATCCTTGGGTAAAAACAAATACTCAAGCCAAAGTTAATCAAAATCCATTAAGAATAGTTCTTTCTAGAGTGTTTACAAGCTAAAATTGAATGCGTTTTCAAGAACAGGGGCAGTAACTCATACTAAAAAATTTTTCGATTTCGCTTTTCAATAGGGTTCATCCTTGAGTTATAACACACTCTCACACCAAGTTTCATCGAAATCCATCAAGAATTGTGCCATGTAGAGTGTTTACGAGACAAAAATCGAACGCGTTTAAAAGAACAAGGGCAATAATTCATATTAGATATATTTTGATAATTTTAATTTTCAATTAGGCTCATCCCTTGCGATATCCAACAATTTCAGTGAGTTTTGTCGACATTGGTCATGAATTGTACCTTCTAGAGTATTTATTAAAAAGTTAAACCTGTTTTCAAACACAAGGGTAATAACTGACACTAAATATATTTCGATTCATTTGATTTTCAACAAGGTTCATCCTTGGGTAAAAACAAATACTCAAGCCAAGTTATATCAATATCCATTAAGAATTGTTCTTTCTAGAGTGCTTACAAGCTAAAATTGAACGCGTTTTCAAACACAAGGGCAATAACTGATACTAAATATTTTTCGATTTAACTGAATTTCAATAGGGTTCATCCTTAGGTGATTACAAATACTCATGCCAAGTTATGTCAAAATCGCTCAAGAATTGTGACTTGTAGAGTGTTTACAAGGCAAAAATCCAACACATTTTATAGAACAAACGCAATAATTCCTATTAAATATATTTCGATATGTGCTATTTTCAAAAGGGTTCATTCTTGGGTGATATTAAACAATTTCAGCAAGTTTCGTCAAAATCGGTCAATAACTGTGCTTTGTAGAGTGTTTACAAGCTAAAAATTGAACGCGTTTTCAAAAACAAGGGCAATAACTGATATTAATTTTTTTTCGATTTGACTGGTTTTCAATAGGCTTCATCCTTGGGTGATAACAAATACTCAGGCCAAGTTTCATTAAAATCCATTAAAAATTGTTCTCTCAAGAATGTTTACAAGCTAAAATTGAACGCGTTTTCAAGAACAAGGGCAATAACTCATACTAAATGTTTTTCGATTTCGCTGATTTTCGATAGGGTTTATCCTTGAGTTATAACATACTCTCACACCAAGTTTCATCAAAATCGGTCAAGAATTGCACGTTGTAGAGTGTTTACGAGCCATTCAAGAACAAGGGCACGAACTCATACTAATTTTTTTCCGATTTCGCTGATTTTCAATAGGGTTCATCCTTGCGTGATCATAAACACTCATATTAAGTTTCATCTAAATCCGTCAAGAATTACACCGTGTAGAGTGTTTACGAGCAATTGTGGACGGACGGACGGACGGACGGACGGACGGACGGACGGATGTGGGTGACGACAATATACGCCCCCCATTTCATGTGGGCGTATAAAAATGTGTATTTGCTATATTATAACAGAAATATACGTGTACAGTAAATGAGTGATTAATCCCTTCCCTATTATTGCAAATTGAATTCTTGTTAACCGCTTTTCTTTTGCCAAGTTCTCGTGTGTTAATATATTTATTCAGATTCTCACATCTCATTATATGGCCAAGTTAATTAGCATAAGACTATAGGTATTATTTTTATAATTACATAGGGTTAAAATAATTTGTATATTTATTATGGGTTGCATTATCAATTCGTTATAAGCAAATATTGCATTTCTGAACCTCTGGTTCAGTTCAGGTTTTAGACTTATATTAAACTTTTATTACAAATATTGAATCGTATTCAATATATTTGTACTAAAGATATCCTGAACCAAAACACCAATAGCAAAAAAAACTAGAACTGTGAACAGTACTGAGAGTGGCAAACAACCCTTATGGGGCCACTTGATACAAGGTCACATGATATAGCCTTTTTTAAACACTCAAAACAAACTTTTTAACAACCATTATAAGCATATGTATGAACAGCTTAGGTCAAGTACATTATTTGACTTGAAAATTATTAAGGTAATTGAAGGTCAAGGTCCCTTGATATAGCCTTTTGAATTTTTTTAAAAACTAAAACGGGTACAAAAAAAATTGTTGTTGACCATTATAGGCCTATGTGTGGATAGCAAAGGTCAAGAACATTCTACCTGTAAAAATTCAGGGTCATGGAAGGTCAAGGTCATTTGATATAATTGTTGTCGATGTAATAGGCATATGTGTGGATAGCTTAGGTCAAGAACACCCTACTTGAAAAAATTCAGGGTCATTGAAGGTCAAGGTCATTGTATTTGGCCTTTTGAATTTTCAAAAAAATTCAATCGGGCATTAAAAAAATTTAAATTTGAAAATCAAAATTCTGTTCCCAACAAGTTTTAGATAAAGTAACAAGGTTTCGAAAAACACCAAAATCGGACAAATCGGATAAAAATTAGGGAACTTATTAAAATTTTGCTGAATGTTACCGTTCTGTGATGACACATAAAGTATCACTTCCGGTTTGGATTTTTTATTCTAAAAGGGTTCTAATTATGCCTGATAGTATATATGTATAGCTTTTGTACTGATTTCTTACATACACCGGAAGCTTGGTGACCCAACGCGGTTCTAAAAAACCGGAAGTTCTCACGCAAGAACCGGAAGTGGTAAAAAAAAATTTATGATGCGGTTTTTTTTCTATAGGCGACTTCTCTATATTCTGTAATTTTCAAAGCGATCGGATAATTAGCAACAAAGTTATGCAATTATTCAATTATTATTATGCAATTACTAACTACTGATGCGTAAAAATTGTAGTTTTATATATTCATTTTCTATTCCAGTACGTATCTTATCGTATTTTTCAAACCAAATGTCTATACCATTTGCGAGTTGGGCTTGGGAGCTTCCCGAAAAAAAAAAAGTCTAATGAAAATAATTTCTAATTTGCCACTCAAAAAAAAAACGTTATTTTATGACCACCGCCCAAATTCACACCCCTAGACATACTAGAAGAGTGCCCGGAGGTTACATAACGTTAGATTAGTTCCTATTCCTGTTATATGTTGTAAATTTTAGATTAGTTCCTGTTCCTGTGATGTGTTCTTGTTGTGTGTTATAAACAATGGACTACTTCCTGTTGCTGAGTGTGTTAGACAATACCGGAGTTAATGGCGGAATACTTCAACCAATCAACTACCGCGTCGTTATAATTGTTGGGACACTGCTTTGTACTATAATTGTTATAACATACGTATATAATTTAGTAGTTCTTTTATTGACTTATGTACATCAGGACAAGTTAGCCTCAACTTTGTGACAGGAATCAGCTTATCTGACCATGTGCCTAAATTAAATGTGCCTAAAGCACTCTCTAAATGAGGTGTGCTTAAAATCTGTGCCTAAGTGACCGTGAACCTTTTTCAATACCTCCTTAAAAGATAGCTTGCCAGGCAAGGTAATATACGCCCATTGGCAGCATTTATTTCAAATAAAAAACTTTTCAGTAAGGTAACAATTGATCTTTGAATGGCATTTAGTAACCGGATATGATATAAACAATCACACGATATATGGATATAACGATGACTTTAATAAAACATAACAGACGACGTTTCAATAAGTATTCTCTTATCGTCTTCAGGCCAAGTAGAGAAGCCACTAAATTAGAACAATGCAACTTGAGAATAATCTACTATACAAACATTAATAAACACCTTAATTAAGGTAACAATTAGTGGAATGAAATATTCAACCTTCCACCATATATTTTTTTTCTAGGGTCTCTAGTTTCATTAAAAACTGTCAAGAATTGTACCTAATAACAACTCATTAAATATTTTTCGGTATTTTTATGATTTGCAATAGAGTTCACCCTCAATAATATTTTGATATTTTGAATTCTTAATAAGGCTCATCCTTGGTTGATATTAA